>CM024244.1:19928916-21156195 GCA_013421045.1 Propylea japonica
AAGACATAAAAAAATAAGTATGTAATCATGATTTTGTCATATGAACTATGACTCATCATTTAGGAAAAACAAAGAATAAAATCAGGAAAGATTTAATACTGACCTTATAGCTCAAGTAGAAACAGGTTCTTGTTCTATTTGCTCAGACCATCTGAAAAGAGATAGGAGTTATAAAACTACAATAAAAAGTACATATGTTTGTATATGATATAAATTATCAGCTAGGAGCGAAGACATAAAAAAAAAGTATGTAATCATGATTTTGTCATATGAACTATGACTCATCATTTGAGAACAACAAGAATAAATCTGGAAAGATTTAATACTGACCTTATAGCTCAAGTAGGAAACAGGTTCTTGTTCTATTTGCTCAGACCATCTGAAAAGAGATAGGAGTTATAAAACTACAATAAAAAGTACATATGTTTGTATATGATATAAAATTATCAGCTAGGAGCGAAAGACATAAAAAATAAGTATGTAATCATGATTTTGTCATATGAACTATGACTCATCATTTGAAAAAACAAAGAATAAAATCAGGAAAGATTTAATACTGACCTTATAGCTCAAGTAGAAAACAGGTTCTTGTTCTATTTGCTCAGCCCATCTGAAAAGAGATAGGAGTTATAAAACTACAATAAAAAGTACATATGTTTTGTATATGATATAAAATTATCAGCTAGGAGCGAAAGACATAAAAAATAAGTATGTAATCATGATTTTGTCATATGAACTATGACTCATCATTTAGGAAAAACAAAGAATAAAATCAGGAAAGATCAATACTGACCTTACAGTTCAAGTAGAAAACAGGTTCTTGTTTTTTGCTCAGCCCATCTGAAAAGAGATGGAGTTATAAAACTACAATAAAAAGTACAAAAGTACAGTGGAACCCCGGTAGTCCGACAAACATTTTGCCGGGCAGTGTCGAACTATCTAATTCGTGGGATTATAGAGTATGCCTAAGACCACCACCCCCCCCTATAGTCCGGATTTTTACAAAAGAGTACCTTGTAATCCGACAAATTACAATCCATGATAAGATTCTTTATACATACATATGTACATATATGTACTCTGAAATACTAATTATACTTGATTATGTATGGTATAAATAATAGACCATGTCGGATTACAGGGGGCGCCGGATTAGACAGGGGCCGGACTACCGGGGTTCCACTGTACATATGTTTGTATATGATATAAAATTATCAGCTAGGAGCGAAAGACATAAAAAATAAGTATGTAATCATGATTTTGTCATATGAACTATGACTCATCATTTAGGAAAAACAAAGAATAAAATCAGGAAAGATTCAATACTGACCTTATAGCTCAAGTAGAAAACAGGTTCTTGTTCTATTTGCTCAGCCCATCTGAAAAGAGATAGGAGTTATAAAACTACAATAAAAAGTACACATGTTTGTATATGATATAATATTATCAGCTAGGAGCGAAAGACATAAAAAATAAGTATGTAATCACGACTGTATCATATGAACTATGACTCATCATTGAAGAAAAACAAAAATATAAAATCAGGGAAGATTCAATACTGACCTTACAGTTCAAGTAGAATACAGGTTCTTGTTCTATCTGCTCAACCCATCTGAAAAGAGATAGGAGTTATAAAACTACAATAAAAAGTACAAATTATTGTATAAGATATAATAATATCAGCTAGGAGCGAAAGACATAAAAAATAAGTATGTAATCACGACTGTATCATATGAACTATGACTCATCATGAAAGGAAATCTTAGATTTAAACTTATCAAGATTCAAAAGTAAACTTAGATATGCCTTCATGCATTTGTTGATGCAGCAAAGTAAAATCTGTTTAGGAACGTGAACAACATTTGGCGTTGCGAACTTGTGCCAAATCTTCATTTCGTATTGGGTTAATCGATCTACAGCTCTGCTACTTGGTACTAACAACTAAAGTCTGTTAGAGACAATTCAGTCACTTTGGTAACATCATTTATTACAGTTAAGTTATTCAGCGTGTCGTTTTTCATTTTCGATTCGACGTTCATAAACTGAATTATTTTACTGACTTGGTGGCAGTTTATTGTTGCTTAAGTGTATTCCGGTAAAAATAGCTTTGACAAAATTAAAAAAATGTTGTCTTATATTCAGAAATTGAAGAAATGACAATGTAACCTGTTGTTCACTTCACCCCAGTTCGGTAGTAAAATGTTTTCCATCACACTGTAATGCTTAGTTTGATCACAATGCAGTACTATTCACACGTATGCTTATTTCTATATTTACTTCTTACTCTGAGTTCAATCTTCTTCTTTTTTGTGTGCCTTCTTCACCATGGCATATTACTTTCTGTTTTCCGCAGTTCTTATGAGTTATGAGAAGAAGAAGACTTGGAATTCAATAGGATTGTAGCTATGCCACTATATTAAAACTACAAATGTGAAATAAAGATATTATCAGTCAAAGACATGGAAATAAGTATGTACTCACGATTATATCAAATGAACTGACTCATCATAAATAAAAATATCATTAATCAACAATGAGAAGAATTAAAATCACTTTACTGAATATAACAAATAAACAAATTCAAGCACCTTCTGCAATGAGTCATGATGGAGGAAATACTTTAACTTGTTGCAAATCTATATTTACATTTCGAATGTAAACTTTCTGAGTAAATTTCATAACTGTAGGTACTCACCATTTGTGTAGATGTACATATATTCTTGTTTATTTCCAATTAGTCATCTGAAATATCATTTTATGAGTTAAAGACAAGCAAAATGTTTGTAATCTCATCATCACAAAATCGAAAAAATCTACTGTATCACATTTCAAACGAGTTTTAAGTTTAAGATGCAAAAACTGAGAATGATTTCGTCCACAAATTTTTCAATCACTACAACACCTACAATACCTATCGAAGAGGATTTTAGGAAGTAATCCCTGCATAGAGTCAAACTGGAATCATTAATTATTCGAATATTATAACATGTAATAAATGATTTGAAGTAAAATAATATTCCCGCAGCAAGCCAATTTCCAAAACGTGGTAAAAATTCAAGGTTATGAATGAAGAAAGAACTGGTAACAGAATTATTCATCAATGGAAATCATATTTATGAATTGAATGAAGAGGAAACTTACCATTAAAAATATTGAGATCTTTTATAGGAAAAATCACGCACCGCGAGATGGCGCTGCGAAATACAAAATGTCGGATTGAAGTGTGAACAACAAATATTTTGTCATTCATTCATCAGTCATTACGCTCCGAGAAATTGATTAAAACTATAACTGAAAAATATTTCAGTAAAATGATACATTTTTACTGTTTAAATAAATAATAGGGCGATGATCCACTGCAATGGAACGACTTGGATGTGATAATAATTATCACATCCAAGTCGTTCCATTGCAGTGCTGAATGAAATCTTTCTCCTTCACTGTAATCTCTTTCCTTGTAATTAGAAAGACTTCATGCAATAAGAATAAAATATTTTGGTTTTCGTATTTTTTTTTTCATCTATTCTATGTAGACTAAATGAGAAAATGTAATATAAATACATCAGAGATAATAAATACCTACACAAAATACAAAAATATGGTAATGATTTCAGATCAATTGGACCAGTTATTCATTGATCCATAAAGTATAGCAAGAATAATATAAATCGTTTATTTAGTCGAAAATAACTATTTTTTTTAATTTACATTTACATATTAAATATGGATTTATCAGAAGCTCGTCCCCCATAAGCTGGACTGATGTAAGAAATTATTCCTGATGGGGTAGTTCCTATCAAAAATTTCATGGTATGCATTTTTTTATAGTGAGAATAAGACATAATTCTGCAGTTTAAACACTTCAACCTTTGTACTCTCACTTCTGTGCAGTTCAATACAACTTTAGTATTCCTAAACGAAGAGAAACATTTTGGCATATTATCTAATATTTCTTCTTTTGTTGGCCAGTAAATGGCTGGCTTGATGCTGACGGCTAAAAGGTTTAGGATTTTATAAAACATTCTTGAACATGTTGCATTACTGATTCCAAATAATACTGCCAAGCAAGCAAATGACAAATTTGTCTTCAATTTACAGAAGACAAGAATCACCCATAATTTCATTTTGTCCTCATAAACATCATTATGTGCTGCGACTTGTTCGGTACAAGTAACATATCTCACCTTTAAAAGTGAACCGTTACTAAACAAAAGTATTCAATTTTACAGGAGGACAAAAAAACCGAGATAGATGCATCAATTTGCTGTATAACTTTCAAATCCGCGGAATGAAAAACTTATGTTCGGGATCAATATGATCCTTTTCATTCATATCATGGAATGCAATAGGAACTTTTTCATTATGTTAATTGCATAATTTTTTTAATAACTTTCGAATTTTATAGTAACACTTTACTACTGATTTTTGTTCATTTAAGAGATCCGAATGAAATCGCAATGTAAAAAACTGACCTAAACAAAAATATATCAAAAATACAATGAGTTGAAGCATGAATTGCCAACGAACATTCAATTGGTTATTTTTTCGGGGGTTTTTTCAATATAGGCAATGACCATAATCTCAAGTTTAAACAATATGAAGAACCAAGCAATGTCAATTGTTTACCAATTACCTATTGATTCGAAATGTTGTTATAAAAAGATAATACACACGTATGTGGAGTTATATTATTATCAAAGTTTTAAAATCTCTGTGGCTAAACGAAATGTTACTGTTTGCCAATTATAATAAGCAGAAAACCTAATTTCTTCATGATGCTGCGAGGTTTAATTCCAATAAACACACTTTTCTCTTGAACTTTCGTCACCACTCCTCAACATGCGCGGTGCAATTGGTATAGTTACTGTTTTGCACTTTCAAGATCGGTTTTGTGACAACGCCATCTAGCTTGTTATGGGGAACTTCGACAAAAGAGTGAGCTTCTTTGATAGAATACGCCATATATAAGGAGATAGCATTGATAACTCAATTTGAGAACATTTTGGTTTAGTAACGGTTTACCTTTAAAGGTGCGATATGTATCTATTACTTTGTTAGACACACCTGAAAAGAAATAAGTATGTAATGAAACACATCACAAATAGGTGGAATAGATATATCACCTGTGAAATGGCTGAGCTTTTCATCTGTATTGAGAATTTGTGGAAGTTCAAAGAAATCACAGAAGTCAGTTTGTGTAGATTTATCCTCGTTGAACACATGGGTAAGCGGAGTATGATAACAAGTTTTTGGGTGTTTAGTTGAACTTGTTTCACCAAGATTATTATCATTATCATGTTCATTCCCATTCAAATGTTGAGTATCATCATCATGTTCTTCGGATAACTCCACTTGCTCATTTTCATCTGAATGCAGCTCCATTTCATTCGATTTTTGCCTGAGCCTGAAATAAATCAAATATATAATCATAATGAAAGTAATTGGGTATTACTAGTAATTGTTTTGGATTCCTCCTTACCAACGTCGGTCACTTCTATCCTTTATATTTTTATATTGATAACTCGTTACTGGAAGGTTCTGGCTAGGAAAGGATCCTTTTTTTAAACGCTTCTTCTGTGTTGTCGGGGTAACTATATATTAAATAGTAAAAAAAATGTAGATTAAAGTGAAGAGAATGTCATAGTAAAAATTACATTCAGGTACCTACGTGAAAAATTATTGAACTTACCACAAAAAAATCCCCTTACAGAAAGTGCTTACTGCAGACAAACATGTACTTGGAGAAAAGCTTCCCTATCTTCAAGATTTGCTGCCATTTCTTGACTTCCTTGGGATTTAAAGGGAATTTATGAATGTCAAAATTGCAAGTCAATATTCTTCATAATTCACTCCAAATAAGATGAAATTCCAAGTTTACATTTACGGACATCCCATAAAAATATTCCTTTTGATCCTATGGCACCAACTTTTTGTAATAAGTGATTTATTATGCGATTTTTGTGTAAAAATATCTGTAGTAAGAAGACCAACAGGCTGGGCAGGTAAAGTTCATTAGCTGTAGAGAAAGCAATTTACCTAAGAGAACGATACTCTGAAATCAAACGCTGGCCCTCCAGGTTGGGGGTTGAGGCATCGGGCTAACTCCTCGATACTCATAAAAATGGTAAAATGTTAAAAAACCCAATAGAAGCCTTTAGATTACCAAAGCAAGTGATGAAATGGATACCCCGGAAAACAGGAAAAGAGGAAGACCAAGAAAGACATGGATTAGTGGAATAAGAAAATCAATGAGTGAAGGAGGGCTAAATGATGAAGACTACAACAATAAAGGGCATTGGGAATCGGACAATATCTTTAGAATGTTTTAACCCGAATAAATAATAATAAAAAATCGGAAGTACCATATGATGAGCATTGTGGAACTGAGCACATTTTGCGTGATCTTATCTCATCATTACCTCTAACAATCCGCTGCATTTTAGTTTATTTTAAGTTTATTTGAAACAATTTTTGTTCATAAAATAACTTCAAAATATTTCACTTTCAACCGAAACGACTAAAAATTATATGAAAACCTCACACTTCACCCATATAAAACGCATAGAATAGTTTGTTGTTCACACTTCTAGTATTTCGAACGATTAATAATAGATGTCGCCCACTCCGAAATTCTTCCCTATAGGGTGTTTCATTTCAGTTACTTTAATCCCTTTAATGCTTTAATCTGTAAATAGAAAAAGCACAGAACATAAAATATAAGAAGTGCTATCTGCCTACTAAACACCGATGTGAAATTAGCAGCCAAAATCTGGCAGCCAATTTCCGAATGTGCCCGAACGATCAGTGGCGTCGTGAACTAGGTCTCCCAATTATATATGTCGAAATCGAAAAATCTTCCTTGCTTGAATGATAACTATGTTGTTCAGATTTCATCGGAATGAACGGAATACGTAGATAACCGGTTCTATATCTGAGTGAAACCTTTGAAACAAATATGTCGTATTTGGTATTATGAAAAACATTATTTTAACAAGGAAGACGATGAAAAGCCACTTGAAACTCATACAGTGTATTGGGAGTAATATAAGGAATCTACGTTATGAAGGAAAATCCCTTCGGCCCCGTCGAAGGGGGTGAAAATGCCCCCCAAAGTACGAAAAAATTCATTGAATATGAAGACGATGAAAAGCCACTTTGAAACTCATACAGTGTATTGAGTTCAATATAAGGAATCTACGTTATGAAGGAAAATCCCTTCGGCCCCGTCGAAAGGGGTGAAAATGCCCCCCAAAGTACGAAAAAATTCATTTAAATATGAAGACGATGAAAAGCCACGTTGAACTCATACAGTATATTGAGTTTAATATAAGGAATTTACGTTATGGAGGAAAATCCCTTCCGCCCCGTCAAAGGGGGTGAAAATGCCCCCCAAAGTACGAAAAAATTCATTTAAATATGAAGACGATGAAAAGCCACGTTGAAACTCATACAGTGTATTGAGTTTAATATAAGAAATCTACGTTATGAAGGAAAATCCCTTAGGCCCGTCGAAGGGGGTGAAAATGCCCCCTAATTACGAAAAATTCATTTAAATATGAAGACGATGAGAAGCCACGTTGGAACTCATACAGTGTATTGAGTTTATATAAGAAATCTACGTTATGAAGGAAAATCCCTCGGCCCCGTCGCAGAGGGTGAAAATGCCCCCAAAGTACGAAAAAATTCATTAAATATGAAGACGATGAAAAGCCACGTTGAAACTCATACAGTGTATTGAGTTCAATATAAGGAATCTACGTTATGAAGGAAATTCCTTCGGCCCCGTCGCAGGGGTGAAAATGCCCCCCAAAGTACGAAAAAATATTTAAATATAAAGACGATGAAAAGCCACGTTGAAACTCATACAGTGTATTGAGTTCAATATAAGAAATCTACGTTATGAAGGAAATTCCTTCGGCCCCGTCGCAGGGGGTGAAAATGCCCCCAAGTACAAAAAAATTCATTTAAATATGAAGACGATGAAAAGCCACGTTGAAACTCATACAGTATATTGAGTTTAATATAGGAATCTACGTTATGGAGGAAAATTCCCTACGGCCCGGTCGAGGGGGTGAAAATGACCCCAAAGTACGAAAACATTCATTTGAATATGAAGACGATGAAAAGCCACGTTGAAACTCATACATTGTATTGAGTTTAATATAAGGAATCTACGTTATGAGGAAAATCCCTTCGGTCCCGTCGAAGGGGGTGAAAATCCCCCCAAAGTACGAAAAAATTCATTTAAATATGAAGACGATGAAAAGCCACGTTGAAACTCATACAGTGTATTGACTTCGATATAAGGAAACCACATTATGAAGGAAAATCCCTTCGGTCGCGTCGAAGGGGTGAAAATGCCCCCGAAAGTACGAAAAATTCATTTAAATATGAAGACGATGAAAAGCCACGTTGAAAGTCATACAGTTTACTGACTTCGATATAAGGAAACACATTATGAAGGAAAATCCCTTCGGCCCGTCGAAGGGGGTGAAAATGCCCCCAAAGTACGAAAAAATTCATTTAATATGAAGACGATAAAAAGCCACATTGAAACTCATACAGTGTATTGAGTTCAATATAAGGAATCTACGTCATGAAGGAAAATCCCTTCGGCCCCGTCGAAGGGGGTGAAAATGCCCCCAAAGAACGAAAAATTCATTTAAATATAAAGACGATGAAAAGCCCGTTGAAACTCATACATTGTATTGAGTTTAATATAAGGAATCTACGTATGAAGGAAATCCCTTCGGCCCGTCGAAGGGGGTGAAAATGCCCCCCAAAGTACGAAAAAATTCATTAAATATGAAGACGATGAAAAGCCACGTTGAAACTCATACAGTGTATTGACTTCGATATAAGGAAACAACATTATGAAGGAAAATCCCTTCGGCTCCGTCGAAGGGGGTGAAAATGTCCCCCAAAGTACGAAAATTCATTTAAATATGAAGACGATGAAAGCCACTTTGAAACTCATACAGTGTATTGGTTTCATATAAGGAATCTACGTCATGAAGGAAATCCCTTCGGATCCGTCGAAGGGGGTGAAATGCCCCCCAAAGTACGAAAAAACATTTAAATATGAAGACGATGAAAGCCACGTTGAAACTCATACAGTGTATTGAAATCAATATAAGATCTACGGTAATGAAGGAAAATCCCTTCGGCCCCGTCGCAGGGGGTGAAAATGCCCCCCAAAGTACGAAAAATTCATTTAAATATGAAGACGATGAAAAGCCCGTTGAAACTCATACAGTATATTGAGTTTAATATAAGGAATCTACGCTTATGGAGGAAAATCCCTTCGGCCCGGTCGAAGGATGTGAAAATGCCCCCAAGTACGAAAACATTCATTTGATATGAAGACGATGAAAGCCACGTTGAAACTCATACATTGTATTGAGTTTATATAAGGATCTACGTTATGAAGGAAAATCCTTCGGTCCCTCCCGTCGAAGGGGGTGAAAATGCCCCCCAAAGTACGAAAAAATTCATTTAAATATAAGACGAGATTAAAGCCACGTTGAAGTCATACAGTGTACCTACTGACTTCGATATAAGGAACACATTATGAAGGAAAATCCCTTCGGCCCCGCCGAAGGGGTTTAAATGACCCCCAAAGAACGAAAAATTCATTTAAATATGAAGACGATGAAAACCCACGTTGAAACTCATACAGTGTATTGAGTTTAATATGAGGAATCTACGTTTTTCGTACTTTGGGGGCAATTTTCACCCCTTCGACGGACCGAAGGGATTTCCTTCATGAGGAGAATCTGCGTATGTATTGAATATTCGATTGACAAACTGTATGAGTTTCAACGTGGCTTTTCATCGTCTTCATATTCAAATGAATTTTTTGTACTTTGAGGGCATTTTCACCCCTTCGACGGGGCCGAGGGATTTTCCTTCATAACGTAGATTCCTTATATTGAACTCAATACACTGAATGATTTCAACGTGGCTTTTCATCGTCTTCATATTTAATGAATTTTTTTCGTACTTTGGGGGCATTTTCACCCCCTTCACGGCCGAAGGGATTTTCCTTCATAATGTGTTTTCCTTATATCGAAGTCCGTAACTGTATGACTTTCAACGTTGGCTTTTCATCGTCTTCACATTTAAATGAATTTTTTCGTTTTTGAGGGGCATTTTCACCTCCTCGACGGGACCGAAGGATTTTCCTCCATAACGTAGATTCCTTATATTAAACTCAATATACTGTATGAGTTTCAACGTGGCTTTTCATCGTCTTCATATTTAAATGAATTTTTTCGTACTTTGGGGGCATTTTCACCCCCTGCGACGGGGCCGAAGGAATTTTCCTTCATAACGTAGATTTCTTATATTAAACTCAATATACTGTATGAGTTTCAACGTGGCTTTTCATCGTCTTCATATTTAAATGAATTTTTTCGTACTTTGGGGGGCATTTTCACCCCCTGCGACGGGGCCGAAGGAATTTTCCTTCATAACGTAGATTTCTTATATTGAACTCAATACACTGTATGAGTTTCAACGTGGCTTTTCATCGTCTTCATATTTAAATGAATTTTTTCGTACTTTGGGGGGCATTTTCACCTCCTGCGACGGGGCCGAAGGGATTTTCCTTCATAACGTAGTGTAATGGAGTTCAATTTTATAACTGGGCTACTGAGTAATTGATCTTCATTTTAAAATAATTTATTCAAGTTTTCGTTTTAAATTCGGGAATTTTTATTCCGTTCAGAATTAATTCACAACAATCAGGAAAAACCGTAGTCTTCATTTAATTTATCCGAGTTTTCATTTTAAATTCGTGAATTTTTATTCCGTTCAGGATTAATCCAAAACAATCGAAAAAAACCGAACATTTAGCGATTGATTTTGTTTTTCATACAGAAAACATCGTAGAACCGTCCGCAAGAACAATGCCGATCGCCGATAACGCCGTTTTTTGCACATACGTACGATAAGCCAGTTTTAAGATGTTTTTACCGAGGTACTCTCCTGAAAATTTTAACGTTTCTGCGCCTACCTTTTCCACCCCCTCCGGAAGATTATAAAAGGCGGGGTTTCCCTACATCGGTAATTAGTTCCGAATTATTCGCTGCTACAAACGTCTAATCATATTTCTTTTTGAGCTTCTGAATTTTCTGAATTCTTTTTACATTTTTGCTTCAGTGAGTGCTAGTGCAATTGAATTGTAAGTACCGAGCCGATTTATTGCAGTCCTATTTTTATACCTCGTTGAGTCTACCTACATAGCTGTTCCGTCAGATCCTTAACAATACCTTTCCTAGTTTGCCCAGGTATCCGTAGTTAGCCTACTATAGTACGTTTGTCCGTATAACCGGTGCCCGTAGTTAGTCTGTCCTTTATGGCGTGTTACTCATAGTCAGACCGGAGGGCTGATGCAAACCTATGCTATAGTACGTTCAATCGAATACCTTTCCTGCTTTGTCCTGCTCCTTAGTGCCCGTAGTTAGTCTGTCCTTTATGGCGTGTCACTCATAGTCAGACCGGAGGGCATAACCGAACCAATGCTGTAGCAAGTTCGACATATCCTTTTCAACCCTCTAATTTCACCTGGCCAAACCCCAACCTGTTTATACGAGAAACAAGCAAAGTGGTAGACTACGTGGTGAATTCTAGGACTGAAAGAATATCGGACAAGTATAACCGTTGTGCACTCTTATACTGACCCCTTTTATTCCTGTTTTCCTGATTTTATCATATATATTTGAATTAACCGTTTAAATTAACTTACTTTCTATTCTGGCTGACTCGTACCGGGAAAATCTTTGTTTCTCTTGAAAGTGCTCGCAGTCAGACAAAACTGACCAATTATATTTTGTATTGATTTCATATAGCGTCTTATTTCACTGTATTTTTTGTATAACTATTTTTCGCTATCTGAATAAACTGTGTAAATTTGCTCTATTTCTGATTTTCTCTGTTATCGCTAATATCTTAGATAACGACGAACTCTGTCTCTGACTAGCAGCTGCCCTGGTAGGTTTGCTATTCTCCCTTATTAAAAAAAGAATAGCTGGCGCTCGAGGTAAGTTTCGCCGAGAAAACCACGTTACAGTAGATTTCTTATATTAAACTCAATACACTGTATGAGTTTCAACGTAGCTTTTCATCGTCTTCATATTTAAATGAATTTTTTCGTAATTTGGGGGGCATTTTCACCCCCTTCGACGGGGCCTAAGGGATTTTCCTTCATAACGTAGATTTCTTATATTTAACTCAATACACTGTATGAGTTTTAACGTGGCTTTTCATCGTCTTCATATTTAAATGAATTTTTTCGTACTTTGGGGGGCATTTTCACCCCCTTTGACGGGGCCGAAGGGATTTTCCTCCATAACGTAAATTCCTTATATTAAACTCAATATACTGTATGAGTTTCAACGTGGCTTTTCATCGTCTTCATATTTAAATGAATTTTTTCGTACTTTGGGGGGCATTTTCACCCCCTTCGACGGGGCCGAAGGGATTTTCCTTCATAATGTGTTTTCCTTATATCGAAGTCAGTAAACTGTATGACTTTCAACGTGGCTTTTCATCGTCTTCACATTTAAATGAATTTTTTCGTACTTTGGGGGGCATTTTCACCTCCTTCGACGGGACCGAAGGGATTTTCCTTCATAACGTAGATTCCTTATATTAAACTCAATACAATGTATGAGTTTCAACGTGGCTTTTCATCGTCTTCATATTCAAATGAATGTTTTCGTACTTTGGGGACATTTTCACCCCCTTCGACCGGGCCGAAGGGATTTTCCTCCATAACGTAGATTCCTTATATTAAACTCAATATACTGTATGAGTTTCAACGTGGCTTTTCATCGTCTTCATATTTAAATGAATTTTTTCGTACTTTGGGGGGCATTTTCACCCCCTGCGACGGGGCCGAAGGAATTTTCCTTCATAACGTAGATTTCTTATATTGAACTCAATACACTGTATGAGTTTCACCGTGGCTTTTCATCGTCTTCATATTTAAATGAATTTTTTCGTACTTTGGGGGGCATTTTCACCTCCTGCGACGGGGCCGAAGGGATTTTCCTTCATAACGTAGATTTCTTATATTAAACTCAATACACTGTATGAGTTTCAACGTGGCTTTTCATCGTCTTCATATTTAAATGAATTTTTTCGTAATTTGGGGGGCATTTTCACCCCCTTCGACGGGGCCTAAGGGATTTTCCTTCATAACGTAGATTTCTTATATTTAACTCAATACACTGTATGAGTTTTAACGTGGCTTTTCATCGTCTTCATATTTATTTGAATTTTTTCGTACTTTGGGGGGCATTTTCACCCCCTTTGACGGGGCCGAAGGAATTTTCCTCCATAACGTAAATTCCTTATATTAAACTCAATATACTGTATGAGTTTCAAAGTGGCTTTTCATCGTCTTTATATTCAAATGAATTTTTTCGTACTTTGGGGGGCATTTTCACCCCCTTCGACCGGACCGAAGGGATTTTCCTTCTTAACGTAGATTCCTTATATTAAACCCAATACACTGTATGAGTTTCAAGGTGGCTTTTCATCGTCTTCCTTGTTAAAATAATGTTTTTTATAATACCAAATACGACATATTTGTTTCAAAGGTTTCACTCAGATATAGAACCGGTTATCTACGTATTCCGTTCATTCCGATGAAATATGAACAACATAGTTATCATTCAAGCACGGAAGATTCTTCGATTTCGACATATATAATTGGGAGACCTAGTCCACGACGACACTGATCGTTCGGGCACATTCGGAAATTGGCTGCCAGATTTTGGCTGCTAATTTCACATCGGTCTACTAAACCCCTACAACACGCGTGACATTTGAAACGTCAAAAATAAATGGGGTGATTGGATTCTGAGGGGTGGTCGCTTTTTTGCTGCTTTCCACTCACGGGGGTGAGTCGCCCCGGGACTATTGTCTGTGGTCCAAAACAAGGATTCCTTTGTTTTGAAACACAGACAACAGTCCGGGTGCAACTCTGAGCTGCTCAGAGCAACTCACCCCCGTGACTGGAAAGCAGCATTTGTAAGAGAGAGGTTCTATGGTTTCGTCCCGAATTTTGACAATGCTCTGTGTTCCAGAAAGAGAGAGAAAGAAGATAATATATATAATTATGTAATGCCAACCCTGGATTCCTTTAGCCAAGATAATCTTATTACAGCTTTCTACAATCAATATACCTATGTTATAACGTGCATAATTGCAACTCATCATTTCTGCTGAGTTTAGACAATATTATTATAAAATGATTGTGAATGCCTCTCTCGAGGAGATTAAGTATCGAGATATTGTACGCTTTGCTTCGCTTAATAAAGTTGATTTTTTAAAAATACGGTTTTTCTCCCTAAAAACATAATTGGCGACGAGGTGATGGGATTGTGCCGGTCTTCGTGAAACGAATGCAGACTGTCAGTGTTAACTGTTAAGGTGCAACCAAGAACAAGGAGAGAAATACCAGAAGCCCTGATCGACCGAGTAGCGCCCTTCGACAACTTCAACAAAGAAAAATCAAGAACTTCAGAGGTGAGCAAGAGCAAATCCTTTACTTATTTCCCCAGTTATTTTAACCTGGCCCAAAGTTAAAACCAATTCCAATCCAATTCTTTTTCCCGTACAGTTTTGAGAGTAAAACCTGTATAAGTTTTCCCTAGGTTTCTTTCCAAAAACCGATCAAATAATTCAATTTATTAATAATTTTTTTTCAAATCATACATAATTGATCCAATTATAGATAATTTAATCGATAATTTATCGAAACTTAATTTGAAAAATAACAAAATGACACAGGATAATAATACTTTCGAGAGAATGAAGCTGATTAGCCTTTTCGCGCAATCAATTGTTCCATTTGACGGAAACCCCGCAAATTTAACAAGATTCTTAAACCATTGTGAAAGATTTTCCAATAAATTCAAATCAAACGATGCATTACTTAATGAAGCAATAATAGATATCATTAAAAGTAAATTAATAGGTACAGCTAGTGAAATAGTGAGCAGCAATGAACGCATCACTTCTAGTTGGACAGATTTAAAAAAATTCCTCAAATTGAAATTTGAAGAGAAAATTAGTTTAACTGTATTATTTTGGGATCTTCAGAATGCCCAAAGATTTAGAAATGAAAATGATCTAGAATTCCTAGAAAAAATTGTCGATTTAAAGAACAAATATGATTATCAGGTGGAGTTATCCGAATTGAGTATAGTTGAAAAGGAACAAGAAAAAAATATTGCATCTAGAGTAGCCACTAGAGTTTTACTTTATAACATTAACCCTGAATTACGAACTGCACTGAGAGGTCATGGTATTATGAATTACGATGACATGGTCAATTTTATTAGGCAAGATTTTTATTATTACCAGCAACCTTTTCTACATTATAAAACACAAGTTTCTCAAAAACCTAACAATTTTCCAAATTCAAACAAACGCCAAACGCAAAACCCAATGCAGTACCCAATACAGAGAAATTTTCCTAATCAATTTCAACCACATTTTAAACCACCACAAAATCAATTTCCCCCACAACCTATCCAATTTACGCAACAAAATACCAATCAATTTCCTTCAAAACCTATCCAATTTACACAACGCCCAGTAACTCATCATTTCCCTACCAGACAACAAGTTTTCGGACCTAGTACTTCTAAGGAAGTAGATGTATTCAAACCTAATCCAAATCAAAGAATTTGGACACCACCGAAAAAAATGTCTATACAAACGCGAAATTATCCACATAAACGCTCGAATTATTCGACACAATATCAGGCAAATCCTCCAAGAAAACACCCAAATTTTAATCAAAATAATTATCAGCAAAATTACAATAATCAACCTCCTAATTTCACATTTGAAGAATTGACTAATATTGAACCAGATTGTGAGCCAATCGATGTAGAATATAATGAGTCACAAAATTATCTTGAAATTAACGAAAACTTTGAAGATGAAAACTTAGAGAATTTTTCAGATGAAAATTTTCACGAACTAGCCTCGAACAATTTATCGACCTAAATTCTGCTTTAGACAATAAAAATCAATTACCTTACATTGAATTCCAAAATCCTAAGTGCAAACTTCTTATAGATAGCGGATGTTCAGTATGTCTAATTGACCCAAAATTTGCTTATAATAACTTTCCCAAAAATATTTTTAAGGAATCGACAACTTTAACTGCATGTATGAAGCAGGAAACTTCTAATGAAAAAGTATTTTTACCAGTATTTAGAGCATTCGAAATTGATGATTTTCACCCATTCATACTTTACAAATTTCACAAAAATTACGATGGATTAATAGGAGCAGATTTCTTGAATAAATATGGACTAAATTTAGATTTCAAAAACCAAATTTTAACTAATGAATATTGTAAGATTCCATTCCAATATCAAAAAGTTTCCCAAAAACCCTCAAATATTCCAATAGATCTTAGTCATTTAGAATCAAAAATTAGAAACCAACTGACTAAAATTCTCCAGACGAACGAAGATGTTTTACAACTACCTGATCAACCACTCAAATTTTCTAGTAACATTAAACACAAAATTAGAACGACTGACGAAATTCCTGTACACGGTAAAATGTATAAATATCCAGAAATTCATAGAGCGGAAGTACAACGACAAATTGAAGACATGTTAGAGAAAAAAATAATTAGACCTAGTATTATTTCCCCATGGTCCTTTCCCGTTGTCATAGTTCCCAAAAAGCAGGACAAATCTGGACAAACGAAATGGCGAATTGCCATAGACTATAGAAAACTGAACGACAAAACCATAGACGACAAATATCCCTTACCCCAAATCGACAACATATTAAATAAATTAGGCAATAAAAAATACTTTACCACACTTGACTTAGCATCTGGTTTTCACCAGATAGAACTCGACGAAGAATCAATAGAAAAAACGGCCTTTACCGTAGAAAACGGACATTACGAATTTCTTAGAATGCCTTTTGGACTCAAAAACGCCCCAAAAACTTTTCAGCGGCTAATGAATAATGTTTTAAAAAAGTATATAGGTATAATCTGTTATGTATACATGGACGATGTAGTTATTTTTTCGGATACTGAAGAACAACATTTGGCAGATATCCATACCATTAGAAGCACTCAAAATTGATAATTTAAAAATCCAACTTGATAAATGCCATTTTTTCAAAACTGAAATTGAATTTTTAGGTCACATTATCACACCTCAAGGAATTAAACCAAACCCTAATAAATTGAAAGCTATTACTGACTTTCCGATTCCAAAAACTCAAAGAGAAATTAAATCGTTCCTCGGATTAATAGGTTATTACAGAAAATTCATTCCAAATTTCGCTAAATTAACGAAACCTTTAACATTATGCCTGAGAAAAGATGCAAAAATTAACATTGACGATTTAAATTACATCGAAGCATTTGAAACTTGTAAGCGGAATCTAATGAACGATCCAATATTAAGTTACCCTGACTTTGATAAACCTTTTATTCTCACGACAGACGCATCCGGTTATGCAATAGGATCAGTTCTATCGCAAGGAAATTCCCCGAACGATCTTCCAATTGCATTCGCAAGTAGAACGCTAAATGACGCCGAAACAAGATACAGTACGATAGAAAAAGAACTGTTAGCTATCGTATGGTCATGCAAATATTTCCGACAATATCTCTACGGACGCAAATTCACGATTTACACAGACCATAAACCTTTATGTTGGTTATTTTCTTTAAAGGAGCCAAATTCCAGACTAATGAGATGGCGTATTCAGTTAGAAGAATTCGACTACGAAATTAAATACAAGAAAGGTTCGACAAATAACGCAGACGCACTTTCGAGGATTAAAATTGACAAAAATAATATCGAAATTAATGGTATTGAAGATGATTTAGATTCAATTGCAAATCAAATAACGACCGAAGAATTAGACGATTGTTTGAATTTACTTAATGCAAATAACCAGACTGAAACCCCTAGTACTAGTCAAAATGACAATATTATAGATTTCGAAACAGACGACATAACTGTTCACAGTACTTTAGAAAATCCTATTCTCGAATTACCTATTACCGAAAGAAGTTTAAATTCTGCTGCCCTACAAATAATTTTCAAAACGACTCCAAATTATAAAGTAACAAAATCAAAAATTTTTGGTGATAAACTTAGATTTAGAGTTTCCATTAACCAAATTGAAAATGATTTCATAAAATTCATCAAGGAATTTATTCAACCCAAAAAAGCATACACTTTGTATTTTGCCTCTCAAGAATTAGAAAAACCACTTATACGAATTCTACAGGAAAAATTCGATTATAAATCTTATGACTTAAAAATTTCCAAAATTTTTCTAGAAGACGTAGAAGACAAAGAAGAACAACTTCTTCGCATACAACAATACCACGAGACAAAAACTATCCATCGCGGATTACGAGAAAATCTTATAAGTCTAAAACGTAAATATTACTGGCCCAACATGGACAAAGACGTTAGGAACTACATAAATTCTTGTGAATTATGTCAGAAAAATAAATACGAACGCACCCCGATCCAAATTCAATTCAGACCCAACCCTATCGGAACGAAACCATTTACGCACGTTTACTGCGACACGATTAGGTTCAATCAAACGTATTGCCTTAGTATCGTAGACTCATTTTCAAGATTAGGACAATGTTATACATTAATTCAAAAAACAGGAACAGAAATTTTAGACAAGTTATTAATTTTCTTTGCCATTACGGAATTGCTAACAAAATTACATGTGATAATGGTCTCGAATTCAAGAACAACGTTATACAAGATTTTTGTAAAGTTCACAAAATCGAAATTCATTACATTACAAACTATAATCCTAATTCCAATGCCATAGTTGAACGATTTCATTCCACATTAATAGAACAATTGAGGACAATTACAGATAAAAATTTGACTTTCCAAAATAGATTATCTCAAGCATTACTCAGTTACAATAATTCAAACCATGCGAGCTTAGAAATGACCCCTATGCAAATAATTAAGGCAGACTTGAACTACTCATTACCTATTGAACAAACACATAATGAACGATTACAAAATTACGTGGAAAATTACGTCGAAAATTTGAATGACATAACGAAACATTTGGAACAAAATAGGCAAAAAAATATTCAACGCTTAGAAAAAACTAATGAAAAACGATCAGCAAAGGAAGACCACCCTTTAAACAAAAACCCAACCTACATCAAAAATCCTATGACACGAAAATTAGATCCCCCATTCAAAAAAATTGATGCCTGTGAAATAGATAAAAATCGAATCCAAGATAAGAAAAACAAGCATATCTACCATAAAAAAATCATGAAACAGAGAAAAAACTAGTTTCAAAATTTTGTTACAGATCCAAAATGGAATACACTTTCATACTTTTCATACTTCTCGGAATAATAACCTTCTCGATATCCCTTGAAATTATCCAAATCCAAAATAGCATACTACCCATTTCATTAGGTAAAGCCTACGTAACTCACAAAAACTTGCAACTTTTATACCATATTGACCTAGCCAAAATCGAACAAATCATAATTAATTATCAAACTGAAATAGACAACTACAAAAACTCAAAATTGAATTTCGCACAAACTGCAAATTATCGATATTTAAGACACTCTAACGAAATAAACCTGAATGCATTAGAAGAACTTTTGAACGAAAAAATACGAATCAAAAGAGGATTAATAAACTTAGGTGGAAAAATTTCAAAATTTCTATTCGGAACGCTCGATTCTGATGACGAAGCTTTATATCAAAGTTATTTCAACAGTATCAAAAATAACGAACAAATATTATTTCGAAATCAAAAACAAATCGCAACTATAGTGAATGACTTGAAAAATAAGTATATCAGTAAATTCCAGAAAATGTCAGAAAATCTTAAATTGTTTCAGATAGTACCTGAACTGCATGAAGTACAACAAATGCACCTTTTGATTTTCGAATTGAAAGACATAAAAAATATCTTAGACGAAATACAAACAGCTGTTAGCTTTGCGAGGTTACATTTATTACACGAATCAGTTTTACCATATTCCAAATTTCTAGAATTGATCAAAAATGAAAATATTATACCAGTTCATCACCTGAAAGACTATTATCAATTGTGTCACACGAAAGTTATTTTCAAAAACAAAATTTTATTATTTCTGATTTCAATTCCATTAGTTCAAAAAGAATATTATGATCTATACAAATTTTACTATCTCCCACAAAATAATGAATCCCTTCCATATACCAATCCTTATTTGCTCTCGCAAGAAGAAAAGCTGAAATGGTCCACCAAACACTGCCATCCAGTGGAAAACGACTACTTATGCGATCAAGACTCACTAGAAAAAATTCCGAAGTGCCTGGAAAATATCCTCACCAACCACACCGAAAATTGCCAGAGAATACCAAAAATTCCAACCCAGGACCTGAAGATCCTAGAAGATGGAAGCATTCTCTCAATTCAAAATGAGAAAATAATCGAAAAATGTCCATTGCAAACGAAACATCATTTCCTTCCTACGATGGCCATTCTACGTACCAAATGTACCATCAGTAACAAAGAAAAGGAAATAGTTCCAACCACAAATATCAGCGAAGAGAGAATCGTCCTTCTACAAACACCACACAAGTTACCCCAGGAATACACAAAAGAAGAACCAGAAGACGACATCCCCGACATCGAATTGGAAGAAACCAACCAGTGGAATCTTCCTCAGACTGCATTTAATTCATTTTTCTATTTGATAATTCTAATAATTATAATAACTACTTTTTACTTTATTTTCAAGCTTGCTTTATCTAAAAATAATTTATGTAAAAATAAAGCTACACCCATAGGTGATACCTTTAACCAAAATGGGGAGGAATTATGTAATGCCAACCCTGGATTCCTTTAGCCAAGATAATCTTATTACAGCTTTCTAATTCATATACCTATGTTATAACGTGCATAATTGCAACTCATCATTTCTGCTGAGTTTAGACAATATTATTATAAAATGATTGTGAATGCCTCTCTCGAGGAGATTAAGTATCGAGATATTGTACGCTTTGCTTCGCTTAATAAAGTTGATTTTTTAAAAATACGGTTTTTCTCCCTAAAAACATAATTATATGTTTTATTTATTTTACTTGCTTTTCCTATTGTATCGGAATTAAAAGGCAGATTTGAAAGAAAATATACATAATAAAAATAATTATTTTATTAGGCTCAATTGTACAGTACATAACTATTGAATGTTTTGAACTAACAAACATTCATGATCAACCACTGGTCTTACAATTTGAGTACAGTTGAAAAACTTCCGAGCAATCGTTGATAAATTTTGAAGCATTTGTTCATATAATACGTATAGAAAATCAACACTTGTATTAAAAAAGTCAAGTTAAGTCACTATAGGTAGTCACTACACAGTACACAATAACACTGATTCATTCGTAAGGCAGATACATCCAAAAAGAGAATGCTTACTATAACCTTATTGCATATCGAAGAAACAGAAGATATAACTTCAATCTCCTCACAAATACTTTCATATTGGCAATATTTAAACAATTATTCCACTTGAAACTCAACTTTTTCACTTCCTTCTTCGACTCAAACAAAACAACACACAAACAATAAAAATGGCAGCAATGACATCCCATCCCATTTAAATTTGACATAACTTGGATTTAGCTCAGACATACGTCACTGCTTGGCTCCGCCCCCAAAATAAATGGGGAGACGTATGTCCGTGTTGTAGATTTTACTTCTAGCGTTTCACCATCACCACAGAACATCACCAGGATCAGGACAGGACAGGGTTGCCAAGTTGCTTCGTTGAAAATACCCCAGATGATACCCAATTTTCCCCCAAAACCATAATATTTTTCAAAAAATCCCCCAGATGTTTTATCATGTTAAATTTTAGCAAGACCGAAGCAAAAAATGTACCAGTTGGCATATGGTGGACCTAAAAAAAAGGTATTCACCCGAGATGTTCTGGAAATAATACACGGAATGTAGGTTCAATCACAGAACATAAATAAAAGTCCTCACTATTCTGTGGAAACAAATTGGCGGCCATTTTGAGTGGCCAAATACTGGTAGCGACGTATGCAGCCACATTAGGAACTAATATCTGTCTAATTCTTTCGATATGGCGGTAAAATTCAAATTAACCGGGGCAAAATTTTTCTGAGTCAAAATTTTTTCGGGCAAAATTTTTCTGACTCGAAATTTTTTCAGGGCAAAATTTTTCTGAGGCAAAATTTTTTTGAGTCGAAATTTTTTCAGGGCAAAATTTTTCCGAGGCAAAATTTTTTTGAGTCGAAATTCTTCTGGGGCAGAATTTTTCTGAATCGAAATTTTTCCGGTCAAAATTTTTTCGGGCAAAATTTTTCTGAGTCGAAATTTTTTCGGGGCATAATTTCTGAGTCAAAAAGCCCGTTCGGCATTGACCTCCGCGAGCAGACGGATTTTTTAGTCACGTGACCACAGATCGTACAGATTCATCTGTAATATCTGGGAATAAAAGAACGGTACAGAGCATCTGCCACAAAACATACTGCTCTGTTCTACTTTTATAGATTACTAGCAGACCCAACAGACGTTGTTCTGTATACACAAAAATTCATTCAATTCGATCGAGCCGTTTAGTTGCAGAGTAGATGAATAACCTGAATAACGACTTCAGCGCCATCTGTTGATCTGATGTGTGGTCATAAACATACGGGCATAGGCAATCCAAAATACATTCATACAAAACATCTCTCACACTTCGGTACCTTCTCCTAGAGCCGTATTCATAGTTCGCCCTTGAGTTGAGTGACAGTTAATGTCACTTTATGTCTAGTGTTCATAAGGCCATAAAAACTCACACTCGCCCTCAAGGGCCGACTATGAATACGGCTCCTAGCCGCCTTGTGCCTACCTCGGAGACATTTTGATGCGATTTCATCTTCAACCTGCCATATCTTTTGATGTATTCATCATGGCTGATTTTGGTACTCATATTTATTATCATTGAAGTTATAGTAGGTTTCCTCAAATTTCTCGGGTGAAAAGTATAGCCTATGTTACTCAGGGATAGTGTAGCATTCTGAGGGTGAAACAATTATTGAAATCTCTAGTAGCTTATGAGTAAACTCGTATCAAACCCTCAAACGCAAAAACATACAAATCTGTCCTCTTTATAATATAGGTATAAGTATAATATTAGTAAAGATATAGATCAATTCTCTACAAACGCCCTATTGACCACTTTTTTCTATAACCTATCGTTCTGAAAATATCTCGAATAAAGTTGGGAGGAGATGAAAAATTACATTTTTCTCCAACCATCAAAAAATGTTGACATTTTTGTACTCTTTTCAGGTGCAAAAGTCATAGATTTTCTTACCGTACAAAAATTCACTCGTTACTTAGCAACACTTTTAATCCTAGGATTAAAAACGCTACTTTTAATCCTTGGATTAAAAGTAAATGCATTTGAAGTCTACTTGACAATCACTGTCATGATTCTGTGTTCAAATTCATAACCAAATTATGAACGATTTTTCACTAAAACCAATTTTATTGTAATTTTGACTTGGTTGGAGAAAAAAAAGTATATATTATTCGGATTAAAAGTGCCTATTTTAACTCGCAATTTTGCATTCGCTCGGCTGCGCATCGCAACTGCAAATATTGCTCGTAAAAAAAGATGCACTTTTAATCCTTATAATATAATATACTATTTTTCATCTTCTAATGAAAATAAATCGGTCTGTGCTCATTCGATCAGGACGATTGATACCTCATTTTATAGGTTAATTAATTCTCTACAAACGCTCTATTGACCACTTTTTTCTAAAACCTACCGTTTTGAGCAGAATCCGTACCAACTTAAGACACCGGGATCTGAATAAGATCAGTTTTCAGAATATGAAGAAAAAAATTAACAAAAAACTTTCCAAATTCACGAATTATAAATGACATTCATAGAAATTTCCTGAATATGATAAAAATATTTTCATTTATTCGAAGTTTTTAAATGAAACTTGAATAATTTATTCTCTATTAACAAATACTCGTAAATACTTAGCACTAACGTCCATATTTATACAACTTCATTGATATATTCCAGGATCAACAAACAAAGACATCGAAGAAATTTCATTTAAAATAGTTAGTTGATTGCATTTTCAATGAAACTTGCGATTAATTGCATTATTCCAATCATTCCCTCGAGTTCTAACACTTCAATCCCGCAAATGCAATGGAAATTCTCCGCTGTGACGTCACATCTCGATGGGCGTCGCCATACCAGTGTTGTGTATATCGTGCTCGGAGACGTAATTCGATTTTGGTGCGATTTCATCTTCAACCTGCCATATCTTTTGATGTATTCATCATAATTGAATGATGTAAAAGGCAATTTCGTTCTATATTAAATACTGGATATGAAGGACGTATTTAATTGGATAAAGATCAATAGCGTATTCATAAAAAAATACTCCCAAAAAATGCATTTTTGAGAAACATTCGGATACCTTTAAAAGGTGATACCGAGTAAACCTTGAAAGATAGATATATGCTATCGCGGACTTTTTTGTAGAACTATCGAAGAGGTACATTTCCGTCATACATTGTTTCCATGTACGTCTTACGGTTTTCGCAGCGCACCTGAAAATAGCTGATTTTGGTACTCATATTTATTATCATTGAAGTTATAGTAGGTTTCCCCAATTTTCTCGGATGAAAAGTATAGCCTATGTTACTCAAGGATAATGTAGCATTCTAAGGGTAAAAGAATTATTGAAATCGGTCCAGTAGCTTATGAGTGATGTCATATCAACGCCACAAACACACAAACACACAAACATACAAATCTTTCCTCTTTATAATATTAAGTATAGATGAGATTTTAAAGATCACTATTTTGGGAAATATGCTCATTTTTTAACGATACTTTCACACTTTTCGTAGCTCTAACGTAAAATCTCAATTAAATAATTAGGTGCAAAGGCACTGAATGCAAAGGAAACGAGGAATGCAATATCCCCTACTAATCGTTCAATACGGCGATAGTTGTACCGAAAGATCCTAATTAATTAATTAATTACACGAAAAAGAAACGAGAAAGCAATATCTCATCCTGCCCATTCATAACTACGATAGCTATATCGAAAATTTTTAATTAATTAATTAAGTTTTTAATGAATAAATGAAAACAGAAGAATAAAAGTATTAGAAATTTTCAATCTATCGGTTGTCAGATCAGGAAACTCAACATAAAACAAAAAAAAATCTAAAAAACATAAAACTCTATGGATAAAATCGTTTTGCTGGGTCGAAATAGACCGAGCGAAAAGATCGACGTCCGATTGCTCAGATTTTTATGACGAACGCTCCAGATGTGTACGCCCCTCAATCCGGACGTAATAAACGAACGGTTCAGCTTCAGATCGATCCGACACGTCCGATGACGATGCCGAACGCCCTTAAAATCTTTTGGGGGCAAAATTTTTCTGAGTCAAAATTTTTTGGAGGCAAAATTTTTCTGAGTCAGAATTTTTTCGGGCAAAATTTTTCTGCGTCAAAATTTTTTCGGACAAAATATTTCTGAGTCAAAATTTTTTAGGGGCAAAATTTTTCCGGGGCTAAATTTTCCTGAGTCGAAATTTTTTCGGAGCAAAATTTTTCCGAGGCTAAATTTTTCTGAGTTAACATCTTTTCGGGGCAAAATTTTTCTGAGTCGAAATTTTTTCGGGGCAAAATTTTTACGGGGCAAAATTTTTCTGAGTCAAAATTTTTTCGGGGCAAAATTTTTCTGAGTTGAAATTTTTTCAGGGCAAAATTTTTCTGAGTCAAAATTTTTGCGGTCAAAATTTTTTCGGGCAAAATTTTTCTGAGTCGAAATTTTTTCGGGGCAAAATTTTTACGGGGCAAAATTTTTCTGAGTCAAAATTTTTTCGGGGCAAAATTTTTCTGAGTTGAAATTTTTTCAGGGCAAAATTTTTCTGAGTCAAAATTTTTGCGGTCAAAATTTTTTCGGGCAAAATTTTTCTGAGTCGAAATTTTTTCGGGGCAAATTTTTCCGGGGCAGAATTTTTCAGTGATGATACCGACAGCGTTGATTTGGAGGGGCAACCGGTCGAAACACCAAATCGTGACGAGATACTTCAAGCCCCAACGTGTCGTCTCTCTTTCCGGTCCATTGAAGGTTCCGGAAAATATTTTTGAATCTTTGAGAAAACGCGAAATTTTTCATGAGAATAAAATGTTTTTTAATTGTACCACTCAGACAAAAATTACGACTTATTTGCCCAAATAATCGTGAATT
This sequence comes from Propylea japonica, assembly GCA_013421045.1. Lineage (NCBI taxonomy): Eukaryota > Metazoa > Arthropoda > Insecta > Coleoptera > Coccinellidae > Propylea > Propylea japonica. The sequence continues at coordinate 19,955,249 of CM024244.1, forward strand.
CGTATTATATACGTACCTACATAAAATGCCTATAAGCTATGATAAATGCACTTACACACCTTTTTGAGTATGTATATGAAATCACAATAAAAAATGCAATTGCTTGTTTCGATAATTGACACTATAAAAAAAAACTTCCGTATAACGAAATTTTTGTGCGGATTTAGCGATTTCGTTATAGGGAAGTTTCACTGTATCGGATATTGAGGGTAATTTAGTCAAATAGTTTCTAGTATGTATAAAGATATAAACGATAACGAACATGTACAGTTCACAAACATTTTCAGTCAATTCAGGGCCTATTTTGTCCCATACTTTTTGTCTCTTTAATTTAGATTCGATTCGAATAAGGTTTATTTTGTGAATGAAAATTGATATACTGAATGTTCATGCAAAATTTCAAGAGGATCGCATGATCTGAATCACATAATTATTTTTTCTAATTATTGATTTTTTACATATTTAATTTTTTTAATATGTAATTTCCAGAATATAATTACGATCGTGCTGAGATTTTGCATCCTTATACTTATTCTTAGCAAGAATCTCAAGTCCTATACAAAATGTTGAGGTTATAGCAATATCGCTCCACCGAAAAACGAGCGCTTTTCTTAAATTTTTAAGTAACTAGCTGCCCTTGTAACAGTGCCCGAACATACCCTAGCGTTTATCCAGGAGACATCTACCTATGCATGTTTAATGTTTGTCATTAATAATTTTATACCCGCGTTTGGTGCTTCCATTTTATTCCTTAACGAGTTCTTTTATGCTCGTTTCCTAAATAGGTATATTCCATCATTTCGAACCTTTCATTCACATTTACTATAATTTCGATGATAAAAGAGAATAATTGTTCATGTTACGAGAATGAAATACAAAGTGAAGTTGTTGATATCCCAAGTTATTATATCAATATTTTGATTGTGCGGTGCTGGACTGTTATCAATATGGAAAGGAAACATAACGGACCATGTGAATATTTGAAATTTTTTTTGAATATGTACAATTGAAATCTGCTCAACTTCTTACGTGTTGAATATTTGGAATGTTATGTATAGTCTGTTCACGAAAGGTTGAGCTGTCGGTTGGCCATGGAAATTTGGCATATTCCGCTATGTCAGATTGATACGCAATGTTGTCAATATTGCATAGAGTTCTCTGATAACTCGCAAGCTCGTCGGACGAGGCCGGGTACATTCGGCAACGTTGACTTTATTTTACGGTATGACAGTATGAAAAGGTGTGTTTATCTTACGTTATGACAGCAAATACTGCCAACTTCAGACTAATAAACAAACGCCTACTATGCGCTCCTTCGTGAAAGGATTATAGGTTATATTTATATTACCAAAGACCAGATCGCTTATTCCTAGGGGTTATCCGAGAAACATTTATGTTCCGACTTTGGTTCACTCTTGACTTGAAGAATTATCAGATTGAGTTTTAACTGCAATTACTTCCTCTATAGAGGGCGCATTGAAATGAATAATACTTCAGATTATTCGTTACTTCATTGTGTATAATTTGATGCAAAAAACTTTTCATTTGGAGTTTTCGTTATTGAGATATTTCAAAATTAGAATTTTTCGGACCTAAAATTTCAATTTTTTTCATGTTTTAACTGCAATTCTATAGAGGCGCATTGAAATGATTAAGACCTCAGATTATTCGTCACTTAATTGTGCATAATTTGATGAAGAAAACTTTTCATTTGGAGTTTTCGTTATTGAGATATTTTAAAAATAAGAATTTTTCGCACCTGAAAATTTAACTTTTTTCCATATTTTAAATGCAATATCTTCCGCTATAGGGGGCGTATTGAAATGACTAATACATCAGATTATTCGTCACTTAATTGTGTATAATTTGTTGAGAACTTTTCATTTGAAGTTTTCGTTATTGAGATATTTCAAAAATAATAATTTTTCGGACCTGAAAATTTCAATTTTTTTCATGTTTTAACTGCAATTACTGTCGCTATAGAGGGCGTATTGAAATGATTAATACCTCAGATTATTCGTCACTTAATTGTGTATAATCTGTTCAGAAAAACTTTTCATTCGGAGTTTTCGTTTTAACTGCAATTACTTGCGCTATAGAGGGGGCATTGAAATGATTAATACCTCCGATTATTCGCCACTTAATTGTGTATAATTTGATGAAAAAAACTTTTCATTCGGAGTTTCCGTTATTGAAGTATTTCAAAAATAAGAATATTTCGGACCTAAAAATTTCAATTTTTTCCATGTTTTAACTGCAATTACTTCCGCTATAGAGGGCGCATTGAAATAATGAATACATCAGATTATTCGTCACTTAATTGTGTATAATGTGTTCAGAAAAACTTTTCATTCGGAGTTTTCGTTTTAACTGCAATTACTTGCGCTATAGAGGGGGCATTGAAATGATTAATACCTCCGATTATTCGCCACTTAATTGTGTATAATTTGATGAAAAAACTTTTCATTTGAAGTTTTCGTTATTGAGATATTGCAAAAATAATAATTTTTCGGACCTGAAAATTTCATTTTTTTCATGTTTTAACTGCAATTACTTCCGCTATAGAGGGCGTATTGAAATAATGAATACATCAGATTATTCGTCACTTAATTGTGTATAATCTGTTCAGAAAAACTCTTCATTCGGAGTTTTCGTTATTGAGATATTTCAAAAATAAGAATTTTTCGGACCTGAAAATTTCAAATTTATTCATGTTTTAACTGCAATTTGATTAATATATACCTTGGATTATTCTTATACTTAATTGTGTATAAGTTGATGAAAAAAACTCTTCATTTGGAGTTTTCCTTATTGAGATATTTCAAAAATAAGAATTTTTTCGACCTGAAAATTTAATTTTTTCCATGTTTTAACTTTTCAGTCCACAATGGATTCCACTGTGCATCAATTCAAGACTCTACCACTTGTTATTTAGAGAGAATTAACGATTGTAACTCTTCTTTCTTTGAAAGTAATCGTTTATCATTGCTTATTATTACATTTTGGAAGACAATTATGAAGGCTGAACGAACAGATGATACAATTCACTACGAAAGTATTTATGTTGAATTTTTAAATCGATTCGAATGAAAGTGGGTTTTTGATACTTTAATTAAATAAGCTGTAGATAAGGGGTAGAGAATTACGAATAATGAAAATTGTATTCAGTTATGGCAACAGCGCACAATAACTCGAACGGGAGAAACTAACTACTTGAAATTTTCAGGTTAAGTGCAGGGGCGGATTCTCTTAGTTGAGTCACAGCCGTCTATAGAGAAAGCCTGGAACACAGTTTGGCAACGCCGCATTGAAACGTCGACGGGAGGCCTACTGGTTCGATGCAATGAATAAAGAATACCTTATTCAATGGTTCGATGCGATAGCGCGGGATGCGAATATAAAACTGCATTGAAGGCAAGGCATTAGCAATTTTCGAAGGAATAAACAATATTTGACCCTACTTAGTCAATAAATTGAATATCTGTGCTTGAGAATCTCAATCATAATGAATCTGAATAGTAGATATTTGTTATTCAATTTATTGTTCAGCAAGAACAGTCGCGCTCCCAATAATATTTTTCGACCTATAATCCAAACGGGAATTTATATGAATTTCATCAATTAATTAACAAAACTACGACACGATCTAATGAAAAATTTTAGCATCAATTCATAGCATGAAGTAGACTGGGAATGAAATATAAATGACATTATTATTGTACTTGAGGAGTACTTAATTTTATTGGAAAGAATTTGCCTCAATTGGTCAGTAATGATTTCAGTTTGTCTCAGTTTGTCGAAATTTTCATTATGCCTACTAACAAAAATGCCTCTGAGGAAGATAAGGAACATTGCAGCAAATCTAATGAATTTTTTCAAGATCTGAATCCTCATTGCCTACGTTTTTATAACGAGTAAGCTAATTTATCAGTTGAGACCACCTATTGAGGGCAAGATCGAAAGGAGGAATCCATTTCAAATCATTTGGAGAGATCTGAACATTTTTATGAATAATTTTGTTAGAAGGTTTCTATGTATTTATAACGAAACATCGACAGTTAATTATTTTTCTAAATTGAGTATATAAAAATAAATTCCATTGTTAACCGTCTTAATCTCCCAACCTGGAATATCTATTTTACTTGAATAATTATTAATAAGGTCATCAAAATCTACTATAATATCAGAGTACATAATAAAGCTTTCTATTTCATTTTCCTGTCTTATATAATAATATCATTTCTTCTCAACTGCCTATGTGTTGTTTTCATCATCTGGCTAGGCCTCCCTGCGGCGTTGCCATATTTCGCTGTTCAGGGCTTGTACTTTAGACGGCTGTGGTTGAGTACGTTGATTGAGACTGAAAATTGCGGACTCAATAATCGCACTGAAGCTTGTGCAAATAACAATAACTTCCGGAAGAAAAGACTTCTAAACTTGAATTTTTCAGGGTAGGCTTAGGATTTGAATAGAAAAGTAAAATTCATAGAGGAATAAAGAGAAATCAATAGCTTTCATATATAGGTATTTAGTATCATTATTATACAACATTTTGGGGTAATAGCCACCAATGAAAGAGCCCTCAGGTTTTCTTAAATTTTGGCAAACAAAGCCTAGGTGTGCTAAATATAAACTCAGAGCTGTGCCGAGCACTGAAGAAAATTGCTTCGAGCACAAAGCACTAAGCCCTATTGAAAAGTGCTCCGGAATCTCGAGCACTAAGTCCTTATTTTTAAAGGAATGCTCGCGACTACTAAGCACTTTTGGAAACTAATTCGATTACACGAGCACCGAGCACTAAGCACTTTTCAAAATGAACCTTTGTATTTTCCATCCAAATGTCTCTCAGTTTGAAATTTTTATTTTAATGTCCTGATGTTTTCTTCCTAGCGTTATCGTGTTTTGAACTGGGCATAATTGTAATTGACAATAGTTTTTTCTCAGCAGGTCCAACATTGTCATTCACAGACAAACATAAAGTTACCATGACGTCATATGAAAAAAATTGGATTAGCATATGGTCTCGAAACAGAAAATAAAATTCGAAAAGTTATAGAAAGACAATGACGTCTTGGCAACAAATAAGATGGAACTTTTTCTTGTGCCGAAGGTATTATAATTTGATTGATGATTTATTTTCAGGTGATTTTCTCCATGAGAGATTTCCCTTCGTAGCCCACGTATATGAGGTGCCACTGCTGCAGAAGATTACGAAGATATACATGGCAATTTTAAGCTGCAATACTCTCCTTTCTGTAGTGTATTTTTGTTTGCACTGGAATGCTGATCGATTCGTTCTTTGTGGTTTTGTGCTTGTAACAATAACTCTTGTGAGTCAGTTCATATTTTGATGCAAAAGCACTTCATGATCGAGCTTTTCTTTAATATTTAATTCGATTTACCTGGAATGTCAGAACGGAAATGTTTAATCCTGAACAAAATAAGATGAATGCGTTCAACCGTTCTCGAGTTTTAGCGAGACTATAACGAACAGCAATTGATTTACATACATACCTATATACATTTTCGATTAAGATAGGTAGAAATAGAATGAACTCTATACTTGATGTTATCGTTTTCATTGTTTATCAATAACGTGCTAGTTCGTGACACAAAAAATTCAATTAAATTGGTAATTTCATGAATTTCGAATTAAATTTGTTCACAATTTTCAGTTACTGTGTTGTCTGTATATTTTTTTTCACTGAATTTATTGAGTACTAGCAGACCCAACAGACGTTGTTCTGTATACACAAAAATTCATTCAATTCGATCGAGCCGTTTAGTTGCAGAGTAGATGAATAACCTGAATAACGACTTCAGCGCCATCTGTTGATCTGATGTGTGGTCATAAACATACGGGCATAGGCAATCCAAAATACATTCATACAAAACATCTCTCACACTTCGGTACCTTCTCCTAGCCGCCTTGTGCCTACCTCGGAGACATTTTGATGCGATTTCATCTTCAACCTGCCATATCTTTTGATGTATTCATCATGGCTGATTTTGGTACTCATATTTATAATCATTGAAGTTATAGTAGGTTTCCTCAAATTTCTCGGGTGAAAAGTATAGCCTATGTTACTCAGGGATAGTGTAGCATTCTGAGGGTGAAATAGTTATTGAAATCTCTAGTAGCTTATGAGTAAACTCGTATCAAACCCTCAAACGCAAAAACATACAAATCTGTCCTCTTTATAATATAGGTATAAGTATAATATTAGTAAAGATATAGATCAATTCTCTACAAACGCCCTATTGACCACTTTTTTCTATAACCTATCGTTCTGAAAATATCTCGAATAAAGTTGGGAGGAGATGAAAAATTACATTTTTCTCCAACCATCAAAAAATGTTGACATTTTTGTACTCTTTTCAGGTGCAAAAGTCATAGATTTTCTTACCGTACAAAAATTCACTCGTTACTTAGCAACACTTTTAATCCTAGGATTAAAAACGCTACTTTTAATCCTTGGATTAAAAGTAAATGCATTTGAAGTCTACTTGACAATCACTGTCCTGATTCTGTGTTCAAATTCATAACCAAATTATGAACGATTTTTCACTAAAACCAATTTTATTGTAATTTTGACTTGGTTGGAGAAAAAATAGTATATATTATTCGGATTAAAAGTGCCTATTTTAACTCGCAATTTTGCATTCGCTCGGCTGCGCATCGCAACTGCAAATATTGCTCGTAAAAAAAGATGCACTTTTAATCCTTATAATATAATATACTATTTTTCATCTTCTAATGAAAATAAATCGGTCTGTGCTCATTCGATCAGGACGATTGATACCTCATTTTATAGGTTAATTAATTCTCTACAAACGCTCTATTGACCACTTTTTTCTAAAACCTACCGTTTTGAGCAGAATCCGTATACCAACTTAAGACACCGGGATCTGAATAAGATCAGTTTTCAGAATATGAAGAAAAAAATGAACAAAAAACTTTCCAAATTCACGAATTATAAATGACATTCATAGAAATTTCCTGAATATGATAAAAATATTTTCATTTATTCGAAGTTTTTAAATGAAACTTGAATAATTTATTCTCTATTAACAAACACTCGTAAATACTTAGCACTAACGTCCATATTTATACAACTTCATTGATATATTCCAGGATCAACAAACAAAGACATCGAAGAAATTTCATTTAAAATAGTTAGTTGATTGCATTTTCAATGAAACTTGCGATTAATTGCATTATTCCAATCATTCCCTCGAGTTCTAACACTTCAATCCCGCAAATGCAATGGAAATTCTCCGCTGTGACGTCACATCTCGATGGGCGTCGCCATACCAGTGTTTGTGTATATCGTGCTCGGAGACGTAATTCGATTTTGGTGCGATTTCATCTTCAACCTGCCATATCTTTTGATGTATTCATCATAATTGAATGATGTAAAAGGCAATTTCGTTCTATATTAAATACTGGATATGAAGGACGTATTTAATTGGATAAAGATCAATAGCGTATTCATAAAAAAATACTCCCAAAAAATGCATGTTTTGAGAAACATTCGGATACCTTTAAAAGGTGATACCGAGTAAACCTTGAAAGATAGATATATGCTATCGCGGACTTTTTTGTAGAACTATCGAAGAGGTACATTTCCGTCATACATTGTTTCCATGTACGTCTTACGGTTTTCGCAGCGCACCTGAAAATAGCTGATTTTGGTACTCATATTTATTATCATTGAAGTTATAGTAGGTTTCCCCAATTTTCTCGGATGAAAAGTATAGCCTACGTTACTCAAGGATAATGTAGCATTCTAAGGGTGAAAGAATTATTGAAATCGGTCCAGTAGCTTATGAGTGATGTCATATCAACGCCACAAACACACAAACACACAAACATACAAATCTTTCCTCTTTATAATATTAGTATAGATAGTATAGATTTGAACCGCATGCGCAAGTACGGGAGATACTTTAGTTTTTATCTCTTTTTGAGCGCTCGTTCTACTTAAACGAGTGCTCTATATCGTTAACCCAAATGTCTGTAATTTTCGAATTTTGAGCCGAAAATGGTCTCAAACGATAGGGTTCGACTACTAGATGACGAATCCGTGGTCAGATTCAATTGTGTCCGTGGGGCCTTCCGTCCGTCGGGCCGACCGTTAGCACGATAACTTTCGAAGGGATTGTCCTAGAGACTTGAGATTCTCAGGGCGAGTTTGGTTCCCGAATGCCTCGGTTAAGTTAATTAACTAGTCAAATCGTACAGGGTGTTCCATAAAATATGGCCATTTAAAACATTTGTTCCTCAATATCTCAGACAAAACGAAATCAATCGAAATGTAATGTTGCGGCCACATGCAATATACTCATATGTATAGTAAGCCTCATGCAAAATTTTGTGGCCATAGTGTATACAGGACCATAAAAAATTCAATTGGAATATTGAAAAGAAGAATTTTTATATTGAAGTTATGATAGAGGAATCTGCTAGGTATAACTAGACTTCCAGTAAAACAATTCAATGTCAACAATTCTCGGTACAACAGCACACCAAGTTTCGAAAAAACGAGTAGTCCAGTCAAAAGGCACTCTGGTTCAAAAATACTTCAGTCTGAAAAAACTGAAAATTCAGTTTAATAAGTCATTTTTCTCAAACACACACGTGAATCCACGTTTCTTGATCAACATACGAAACTAAATACTATCTCACAATTTGGGCAAAATAAAAAATTTTTCAAGCTGGACAGCAAGTTCAATTGGTTCATTCAGTGTAAAATGAGATGGATCTCGGAGGAAAAATTTTGATCGATTGGAAGGAAATTATCGTGAGGATTCTCAGAGCTGGCATTATTTCTGTCGTAGTATAGCTATATGCCAGGTGGTGAAATAAATATAGAGTCATAGAGTGGCTCATGTTCAAAGCTATCAGTGGATGCTCTGGATGATACTACTTCACTGAAGGGCATCGTGAGACTTGTTCTGAAGTATGAATTGGATGATTCTTGATCTTATCGATCAAACTTTCTTCTTCCATATTTCACTTGCTTATTCCGCATTTAATCTATCTTATTAATTATTCCCTTCCAGGCCCAGGTGTTACCTACAAAATATTGAAGCGTCTTCATGTCCACTTTGAATTTATGGATTTGAAGGCAACGATGTGGCCATTAACTGAAGCTGGACCTGAAGTTTTTCAAGAAATTCAGGATGACATACGTTACCTTCGACTTTGGAGAATTTTAATAATACCCTTGATGTTGTTAGTGAGTTTCGCTGTGCCCATATCTGGAGATTTAAGGGAATTATTCTGCATATTATACCTCATCGACGATATTCAACAAAAGTTTTATTATCCGTTCGTCAGATTAGTCTTTTTTATCATCAGATGTTATCATGCTTTCACTTTCGCCAACCCGGTATTCATAATATTTGTCAGTTGGCGATTCTTCTTACAGTTTGATGATTCTCAGGGAGAAAATAAGGTCCATTGAAAAGATTTTTGGTGTTGGTGAAGAATGTTACGATCATGAATCATATCAAGAATTCGTGAAAAGATTATTAAAAAGAGCTATCCAAGAACATATCACCATTAAACGGTAAATTAATGTTTTATTTATTCTTCATAGAAAATATTAGTGGGAATATTATTCCTCGTCATTAGTTTGTATATATTAATATATAAACTTCATGCCAATCCAATCATTTGTAAACAGATTTCCGAACATACTCGAGTGCTCAATAATGATATGAAGATATAGAGTCTTGTTGAATTGATGACCAAAAGACTTGAAATTTTAAGGGAACATGTATAGTCGGATATCACACTGCTCAGTAACTACACAGAAACTTGTGCAGAATTCCTTAGAGATCCGAAGAATAAAATAGTGAAAAAATTTGAATTACGATTTTTTTCAACGTATGTATATCTTTGATATTAGAACTATATAGGTACTTATCAGATGCAGATGAAATTGAACTCAATTTTTGAGCTTTTTGATTCGAAAAGGAACCTTTCGGAAGAAAGCAGATTAATGAATTCAAAATTATAATACGAATTTTTTATTATTTATTCGGTTTAAAACACATAATAATAAGTTCGTATTATAATTATAAAACGAATTTGCGAGGAGAGATTGTTTTCACCAAAAATTCATTCACAAATTAACCCAATCTAAATAATATCGAGTTGAAAATATGATTGATTCAAACTCATTGTGACCAAATTTTATGACGTTAAAGTCGTGGAGAGGGGGGAATTCTGGTATTCTTCATATGATATTACAATTTATTATGAGGGTATTTATCCAATTTCAATTTCCCACTTGGATGCTTCACTCATATATAGGTATGCAATACTCAATAGAAAAGCTAAGCGAACATGTGACGTACCTTCTGAAAGACCAAATTTGTGAAACATGTGATTCAAAGTGCAGGTCTTCCAAATTTCGTTTCCTGTTTTATTATATGGAATCGAAGGGAGCATAGTTTGAACATACCTACTACAATGGTGAAAGGACACTTCATAGAATCAAATTTTTTTCATTGTCAAGTTTCCACATATTTCAGTTTTATTATAATTATCCAGAATATTATTCCGATCGTGCGAAGATTTTGCATTTACGTATATATTAAAAGTATCAATCACAAGTCCCATACAAAATTTTGAGGTGAAAAACTCATTGCTCCACCAATGTAAGAGCGCTCGAAGCATCTGCTCAGGGCTTTATTAAATTTTTTAACCTTCAAATGAATTTCATCCAACTCTTATAGTTTTAAAATAAAATTATTATATTGAATAACATGGTTTTAGATTTTTTCCAGATACAGCGCATTGAATATCCAACTTGTAGAGCAGAACATGATCGTAGTTTTTAGTGCAGGAGTGTTACTTTGTGGATTTGTGTGCTACAATGTAAATAATTATGTAAGTGAAAATATAACTTTCAATTAACTCGTTTTCAAGACTTCAGATCTTTCAGATGTTCACATTAACTTATGAGTTTTCAAAGAGGGCCACTTGTTGTTGCTTTCACTACAAATTTTTCAATGTATCATGCTCACTCCTTCTCAATGTGCATCTTTCCTACTTGCCCCCCTAGGCGTCTGTAATATTAAACAACATATATTCTGGAAATCTATACTAATATTATAACGAGGAAAGATTTGTATGTTTGTGGGTTTGATACGAGTTATCTCATAAGCTACTAGACCGATTTCAAGAATTCTTTCACCCTTAGAATGCTACACTATCCCTGAGTAACATAGGCTATACTTTTCACCCGGGAAATTAAGGAAATCTACTATAACTTCAATGATAATAAATATGAGTACCAAAATCAGCCATGGAAACAATGTATGACGGAAATGTACCTCTTCAATAGTTCTACAAAAAAGTCCGCGATAGCATATATCTATCTTTCAAGGTTTACTCAGTATTACCTATTAAAGGTATCCGAATGTTTCTCAAAATTATGCATTATTTGGGAGTATTTTTTTATGAATACGCTATTGATCCTTATCCAATTAAATACGTCGTTCATACCCAGTATTTAATTTAGAACGAAATTGCCTTTTACATCATTCAATTAAGATGAATACATCAAAAGATATGGCAGGTTGAAGATGAAATCGCACCAAAATGCGTCTCCGAGGTAGGCACTAGGCGGGTAGGAGAAGGTACTGAAGTTTGAGGGATGTATGAATGTATTTTGGATTGCCGATGCCCGTATGTTTATGATCACAAATCAGACCAACAGATGGAGCTGTAGTCGTTATTAAGGTTATTCATCTACTCTGCAACTAAACGGCTGGATCGAATTGAATGAATTTTTGTGTATACAGAACAACGTCTGTTGGGTCTGCTAGTAATATATAAGGTTTGTTCCAACAGCTGACTTTTGTACGGTAATTTGACGGTCACGTGTTAGTAATCGATCCTATGCATGTCTAACTTTGACCGTACAAGAACCGTCCAAACGTACTTGTTCCAGACCAGGGATCGAATGACGATCACAAAACCGTTCCACTCACGGTGAAGCAGGATGGACAAAAACGAAACCGTTCTCAAACGATCATTTTCAGGAACACATTTTTATCTGCGCAGAATCCTGACGATCATGTACGTCAATCTTGAGTTGGAATAAATTTGTAGAAGAATAGATCAAAGAAGTTTTATACAGATGTTATTCTAGAGACAGTAGGTGTTCGTATAGCGATTGTGTTGGTAATGGTGTAGTTTAGATCTTGGTGCATTCTGTAGTTCATAGTGGTGAATTAGTGGCTCCATAATAATAGTCCTGTTAATCTGTTTCCCGATGAATTTCTGGCTAGGTTTCATTAGTCTCTTCAATATGGGCTCCAATCCAACTGTCTCATACAGAAGTTGATTAGGAGGGTTATGCAAAGGATTATAAGGATGTCTCATCTTTGTGATTTTCCTTAAGCATGTTCTTTCCGCTATTTCAAGATTCTTCAGAGTTGTTTTTGTGGAGTTCAAAAAGAATGTATGTCCTTATTCCAGCAGCGGTCGGCAAATCATTTTGTATATCGATGTGGCAGTTTTCATGTTGATACCCATGTTCTTGTATATGTTTGTGATCTAAAATAACCCGCTCTTGTAGTAACAACTTTTTACTATGTTCTTGTGTGTGATTTGAAACTCAATTTGTTGTCAATGAGTATTTCCAATTATTTCCAAATAATTGTTAATGAGACACGGCATTTTCCACGGAATAAGTATTTTAATATTATAACATTCGCTGATTTACTTCGAATAAATCAGTATCATCCTGAACAAGAACTATTTTAGCGATAGTGAAGATTTCACGCACAAAAAATTGAATGTTACATTCTCAGAGTAAGAATTAAGTTTACTTTTTACTTTGAGATTACATTCAAGAAGTTGAGAGTTAATAAGGGGAACCTTGACTCATGGCGACGTGTGTATTATACAGGGTGTCCCGAAAACAATGGATAAGCCTGCAACTATAGATAGACACTGTCGTGGTCTAACTTATTCCAAATTTTGACCTTAATGAAAATTCCACGGTTTCGGAGATATTCATGGTTTTCGTATTTTTAGAAAATTTCCAAGTGCGATAAGTTTTTCTAGTGCCATTTCTACAAATGGAGAGGTATTTCGATATGGTTTTTTTTAAATTTCATATGAGATAGTTCAGCTATCGGAACAAAGACTAGTGTAAAAAGTTAGAAACTCGTGAGTTACAAAGAAAAATTGAAAACTAAATGAAATTTCCTTCAAGTTTGATGAGCTACAGTGTAAAAAAAATGTAGGACGCCCCTGGTAGACATCATCTTAAAAACTTGCTCAGTTATTGCAGATTCCAAAAAGGTATCATAAGCCTAGGCATTCTGTAGTTTTTCATTCTCGTAACTACTTGATTACCAAATAGTCGGAAAATTTCGAAAAACTGTTTTTGTTGTAATCGTTATTCTGAGCTCATGTGTTAATGTAAATGTATGATTATACCTATTATGGCTATTATGGTTATTTTTCAATAGCAAAAGTATGAATCTTTCAAAGAACTTCAATACTATTACCAGATTTAAGAGTTGATATTCATTCTTATAAATGTTTTCATATTGTTCCACTTTAATGAAAGGTGGTAGTATCATCTTTTAAAAAACATTTTTTTCACATCTGTAGGACCTTTATGTCCAAGGAAATCGATAATATTTGGAAGGGTCACCTAAAATAAAAAAGTAAATTTAAAATGGGGGTCACCCCAAAACTGAGGGGGAGAACTCCCCTATGTGGGTATTTTTGTCGATAAAATAAAAAAAATAAAACTTACAATTCTGCATATATTTCAGAGTCTGGACGTCGTTTCTACGATTAGATATGGAATTATTGCATCATCAGTCGTAACATATTCGTACTTATTTGCACTTGTGGGCCAACGTTTAAGGGACGAGGTAAGCGAACCATTCACAGTTCTTGCTACTGCGAGTTGGATTATATTTTTTTCTGATTAATGTTTGAATTTGATATGTCTAGAATGAAGCAAACTCGTCAATACCCCAAATCAATTCCTGATTTCGACAATGACAGATACCGAAGAAGCTGTATCAATCTACTTTTTTCCCTTCAGAAATTATATCAAGCAAATCTTCCAAACGGAATTTCTGCGGCGGTCTGTGAAATATTCTTTACCTATATACGAGTATTTATTTAATCAACTAGGTTATTAAAGACAGCGACTAATGGTCAAGATATTTTAACGAGCGAACGCGTCAATAGTTCAAGACCATTAGCCGCTGGATTAATAACCGAGTTGATCACAAGATTTTTCCGACGTGTATAAATTCTTGATTGAAATAAGTAGGGGAAAGCAGGGTAAGATGACGAATAGGGTAAGATGACGAATTCTCGATATTTCCTAAATATATAAGTCTTTCAGCATCAGCTTCTGTCAAACGTGAAAAAATAGTCCTATATTCTTCATGCCTTTTATCGGCAGCAAAATACGACGAGAATTCAGTAAGATCCAGGAGTTGATACATGTCGGGTGTTGATTGAGACAATATATGTGATTCCGAGTAATACTGTTTTTAGTGTTTTCTTCATTTCGTTTTCTGTAAGTCTAATTTTATTTCGAAACTATCATGTTTCAGGAAAATATTGAGTATTGAAAACATTTGTTGGGAGTGATGAATTTCATTTTATGACGTTTACAAATAAAAATGCCAAATGCGGGTAAGATGACGAGTTGTTCGTCATCTTACCCTACATAATTAAAAATATTTATTAGGTCATGTTTTTAACTTCAGGTTTGAATAAATATGGGTAAAATATATCAAAAAAAACTGACAGGCAATCATGGTCGAAAGATAATATGAAAAGAGCACTCACTAAAATAAAAAATCAAGAGTTGAGTGTAAATGCAGCTTCGAAAGCATATCAAATTCCAGAAGCTACTCTCAGAAGATATGTTAAGAAATATCCTGATGAGGTAAACTAAACTCGTTTGATCATATGCATACTCAGAGAAGAAGAAAATTACGAGATCAGAAAAAAAATGAGAGATTAAAAAAAAGTAGAAAAGCACAGAAAGTAAAACAAAAACCAGTAAGAAGAAAAACAAAATTCAACGATTCTTCTGACTCCTCAATAGATCTACAATATGCTGACTCTGAAAATGATGCAGATGATGAAAGAGCATTATCTGCAGTGAACGTGGAAAAAATGAAATATGGTTTTGCAGTTTGCTGTAGCAAATGTGAAGAGTGCACAGGACTGGACACTAAAGAGGCGAAAATGAAAAAAAAACCTAGAATAAATTTATTTTACCTTGATTTGTAAATTTTTTTATATAGCTACCTTTATGTTTTTTAGAATACGTATCTCCTGATGTTACTTTCCACAATTCGTCATCTTACCCTCCACGTCGGGTAAGATGACGAAAATGACGTTAGCAGATAAACTTCAAATTTTTCACTCCAAATAGTAACTTCAACCGTAAAATGATCAAATAATCGTTTTATGAGTTTTTTTATCTTACTGTCGTCATCTTGCCCCTCCTTCCCCTACATATACTCATTATTCAAAAGAGACACATTTGACATACCTAATGGAATTTCTATGTGTCTATGTTCCAGTAGAGTTTTGACATTTCTCGTAGTGCTTCTGAATACTTTGTGTGCGGTTTCCATGAGAATTGCACATTAAAATAGCATAAATTGAACATTAAAATGGGTCATTTCCGCCGACCTCAAAATAAAAGGTGATTTTAATATTCAATTTCGCATTCGCACTACAAGGAACAAGGAATATTTTCTTCTAGAGTAGCTAAATTCACTTACTTCATAAGAATCATGTTTCAAAAATAATCAAATCAAATGTTCAAAATGCTCGAGCGAAGAAAAAAGAGTGTTTCCAAAACTGTTGCTGCAATGCTTTCATCTATACAACATATTTATTATCAATTATATAGCATACTGTTATGGGTACTTGTATAATATTTCTTATGTTTTCAGAGTGAAGAGTTATATCGCGATTTATGCGGTGCTCCATGGTATTTATGGAACACATCGAATAAAATGTTATATTCTATGCTTTTGGTGAATGCTATGAAACCACTGACAATGAGCTCCTTGGGTTTATTTTTAGATTACACTCTCTTGTTACGAGTATGTAAACCTTTAATATAAGTTCAACCAACCACATTTAAATCTGCACATTCATCATGTTCTTATACCTACATGCTTTTTTTTAGGAAGCAAAGTTGACAATGACAATAATTACAGCACTGGAGCATTTGACCTCTTGAAGCGCTGTGGAAGAAGTGGTGTATTTACATGTTCGAAATCGAGCAAACGAAAGCATAAATAATATTAGAAATAAATGATGAACATCTTTCTATTTTTTACTGAAACACCAAATAACATGATTCCATGGAGATGAAATAAGTTACTGAAATAACTGAAGAAAGCCATTACGCGACGTCAGAAGCTTCCATTTGATAATATCCAGTTAATTCAATTCTATTCCTAATATGAACTTCAACTTTCCTTTCAAATTTTAAACCTGGAGTTATCTATTATAGGTACAACCGTGAACGATAACTATTAACAAACAAAAAACTTTAAAATTTGATATTTCGAATGTAGTCCTATAGGTATTTGCAATAGAAAAGTTCCAGGAGATGCGAAATATCGTTTACCCTGTAAATGTCTGTTATTTTCGAATTTTGAGCCGAAAATTATCTCAAACGATAGGGTTAGGACGTCTAACCCTAACCCTATCAAGATTTCTAAGGCGTTATTTTAAAAAGCGGTCCCATTTAAGGGATAATTATTAATGAAATATGGAATCATTGTCTTCAGAAAAAGTTAAAAAGTAAAACTTCAGATGGTACCTGTAGATCAATACCTACTTCATCCAGGATTTTCATTTAATAACACAATCAGTTATTTTGCTATTTATGCAAATTATTATCTTGTCAAGTCCATTGTGTCTTACATGTCATAAAAAAAACATAGTTAGTGTGATCAATTGATCATAAGCGGAAATAGAAATGTTCTGTGAGGACACCCCTATATGAGACGTCATACAGATGAGGGAATTAAGAGAAGTTTTTTATTTTATATTTTCTAGGGGGCAACGCGGTCTTCTGGGGAAGGGTTAATCCACGAATTATTCATAAGAAACCTGAAACATGAAATATACAAGCTGAGAACTCGAAAGTAGCACTGTCGAGAGATATAGTGGATGCGCTTTCTGTGTGTTATAATCACCACAGAAAGAGCATCCACCATAATAATCTAACGTGTAACGAGGGTGAATAACAATTCTTTTATCCATTTAGGCATCCTGAGAAACATTCTTCTCACTGAATTCAGTTTCAAATCAAACTTCGGATTTGTATAATGTCTTTATTTTTTCTTCATCAAATTTGTTACTTAATAATAAAAATGATCTGTGCTGTGTGTATAAGCACTGAGAGGTGGGCGACAGAAAGAAATAACCGAATAGCAGATGTGGCCCCTCTAGTGGACGAAATAATAGAATGATATGTAGAAAACGAGGAAATATGGAATAGAATAAACTCTACGAATATACATGTATTGATCGCTTTTCTGGAATTCTGATTGCAGAACAATAACAAAACTGAGATTTCCTTAAATGAAGTTTATATTTATTATTCAAACATACAAACAGAGGCAGGCCCGCCGTAAGCGGGCGTGCAAAGCCGGGTTCTCAGAGCTTCGACGTGTAGCTCGCGACACTTATTCCAACCAATCAGAGAATATAAACACAGTGTTTATATTCTCTGATTGTTGGATAAGTGTCGCGAGCTACACGTCGAAGCTCTGAGAACCCGGCTCAGGCGTGCCCGGCACAAGGGCGGCACGTCTAGGGGGGCAATCCAGTGAAATTGAATTTTTTTTGGAGGGGACAAACAACGTGGTGAGCGGGGGGGGAGAAAAAAAGAGGAGGCGGTTGTCCAACTCCAACTGCTTTAAAATTTTGCCAACTGTCATAGAAACATAGAAATTTTGCCATATTCGATCGAAACTTTGCCAACTGCTTTGAAATTTCTCCAACTCCGTTCAACATTGGGGGCGGCAAGGTCTCCCCATCCCCCTCAGAGAGATTTTTCTCTTAAGGATCGGGAGGACAGGCGGCCAACATCGATAATTTCCGTATCTCCACGGAATTCTGTGAATTCACTGCAGTGTTTCTCTCAGGTATATTTCCGGGAGGGGCACTGCCGCCACCCGAAGTTCCGCAGGTGAAACGCCCCACCACCCGGCCAAAGACTGAGAGCGCCTAGATCCAGTTATAGCGTAAAACTTCAAGATCGAAAAATTCACATAATCCGATAAAGTGCCCTCCTGGAACTTCGAATTGCGCCCTTGGGAAAAATTTTCTGAAAGAATTATCGATTCAGAAAGTTCCTACGGCATCTCTGATTTTGTTGAACATTCTACGAGAAAAATTTGCAGATGTTCTTTTTCTCAATATTACAACCAGGTAGTAGTAGTAGTAGTAGTTGAACATTTTCAGTGTCGCCGTATCTTTCATGACAATTATTGCATGTCATAAAAAACCATTTGTTACCAAATTGCGCCCTTTCTATACTAGCCGAGTTTAGGACCAGCGTGAAGATAGCATGTAAAGTTGGCATGTGAAATTCCCGAGTACTCCCGAAGGCCCATGGGCGTTCGTCAAACACCCAATACATTAGAAATACAGGGATTCGATGAAAGAATCGACTTCAGCATTAAATGTGTAATCTAGTTACTGGATATTCTGAAAAATATACGAAATCAACGTGGTACGAATCTGAATTAAGGAGGAAGAGCGAACGATTAACAATATTTTTACTGTTTTAACCATTTTCATGAATGCTAGTTCATTTAGGAACATGTAATTTACACGATGATCTGCTATATGAATACCTCCCATTTGAAAGTACATAGTCAGAGTTTTTCAATCGAGAAGATGGGGAATGAAACAACCTTTTATCACTATTCGAGAAGTTTTTCTATGAAAGACTTCGTGTACCAGAATGAAATTTTCAGGAAATATCTGCTAATTGAATACCTTTCATTTGATATAAGTCATAATTTCTTTGCATGGAGATGAGGGGGTGAAAACCACCCTTTTATCACTATTCGGGCAGTTTTCCTATGAAGGACTTCGTGTACCCGAATGAAATTATCAGGAAAAATCAGCTAATTGAATACCTTTCATTTGATATGAGTCGTAATTTCTTAGCATGGGGATGAAGGGGTGAAAACCACCCTTTTATCACTATTCGGGCAGTTTTCCTATGAAGGACTTCGTGTACCAGAAAAATATTCTCAGGAAATATCTGCTAAATAAATACCTTTCATTTGATATCAGTCATAATTCCTTAGCATGGGGATGAGGGGGTGAAAACCACCCCTTTATCACTATTCGGGCAGTTTTCCTATGAAGGACTTCGTGTACCAGAATGAAATTTTCAGGAAATATCTGCTACATAAATACCCCAACTAGCAAAGATATTTTATAATTCCTAACTGTTCGTGCTGTTTTATTTTATAATTGCTTTATGACTGCTCGTCGAAAGCAATTTTGTTTTATTGAAATTGTCAGGGACACAATTGAGCTTTTGAGAAGTATTTTGCTTTATAAGATAGTCGTAAGAACGTTCTTAGTGCAAAAATATAAAACAGTTTTACGACAAGTCATAATATTGTTTTATAAACGTTTACACAACAATTGTTAGAAACTTGTCAGCCTACCGAACAAATTTGTTTCATAATAGATTTATACCGGTGTTATCTGATACTAGTTTGTTCTTTCGCGAACATCTATAAAACTGTTTTATAAGCGCTATGTAAAACATTTATAAAATTAATTTATTAATGTTTTCTTTTATATTACTGCTGTCTAAAGCAAATTGCACTCAGAAGCCACATTAAAAAAACTATTATATAATTATAATGAACTCTGTCATAATACAAATCATATAAAATAATTATAAAACAAAAAAGTTTGTGAGGACTCAGAAGCATTTATTGATACATTTATAAAACAAATCGCTATTTTACTATTATTTTTTGATCTTGAAGTGCATGACACGCTCGTGAACTCTTTATTATTATGAATTCGCTAGGTAAATCGAAGAAAGCTAAAAAAAAGTGGAGCATATTACAGAAAAGTAAAAATAGTTATTTTTGTATTAAGTGCGTAAAATGAGTGTTTTTTCATGGCACATGAGAGTGTCAATTTTGGCCGAGACCGCAGGTCGAGGCCAAAATTCACTCGAATGTGCCATGAAAACACGAATTTTATACGCACGAAATACAAACAAAATTTTTTGTACAACTGTGAATGTGAATTTACATCGTCTGAAATACGTATAATCATTGAAGATAATGCTTTCAGTACAATATTTAAATGCATCCAGTGATCTTTCTGTGTCGTAACTATAGAAACAGTTTGTTGAAATTGTTTGAATCTTTGACAGTATTTGCTCGTAGTTCCTTCAATTTCGAATTATTTCAAAGAAGATGAATGTTGGACATGATAGTGGTAGTGATACCCCCGCAGATATGGCTGAAGAAGCAAATACAATTGTATCTTATATGTTACCAGCCAAATCAAAGCTAATAATATGAGAAAACATATAACCAATTTCGAGAATGGCGCAACAAGAACGACGTTAAAAAGGTTTCTGAAAATGTGCTCACATGCTATTTCGAGGAAAAATAAAAAATGTTTAAACCTTCCAAGTTATGGAGCTCAATGTTAAAAAAAACATCGAATTTCAAGGAAAATATTGATATAAGGAATTTTTCAAAATTGGTCCCGCTTATTAAGAACAAAAGCGTCGGATACCGAGGAAAGAAATCTAAAGTGTTATGGAGGGATAATATCAAAAATTTCTCAGAGATGCTGATGACGAAACTAATTTACTTTATAAGGTACAGATACAATCATAATTTTGTGAAATTAGTTGTAATTAAAATATTCATTATTTTTAAGTTGTTCTGATTTTAGTTATCAGCAGTGAAAAAAAGACTTTTTTTAACGGTGAAAAAAAGACTTTTTTTAACGGTGAAAAAAGTAATATTTTACGCATCCATAGTGATGAAGAAAAGTCAAGTTTTTTTGACAGTTGTACAAAAAATGTATTATTGGTAATAATATACCTGCACCGGATCTCCCTATAAAGGAAGCAACAGGTGACCCGCCATCAGATAAATCAAATGATTGTACTCCAAGTGATGCTGTTGAACCAAATGGTTCCAATGGAAATGCTTTATTTAGTCATCAAGAAGTAGAGCCAAGGAGTTTTCAGGAAAAAGAAGATGTAATAAATGATTGGGAAGTAGAACTTGATGAATCGGATGAGGAGAATCAGTCTAATAGAAACGATGTAGAAAGAAATTTAGAGTTTGTGAAGAGTATGAGATTGTGGGCTGTGTCCTTCAATATACCGCAAGTGGCACTAAGGGCTTTGTTTCAGAACATCAATAGTCGCGATAACAACTGAAAATGAGGTTAGGAGTCCAAAACAGAAGCACAGGAATCAGAAATGTTGCGCTCGATACAAATCAGCTTTAAGGTGGAAACACATTCTAAAAACGCGACGCGACGCAACGTGTCGACACCCGATATGCACCGTGCACATGGCGTCGCGTCGGATGTTGATAGTGTGATTCTGATCTATAGAAAAAAATGCATTTGATTCGACTCAACACGCATAGCATTTCATCGGGTCGCGTCGCGTTTTAATAATGTGTTTCCGCCTTTATTGTTGCTATATGTGTGACGTATTGGTGAACAAATTATTTTATAACTGATGCAGCCGTAGCATTTAAACAACACTGATACTACTCGTTTCTTAAATGATGTACCTATTCGGGATAAATATTCTGGGTAAGCGTCGTGTTCGCGACTGTTTACTCCTACAGAACAGACATTAAGCATTGGTACGTTTAAGAGTTCAGAGGCGGATTCCGGACAAAAGTAATTTTCAATTTTCCTAATAGGTATACATTTTTTAATCAACAATTTCACACGTATGCATACAATTTTGTGACTTGGCGGTTTACGTGGCTGGCAATTTTATTTTGTTAGTAATTTTTAATGTACATAGTAGGGGGCGGCGCTCTCTGCTGCACTTTTCATAACATAAAATTATTTTGCGCCTAGGGGT
Source organism: Propylea japonica (assembly GCA_013421045.1). NCBI lineage: Eukaryota > Metazoa > Arthropoda > Insecta > Coleoptera > Coccinellidae > Propylea > Propylea japonica. The sequence continues at coordinate 19,977,406 of CM024244.1, forward strand.
AATTACGTTTTGAATAATAAACATTCGGACTAATTTTTTTTTTAAAGAGGAATACTGTACGAGCTCCTGTTTTCAAGATTTTTTTTATGTATTTACAATAATGCATCCATCTAAATTTTGATGTGAACATTTTTAAGCGGGTTATATCTAATAGGTAACTTATGTATATTACATGCACAAGATTACTCACATCTGAAATGATCGTGGTATTATGTACCTACCTAGGTAGGTATACAGGGTGTCAACAGAATATGGAAACATGCTCGTGTTTTAATATTATTGAAGATATTGACTTTATTCTTTAACGAGAAATACGTATAGATTGGCATAATTGCACTTAGAGAAAAGGCCAAAAGTACTTCCGGTTTGACCGGGAATGAATATTATTCACAATGTGAATAATCTAAGGTGTATTCCCGTTTCCAATCCTCTCTTTCACTTAGCAATGTCCTGAAGTTTTTTCAGTGCTTACTTTCTTGATCATTGTATTACCTCCCTAAGTATATGTGATTATTTAATAATTTCATCCTTTTCAGTTAACTTTAGTAGCTAGAGACCACGGCAGTCCCTTATGGTACGAAACAAAAAGAAATCTCAACATCGTCATAGTAGACATGGATGATAACAAGCCAGAATTCCCAGATACAGAACCGTATTATTTCAACATAACAGAAAACAACGATATACACACAAAAGTTGGCCAAGTAGAAGCCATCGTTAAAGAAGGAGAAGCCTACACCAATGTATACTACTACGTTATAATCCAATCAGATCCTGAATCTCTTTACATAGACAGATTAGATGGCAGCATCTTCGCAAACGTTTCCTTCGATCGAGAGATGAAAGACGAATACACAATGTTCATATTGGCCAGTAACGATCCAGAATTTTACCTGAGTTACGAAGACCGACAGCTGTTAACCCCTGACGAGCTGATGCAAGACACCAGCATAGCCAGAATGATCATAAGGGTGAACGACAACCCACCAATATTCGAACCTTAAGGGCCCCACTCACTTCGTTCTTCTCCGCCGTTTTTAACCGACGGTTAAAAACGGTCGGGTAAAACTGCCGCAAAAACGAAGTGTATGGGCTAAAAACGGCGCACTTACCCGTCGTTGCAAATTTCAGACGAGGCCTGATTTTCGTCCGTTAACGTTCCAACGCTTCGGGTAAACACGAGGTGTGTGGGGTAAACAGTTAAGTCGGTCGCGCATATTTCGGAGACAGTGGCGAACAGGTCTGGTGGCTATAAACTTAACTTTTTTAATTGTTTACTGCAGAGTCTTAACTGTTTGAAAACAAGTAATGATTCAAGATCGATAAATCAGGTTCAAAACTTGAAAAAATTTGAACAGAATATTTAGGAGGAATAATATAATAAGAAAAAATAGTAGTAAAGTAATAGTACTAAAAAAAACAAACAAATGAAAATATGTGCACCACGTTGCGTAACTTTTTCTGAGGTTTTCGATATTCATGGGGGGGGGGTAATTACCCCCATTACCCCCCCGTAAATCCGCCCTTGGTAAGTAGTCATTCATTTCAACTAAGGGTTTTCCAATAAGAGGTGTTATTTTGATATTCAAAGAAAATGCCATTTTTCAATATAAATGATCAGATGTCCAGATCAATACTATCCAATTTCGGCCATAAAAAAACATTAAACATCTCTCGATAGCGCAATCCATTCACCGTAACTGTTGCTCCAGCCTCATTTTCGAAAAAGTAAGGTCCAATGAATCCGCCGGACCATAAACCGCACTAACTGAACTTTATAAGCCTTAAGACCCAAATCTTATGCAAAATACAGTGTAATGACGTTTGTGGAATTCACAAACCTGGGTTTTCTTCAACACTTTCGGCTACAACAGCAATATTTTTGGCTGCTCTTGAGCGACGTGCACGGGTTTTATTCTTCACATCACTAACTTGTCCCAATAGCTCGAATTTTTTCACCAATTTCTTTATTGCGGTTCGACAAGGTGCTTCACGACGACACAAAAATGTCCAAGTTTTACGAACCGTCCCTGCCAAATTTTCACCATTTTTATAGTGAATTTTAATGATTTAAATGCGTTCTTGAAGCGTGTATGATTCCTTTTTAATTAATGGCGTAGTTTCTACTTGTGAAATGTCAAAAAATGACAGCTTCAAACGTGACATCTACCGAAATAGTGGGATATTCAAAATAACACCTCTTATTGGAAAACCCTTTAGTTTATAATTCTGCAAGCGTAGGAGTATGTGTAGAAAAAATAATATTTCATGAATCTAATCTTATTAGGTATGGATTTTCGAGCCGCAACAGCTTATTAGGATAATATTGTCCAGACCTACTGAAGAAGTAGCTAAGGAACAGCAAGAAATCATCGCAGAACTCAGTAATTCTACTCAAAGCTTGGTAATAATCGATGAAATTAGATATCATACTGACGATGTTGGAAACAAGAATGATAAATGGTAAGTTCGGTTTTTTTTACTTCGAAATTTATTGAATTTTTCAGAATGTTCCGCTTGACAAAAAAAGTTTTTTTGTTCTGACAGAAATTATTCGAAGAGAAAATATTACCGAAAAATATACAGGAGGACACTATTCAATAGATTTAAATTCATATGTATTGATATCGGTGTGGTATATGACTACATCTCACACATCACAGTAAAGTTTGCTATTAATGAAACTTTTTTTGGGAACTCCAACACAAATTCATAATTTTTTCTAACAGTCGAGAGCTATTTATTGTAACACAAAGCTTTTCCCATTATCCAAGTAAAGAAAGAATGTTTTGTTATACTCGAACAATATCAGCAATCTTTAAGAACTTCGGACAATTCTATTTTAAATAATATTAACAAGTCAGAAGCTTTTGGATGCTTTAATTTCCGAACCTAACTTAGAGATTTCAATAGATAAGTTTAATTCCTAAATGAATGAAACTAAGCCGATAATTGAAATAGTTTTCTCCATATAAATCGTAACGTGGCTGAGCTCACGAATACATATCTTCTTCAAGTATGCTTCGTCAGTTAAAAACTTTTGAAATTTGCCGCGTACAACCCTACTTTTCTAATAACCAAAAGTTTAACCCAGCTCTTGAGTCTGGTCATTTGCGGTTCAAATCAATGATATCGAAGGGCTAATTCATGACGTCATTACTTTGAACCAAAATGATAACAGGTTATCCGCTTGAAATTGATTCATATTATTCGTTCATTGGATCATCCATCCCGCCAGAAACATACCACGTAAATCTGTAGAATAAACCACTGTTAAACTGGACGGCAAAATACTATCTCTAATAAATTGAATATCGTATGTTTCCGATGTGAATTTCCGAACCTGTATATTTCCTACTAGCAGACCCAACAGACGTTGTTCTGTATACACAAAAATTCATTCAATTCGATCCAGCCGTTTAGTTGCAGAGTAGACGAATGACCTAAATAACGACTACAGCGCCATCTGTTTATCTGATTTGTGATAATAAACATACGGGCATTAGGCAATCCAGAATACATTCATACGTCCCTCACAATTCGGTACCTTCTCCTACCCGTCTAGTGCCTACCTCGGAGACGCATTTTGGTGCGATTTCATCTTCAACCTGCCATATCTTTCTGATGTATTCATAATAATTGAATGATGTAAAAGGCAATTTCGTTCTAAATTAAATACTGGGTATGAACGACGTATTTAATTGGATAAAGATCAATAGCGTATTCATAAAAAAATATGTACTCCCAAATAATGCAAATATGCTATCGCTGACTTTTTTGTAGTACTATTAAAGAGGTAAATTTCCGTCATACATTGTTTCCATGTACGACTTACGGTTTTTGCAGCGCGCCTGAAAATAGCTGATTTTGGTACTCATATTTATTATCATTGAAGTTATAGTAGGTTTCCTTAATTTTCTCGGGTGAAACGTATAGCCTATGTTACTCAGGGATAGTGTAGCATTCTAAGGGTGAAAGAATTATTGAAATCGGTTCAGTAGCTTATGAGTTAACTCGTATCAAACCCACAAACATACAAATCTTTCCCCTTTATAATATTAGTATAGATATAGATAAGCTATAGTTGAATGTCCGATAAAAATATTTCATTCCAGGTCCGACATGTATGTCCTGGTGATCGATCCTTCAACACAAATGATACGTCCTGTAGCCGACGTATTGAAATTAATCGATTCCAACTACGATTTCCTCAAAGATTATTATGCTGGTTACGCCATAGTAAATGTCGTACCAGCATTTTTGACGGAAGAAGAGGAAAATTTCAATACGAATCTGGCAGCTTTGGTGGCCATGATCATCGTTCTCGTAGTTGGTATCGTAACATTTTTTATAGCCTGTTGCTGCTTGAGAAGATGGGTCATCTCTTCCACGGATTTGAAGAAAAAGGATACACTTATAAAGAAAGCGATTATAGATGATTTGAACACTACCGATAATCCTCTTTGGATAGAACAGTGAGTATTATTTATACCTAGTTGTTTAATCAACTAGTTTATTAACGACAGCGATTAATTGCCAAGAATTTTAACGCGTTAATAGTTCGAGATCATTAATCGCTAGATTATTATTATTAAATAAACTAGTTGATTACTAAATTATTTTGCTGAGAAGGGTCTCTTTAAGCGAAGAAAAATATTTTGCTTACATATTAAAGGGTTTTCCAATAAGAGGTATTATTTTGATTTTCAAAGAAAAATGCCATTTTTCAATATAAATGATCGGTTGTTTATTTCATTATAAAGAAGAAGCTATGCCGTTAATAGTGGAAAATAACATCAGGCAAATGACCACCACGACCACGCTTACAGGACCATATCCTTTTAATGAAATTTTCCATAACCAAATCGCAAAGTGGCTGCCCTATGTCCTCGATAGCCTAACGAATTCCATCTTTGAGGTCTTGAATCGACGCTGGGCTATGGGCGTAGACCTTCTCTCTCACGTGGCCCCAAAGGAAGAAGTTGAAAGGTGTTGAATCACAAGATCTCGTTGGCCAATTGTGATCACCTCTTCGAAAAATAACACCGTCCGGAAACTTGTCGCGCAAAAGATCAATGGTTTCGTTGCTTCTGTGGCACGTATCGCAGTCTTGTTGAAAGTAAACGTTGTAATTTCGGCCATAAATGGAATGCCTAATTCCAAAGAACGACGAGGAATGGACAAACCTGTGGTGGAACCACAAGCGCTCGACAGCGTATCGATCCCGACATCGAAGTCGGGTACGTCACTGTCGAGTCGAAGAGAATTCGGTACCAACAATACTCGAGAAGGATATCTCGACAAGCTCTCGGCTAAGTTCGTTATCTCGACAAGGAAATATCGTCTGTCCCAAAAACGTTGACTGATATCTGTCACTTTTTGAGGTTTTGTTGATTGTTTACAGCAATTAGTGCTGCTGGGAATTTCGAATATCAAAGTTTAAAAGAGGGAAATTTGTCATGGCTATAAAATTTCATTGCCGTTAAGGCCCAAATTTGTATAATCGTTGAAAAATCCTTAAAGTATTGGTTGAGCCGGTTGAGGAATTATGTGTTTCAGTCTTTTTATATACAAAACTACAATAAAAATAATTTTTCCAAAAACTTTTATTCGATTTTCATAATATCTCAGTATCTCACCAATAAAAAGAATTTGTATTTAGAAGCGTAGCCATTGAATATACCTTTCCTAGTCCTTATCCCTTTGTACCTGCAGAGATCACATTTGGGAGGTGTTTATATTACAGGTGTTAGGCAAATGAACCTGTTGTTACCTAGCCATGTTGTTTGTCGGTGCAAAACGATCCTGGAAAACCCCAAGCACGGTTTGGTATACGGATACGCATAAAGTTTCTTCCGCTGTAGGGTAATTCTGGGTATTCGCAAAATTGGGTTTTTCCATTTTGGAACTACCCCCAGACAAAGCTCAGGTGGGGCGCGCATTTTAGTCTTTAAGTAGAAAGTAATGCAAATATAGATCAGTCGAAGTTTGAAGGGTGAAAATTCCTGATAAGTATAAGAACATTTGATGTATTACATTGCTCCTCCATTTTTTTTATTTTGAAAATGAAGAGCAATGAAATTTAAGATTTAAACTTCAAACCAAAATTATTCAACTGATCGGAATCTACCGATTTTTGACGACGAAATCTACCGATCACATAACAGTTGGAGTGGCAGCACTGGCAGCAGTTCAATGAAAAAACTTTTATACAACTTACACGAGTGTTGTCGGCAAACTGATTGTACCCGACAGTGGACGTGTCGATAAAATCGACAAAAGAGACCTTGTTGATCGCACGTGGTACCGATTTTACCCGACTCGTCTTGAAGAAGGGTCGTCGGAAGGAGGGGTAAAGGGATTACTGTCGAGTCGAGCGCTTGTGGTTCCACCACTGGGTTTTCTTCAACACGGGTTTCATTCTTCACATCACTAACTTGTCCCAACACCTCGAATTTTTCCACCAAATTCTTTATTGTGGTCCGACAAGGTGCTTCACGACGACCCAAAAATGTTCGAGTTTTACGAACCGTCTCTGCCAAATTTTCACCATTTTTATAGTAAATTTTAATAATTTCAATGCGTTCTTGAAGCGTGTATCGTTCCATTCTTATTAGTGGAGTAGTTTTTACTTGTCAGATGTCAAAAAATGACAGCTTCAAACGTGACATCTATCGAAATAGCGAGCTATTCAAAATAACACCTCTTATCGGAAAACCCTTTAGATCAATTGAAAAAGAATTAATGAACCCAAACACTGAATTTTCAATTTTAACTTCAGGAAATTGAAGATATACGAGGAACAAGAGCTAACCATGCAAGTATTCAATGAACCAGAGCAAAATGCTAGAAGAGAGACTGAAGATTTCATCCCTGTGGTAAGTAAAATGTCAGCCTGTTTCCTTATTGTCTAAACAAATTAACTATAAATTGGAGAGTAAATTCGTGTTGTTGCAAGAAAAATTGAAAAGCACTGCCTTGGAGTCAGAAAAAGGGTAATTGAAATATCAATAACGAGCAATCTATTGCTTTCGGAAATTGAAATGGTTATTCAATCAACTAGGTTATTAAAGACAGCGACGTATAGTCAAGATATCAGTTTCGAGACCATTAGTCACTCGATTAATAACCGAGTTGATTACAAGATTTTTCCGACGATCTCAATATGAATTGTGTATGAATTCTTGATTGTAATACATTCCCATTTTTCATAAGACTTATATTTGACATAATAAAATTTCTATGTACCTATGTTTCAGTAGAGTTTTGACATTTCTCGTGGTGCTTCTGAATACTTTGTGAACGGTTGCCATGAGGATTGCATATAATAGAAGAAATTGAGCATTAAAATGGGCCATTAATAATCAATTTGGTACACATTAAAATTACCTTTTATTTTGAGATCGACAGAAAATGATTTTAATAGTGAAAAACAACACTTCTGATTTCATAGCAGTGCTTAATGCGTGATTTAAGATGACACATGTTTGGAATATGTAATCGATAATGATATGATATAATTTTTTTCAGGATGAAAATACATATGCAGCAATACAACATTCCAACAGAAAAGGTTCCTTATATCATTTACCAACAATGGCGGACAATGATGAACTGGCAGATTATGCCACCTTGCAATGGTCATCACCACAATAGCGGAAGCTCTCACAGCTCCCTTAGGGGATTACCGAACGTAAGTTTTTTTTTCTGCAGAATGGAGGAAAAGTTGAAGTAACAAAGTTGTATGGCACGAGAATTTAGAGTTAATTTATCAGTCTCTTCATGTTTTTCAGCTTGTCATATCGAGTTCCTCACTCTTACAAGTTTCTCGCCCAAGGCATTCCCTCCTTAGGCTCGCAATGCCAAAGCATTCCGTGATTAGGTGGATGGGGATTTCTTCCGCCTCCCCACAGAACCTACACTCGTCAGTGTCCGATAATCCCATCCTCAACAGGTGCTTCCTGAGGCGACAGTGTCCTGTAAGAAAGCCAGTGAGGAGGTGAAATTGTTTCTTACTAAGATCCAGATATCTTTTGGATCCCGCTGTCTCAAAGTTCCAAAGGAACTCAGTGGAATGATCCATTCCTGGGAGATTCCGCCAGAGTTTTTCCCTCTCGGCTTTCTCCTTTTCCAGAAACTCCTTCTTTTAGGTACATTTACATATACCACAGAAGGGTTCTGGGCCAATGAGTGACATTCGTGCGCCCTCTTTGACAAGTGTATTGGCCTCTTCTCTTCTTTCCTTTGATTCCCGAATGGCAGGGAACTCAGATTAAAAAGACCTTATTTTTCTTGCTTACCTCTTTGAGTTTGTTCCGGAACTCCCAGATCATCTTTGAGTCGATGACGTAGGAGCTCAGAGCTTTAATAACTGCTTGACTATCTGAGTGTATGACTATATCGCACTTCTGATAGTTTCTTTCTAGATTTATATCTATATAGACATCTAAGATTTCTGCCTGAAAGACGCTCATACAGGAGCCTAGCAACAGTGCACACTTGGTACTTGGCCCGTATATCCCAGCGCCTGCTCCTGTAGAGGTTTTGGAACCATCTGTATACCATTTTACGGTATTTTCTTTGAGGTTATAGTCGGTGTATTCCCGTTCCCATTCCTCTCTTTTACATTATCTAACTAATTATGGGTTAATGTAATAAGAGAAACATTATTAAATAAATACCTACTACCCATAATCAACCTACGCTACTGTACCCAACTCTGGAACGTTGCTGTTTTTATTCAATTACTAGCTTTTACCCGCAACTTCGTCCGCCTACCGACCTTTTAAGTTAGAAAAGTGATCAAATACTAACTTGAAGTCTTAGTAACACTCAGTTAAAAAAACATCAAAATCATTTCAGTAGCTATGGCGTCATGCGCTTCTTGACACGATCACGCTAGATTTCCGCGAGAATGAGGTATTTTCCCGCCGTAAAAAGTAGCCTGTGTCCGTGCCTAGGATCCTATCTTTATATTCACCAAGTCTTATAAAAATCCGTTTAGACGTTAAGGCGTGAATGAGGTAAACTTTTAAAACAAACCTTTAAAAATCACTAAGTTAATTAGTTTTCTGCCTACTGCCTACGCCTTATGTACGATAGCATGAATATTAATAGCCCATATCCTTTTCTAGGTTACTATCTATCACCTAACTAAATTTCATCAAAATCTGTTCAGCCGTTTAGGCATGATAGAGCAAAGCTCCCAGCAAAAACCATAAAAAAATCACTAATTCAATTCATTTTTCTGCCTACTTCCTACCCCCTAAGTACGATGACGTGATCATTTTGATCTTATATCCGTTTTTAGGTAACCATCTATTACCTTACTAAATTTCATCAAAATCTGTTCAGCCGTTTAGACGTGAAAGAGCAAAAGTCCCAACAAAAACGACTAAAAATCACTAACTCAATTTAGTTATCTGCCTACTGCCTACCCCCTAAGAACGATGGCGTGATTATTTATAGCCTATGGCCATTTCTAGGTTATCATCTATGACCATACCAAATTTCATCAAAATCCGTTCAGCCGTTTAGACGTGAAAGAGTAACAGACAGACAGAGTTACTTTCGCATTTATAATATTAGTATGGAGTATGGATTTCGGCATTTTTTTGAAGTAAATGCAAGGTATAGTCCGTTCACGAAAGGTTGAGCCGTCGGTTGGCCATGGAAATTTGGCATATTCCACTGTGTATATTGATATTTAAGGTTATGTCCTTTATTTTCTTGTCAGATTGATACGCAATGTTGTCAATATCGCGAAGAGTTCTCTGATAACTTGCAAGCTTGTCGGACGAGGCCGAGTACATTCGGCAACGTTGATTTCATTTTACTTTATGACAGTAAATACTGCCAACTTCAGATAAATAAAGAAACGCCTACTATGTGCTCAACCTTTCGTGAATGGACTATACATCTAAATGTAGAATAACGAAATTTTGGCGCAAATATCTTGAAAATCATAAGAATAAACAAAGTTAGGTTAATGTTTATAAACAGCAGTGAAGGAATAGAAACTTAGAGATCTTATTCTCATTTTTGCCTCTGTTTACATCGAACAGAGCCAATCTATGTTTTTTATTGATCTGAGAACATCGTCCATGTTTCTTCATTGATCTGAGATTTTGACCAATACTAGCTGTCTTTTATTATTTCAGTATTATGAAGCCGAAATGGGTTTTCAAGGATCCACGTTTCAAGTACCAGATAGATACTTGAATAACGCTAATTACGAATCCTACAGAGAAAAAATGGAAGCGCCAGAGATGTCGCTGAACAACGGAGAACAACCAGAATACATTGCCGAATTGATATAAGGCGTAACGAAGTTCAAGTGCAATATAAACCGACAATACTATTTTAAAAGAGTACTGAATAGGAATTAGTGTTTAAGCAGGCAAATATGAAAAGAAAATAAGTGCTGTGGCATACAATTGGGAATATATTTCTTGAAGTGCCTTGATACAATACAAAGTATTCTTAGCACTGTAATCTTTCTTTGCGAGCCATTATTTATTTATTATATTTTCGGTAATGGAATAATCAGTTTTATATGGGGAAAATATGGTAGAAACTTTCGTTTTATATTTGCCTGATGTATTTTTCAAGGTTAATTTTCCAATGAAATATATCGAATCTGTATCAATCACCATACAATTTTGAACGATTAGAAAAATGCCATATCATAAAAGTTCTATCCATAGATGCGTGTAAATCAATTTTAATTTTATTAAGGAGTGTTCATAGAAACGAAAATTGTATACATTTGTAAATAAGGAAAACTATGTTTCAGTCCAATCTTTACTTATTCCATTGAACCTATCCTTTTCGCTCATTGCTAATCGACAAGTATAAAAGAGGTTGACGAAACTTCAGAGCATATGTTTGTCTTTGTTTTGAAATGTTTTCAAGAGATGAGTCTCTACCACCTAATGGTTATTAGAGACGGTACATTATCTAACTAATTATTGGTTTACAGAATGAAAGAAACATAATTAAATAGATACCTACCCCGCATAATCAAAATCAACCCAAGCTACTGTGCTCAATTCTGGAATGTTGCTGTTCGTTTCGTAAACATACAAGTTTTCCAGATGTCTTGAGAATAATACAGTATTTCGACCTTTTTCTGAAGTACATGATCTTCAATTTCATATATAATGAGCATAACGAAAACTAGCGCGAAGCAAATATTTTGAAAATCATAAGTTAGGTTAGGTTGATGTTTAGTGTTTACAAATACAAACGTCAAGCAGCGGGTGAGAGGTTTCTTCCTCCGAAAAATCCTCACTGATTCTTTCGGAAACTGAAAGATAGATGGCGGTAATGTAGTATTGTACTGCCAATTAAAACGTCAAACAGCGGGTGAGAGGTTTCTTCCTCCGAAAAATCCTTACTGGATTTTTTCGGAAGCTGAAAGATAGATGGCGGTAACGTAGTATTGTATAGGTCACTGTACTGTCAATTAACCGACACCTCCATCGAAAATCTGTGGTGTCAAGGTGAATTATGCGTCATATCTGTCAATTGTCGAATCAGTGGAGTTATGTTTATTTGTCATGAATTTTACACCAATGTTTTTTAAGTTTATAAACGAGTGAACAAATTTTATTATGTATTCAAAACGTTTTTACACATGTATTTTTACGTTTATTAATATAGGTTTAGTTTTTGGTGGTGAGTACTTTTTTGGTTATTTTTACGATGCATGAAAGTTAAAGAATTTCTTCCGTTTGGGTGTAACAAATAACTGCATCGCTTATTTAAAAACCAATCAGATATCCTACTGCAATAAACGAAATTTTTATATTTTGTGTAGTTATAATTTATCTTTATTTGATACTGAATCTAATTGATTGTATAGTTGTTGATCCAAAATTCTCATAGATTATGAAGTATTTAAATGTCTCTTCAAAAATAACAGCTTTCAAGTATTTATTATACCAGCTTTCATTTATTATTATTTCAAAATCGTATTATAATTGTGTTTATTCAATGTATCTCATTTCCTAGTTTAGAGTATCGAACAAAATGAATCTAAATGTTTATTGAATGAGTCATAACTTAAGTACCTTCACATTAATAGTTGATCTCTTTCATGACTGTATGTCTATGATACACTTATTTCCTTTCAGATTTTTATGCCGAAGACGAATGTAACAATGGCCTATTGGAAAAAGCTGTGGTCACAGCAACCTCCTACATGCCCGAAAGAGGTCCGGAAAATATAAACATATATGGTAATAAACTTTTGTTGGGTTGTTTGTGGAATGGAATTTATGCACTTTGCTATGTAGTTATATTCGTTTAATTTGTGCAAATTAGCTACGTTAGATTGAACTTTCTTATACTAACATCGCTAGTAGGAAAACACCTATTTATGTTTCTCATACATTTTCAATTATTATTTTTTTGCATCGAACAAAGTATTATTAGTTGAATGAAAGTAATAAAACTAAAATAAAAATAAAATATCATCAATTGAATTTAGCAGGTTCATTGAAGTATTTTGTTGTGAAAATGAAAATTCTTCAGATACTAATATATCAATGAGTATACTTATTTCTTTGAAAAACATCAATAATATAAACTTATTGAATTATTGATCAATCTAGTTCTAGACGCTGATATTGATAAAACTTTGGTTGGCAAGCAATCTATCACAAATTTTATGCTGTTCATTTGAAATGAAAGCTGATAGTTTTAAATATACAGGGTGTCCCGGAAAATGTGGGAAATCTCTCGGATTCAGATAGAACATAAAAAATGAAGATGATAAGTTCCCATAATTTTTTTTCCTAGCGGCCCTCCCTACAAAGATACGACCTCCTAAATGACGCCACTGGAAATCCATTCTAGTGGAATAAGTTTCAAACTACTCGATATAGTTTGATGAAAATTTGATATGATTAATAGTATTAAGGACCTCTTAAATCACCGCACTCAAAATTTCAATTAGCTTCTTCAGTTTACTAGGGGCGGACTGGGTTGTATATTTTAATGCTTACATTTTTAACACCCTGTATGATAAGGTGCTGAAAAAAACAAATTTTGATACCTTGAAGCTAAATAAAAGGCACTCTTGTTCAGTGTCGATAAAATAAACCGTTTTTGGAAAAAACAAATAATGAAAGAAGTAAGTAACTGAGATTCATTCCATTAAAACGAATTTCCAGTGGCGTCATTTAGGAAGTCGTATCTTCATAGGGAGGGCCGCTAGGAAAAAAAAATTATGGGAACTTGTCATCTTATTTTTTTATGTTCTATTGGAATCGGAGAGATTTCCCACATTTTCCAGGACACCCTGTATACTTATTCTGTTCACCATAGGTTAATTTTTGTATTATTTTGTGTAGACAAAAGTCTGAATCTTACTAATATTCACTTAAGTAATAATGGGGGAGGAAATTTTCAATACTCCATGAGAAACGAATTTTTAATTCTTATAATTTTCATTATAAAACACTTGTTTTATTACCTGAATGCAAAATTTGATTCCGAACAAAATAATAATACATAATCAAAAATTAAAATTTGAAATAATCATGATGCGCTTACTTTTCGACAGATTTGCCCTATTAAAGAACTTAACCAATCTACTTAGATTCCTAAAGTTTAAATTATGCTTCACTAAAAAGACTCACTTTATATTGACTCGGGCATAGCTTAATCCTTAACATTTCTTCATTACTCGAAGAAGAGGTGAAAACAGATATCATAAACATAAGTTACAGAAATAATTCTTCGAATGAGTGTATTAAAAGTATAAATTACAAGGTTCAAACGCTTGGACCGCCAAGGACAATGACTTTGATCAGCAATTGATCATTGATTTGGGACAGATAACGAATGTAACAGGAATCGTTACCAGAGGCAGACCATTCGCTAACGAGTATGTCATGGAATTTAGCATAAGTTATGGAACCAATGGTTTGGATTACGCCGACTATAAAGAACCAGGTGGCAATACCATGGTGAGACATTGACCATTTTCGATTCAAACCTTTAAAAATGGTACCTCTCAAATTTTCAATCCAAGTCAAGTGAAAATAAATATTGCTTTATTTTTTTGGTTATATGGAATTTAAAACTTTCTTGTTTTATAGCTAAAAATATTTTAAATTGTGGTTGGGTAGAATTTTAAAAATCATTCAAATTTTTCATTCTCTTTAATGAAGTTTCTTACATGATATACACTGCGCAAAAAAATTAAAGCACATTCTGAAAAACTCAATTTTAATGAAAGCTAACCCTACATTGACTATATAACTTATTTTTTATGTTCTCTCGGGAAGGTTTTGAACGAAACAAGACACATTAAATGGAAGAAAAATTCGGGATTTCACCGAATCTTATCTGAAAGAAGAGAAATAAACAATTTTCAAAATACTGGAATGCTGATAAGTGATTTAATAATCGGTATTTCCACCCCTTTCGTTATTTACAGCTCGGTAACGACGGTTCATACTCAAAATGAGTGATCTTAAAATGTTCTGATCTAATCCTTCCCAGATTTCTCTGAGTTGGATTCCTAAGTCATAAAGAGTAGCTGGATGATTTTCTGAACTTCTCAGCCTTCTATTGAGGTTGTCCAAACCTGCTCAATCGGATTGAGATCTGGACTTCTTGCTGGCCATTCCATTCGAGAGACTTCAACCTCTTCAAGGTACTCCTGAACGATGCGCGCACGATGGGGTCTGGCATTATCGTCCATAAAAATGAAATTTTCACCAATGTATGGGTCAAATGGCACTACATACATGCTCTTCAAGAATATTCCTTATATACCTATCAGAATTCATAGCTCCATTATCAAAGACCACTAGGTCTGTGCGAGCAGTCAAAGATATTCCACCCCATACCATAATCGATCCTCCCCTGAAACCAGTAGTATTCAGGAAATTTCACTGAGCATATCTTTCATGTGGACGTCTGTATACAAGGGAACGTCGATCACAATGGTAGAGGCAGAATCTAGACTCATCTGTGAAGAGAACTCTGTCCCAATCAGCCTCTTCCCAATGGATATGCTCCTAAATATGGCCTTAAATCATATTCTCTGAGGTGATTTCTTATTGTCTGAGTGCTAATTTGCACCCCATGAGTTTGCTCAAGCTGATTTTGAAGGAGGCTAGCGGTTGCAAACCGTTGTCTAAACGAAGAAACTCTCAACTAAAGTTCTTGAATGGCAGATGTTACCCGCGGTCTACCCTGTCTTCGGACAACTGATTTCAAAATGGAGCCAATACATTCAAAATCTGATAATCTCGTCTTTTTTTATTCCTGCTGGGAACAAACATCTGTATTGAAGAAAAACGTTGAAAGTGGATAACATATGCATGCATTAAGGATGATTCACATTATCAGACATGCAACGACACAGCACGGAACGACAAAGACCCGATAGTTGCGGCAGCAATTCACATTATACGATACGTATTCGACATCTCGACGGGTTGTTTGTAATGAATTAGTTTTTGCTAAACAAAATTAGAAGCGTAGTGCTACAAATTGAGCAACCCTCGTGTGTCATGTTTAGAAATTTTACCCATAAAGATCTAGCCATAATGACTGTATTGCTTGATGAAGATGACGAAGCCGTAAAGAAGAAACAAAAACGATTATGGATGCATAAAATGTTACAAAAACGTAAAACTGAAGGAGAATATCATACTTTATATAAAGAACTGGTAGACGACGAAAGAAAATTTCACCAATATTTCCGAATGTCAAAGTTTCAATTTCATTATTTGCTAGATAAAATATATATTGACATAAAGAAAAAAAATACTACTTTTCGAGAGGCTATATCTCCTAGAGAAAAACTCCACACTCCCCAGCAAGTACGCCTCACGTACAGGCACAGACACGAAAAACATTCTTGCCAAGAATGTCGGTCCGCTTCGTCGCTGCCTTTACGTGTCGTTGCTGCGTCGTTGTCTGTTAGTGTGTACATCAGTATTTATTTATATAGAAAGAATGGTTTGTCGTGTCTTTGTCGTTCCGTGCCGTGTCGTTGCATGTCTGATAATGTGAATCATCCTTTATTCTGATAAAAATAGTTATCATTGAGAACACCTTCAGTTGTAGAATAAATTTGCGATTTCCATAATGTGCGTTAATTTTTTTGCTCAGTGTAATATAAAATTAAATCAACTTAATACGATTAAAGTTTATTTTGGTGAATACATTCTTTTTCTCCAGGATTTTGTTATTAAAGTTGCATAAACTATATTTTAACATCAGATTTTTGTACAATGCTTACTGTATAATATTTTGTATTCTTGTGAAATCTAGTCTCAATCGAAGTCATTTTTAGTTATGCAAAGTTTTCTATATGCATGGCTTACAGAACTTTAGCTAATATTTTGTAGTTCCTCTTTATGCATGCTCTTTGTAACTCACAGTTTTCATCGTAGAATGTAGTCTCTGTAGTAAAGGAAATTAGTGTAGAAAGGATAATATTAAACACAAATTTATTTCTTGAAACTAACTGAAATTTTCTGGACAATTTTGTAAAATATTCAATTGTTTTCAGTACAATAGTTGTGTCTTTCTTTCTTTAGATTTAAGCGTTTACAATGTGGTATTAGGATTTATCGTGCTACGTTTAGAACAGAAATGAATGGTCCTATGCGGATTATACAGTTGTATTTGTCTTATCGTCGGGAGTGTCCTAAATAAACCAGTATACTCTATTTGAGAGAGACAACCATATTATTCGTTCATTGGACCATCCATCCCGTCAGAAACATAGCACGTAAATCTGTCGAAAATACCACTGCTCAACTAGACGGAAAATACTCTTTCTAATGTATTGAATCGCGTACGTTTCCCAACCTGTACAAAATTTCGAAATTCATTGTTCTTGTTTCTTCCACAAATAATACACTACTGGAAAAAATTAAAGGATCAAAAAAAAATTCCAAATTTTTCGGCAATTTTCAACATGCCGTAACTTAGAGAGGAATGGTCGTACAAGGAATTTAAAAAAAGGAAATTGTAGCTCCAAGTGTCTAGTTTTTGGATTAGAACTTCAAAAATTTTAAGTTTCAGTGGTTTTCGAGTAATGATAGAAAAATCAGCAACAAAACAATTCTCAAAATTTTACCACTTATTTTTCTTGTCTACGAGCGTGGAAATTTTATTTTTGCATACTCGTTATATTGATGGGATACTTTGTTAATTCAGCTTTAATTTATTTTTTTATTGACCTCAATACGTCCACTTCTCACCGAGATATCGGTCGTCAAATGGAAAAGGATCCATTTGTCTTTGATTATCGATTTCTCAGCAACCAACGATCGCACAGAAAATTGAAGGAGGATTTCAAGGCCTTAAATGAACTCCCATTAATGAACAACTATTGCTTATTCATAGAAAATTTTTTTTCTTCATATCGCATCAATATAAATCAATATAAAAATTTAACAAAAAAAGGGCTTTTGGTGGTTTCTTGGAAAATCTACCGCTGGATCTAAAATGTAGAGGAAACCAATAATGTTAAGTGTGACTTTCACAGTTCAATATGTCGATAAAATCCTCACGAAGAGTCAATTCAATCCAGCGAGCCGTTTTTGTGTTTGACTCGATTGAATTTTTGAAAAAAAATAAGGATCACGTTTTTTGCTCTGCGAAGCCCATAATCTTTAAAAAAGGCAAAAAAAAATTTCTCGAGCTTTTTCCACATTTTAATTGCAGATAGTACATAAATTTTAAAAAACGAAAAATAAAATAAACTAACAAATTTTATGTGAACCCTTCAATCATCGATTCTGTGTAACCCACCATCAGTGACAATTGGATCCTTTTCCATTTGAAGACTGATATCTCGGCGAGAAGTGGACGTATTGAGGTCAATGAAAAAATAAATTAAAGCTGAATTAACAAAGTATCCCATCATTATAACGATTATGCAAAAATAAAATTTCCACGCTCGTAGACAAGAAGAAAAAAAAGTGGTAAAATTTTGAGAATTTTTTTGTTGCTGATTTTTCTATCCTTACTCGAAAACCACTGAAACTTAAAATTTTTGAAGTTCTAATCCAAAAACTAGACACTTGGAGCTACAATTTCCTTTTTTTAAATTCTTTGTACGACCATTTCTCTGAAAGTTACGACATGTTGAAAATTGCCGAAAAATTTGGAATGTTTTTTTGATCCTTCAATTTTTTCCAGAAGTGCATTTTTATTGGGGAGTTAAGTCCCTAAACGAAGTTAACCTTTCATATCCGGTGATGATGAATAATAAACCCACAAACTCTTTCTTATTCTGCACTACTAACAAGGCTTTTAATATTAACCATAAACTAGGTAGATTGGCTTGGTCGCCTATGGAGAACACCATGTATAACTTTCTTACCTGGGATCTGGGAGGTCGCTTCGAAATAACCTCCATCGAAACTAAAGGTCTGGCCGGAAGCGGGGAATTTGTAACGGAATATATGGTTCAGTATTCTGACGACGGTGAAGGATGGAAGATTTTCACAGATGCTCAAGGAAATGCTGAGGTGCTTTTATTTTCAATTTTCATTTAGTGTAAAAGAAGATTATCTTCAGGCTGATCGATTGTCTGAAAAATGCTCAAACCACTCAATTTTTTGAACTATAAACTTACCGAGGATATTACATATTAGATAGTATCAAATAGGTTTAATGCGGAAAACGCAAGTGAAATATGAAAGAACATATTATATTTATCCTCAGATCAATAAAGAAACATAGATAAGCCCTGTCGTATGTAAACAGAGGCAAATATGAGGAAAAGATCTCTATAATCAATTTCAAGCGGATAACCGGTTATCATTTTGGTTAACCAATTGCATTCAAGCGGTTTTGGTTATTCTTGGTTCAAAGTAATGACGTCATTTATTTGAACCGCAAATGACCAGACTCAAGAGCTGGGTTAA
This sequence comes from Propylea japonica, assembly GCA_013421045.1. Lineage (NCBI taxonomy): Eukaryota > Metazoa > Arthropoda > Insecta > Coleoptera > Coccinellidae > Propylea > Propylea japonica. The sequence continues at coordinate 19,996,317 of CM024244.1, forward strand.
ACTTTTGGTTATTAGAAAAGTAGGGTTGTTCGCGGCAAATTTCAAAAGTTGTTGACTCACGAAGCACACTTGAAGAAGATATGTATTTGTGAGCTTAGCCACGTTACGATTTATATTGAGAAAACTATTTCAACAATTTCAATTATCGGCAAGTTTCATTAATTTAGGAATTGATCTTATCTATTGAAATCTCTAAGTTAGGTTCGGAAATTAACGCATCCAAAAGCTTTTGACTTGTTATTATTTAAAATAGAATTGTCCGAAGTTCTTAAAGATTGCTGATATTGTTTGAGTATAAAAAACATTCTTTCTTCACTTGAATAATAGGAAAAGCTTTGTGTTATAATTACAGTAGAACCCCTCTAATCCGCCCTCGGCTGGTCCGTCACTCCGGTTAGTCCGACCAGGCGCCGTCCTAACTTTTACCATTGTATAATCCTTATACAATGCTTTTACTAAGTTTTATAAGCTCTGTATCTTTATTCTTCTTTCATTACTTTTATTTATTACTTATTAAATATCTACTTCTTGATTTGTACAGTTGAAACAATGTTTACAAACATTTTCTAAGACCAAAGATCACTTATTTCACTGTAAAACATGTCTGTATAACATGTTTAATGTAATAAATATTGGATTTTTGGATAATCCGACCTTTTTTGCGTTCCGACCATACCCGTCCCCCGTAGGTGACGGATTAGAGGGGTTCTACTGTAATAGCTCTCGACTGTTAGAAAAAATTATGAATATGTGTTCAAGTTCCCAAAAAAAGTTTTATTAATAGCAAACTTTACTGTGACGTGTGAGATGTAGCCAAATACCACAGCGATATCAATACATGTGAATTTAAATCTACTGGATAGTGTCCTCCTGTATATTTTTCGGTAATATTTTCTCTTTGAATCATTTTTGTCTGAACAAAAAAGACTTTTTTTGTCAAGCAGAACATTCTGAAAAACATATGTTCATCGTTACATTCAATCCATGTTTCAAACATTAATATTTTGGGATGCATGAAGTTGAACTTGAAGCATAATAATCTACATTTGCAAATTGAATTTTGTATTTATTGCATAAAACAAAAAAATATAAATATAACCTATATCGACAATTGACAAATAACCAGAAACCGCATTCAAGCCACGAGAGCCAAGGGCCGGTTATTCGTTCTAGGCCAAAAAGGGAATAACCAATGGCTGAACCAATGATAACCGAAGTTCTTATTGGTTATCCGCTTGAAATTGATTCTGATGTTTATAAACATTAACCTAACTTTGGTTATTCTTATGATTTTCTAGATATTTGCGCCAGTTTTGTGATTCTACATTTACTTCAGAAAAATGCCGAAATACTGTATTATTTGCAAGACATGTAAAAAATACGATTGAATAAAAACAGCAACATTACAGAGTTAATTACAGTAGCGTGGATTGATTATGGGTAGCAGGTATTAATTTATTAATGTTTCTCTTATTCTGTAAACCTATCGTGAGTTAATATAATACCATCGTTAATAAGCATAAGGTGGATTCGACTTATTTCTTAAAAGAATTCCTATGGATCTTGTATCTCAGTTCATAAAGAAGTTATAGACTACAGGCCCGTGTTGAAAAAATTATGGGGTCATTTGAACCACCAGGTGACTTATCAAGAACGATATAAGAGCATGAAATAATGAGATTCAGCACTATGCCGTCACTTGTAAGCTGTCCAACTGAGTGCAGGTGAGAATTCGAAAGTACAGGTAGAGTGGGTACATTTTGGTCACATATTTTTGTACGGCATTCTTACCATCGATTGATCCGTGAAAAATAATAAGAAAACGCGTAGCGCCGTAAAAAAATGGGGAGCCACAAAGTCGAAATTTTTTTTTTATTTTCCGACAATTACCAGGGAAAATTTGATCATTTGATTTTGTACGGCATCTGTGTCATACTATTTCAATACTGCTCCTAATCCATTATTACCCAACGCCGTACAAAAATTATGCGACAAGGAGAAAAAATCTAGGGTTGGAATCCCCTCTCTTTCTGTAGTCCAGGGGTGATTTGACACAACATGAAATAAATTTATTTTGAAAGTATTTTATGCAAAGATAATATTTTTTCATATGCCGTACATTTTCGTTGGTCCAAAGGGGAAAGAAAGAAAAAATCTATTTATTTGCACTAATTTTCATAGTCTTTTCGTGATTCTAGGTTCATAGTTAGAAACTATGTTGAATATGGGTTTGTATACTATCCATTTATACTAAAATATAGACATGTTGTCACTGCTAATTCCAAAATACAACATATTTTTGAGAAGTACTTATGACACTGAAGTTAGCAGACCCACTTGTCACATGATTTTGTACTGCAAAGTTCAGTGTCATGAGTACTTCTCAAAAATATGTTGTATTTTGGAATTAGCAGTGACAACATGTCTATATTTTAGTATAAATGGATAGTATACGAACCCATATTCAACATAGTTTCTAACTATGAACCTAGAATCACGAAAAGACTATGAAAATTAGTGCAAATAAATAGATTTTTTCTTTCTTTCCCCTTTGGACCAACGAAAATGTACGGCATATGAAAAAATATTATCTTTGCATAAAATACTTTCAAAATAAATTTATTTCATGTTGCGTCAAATCACCCCTGGACTACAGAAAGAGAGGGGATTCCAACCCTAGATTTTTTCTCCTTGTCGCATAATTTTTGTACGGCGTTGCGGAATAATGGATTAGAATCAGCATTGAAATAGTATGACACAGATGCCGTACAAAATCAAATGACCAAATTTACCAGGGTAATTGTCGAAAAATTAAAAAAATATTTCGATTTTGTGGCTCCCCATTTTTTTACGGCGCTACGCGTTTTCTTATTATTTTTCACGGATCAATCGATGGTAAGAATGCCGTACAAAAATATGTGACCAAAATGTACCCACTCTACCTGTACTTTCGAATTCTCACCTGCACTCAGTTGGACAGCTTACAAGTGACGGCATAGTGCTGAATCTTATTATTTTATGTTCTTATATCGTTCTTGATAGGTCACCTGGTGGTTCAAATGACCCATAATTTTTTCAACACGGGCCTGTAGTCTATTACATTTATTTCGTTTCAGTGCCCCTCAAAAAAGCACTGCCTTTGGTTCATATCTTACTGTCAAATTTCAAAACAAAAACAAACATTTGCTTTGTATATCTTAACCTCAAATTCATTCCACTGAAATCGCGCTTGGGGCCTATCTATGTTTCTTTGAGCTTTTTTCAGACGCTTCTGCCTGAGGATATTCTTCTATTGGAATAAGGTAAAAAAATATCGCAGGTAATAAACTCTTCTCATTTGCACTTTTGCTGTACATAAACACAATCTTTGATCTGCAGTGGATACTTTCCAACTAATTCTCTTCTTCTTTTATTCAAACTTGACGACTTCAAAAAATTTCAACTTTATAAATATCCAGATTGTTCTTCAGTTTTCAGAAAGGATGCATATTTCGATGAAAATTATTATAGGAGTGTTCCTAGACAATATCGATCTATTGTCTCTTTTCAAATTCAATTATATCCGATTTTTTTAGAATTTTAAAATGATTTTATAGGTGTTCAGAGGTAACTCAGACGACGATTCCTTCAATCAGAACAATTTTGAAATTCCAATCATCGCTCAATGGATAAGGATTAATCCAATCAGATGGAGGAATAGAATTTCTATGAGAGTTGAACTGTTTGGTTGCGAATATGGTGAGTAAAACAGAGTCTCTATAAATGATTATAACAGCGCAGTTGGCGTTGGACTATTATAAATATTTACAGTGTGTTTGTTCATGACTTAGCGATAATAGGGCATCAAATATACCTAATATTATCGACAAAAACACCCAAACTTGGAAGTTTACCCCCTTAGTTTTGGAGTAGCCCCCATTTTAAATTTACTTTTTTATTTTCGTTGACCCTTCCAAATTATATCGATTTCTTTGGACATAAAGGTCCTAAAGATGTGAAAAAAATGTTTTTTGAAAGATGATACTACCACCTCTCATTGAAGTATAACAATATAAACACATTCAACTTGAAAACGACATAAAAAGTTTTTTGAAAAAGTTCATAGTGAAAATATGTACTGATTTTCTTAGTAAATCCGCAATAGTACAAGAACTGGCACATTGAAGTATAATTTTTTTTCAATGATTTAACACGTAAGGACACAAGCTACAAAACAACTCTCACATCATTTCTGTAAGTTACATAATTTGAGAGTTATTGCTGTTCGAACATGACCCTTATGAAAATTGGTAAAATAAAAAAACCTCAGTACTGTACTTTCGATAATTTTCAATGATCAAACAAACCAATTAATCATAAAAATTGCCCAAAATGGCCGCCTCTGCTCTGTAGACAGGCAGTGGCCTTCATGACGATCTGTCTTGTGTCTTTTGCTCGCGTAGTGATCATGTTTGAACAGCAATAACTCTAAAATTATGTAACTTACAGATATGATGTGAATGTTGTTTTGTAGCTAATATCCTTGCGTGTTAAATCATTGAAAAAAAATACTTCAATGTGCTAGTTTTTGTACTATTGCGGATTTACTAAGAAAATCAGTACATATTTTTACTATGAACTTTTTTAAAGAATTTTTTCATGGCGTTTTCAAGTTGAATGTTTTTATATTGTTATACTTATTGCTATACAATGAAATGTGGTAGTGTCATATTTCAGAAAACATTTTCCTCACTTCTATAGGACCTTTATGTCCAAAGAAATCGATATTATTTGGAAGGGTCAACGAAAATAAAAAAGTAAATTTAAAATGGGGGCTACTCCAAAACTAAGGGGGTAAACTTCCAAAATTGGATGTTTTTGTCGATAATATTAGGTTTATTTGATGACCTTAAATTATCGCTAAGTCATGGCCAAACACACTGTATATTCTGATGTAAACTTCAATTTTTAAAAACGATACTGTGAGTTTGGGCTGGTAATTCCGAAAGAAATTGGATATTGTGACTGGAATTATAACTTTGTAGAGAATTTGTAATAAAGATAAGATAAAAAATTTCCGAAGCAACCTACAATGTTACAATCATTTATAAAGACCCCGTATTTTTGTTTCATTTTCAACACACCAATAAGGTGTCCAAATTTTACATGAATGATTCTACAGTTCAGGTCTCAGAGTAAGAAGTAAACCTAGAGATGCCTTCACGTATTTTTTGACGCAGCCAAGTAGAATCTTTTATTAACGCGAACAACATTCGGCGTTGCGAACTTGTGCCGTATCTTTATTCCGTATTGGGATAATTGGTCTACGGCTCCCTTACTATTTTACTAACAGCTAGAGTCTGTTACAGAAAATTCTGTCAGTTTGGCAACATCATTCTGTTGCTGTTCAGTTGTTCGAAGAGTCGTGTTTACATTTTCGTTTCGATTCGACGTTCATAAACTGAATTATTTCACTGATTTGGTAGCAGTTTATTGTTGCTTAAGAGTATTCCGGTAATTATAGCTATGGCAAAATTTCGAAAATGTTGTATTATATTCAGAATTTGTAGAAATGAGAATCTAACCTATTGTTTACTTCACTCCAGTTCGACAATAAAGTGCTTTCCATCTCATTCTAGAGCTTGGTTGATTATAATGCAATGCTATTCACGCGTAGGGCATCTTTATGTTTATTTCTTACTCTGAGGATCATATCATAACATCTTAGGTTATAAAATTCATCTCAGGTATGTTAGAACCCTTTAACATTTGGGTTTTGAATTCTATCTGTGGGTGAAGCCCCTGCAGAGAATCTTATGTTGATATTCTGCTTTTCATCTGTAAGTTACGATACTGTAGCGTACGATTGATCTGTAACTGGCAGACTTACAGATTCGTAAATAATGCAATTGTGAAATGGTCCCTGTAACTTCCTTATTTACAGTGTCACTTTTGAACTACTCATCGAAAAACATAACCTTCAATCGTAAGATTTGATCATGGAACTTTATGTAGTATGAGTAAATGGTTTTGATTTGAATTTGAAAATACATTTATCTGAATGTAGTTTGCGTTTTTTTCATTCATCTAATAAATTGAAAACAGGAAAGAAAAATATTTCTTGGTAAAAATTGCTGTAGAGCATTTATTGAGTTTATAGTACACTGGTTCTTCAATCTGAACATGTTCACAAACTGGGCATTTGGCATTTCTTCAATCTGAACATTTTCTGGGCATCCGGCATTTCAAATGGATTAATTCGATCACGCAACCTTTTCCTTCCAATTCTCATAAAGTTCCTACTTTCAAAAAGAATGATTTTCAGGTCATGTATATTATTGAACAATGTTTTACCTGTTATGATTTTCCTTTGATAACAATCCAATAAACAAAGCAATATTATTTTTATTCATCATGAATTTCTCATATTAAAACGTTGGTGTTCGTCCTAAAATAAACAAACCATTCAACGTAACCTCACAATATGTCATTCCATAATGCTAGCTGTAAGCTACAGAACCCTTAAAGAGGTCCATAATTGCAATTTTCCTGTAAGCTTATGAAAAGTTTCAGATTGGCTTACAGATGAAAGCATAATACCACGATTTAGTTATCGAATGAAGGTTTAAAAGTAACGTATTAGATGTCAACTTCTTGGATACTAGAAAAAATAGCAAATTATGATTATTCCCCAAAAATGCTAGCTTCTTTTCTCACTAAGCCATCCTTCGGTTTTTTGCAGATGCTGAAGATATGTATTTCAATGGAACGGCATTATTGATGTTGGATCTGCTTCGAGATCCGATATCAGCTTCAAGAGAAAATATAAGGTTCAGATTCAAAACGTCAGCTGCCAATGGCATACTGTTATATAGCAGAGGAACACAAGGGGACTACATTGCCTTACAAATGAGAGATAATCAACTTCTCCTCAACATTGATTTAGGTAAAACATCGTTTATACAGGTTTGGAAATTCAATGTGCTTATATTGAAGGGGACTACGGACTGAAAAAGAATATGCAATCCATATTTGATTCCGGCTGTTCAAACGGAAATTATGAAAGTTTGAAATATCGGGTTTTGGAAGAAATGACATTTGAACGGTGAAATTCTAAACGCTAGCAGATATCTATTCGAAAGTATTTTTTTCTGATTCAGCTACCCCGAAAACCTATAAAAACGTACCAAATTCAATAAAGTCCGACGTACTTTTCAAATAAATTAAGTTTATAGATTTTGCATTTTTCTTTTCGAGTTGCGTTCAAGAGCGCCTGCGTAATACAGTTTGCTTCGGATCGATGAATTTTCAACATTAATCCAATCATTAGACCTAGCTTAACAATTATCAGTAATAACCGTTTATGTAGATCCCACAGAATTTTTGCAAAATGCTGAAATATAGCGTTTTAGGGGGGGTCAACCCCTTAGGCATTTTTCGTCCAAAATTTCGAAATTTTAGATGACCATTTTATGTGCTTATATTGAAGGGGACTACGTACTGAAAAAGAATATGCAATTCCTTTTTCATTCCGGCTGTTCAAACGGAAATTATGAAAGTTTGAAATATCGAGTTTTGGAAAAAATGGCATTTGAACGGTGAAATTCTAAACGCTTGCAGATATCGATTCGAAAGTATTTTTTTCTGATTCAGCTACCCCGAAAACCTATAAAAACGTACTAAATTTAATAAAGTCCGCCATACTTTTCAAATAAATTCAGTGTATAGATTTTTCATTTTCGAGTTGCGTTCAAGAGCGCCTGCGTAATACAGTTTGCTTCGGATCGATGAATTTTCAACATTAATCCAATCATTTAACCTAGCTTAACAATTATCAGTAATAACCGTTTATGTAGATCCCACAGAATTTTTGGAAAATGCTAAAATATAGCGTTTTAGGGGGGGGTCAACCCCTTAGGCATTTTTCGTCCAAAATTTCAAAATTTTGGATGACCATTTTATGTGCTTATACTGATGGGAACTACAGACCGAAAAAGAATATGCTAGTCATTTTTCGTTCCGGCTGTTCAAACCGAAGTAATGAAAGTTTGAAATATCGAGTTTTGGAAAAATGCCATCTGAACGGTGAAATTCTAAACGCTTGCAGATATCGATTCGAAAGTATTTTTTTCTGATTCAGCTACCCCGAAAACCTATAAAAACGTACCAAATTTAATAACGTCCGCCATACTTTTCAAATAAATTCAGTTTATAGATTTTTCATTTTTCATTTTCGAGTTGCGTTCAAGAGCGCCTGCGTAATACAGTTTGCTTTGGATCGATGAATTTTCAACTTTAATCCAATCAGTAGACCTAGCTCAACAATTATCAGTAATAACCGTTTAAGTAGATCCCACAGAATTTTTGCAAAATGCTGAAATTTAGCGTTTTAGGGGGGGGTCAACCCCTTAGGCATTTTTCGTCCAAAATTTCGAAATTTTAGATGACCATTTTATGTGCTTATATTGAAGGGGACTACGTACTGAAAAAGAATATGCAATTCCTTTTTCATTCCGGCTGTTCAAACGGAAATTATGAAAGTTTGAAATATCGAGTTTTGGAAAAAATGGCATTTGAACGGTGAAATTCTAAACGCTTGCAGATATCGATTCGAAAGTATTTTTTTCTGATTCAGCTACCCCGAAAACCTATAAAAACGTACTAAATTTAATAAAGTCCGCCATACTTTTCAAATAAATTCAGTGTATAGATTTTTCATTTTTCATTTTCGAGTTGCGTTCAAGAGCGCCTGCGTAATACAGTTTGCTTCGGATCGATGAATTTTCAACATTAATCCAATCATTTAACCTAGCTTAACAATTATCAGTAATAACCGTTTATGTAGATCCCACAGAATTTTTGGAAAATGCTAAAATATAGCGTTTTAGGGGGGGGTCAACCCCTTAGGCATTTTTCGTCCAAAATTTCGAAATTTTAGATGACCATTTTATGTGCGTATATTGAAGGGGACTAAGTACTGAAAAATAATATGCAATTCCTTTTTCATTCCGGCTGTTCTAACGGAAATTATGAAAGTTTGAAATATCGAGTTTTGGAAAAAATGCCATTTGAACGGTGAAATTCTGAACGCTTGCAGATATCGATTCGAAAGTATTTTTTTCTGATTCGGCCACCCCGAAAACCTATAAAAACGTACCAAATTTAATAAAGTCCGCCATACTTTTCAAATAAATTCAGTTTATATTTTATTTATTTATTTATTTATTTATTTACAACTATAAATCAACACATTGGTTGTTAACATAGTTTACTTTTAAGAAGTTTTTTGAAATTATTGTAATTACATACATTTAAATATTTTTTTATGTCATTTGATAAGCTATTAAATGTGGAAAGACTAGAATACAAAGGTCCAGATCGTCCAATCTCTGTTCTTGTTCTTTTTTGATAGAAGGCATCCTTGTTTCTTGTGTTGTATTTCGTGATGTTATGTACCCTTTGTAGTAAGCATTGACTCTTTAGTTGTTCGTTTTCGAGTTTATAGACTAACTTGCACTGTTGTAGTTTTATTAATTTATCAATTCTCATATATGGGTATGTCTTGTATATTTCATCAGAAGGGTAATCGTATGGAAGATCATGAAGACACTTTATCGCTTTATTCTGAAGTCTCTGCAGTCTATTCAAATTGAATTTGGTAGTTCTGGACCATATAACCGATAAATAAGACAGCACAGATTGAAAGTACGCAAAGTAAATTTGTTTTGCTGATTTTTGGTTCAGGTAAGATTTTAGATGCCTCAATGCGCCTACCAGTGGGTTGAGCTTGTCTATTATAGAATTCACATGAAGATCCCAGGATAGTGTTTCCGTTATATTCAAACCAAGATATTTATTGTTCACTACTTGTTTGATATTCTTTCCATTGACAACTAGTTGAAGTGGGGCACTTGCAGATGTTTTTCTTTTTTTGAAGTGAATATACACTGTTTTGTCTTCGTTCATTACCAGTTTGTTAGAGTTCAACCAATCACTGAACTTGAGTAAGTCCAAATTTATCGTCCTTTGAAGGTTTTTTAACTCTTTATCGCTATAGATGAGGATTGTGTCATCTGCGAACATGAAGCACCTACCCGAGAGGTCGATTCTAGAGATATTTTCGACATAAATCAGATATAGCAAAGGTCCAAGTACTGTGCCCTGTGGCACTCCAGATTTGATTTTCTTTCGTTTGCTCTTGGTGCCATTCAACACCACATACTGATATCTATTGCTGAGAAATGACTTGAAAAGCTTATAAGATGTTCCCCTAATGCCAAGTTTTTTCATTTTTTTCAATAATATGTCAATATCAATCAGGTCAAAAGCCTTCCTCAGGTCGACGAATATACCCACGACATTTTCTCTTGCCTCAATCCTTTCCAGTATATACTCCAGTACATCAATAGCTGCTCCCTCTGTTGAACTCTTTTCTTGAAACCCATATTGAGACTTGGAGATGTTAAGAAAATTTACTAACCTGTTTTTCATAATGGTTTCAAGAATTTTCGCAAATACAGAAGTATTTGAAATTGGCCTATAATTATCTGGTTGTTGTTTATCCCCTTTCTTATATATAGGTGTTACCTTAGCGATCTTGCAGAGTTTAGGAAATGTTCCGCTTTTCAAACATGTGTTCAGAAATAACAGCATGTGACCTTTTATAATTGGGAATAATATTGTTACATCTTTAGCTGTTATATTATCTGGTCCTGCAGAGGCGTTCTTCTTTAAGGACGACACAATTTGGGCCAATTCTTTTTCTTCGCATTTTCTCATATACAGTGATCTATCATTCTTTAGTTCTGGGAATTTCGTTTTGTTCTTTCTAACATTTTGTTGTATAGTTTTAGCTGAGTTGATGTAATATTCGTTCAATGCATTTGCTTTCTGTTTTGTTTTATCGACTATATTGCCCTTGTATAATAAAGAGGTTATTTCATTTTTGGTTTTGTGTTTCGTAGGTAGTAGGTTGTTGATGATGTTCCATAACTTCTTGGTATCATTACCAATTCCAGTCAATCTTTGTTGCAGGTATTTTTTCTTCTGGGTGCGTATTAAACTCTTCACTTTATTTTCTTGGGTTGTATAATTTGTTCTATATTTTGAATTGAATGGAAACTTTTTCATTTGTTGGTAAAGCCGATTTCTTTTTCTCATTTGTCTTTGAATTGCGTTTGTAAACCACCAGTTGTTATGTTTTATTCTTAGTATTTTCTTAATGATACACAATTTCTTCGCTTTACTCAAAAGACCTATGAGTTCGTCCAAATTCCGCGGAGGATGTTCCCGCAACAATTGAGTGACTATGTTTTTGAATTTATTATAATCAGTTCTGTAGATGATCTTCTTAAATATACTTAATTTTTTATGTGATTGTAACTTGAATGTAATATGCAACAGTTTATGGTCAGAAATTGGGGTAGTTCTCGTAGTTACCTTACATTGGTAATCCTTAGGTGCAATGACATGATCAATGGTTGTGCCACCATGTTGGTTCTCTCTAGTGGTCAGATTGTTCTTGATTTCATAGAAATTGGAGTTTATGATGTCCCTGTATAGTTTCACATTCCTGCTATTGGACGTGACATCCATGTTCATGTCGCCAACCATAATTATTCTACCAGAACACTCTAGAACATCTCCCAGAAAACTGAAAAAGCTCGAGGGTATATTTTTTGGGGCCCGATACACGCCATAAACAGTTGTGTTTATGCTATTGAATTTAATACATACCATATTTATTTGATCAAATGATGGTGTCTCAATTACTGTGTACTCTAAATCATTTCTTACATATATCGCCACACCACCACCCCGGGATTGTCTACAGTCATGTATTCCATGGTATCCTTGTATATTGTAAAGGTGTTTTTCCTTGTCTTTTAGCCATGTTTCCGTCAATATGATTAAATGTGGATTTTTGAACTTAACAGTATAATATGTTAGGTTATCTATTTTATATTGTGTTTTAATAGATCTTATATTACAGTAATTATATTGAGATTTTGTTCTTGTTTTTGAGTGCCATTAGGGCCAACTAGTTTTTTTTTTCAATTTGTTCAAAGTTTCTGTTGATTTTATTTCAATGGTTTTTCCGGTATCCGACTTCTTCAGAAGGATTTTACCTTCTGATATCCAAGCATATTTATAGTTGTTTTCTCTTTTAAAATCCCTCACGTTTTTGAACAAGAGTTGGTATTCGGGTGTTAAATCGTGATTGAAGAAGATAGGTATTTTTTCGATATAACCCAGTTGGTTAGAATTAATTTCAACATTTCTTTTAGCTTTCATGAATTTTTCTTTTGTGTTTTTTTCCTTGAAAATAACCTTCAACTGCCTTTTATCTGTTTTTCCTAGTTCCTCGCAAGTTATATCTTCAGGTTTTAGTTCAACATTCAATTTCTTTCCGATATCTACAACCATCTTCACATTTTCATCTTCAGTTTTTTTCAGTGAAGGTAAGCCGCTAATGATCAAGTTTTTGCTAAGTTTTATTTGTTCATTCTTGTTTCTTTCTGATTTCAAAATATCAATATCCTTTTTTATATTACATTGTTCATCTCTCAAACACTTGACTTCTTTTTTCAGTATCTTGTTCTCTTTTTCTTGAGCTTCTAGTTTAATCTTGAGATCTGCGTTTTGCATTATAAGAAATTCCAGCTTCTCCATTACATCTGTGAGAGTGAACTTCTCTTTTGAAGAACCCACAGACCTGCGTTTCTTAACAGGCAAAGATTTTTCTACCTCTTCATCTGTAACAAATTCGTCCACTTCTTCCTCTGAGGTGGAACATTCCTCAACTTCCTCACAATCATCACAAATCCAAATTTTTTTACCGGATCTGATCAGTTTGCTCATGTCACTTGACACTTCTACGCAGCTTTGATGGAACCATTTTTTACAATCTCCCCCGCATTGGAATTTATAGCCTTTACCTCCCAGTTTTTTCCTGCATTTTCCGCAATTCATTTTGATGTAGAAACGTTCGAAATACGCACCTGGACCAGTAAACAAACGATGCGTTTCTGAATATGCAAGAACAGATGTTTATGTTGATAATATGTTCGTATTATAATTAATTTTAATACAATCGAACTTTCAAGAATTAATTCACCTATTTTGATGTTATTTCGGCTTTCTTCTGTTTTCTCCTATCGTAATATTGTTGACTGAGCCACAAGTAGCTCTTGTTTTATGTTTTCGGCAATTATTTCGCACTAATTTATGAAAATTTTGAAGATTAGCGAGACGCGATTAACAACACGTCCATATGCTCTTATCTCACTTTTACACATTTTTTTCATTTTCGAGTTGAGTTCAAGAGCGCCTGCATAATACAGTTTGCTTCGGATCGATGAATTTTCAACATTAATCGAATCATTAGACCTAGCTTAACAATTATCAGTAATAACCGTTTATGTAGATCCCACAGAATTTTTAGAAAATGCTGAAATATAGCGTTTTAGGGGGGGTCAACCCCTTGGGCATTTTTCGTCCAAAATTTCAAATTTTAAGATGAGAATTTTATGTGCTTATATTGAAGGGGACTACGTACTGAAAAAGAATATGCAATCCCTTTTTCATTCCGGCTGTTCTAACGGAAATTATGAAAGTTTGAAATATCGAGTTTTGGAAAAAATGGCATTTGAACGGCGAAATACTAAACGCTAGCAGATATCGATTCGAAAGTATTTTTTCCTGATTCAGCTACCCCGAAAACCCATTAAAACGTACCAAATTTAATAAAGTCCGCCATACTTTTCAAATAAATTCAGTTTAAGTATAGATTTTTCATTTTTCATTTTCGAGTTGCGTTCAAGAGCGCCTGCGTAATACAGTTTGCTTGGGATCGATGAATTTTCAACATTAATCGAATCATTAGACCTACCTTAACAATTATCCATAATAACCGTTTATGTACAGACATAGAATTTTGGCATACAATTGAATAGAGGTATATTCGAAAGATTCACGTGCTACGTTTCGAACAGGAATTAATGGTCCTATGCAGATTATGCAGTTGTCTCTGTCTCATTATTATTATTTGTTCATTGGTCCATCCACCCCATCATAAACTTAGCACATAAATCTGTCGAATAAACCTCTGTTCAACTGGACGGCAAAACACTTTCTTTAATACATTGAATATCTTATGTTTTCGATTTGCATTTCCGAACCTGTATACGTACAACAGAAATGTTTCTTCAACTGATATCGAAATTTCAATATAATGAAATACATTTCATTTCAGGATCTGGTCAGGTGACAAGTCTCAGTATTGGAAGTTTACTGGATGACAATATTTGGCACGATGTTGTGGTTTCCAGAAATCGTAGAGATATCTTACTTTCAGTTGACCGAGTTTTTGTACAGGATAAAATTAAAGGAGAATTTAATAGACTAAATTTGAACAGAGAGGTAGGAAATATTTTCAATGGTTAAATTTCCTTTTTCACTCACTTGTAAGATGTGTATTGTTAAATGAAAAACTCAGATTTTTTTATGCCACCCAAGTTGAAAATGTCTAAATCTAATAGTGGTATTCTGCTTTCATCTGTAAGCCAATCTGTAACTTTTCATAAGCTTACAGGAAAATTGCAATTCTGGACCTCTTTAAGGGATCTGTAGCTTACAGAAATCTTTAAATATTTACGAGTACTCGACGGGTGATCGGAAGCATTATCGAATGACATATTGTGAGGTTATGTTGAATGGTTTGTTTATTTTAGGACGAACATCAACGTTTTATATAAGAAATTCATGATGAATAAAAATAATATGGCTTTGTTTATTGGATTGTTATCGGAAAGAAATCATAACAGGTAAAACATTGTTCAATAATATACATGACCTGAAAATCATTATTTTTTAAAGTAGGAACTTTATGAGAATTGGAAGGAAAAGGTTGCGTGATCGAATAAATCCATTTGAAATGCCGGATGCCCATTTTGTGAACATGTTCAGATTGAAGAACCAGTGTACTATAAACATATAAATGCTCTACAGCAATTTTAACTAAGAAATTTTTTTCCTTCCTGTTTTCAATGTATTAGATGAAAGAAACAAACGCAAACTACATTCAGATAAATGTATTTTCAAATTCAAATCAAAACCATTTACTCATAATACATAAAGTTCCATGATCAAATCTTACGGTTGAAGGTTATGTTTTTTGATGAGTAGTTCAAAAGTGACACTGTAAATAAGAAAGTTACAGGAACCATTCCAGAATTGCATTATTTACGAAACTGTAAGTCGGCCAGTTACAGATCAATCGTACACTACAGTATCGCAACTTACAGATGAAAAGCAGAATACCACAGTTAATTTGATTCTCTGCTTTATGAATTTTGTTACAATGTAACAAAATCTATTAGAATAATCTTTTTTTCAGTTGTCTAAATTATCTATTTTGATCCTTTTAGTTCTATATCGGAGGAGTTCCAAATGTGCAAGAAGGTCTAGTAGTAGTTCAAAATTTCACAGGGTGCCTGGAAAACCTCTACCTCAATTCTACGAATTTATTCAAAAATGTAAAACAGGCTTATGAAGAGGGAGAAGCATTCCGCTACGAAAAAGTCAATATTTTATATTCTTGCCCTGTAAGTACCAAATATATTTGCCAGAACCACAAAAGCCTTAAATTCCCCCATTGCTAGCAGCATTTCCTCGGATAATCTAGTACCGATACATTTTAAGTGCTACCTCGATATACAGTGTGTTTGGTCATGACTTAGCGATAATTTAAGGGCGTCAAATATACCTAATATTAGAGACAAAAACACCCAAACTTGGAAGTTTACCCCCTTAGTTTTGGAGTAGCCCCCATTTTAAAATTACTTTTTTATTTTCGTTGACCCTTCCAAATAATATCGATTTCTTTGGACATAAAGGTCTTACAGATGTGAAAAAAATGTTTTTTGAAAGATGAAACTACCACCTTTAATTGAAGTATAACAATATAAAAACATTCAACTTGAAAACGCCATAAAAAAATTCTTTAAAAAAGTTCATATACTGATTTTCTTAGTAAATCCGCAATAGTACAAGAACTAGCACATTGAAGTATAATTTTTTCTCAATGATTTAACACGCAAGGACATAAGCTACAAAACAACACTCACATCATTTCTGTAAGTTACATATTTAGAAAGTACATAATTGCTGTTCGAACATGACCCTTATGAAAATTGATAAAATATAATAAAACTCAGAACTGTATTTTAGATAATTTTCAATGAACAAACAAACAAATTAATCATTAAAATTGCTCAAAATGGCCGCCTCTGCTCTGTAGACAGGCAATGGCCTTCATGACGACCTGTCTTGTGTCTTTTGCTCGCGTAGTGATCATGTTCGAGCAGCAATAACTCTCAAATTATTTAACTTACAGGTATGATGTGAGTGTTGTTTTGTAGCTAATATCCTTGCGTGTTAAATCATTGAAAAAAAATTATACTTCAATGTGCTAGTTCTTGTACTATTGCGGATTTACTGAGAAAATCAGTACATATTTTTACTAAAACTTTTTTAAAGAATTTTTTTATGGCGTTCTCAAGTTGAATGTTTTTATATTGTTATACTTCAATGAAAGGTGGTAGTGTCATCTTTCAGAATACATTTTTTCACATCTGTAGGACCTCCATATCCAAAGAAATCGATATTATTTGGAAGGGTCAACGAAAATGAAAAAGTAAATTTAAAATGGGGGCTACTCCAAAACTAAGGGGGAAAACTTCCAAGTTTGGGTGTTTTTGTCTATAATGTTAGGTATATTTGATGACCTTAAATTATATCGCTAAGTATAAAACGTGCCATTATCTGAAACTTTACTTACTAATCTGTGATACTCTTTTGTGATTGTAGGTTTTAGAAAAGTGTTATATTAGAGTGAAGTAATGCTATTTTTTTATAATTTTTTCGTTTTTATATTTTACTTTGTTACAAGCCAAATTCAGCTATAAACTAGGCCCTGGTGCCAGTTCTTGTAACTGGCTGGGCCAGGAATGAAGATTGTTTATTATTATTATATTATAAAAAATGCAGTTAAGGATAATATTTTTTTACAGGAACCTCCAATTATCCCTGTCACTTTCCTGACACAGCGGTCCTTCGCTAAATTATCGGGATATGAAGGCATGAAGTCTATGAATGTTTCTTTTGCGTTCAGAACGTACGAAAGGACTGGTTTGATGTTATATCATAGTTTTTCATCTAATGGTTATGTTGCGGTAAGTATTGAACAATTATTCGACTACTATATTCAGAAACTAACCGACCTGGTTAACAGTGCTTTGCCATTAATCTACATTATTTGTAGAAAATACTTTTTTGCGCCATGTTAACACGCACATCTGCATTTTCCTGTTGGATTCGTTCGACTGATCTTTGTGCTCTTCTAAAATGTTTTCCAATAAGAGGTGTTATTTTGATATTCAAAGAAAAATGCCATTAGTGGAAAATAACATCAGGCAAATGACCACCACGACCACTCTTACAGGACCATATCCTTTTAATGCAATTTTCCATAACCAAAACGCAAAGTGGCTGCTCTATGTCCTCGATAGCCTCACGAATTCCATCTCTGAGGTCTTGAATCGACGCTGGGCTATTGGCGTAGACCTTCTCTTTCGCGTGTCTCCAAAGGAAGAAGTCGCAAGGTGTTAAATCACAAGATCTCGGTGGCCAATTGTGATCACCTCTTCGAGAGATAACACGGTCCGGAAACTTTTCCCGCAAAAGATGATGATCGGCCGGCTTGAGTTCTTGTGTTAACTGAACTTTATAAGCCTTAAGACCCAAATCTTTATTCAAAATATGGTGTAATGACGTTTGTGGAATGCCTAATTCCAAAGAACGACGAGGAATGGACAAACCTGGGTTTTCTTTCGGCTACAGCAACAATATTCTCGGCTGTTCTTGAGCGACGTGCACGGGTTTTATTCTTCACATCACTAACTTGTCCCAACAGCTCGAATTTTTCCACCAATTTTTTTATTGCGGTCCGACAAGGTGTTTCACGACAACCCAAAAATGTTCGAGTTTTACGAACCGTCTCTGACAAATTTTCACCATTTTTATAGTGAATTTTAATAATTTCAATGCGTTCTTGAAGCGTGTATCGTTCCATTTTTATTAATGGCGTAGTTTCTACTTGTCAAATGTCAAAAAATGACAGCTTCAAACGTGACATCTACCGAAATAGCCGGCTATTATAAATAACACCTCTTATTGGAAAACCCTTTATGTTCCAGTGGAGTCTTGACATTTCTCGTAGTGCTTCTGAATACTTCTTTGTCGAAGGTTAGTGTAACGAGAGTTTTCATATCCAATTTTCTTTCAGATATTCTTGGAGGACGGAAAATTGAAGGTAGAATTGGTAAGCGCGGAGAGTCCTAAAGTAATTTTCGATAATTACGAAGAAACGTTCAACGACGGCAAATGGCACACCCTTATTTTAACGATAACAACGAATTCTATGGTGTTGAATTTGGACAACAGACCTATGAGGACCACTCGTTTGCTGTCAATCCGAACAGGAGCACTCTATTTTGTTGCTGGAGGAGTGACCGCAACTATTG
Source organism: Propylea japonica (assembly GCA_013421045.1). Lineage (NCBI taxonomy): Eukaryota > Metazoa > Arthropoda > Insecta > Coleoptera > Coccinellidae > Propylea > Propylea japonica. The sequence goes on from CM024244.1 coordinate 20,014,880, forward strand.
GAGCATCTGGCAGACACATGGCAGGATTTGTGGGGTATGTTCCGTTATATTTTCTCTTTTAATTCCTTTGAAAGGGCTGTTTTAAGAATAATAACTCTAGAGTTGCGGGATCTTCTTTTTATTCACAATTTTTAAACATTACACATAATCATTTTATTGTATTTCGGAAGTATTTTTAGATCCTTAAGGCTCTTTAAGTTTTACCATCTGTTCTTGATTTCATGAGAAAAAATATACAGGGTGTCCCATTACTCGACGTCAACCCGGAACCGGGTGAAAAGGCAAGGAATGCTGGTTGTCAGAAAAATAGAAAAAAAAATCTAAGTTGCATGATTTCAAAATAATGCACATTTGAAAAAACACGCAAAATTCCACACCCTGTGACAGTCTTTTTGCTCCTGTTGCCACAAAAATCAACTTTTTCTAACTTTTTTCTTTGCTGTGTAACCTTGAATAATGCTTGTCTAAACTGTAATCAAAATTTTGATACCAGCTGCTCTAGGTTTCATAAAAAAGGGCTTACTTCTCAGAAAAAAAAATTCAAAATAAACAATTGCCTAGTTTCAACTGACTGTATTGAAAAAAAAATGTACTAAGTACGTAGGTTTGGCATGTTTTATCAAAAGTTGGCGCATTTAGTGAGGATTCCAAAATGGTATAATACTTGTTTAATTGTAGCTGCCGTAGTTCAAATTTATTTTCGATTGCCTTTGAATACACTATTTCGTTAACTGCTTCCCAGTTAAAAAGTCCAATGGATTCAAGTCCGGTGAACGGGCCGGTTACAAGATTGGACCAGAACGACCGATCCATCTTCCGGGAAAAAATGTTACCAGAAAAAAAAATTTCAGAGGAATTTCTCCGGAAAAATTTTTTCTGGAAAAATTATTTTCTCTGGAAATTTTTTGTAATGGGACACCCTGTATACTGATATATTTCAGTATTTTTCATCTCATTTGAAAACTCTGAAATGAATAAGTAATGTAAAAGGAGATAGCCGGTCATTTTTTATTTCGAATCAAATGCTTTAAAACAAATATGAGGTTGCCATTTAAAAATCCCGAAATAATTCAATTTTGAGTTCCACATAATATGTCCGAATATTATTCGGAACGAAATCTTGAAAAACCTTACGATGTATCAAATTACCGAATGTACCACATGAATGCTGGGATTCTCTACTATGAGACTACTGAGTTTGGCTCTGTTCGCATAAAAAATAATAGAGATATGTATGAATTTGAGTACAGTTGTGGACATCTATAATTTCACGCTTGAACTATTTTCATTTAGAATCATTGCGGAGGAAGAAACCTACTACAGTCACCTGCTTTTTCGAAAGTTTAATGATAGATGGCGTTAACACATTATTGTAAAGGTCACTTTATTGCCAATAAACCAACACTGCCATCTATCGGTTAACATTCGAGAAAGTAGAAGACTGCAGTAGGTTTCTTCGATTTTTCCGAAAGCGGAACGGTAGATGGCGGTAGTACAAAACTGTATAGGTCACTGTACTACCAATGAACCGACACCGCCATCTATTTTTTAGATAGTAAGACAGTTATTGACTTTGAGGATAAATTAATATATACTCCATTCACGAAAGGTTGAGCACATAGTAGGCGTTTTTTTATTTATCTGAAGTTGGCAGTATTTGCTGTCATAATGTAAAATAAATTCAATGTTGCCGAATGTACCCGGCCTCGTCCGACGAGCTTGCGAGTTATCAGACAACTCTATGCAATATTGACAACATTGCGTATCAATCTGACAAGAAAATAAACATCATAACCTAAAATTTTAATATACACAGTGGAATATGTCAAATTATCATGGCCAACCGACGGCTCAACCTTTCGTGAACGGACTATACACAGCAAATGTTTGTTTTTGTTTTGAAATTTAACAGTTCGATGTAAACAAAAAGCAGGGTAATGTTTTTTTGAGTTGTACTGAAACGAAAGAAATATAACTTCTTTATAAACTGAGATCAATAGGAATTATTTTGACGAATGAGTCGCATTCACCTTATGATTATTGAACTAGCAGACTCAACAGACGTTGTTCTGTATACACAAAAATTCATTCAATTCGATCCAGCCGTTTAGTTGCATAGTGCATGAATAACCTAAATAACGACTACAGCGCCATCTGTTGATCTGATTTGTGATCATAAACATACAGGCATTAGGCAATACAAAATACATAATCCGCCTAGTGCCTACCTCGGAGACGCATTTCGGTGCGATTTCATCTTCAACCTGCCATATCTTTTGATGTATTCATCAATTGAATGATGTAAAAGGCAATTTCGTTCTAAATTAAATACTGGGTATGAACGACGTATTTAATTGGATAAGGATCAATAGCGTATTCATGAAAAAATACTCCCAAATAATGCATAATTTTGAGAAACATTCGGATACCTTTAAAAAGGTGATACTGAGTAAACCTTGAAAGATAGATATATGCTATCGCGGACTTTTTTGTAGAACTATTGAAGAGGTACATTTCCGTCATACATTGTTTCCATGTACGTCTTACGGTTTTCGCAGCGCACCTGAAAATAGCTGATTTTGGTACTCATATTTATTATCATTGAAGTTATAGTAGGTTTCCTTGATTTTCTCGGGTGAAAAGTATAGCCTATGTTACTCAGGGATAGTGTAGCATTCTAATGCCCGATTGCACCGTTCGTCTAAGCAACGTTTAAGCCCTGAAATGACGTTTCATCAATGGAATAAACGTCACTTAAGGGCTTAAACGTTGCTTAGACGAACGGTGCAATCGGGCATAAGGGTGAAAGAATTATTGAAATCGATCAAGTAGCTTATGAGTTAACCCGTATCAACGCCACAAACCCACAAACATACAAATCTTTCCTCTTTATAATATTAAGTATAGAAAACCCTTTATATGTTTTTTCTAGATGCATGAGAACAATAGGAATCGACGGTAGCTACAAACTACCAACCGACTGGAGAAGAGACGAGTATTGCTGCGAAGGAGAAGTCGCCTTCGACGCATGTCGCATGATCGACCGTTGCAGTCCCAACCCTTGCCAACATGGCGGACTTTGCAAGCAGAACGAGTTCGAGTTTTTCTGCGACTGCGCCGGAACGGGCTACGGTGGCGCCGTCTGTCATACGTCAATCAACGCGTTGTCTTGCGAGGCCCACAAGAAGATGCAAGCCGTGAGTCAGCGGGCGGACATCAAGATCGACGTTGATGGAAGCGGACCATTGGCGCCGTTCCCGGTTACCTGCGAGTTTTATTCGGACGGACGAGTCGCCACTGTTCTCCGTCATAAGTGAGTATATGATTTTATTTTGTTCGTGAAATTGTTCAATTCGATCCGCTCATTTCACAAACTTTTTCACTCACAAAATAAAACGTCACTTTTAACACAAATACCATATTATGTTTTTTGTACAACTGCCCTATTTTGATAATGAAATGGACGAATTTGCAATGACAATTAACTTTGAAATGATATGAGTGTTAAAAATGACGTTAATTAACGTGGAAGCGTATTAAAAACAATCAATTTTAACATGTTTGCTGTCATTAAAAGTCACTTTTGATGGCAGTTGTACAAAATAGCTATAGTCCGTTCACGAAAGTTTGAGCGAATAGTAAGCGTTTGTTTATTTATCTGAAGTTGGCAGTATTTGCTGTCATAACGATGAACAAAGTCAACGTTGCCGAATGTACCCAGCCTCGTCCATAGACTTATGAAAGAATGGACAGGACGTGTGAGAGAGAATATTGACTTCAGACAAGGATAGAATAATATTAGTGCGAAGCATAGAATATATAATAAAAACATTGGATCGTAGATATCTACTCATTAGATATTTTTATGTTCTGTAATTTTTCCAACATTAAGAGAGAGAGATACTGTGAATAATAGAGTGATATTAGTTTAGTCTATGCACCACACTTACATTACTCCATCCTTCACAGTATCTCTCTCTCTTATGTTAGGGGCACCAAACTTGGTGTGAAATTCACGTGACGCCCTGTCCATTCTTTTCTATGTCTATGGCCTCGTCCAACGAGCTTCCGAATTATCAGAGAACTCTATGCAATATTGATAACATTGCGTATCAATCTGACAAGAAAATAAATAACATAACCTGAAATTTTAATATACACAGTAGAATATGCCATATTTCCATGGCCAACCGACGGCTCAAAGTTTCATGAACAAACTATAGATAGATAACCTTTTCTTTATCGATTAGAAAACATTTTTGCCTCTTTATACTGTAAATTCTTAAGGTTCCTTACTCTTTCAAAGAGTGGCGAAAATTACTCTTCTGAAAGGTACAAAAGTCTTGAGTATTTTATTTCGGGTTCTTGCAGATATCGACCAGATGTTTGTGTCATTGTATTCATTTAAGCTTCTTTAACAACATCAGTGAAGGTTTTTCTTAGTGTGGGAAATATGGGCCCCCAAAGTTCCAGAAATGTTCCATCTTCACGTCACTTTTTCAACTATAAAAACACCTAATAACTGCTCCAATTTATGGTGGTATTCTGCTTTTCTTCTGTAAGTTACGATACTGTAACGTACGATTGATCTGTAACTGGCCGACTTACAAATTCGTAAATAATGCAATTCTGGATTGGTTCCTGTAACTTTCTTATTTACAGTGTCACTTTTGGACTACTCATCGAAAAACATAACCTTCAATCGTAAGATTTGATCATAGAATGTATTATGAGTGAATGCTTTTGTTTTGAATTTGAAAATACACTTACCTGAGTATAGTTTGCATTTGTTTCTTCCGTCTAATAAATTGAAAACAGGAAAGAAAAAAATTTCTTGGTTAAAATTGCTGTAGATTAAGTTTATAGCACACTGGTTCCTCAATCTGAACATGTTCACACACTGGGCATTCGGCATTTCTTCAATCTGAACGTTTTCTGGGCATAAGGCATTTCAAATGAATTCATTTGATCACGAAATCTTTTCCTTCCAATTCTCATAAAGTTTCTACTATGAAAAATAATGATTTTCAGGTCATGTATATTATTGAACAATGTTTTAACTGTTATGATTTTCTTCCGATAACAATCCAATAAACAGAGCCATATTATTTTTATTCATCTTAAATTTCTTATATTAAAACGTTGTTCGTCCTAAATAAACAAACCATTCAACGTAACCTCACAATATGTCATTCGATAATGCTTCCGATCACCCGTCGAGTACTCGAAAATATTTAACGATTTCTGTAAGCTACAGATCCCTCAAAGAGGTCCAGAATTGCAATTTTCCTGTAAGCTTATGAAAACTTACAGATTGGTTTACAGATGAAAGCAGAATACCACCATAAGTCAGACCGCCACCTGTTGGTTTCAGTAATGTTGTTCAGGAATCCTGAATGAATACAATGACGCCAAGATTTGGTCGATATCTGCGGGAACCCGAAATTAACATACATATTTGCCAATTTTACAATAAGTCCGTTCGGCATTGACCTCCGCGAGCAGACGGATTTTTTAGTCACGTGACCACAGATCGTACAGATTCATCTGTAATATCTGGGAATAAATGAACGGTACAGAGAATCTGCCACAGAACATACTGCTCTGTTCTACTTTTATAGATTATGAGATTTCAAAGATCACTGTTTTGGGAAAAATGCTCATCTTTTAACGATACTTTCACCCTTTTCGTAGCTCTCCAGTAAAATCTCAATTAAATAATTAGGTGCAAAGGCACTGAATGCAAAGGAAACGAGGAATGCAATATCCCTTTCCGGTCGATCAATACGGCGATAGTTGTACCGAAAGATCCTGATTGATTAATTAATTACACGAAAAAGAAACGAGAAAGCAATATCTCCTCCTACCCATTCATAACTACGATAGCTATATCGAAAAATTTTAATGAATTAATTAAGTTTTTAATGAATAAATGAAAACAGAAGAATAAAAGTGTTAGAATTTTTCAATCTATCGGTTGTCAGATCAGGAAACTCAACATAAAACAAAAAAATATATAAAAAACATAAAACTCTATGGCTAAAATCGCTTTGCTCCGTCGAAATAGACCGATCGAAAAGATCGACGTCCGATCGCTCAGATTTTTATGCCGAACGCTCCAGATGTGTACTCCCCTCAATCCGGATGTAACAAACGAACGGTTCAGATCGATCCGACACGTCCGATGTCGATGCCGAACGCCCCTAATATGAATTCTATTTTCCAGCAACCATGAAACAACGCCTGTCGACGGATTCCAAGAACCAGGAAGCTTCGTTCAAGACATACACTACGAGGCCAACGACGATCAGATAAACGCTTTGGTCAACCGTTCCTCGACCTGTCGTCAACATCTTCAGTACGCCTGCAAGGGTTCTCGTCTCTTCAATTCGCCCTCTGACGAGATGAACTTCAACCCGTTCTCCTGGTGGGTGTCCAGACATAACCAAAACATGGATTATTGGGGCGGATCGTTACCGAACTCGAGGAAGTGCGAGTGTGGCATTTTGGGCAGTTGCGTGGACAGGACCAAGTGGTGCAACTGCGACGCTGGACTCGATACTTGGCAGGTGGACGCAGGTAAACAACCTCGCTTTTAAAAATTACTAGCGACCCGCCCCGGCTTCGCACGGGTGCAATGCTGATACTTAATAATAGGCACGCTCTTGCCGCACCGGGCGGCCGGCCGGTACCGCCGCAAACGCTACGTCCCGCAATTTTCAAATCTGTAATATCTTCGAAAATATTCACTTAAATCATACGGTGTAAAGGGCCATACAAATCTATATTAAATGAAAAATGTATTCAAGGTATTTAATTGGTTAAGGATTAATGCTGTATTGGTTAAAATCGCTTCGAAAATTAGCCATTATTTGTCGTAAAAAGTAAATGACAAAAAAAAGTTATTGTGGGTTATCCATAAGAGATAGACATATACCATCACGGACTTTTCTGTAGAAATTTTCAATGTGTGCAATACTTAGTACATTATTTTTTATAAAACTCGTAGGGTTCAGCCTGCGTTTGCAATGTAAGCGGAAAAAATGAAATTATTTACGACATCACATTAGAAACCTCAAAAATAACAGTACTTCTCCACTATTTAACGGATGTTATTGGACATATAAACCTCCCTCTTGAATCACTCTATCTATTTAAAAAAACGCATCAAAATCCGTTGCGTAGTCTCAAATATTTAAGCATACAAAGGGACATAGGGACAGAGAAAGCGACTTTGTTTCATACTATGTAGTGATATTATTGGAAAAAACTAAGTTTTCGATTTCTGAATACCGAAAAAACTAATGAAACAACGAAAATATTCCTCAAATTAATGGTAATGTCGTTGAATGAATGATTGGATTCTTAATGGGAATAATTAATCTATTCGAAGGATCTCATCCTTGAAAATAAAGTTTCAACAAGTGAGGTGCAATCACGAAACGAAGATTCAGTGAATAAATTCACGAACTCAGAATAAGTAAGTCATGCGTTAAAGCGATGTTATACAGATTTGGAAATTCTCATCGAAAACATACGATATACAATGCATCAGACAGAGAATTCTTCCCTCCAGTTGCACAGATTAATAGTCGAGATAATCAAGTGCTGTAACTGAATGAATTTCGTTGTCTTATTGCAATAATCTAGTCTTGTCTCTCTCTTATCGCAGTATGGTAGGGAACCTGCAGTACACGTATAGAATTATTTAATTTGTCTGGCTGCCCATAATACTAGACTTAAGTATTTACTGTTGCCTACCATACTGAATGAATTACGCTCCTCTCAACGATAAGAGAGAGACTAGACTAGAATATTGCAATAAGATAACGGAATTCAGTGTGTTACAGCACGTCACTGTCTCGACTATTCATCTGTGCAACTGGACGGAAGAATTCTCTTTCTGATGCATTGTATATCGTATGTTTCAAATGTGAATTTCCAAACCTGTATATTCAGATATACAGTGGAACTTCCCTATAACGAACGTCTGTATAACGAATTTCGTACAAGACATTGCACCTTGAATCCAAATTCCATGTTAAAAACACCCTCTAAAACGAAGAAAATTCTCTCTATAACGAAATATTCAAAGAACATCACTCTTTGAATGGGTATTGGTAAGAAGGTATAAGGGTGGGTTTTTCCGAAATTTTTCTGGACGTTCGTAATAAATCTCGACCTTAAACTCAATCATTACGGCGGGCAGAGAGATCCTTCTGAAACAGTTTTAAATACACCCCTGGCTGTTTGGTTTCAATCTAACCATCACGCTAGTGTGAAAGTAGTGCGAAAATGTCTAAAAGGAAGTGCTTAAGTTTGAATGATAAACTTAAATTAATCAGTGAAGTCGACCGCGACATTGCCGACTTTAGAAACAGATTTTCTGTATAACGAAATTTCTTTATAATGTATTTTTTTGCGGATTTAGCGCTTTCGTTATAGGGAAGTTCCACTGTATTTTTCCTGTATAACATATACACGAGAATACTTATGCATTCATACATCAAGTTATGACTCAATCCCCTTTTTTTCAGGCGATATCGTAGATAAGGAAAACCTTCCAGTAAAGCAATTGAGGTTCGGCGACACGGGCAATGCTCTAGATGAGAAAGAAGGACGTTACACACTAGGACCTCTGATTTGCGAGGGCGACGACCTCTTCAACAACGTAGTAACGTTCAGGGTGGAGGAAGCTACCATAAACCTGCCCACTTTCGACATGGGGCACGGGGGTGACATTTATTTCGAATTTAGAACTGCCTCGGAAAACGCAGTTCTGTTCCATTCGAAGGGGCCCCACGATTACATCAAATTGAGCATTGTCAGCGGAAACCGTATTCAGTTCCAGTACCAAGCAGGTAAGCTTTGTTTTTCATATGTTTGTAGATATATTAAAGTTGGGAACAGTAGTGTGGGTTGAATAGGTAGTAGGTATTAATTCAAGTATATTTCTCTTATTCTGTAAACCTATAATTACTAATGTTGGAATGGTTCCTGTAACTTTCTTATTTACAGTGTCATTTTTGAACTATTCATCGAAAAACACAACCTTCAATCGTAAGATTTGATCTTGGAATTTTATGTATTATGAGTTAATGGTTTTGATTTGAATTTTGAAATACATTTATCTGAATTTAGTTTGCGACTGTTTCTTTCATCTAATAAATTGAAAACAGGAAAGAAAAATTCTTGGTTAAAATTGCTGTAGAGCATTTATAAGTTTATTGTACACAGGTTCTTCAATCCGAACATGTTCACAAACTGGGCATTCGGCATTTCTTCAATCTGAACATTTTCTGGGCATCTGGCATTTCAAATGGATTCATTTGATCATGCAACATTTTCCTTCAAATTCTCATAAAGTTCCTAATTTAAAAAAGAATGATTTTCAGGTCATGTATATTATTGAACAATGTTTTACTTGTTATGATTTTCTTCCGATAACAATCCAATAAACAAAGTTATGTTATTTTTATTCATCATGAATTTCTTATATTAAAACGTTGGTATTCGTCCTAAAATAAACAAACCATTCAACGTAACCTCACAATATGTCATTCGATAATGCTTCCTATCAACCATCGAGTACTTGTAACTACTTTTAACTTGTAAATATTTAACGATTTCTGTGAGCTACAGACGCCTTAAAGAGGTCCAGAATTCCAATTCCCTGTAAGCTTATGAAAAGTTACAGATTGGCTTACAGATGAAAACAGAATACCACCATCAGATAATGTACCGTGACTAATAATAGTAAGACTTATTTCTTGAAAAAATTCCGATTGATCTCAGTTTATAGAGAAATTTTATTTATTTTGTTACAGTATCCCTCAAAAAAGCACGACTCTGCCTTTCGTTTATATTGAACTGTCAAATTTCAATATGAAAACAAACAATTAATTAATTAATTCCACTGATATCACGCTTGGAGCCTATCTATGTTTCTTTATGGATCTGAGTTCATAGCTGTTACAATCGGGGCTAAAATACCTCGTATCATCACTTCAGAAATCGAAAAACGCATGCAAACTTGGCAACTATGCCTCGAATGTTATATTGACGCAAAATTTGAATTCACGCGTATTTTCGGTATTGAATATCGCATCTAGAGCAATTATAAACAACTTTTCACTGAACCACTATATTCCATTAGATACTGGAAATATCCATTCAATAAATAATTTGCACAGTATAGTCGGTTCACGAAACTTTGAGCTGTCGGTTGGCCATGACAATTTGGCATATTCCACTGTGTATATTGAAATTTTAGGTTATGTTGATTATTTTCTTGTCAAATTGATACGCAATGTTGTCATTATGGCATAGAGTTCTCTGATAACTCGCAAGCTCATTGGACGAGGCTGGGTACATTCGGCAACGTTGACTTTGTTCATCGTTATGACAGCAAATACTGCCAATCTCAGATGAATAAACAAAAGCCTACTTTGCACTCAGTTATAACGAAGTATAGTCCGTTCACGAAAGGTTGAGCGCACAGTAGGCGTTTGTTTATTTATCTGAAGTTGGCAGTATTTACTGTCATAACGATCAACAAAGTCAACGTTGCCGAATGTACCCGGCCTCGTCCGACGAGCTTGCGAGTTATCAGAGAACTCTATGCAATATTGACAACATTGCCTATCAATCTGACAAGAAAATAAACAACATAACCTAAAATTTTAATATACACAGTATAATATGCCAAATTTCCATGGCCAACCGACGGCTCAAACTTCCGTGAACGGACTATATACATATATCGGGTGCCCCAAGGTGAGTGGCCTATTAGATTATGATTATTATTATTACAAAATATACAATGAATTTTTTTGGTCCATCCTGTATAACTAACAACTATAATTCAAAAGCAGTGACATAGATCAGATCAATATCTAATGACTTGCTTAATCTCTGACTAAAATCTCAAATATTTAGCTAACTAGAGTCATTTTCGTAACACGCCAATTTGATATAATAGGCCACTCACCTTGGGACACCTGATATATGTATGTATTATTGGTTTTTGAAATAAATCTTACTTAATCACATCTTTCCAGGTTCCGGACCAGTAGCAGTCGTCAGAGAAACCTCCTACAAGCTATCCAACGACGAATGGCATTCGGTGTTGGTAGAAAGAAACAGAAAAGAGTCCATGCTGGTAGTGGACGGCGCGCTCAAAGCGGAGGTCAGAGAACCTCCGGGTCCTTTCAGAGCGTTACATCTCACTTCAGACCTGGTGTTCGGAGCAAACGTCGAATATCGTGACGGATTCACGGGCTGCATAAGAGCCTTACTCATCAACGGAGAACACATAGACCTTAGGAGCTACGCCCGAAGAGGCGCCTTCGGTATTTCGGAAGGCTGCGTGGGCAAATGCGAAAGTTCGCCATGTTTGAACAACGGCACCTGTTTCGAGCACTACGACAGTTACACCTGCGACTGCAGATGGACTGCCTTTAAAGGCCCCATCTGCGCAGACGAAATCGGGGTGAACATGAAACCCAGCTCAATGATCAAATACGACTTCATGGGCTCCTGGAGATCGACAATCGCCGAACACATCAGGGTAGGATTCACAACGACAAACCCCAGGGGGTTCCTACTAGGGTTCTACTCCAACATCTCCAAGGAATACATGACTATAATGGTGTCTAATTCAGGCCACTTGAGGGTAATAATAATAATAATAACAAGCTTTATTTCAAGTAAAGTAGAAATCCATACTAATATTATAAATGGAAAGTAACTCTGTCTGTTACTCTTTCACGCCTAAACGGCTGAACGGATTTTGATGAAATTTGGTATGGTGATAGATGATAACCTAGAAATGGTCATAGGCTATAAATAATCACGCCATCGTTCTTAGGGGGTAGGCAGTAGGCAGATAACTAAATTGAGTTAGTGATTTTTAGTCGCTTTTGTTGGGACTTTTGCTCTTTCACGTCTAAACGGCTGAACAGATTTTGATGAAATTTAGTAAGGTAATAGATGGTTATCTAAAAACAGATATAAGATCAAAATGATCACGTCATCGTACTTAGGGGGTAGGAAGTAGGCAGAAAAATGAATTGAATTAGTGATTTTTTATGGTTTTTGCTGGGAGTTTTGCTCTATCATGCCTAAACGGCTGAACGGATTTTGATGAAATTTAGTTAGGTGATGGATATGGGCTATTAATATTCATGCTATCGTACTTAAGGCGTAGGCAGTAGACAGAAAACTAATTAAGTTAGTGATTTTTGATCGTTTGTTTTGAAAGTTTAACTCATTCACGCCTTAAAGTCTGAACGGAATTTTATAAGACTTGGTTAATATAAAGATAGGATCCTAGGCACGGATACAGGCCACTTTTTACGGCGAAAAAGTACCTCATTCCCGCGGAAATCTGGCGTGATCGTGTCAAGAAGCGCATGACGCCATAGCTACTGAAATGATTTTGATGTTTTTTTTTTAACTAGAGGGTCGGTAGGCGCCATAATTTAGGGAATTTATGATAAAATTTTGATGCAACTGTGTTTTTTTAACAGTTTTACTTGGATCGAAACTTAGCGACATTCCATCACACTACTTAACTTATAGGGTAGAAAGGTACAAAAATTCAGACTATTCAGACGTATGATTTAAGTGAATATTTTCGAAGATATTACCGTGCGAAGCCGGGGCGGGTCGCTAGTTTAGAATATGCTGTTTAAGTTTATTGATTTTCTCTTTTCTTAACAGGTAGTTTTCGATTTCGGCTTCGAGAGACAAGACTTGATTTATCCCGAGAAACATTTCGGTCTCGGGCAGTATCACGACTTGAGGCTTTCCAGGAAAAACGCTGGATCAACGATGGTTATGCAGGTGGATAATTACAAACCGAAGGAGTTTAACTTCAGCATCAAGGCTTCTGCCGACGCTCAGTTCAACAATATACAGTATATGTACATTGGGAGGAACGAATCGATTACGGAAGGTTTTGTCGGTTGCATATCTAGGGTTGAATTCGATGATATTTATCCGCTCAAGTTGCTGTTTCAACAGGAGGGTCCTGGCAACGTCAAGTCTTTAGGAAGTGAGTATCGATTTTTAGTATGTTAATCCTTTCCATGATTTTTTCTCGTACTTTGTTTGATTCGAGAATGAGATTTAGCTTCAATATTATATTCTTTAAAATGGTGTTTCTTCAGTACTCTAAAGTACTCCAACTGATAAATATGGGCATTTTTGTCGATTGAGGGCAAAATCTATTTTCATTATATAAATTAAAGCTTTTTTATTACAAAATATACAATGATCAGTTCCCAAGTGTCAACTTTTTTCACGCTTGTCATAGGAGGGTCTTGTCGCGGTCGCCAAATGTTAAAATCTTCAAGAAATATATTCAGTTGTCGTGGATAAAGTATAGTATATTATACACTCATTGATTTGGGCGATTTCACCATGTGATTGATAGCTTAAATAATTGTAACATCGCAGGTTGCTTTGGAAAATTTTTATCTTATCTTTTCTTACAAATTCTCTACAAATTTATAATTCCAGTCACATTATTCAATTCCTTTCGGAATTACCAACCTAAACTCACAATATCGTTTGTTTAAATTCAAGTTTGCATCGAAATATAAATATTCATATCAGTCCAACGCCAACTACGCTGTTATAATCATTTATAGAGACCCTGTATATTATTATACGTTTAGGTAAATCATACGAGAAATCCTATTTTAAAATACTATTTGAGAGCGTGTAATGACGTTTGTGAAATGCCTAATTCCAAAGAACGACGAGGAATGGACAGACCTGGCTTTCTTCAACACTTTCGGCTACAGCAGCAATATTCTCGGCTGATCTTGAGTGACGTGCACGGGTTTTATTTTTCCCATCACTAACTTGTCCCAATAGTTCGAATTTTACCACCAAATTCTTTATTGCGGTCCGATAAGGTGCTTCACGACGACCCAAAAATGTTCAAAAATTTTCACCATTTTTATAGCGAATTTTAATGATTTCAATGCGTTCTTGAAGCGTGTATCGTTTCATTTTTAGTAATGGCGTGGTTTCTACTTGTGAAATGTCAAAAAATGACAGCTTCAAACGTGACATCTACCGAAATAGCGGGCTATTCAAGATTACACCTCTTATTGGAAAACCCTTTATTACCAAATATCTATATTTATTAGAGTCCGACCGAAACTGGTTTTCCGGCCGAAACCGAAAACGAACTTTCGGCCGTGGCTTCAGTTTCGGCCGAAACAGAAACCGAAACCGAAACTCACGTGACCAAGTATAAAATTCCTTAAAATTGTTGAAATACCGAAATTTGTTGCATTTTACCCATTATTCTGCATTGATTCGGACATGAAATGGAAACACAGTATATTAATTTTTTTCTGTGACGAGAAAAAATGTGTGTATATCTCTTGACAGTTCACAAAATATAACTTTTTACGAAATTACTTTTTTCCTTGTCAAAAAAATGATTCTCTATGTAGCCGGGAAAAAAGTACTCACTTTTTTCCTGGGGAAAAAAAGTAATTTCGTGAACAGTTATATTTCTTTCACTCTTAAATGGTCGTTTTTCCTGTCACAGAAAAAAATAGTGTATTATACTCGGGAAAAATATTAGATTTAGGCTTTCGGCTTTTTATTGTCTCCCTCCGCTTCGCGTCGGGAGACAACATAACCACAAGCTAAAATCTAATACTTTTTTTCCTTGTATTATAAATAACTATTGTTGTGATCATTTATTTGATATATGTAACAGAAAAATATCAATATTTTCATATTTTTTTTCAAATTGGAACTAAACCAGAGTAAACATTTAAATAGAAAACAGCTATAAAATCAAAAAAACAAAACTTCTGAGTGTCTCATATTTAGGGTTACTTCTTTGGTTTTTCATGTAAATAATATTCAAAATTAAAAAGTCTTATATTGTACGCCAAGAAGAGCATTTTGTCTACGTTTCGCCACGTAAATTTATGGGACGATCTGAGTATATTTGGCCAGCAGCACTGAACGACAACATACGAAATCAGTTTCGGTTTCGGCGAAAGTTTCGGCCAATTTTGGCCGAAACCGAAACTACGGCCGAAACTTGATTTTTGGCCGAAACTCGGCCGAAACCGAAACCGAACATTCGGTCGGACACTAATATTTATGCCATAAAACTGAGAAAAATTGTGGAAATGAGTGGACGTGATAAACTACCAGAGCTGATGGTGGTGAAAAGCAGGACTGCCAACACATCACCTGTAATAGTAATCGTTTGATTGTTGTCATCTTTGTTACAGGTGCCTTAAACGAAGATTACTGCGGAGTGGAGCCGATTACTCATCCACCTGACATAGTACATACCAGACCTCCACCTCGACTAGATGAGGATAAGCTCAGAAAAGCTTATAATCAAACGGATTCGGCTATATTAGGTGGTAAGTTGTTGAAGATACACATATAGAAATTATTACATATATCAAAAGAAGGAAAAGAAGTACTTCAGTGTAATAATTTTTCTGTAATATTGTGTGTTACAGAATAAATGATCACACTGAAGTGCTTTTTACTGTCGAACTAAAGTGAATTTAACAAGAGGTTAGATTTTCATTTCTACAATTTCTGAATATAATACAACGCTGTTTAATTATTTTCAATTTTCAATTCGTTTGATTAATTCTGATCAAAGAAGCGCCCCGACTTTTTATTATAACTAGAAGAATTGTGGTAACACTTTCATTTATATACAGGCTGGGAAATTCACATTTGAAACATACGATGTACAATGCATCAGACAGTAAATTCTTCCGTCCAGTTGCACAGATGAATAGTCGAGACAATGACGTGCTGTAACACACTAAATTCCGTTGTCTTATTGCAATATTCTAGTCTTGTCTCTGTCTTATCGTTGGGAGGAGCATAATTCATTTAGTATGGTAGGCAACAGTAAATACTTCAATCAAGTATTACGGGCAGCCTGACAAATTAAGTAATTCTATACATGTACTGCAGGTTCCCTACCGTACTGCGATAAGAGAGAGACAAGACTAGATTATTGCAATAAGACAACGGAATTCATTCAGTTACAGCACTTGATTATCTCGACTATTCATCTGTGCAAGTGGAGGGATGAATTCTCTGTCTGATGCATTGTATATCGAATGTTTTCGATGTGAATTTCCAAATCTGTATATGTTTATTTCTTACTCTGAGTGAAGGCATCGCTAGGTTTACTTTTTACTCAGAGGTTTTGACCATAATTGTTAAAAATATTGAAATTTTCCGTTTTCAGGTATTTTGGCCATTCTTTTCGTGGCTTTGGTCATCTTGTTAATCATTATTGGAAGATTTATCCATAGGCATAAGGGAGAATATTTGACGCAAGAGGACGCAGGAGCAGAGAGTGCTTTAGATCCCGACACAGCTGTGGTTCATGGAACCACTGGCCACCATGTTCAAAAAAGAAAGGAGTGGTTCATTTAGTATTTTATCTGCCGATTGTTTAGAGCAGCTAGTTCAAGTACCTTCATCGAATTGATATTTCTAGATATTTCGGTATTACACATACTTGGATACCTGTATTTTATTTTTTGAAATATGTTTTCAAGTACAGTATTCTGTTTGAGTGAGACTTAAACTGAGACCGTCCATTTTTAAGTTAAGTTTTATATGTTTTTTTTATTTTATTGTAACAAAATTATATTTACTTCATGAAAATTAATGCATTCATTCGTACTAGTTGAATTCATTTAGAGATTAATTTATTCGATTTGTATGTATTTCAGTATTTGTTTTTATGGTATTCGAGTATTTCTTTTAGAGAATCTGTTCGTTTATGAGCATTCCAGATTAAACTCGACTGAACTAAATTTATAAATAAGGCACGTAGGTGCGATAGGCCTGAATTTTGAGAATAAGTACGAGATCACATTATACATATTTTACATGAAATATAACGATACAAATTTGAATGGTTTTATTGAGTTTTTCACTTATGTGTAGTATGATTTAGAATTTTGATCCTGCTACGCCAATGTGATATATTCCAGTGAAATGTGACACTATTTCCAAATTTCAGGTAAGTAAATATCACTTTCAAAATGTTATCAATTTTCGGATTTTTTGAAATTTGAAAAAAATGCTCTTTCGCTTTTTTCCTTAATCTTCAAACTCTCCTTCCAACACGTTGGTTTACTCAATAAATATGATAAATCAATATTTTACAAAATAATTCCTAGTTTATTTGTATAATAATATGTCAATCTACAAAAACAAATTATATCTACAAAGGCTCAAAATTGTTCTGATATGTGAAAATGTGTTCGTTATTATTCAATTATATTTTAATTTGTATATAAATTCCTCTTACATAACAATCCATTTCAATGTAATGTTATAACAAAATATTACAGGGATAAGCAACACTTTGATATGAATTTAATTATAATTTCTTATACGTTAGGTCGAATAATGCGTAATCAACAATTAATATAAACCTTAGACAAAGGTATAAACTTATTTAAAATCAAAGAAAAAATTATTTATACCCAGCACCACAGTGATAATATGTAAGGCATTTGTACTATGTTTTAATCAACATCAGGTTACTTAGATTGAATTCAGATCAGCACCAAATAATAAGAAAGTTTTCTCAATTTAAAGGATTCACCACTATACCTACAGGGTGTCCCATATTCGATGATCACTGAGACTATCTCGAGAACCATGAGGGTTAGAGAAAAAATGTTCAAGGACTCTCGATCTATTTTTTCAAAATATCAATTGCCAGCAAACAGATCCCAGATATCTTAATTGAAAAATATAGGGTGTCCCATTTAAAAAACACAAACTTTTTTGATTTTTCGGATCTGATGGAACCAGCGTGTAGGCAATAGAAATTACAAAAGAAAACGTTTTGGAATTTTCGAGATATAGCGAAATAAATGAAACAGCATTTTTTGAGAACCAATTCAGATATTTGAGATCTGTTTGCTAAAATGGATTAATTTTGAAAAAAGAGATCTGCAGTCCTTGAACATTTTTTCTCTAGCCCTTATGGTTCTCGGGATGCTCTCAGTGATCAACGAATTTGGGACACTCTGTACATTTCGTTTTATTTTGGATGCAAGCATTCGGGAATTTTTAAATATTGCTCTTTGAGTGGGGAACTAATTTTTGGTTGATATTCAATGAAGTTTTTTGTGCTCTTAAATAGTCATAACACTATGTACTCAAGAAACCTACAGATTTGAACGTAACAAATTGTTCAGAGTAATATATTTTCAATGAAGTGAAAGATATAGTTTGTATTGATAGATGTGACTAGTCATTTTTTCTACTTTATATAGGTAGGTGCGTACGGTATTGTTTTTTAGGATAATAATTCACTTTCAAAGCTGATAAACTCTGGGATTCTATGTTTTTTTTCGGAAATACAATTGTGTATGGATAAATATATATTATAAGCATTGTATACCTATATAGGATATACAGGGTGTCCCGGAAAATGTGGGAAATCTCTCGGATTCAGATAGAACATAAAAAATGAAGATGACAAGTTCCCATAATTTTTTTCCTAGCGGCCCTCCCTACGAAGATACGACCTCCTAAATAACGCCACTGGAAATCCATTTTAGTGGAATAAGTTTCAAACTACTCGATATTATTTGATGAAAATTTGTTATGATTAATAGTATTAAGGACCTCTTAAATCACCGCACTCAAATTTCAATTAGCTTGTTCAGTTTACCAGGGACGGACTGGTTTGTACATTTTAATGCTTACATTTTTAACACCCTGTATGATGAGGTGCTAAAAAAAACAAATTTGTATACCTTGAACATTAAGCTAAAGAAAAGGTACTCTTGTTCAGTGTCGATAAAATGAACCGTTTTCGAAAAAAAATAATGAACTAAGTAAGTAATTGAAATTTATTCCAATAAAATGAATTTCCAGTGGCGTCATTTAGGAGGTCGTATCTTCGTAGGGAGGGCCGCTAGGAAAAAAAATATAGGAACTTGTCATCTTCATTTTTTATGTTCTATCTAAATCCGAGAGATTTCCCACATTATCCGGGACACCCTGTATATACAATGCGATAAGATGTTCCTTAGGTTTATTGAGCAAATTCGGCGATATTTCCTTACAATATAATAATTGATATAGATATAGATACCTATTAACGATATGCATAATTCGTTTTTTTATATTTTGAACTCTCCAAAAGTTAATTCAATCAATTAATAATTGGCGTTTCTCAATTAATTTGATGAGTAAGGCCTTTGGTCCTTGAAAATCATTTCCCTGTTATCCTTGAGAATCCTTGGAATCAACCGTTATGAAATCTCCCTCCTTTACTTATTAAATTTTAAAATTAAGGCTTCATAAATTTCATCGGAAGTACTTGTGGATTCAATAAATGGCCATTGCTGCTAAAACAACCATCGATATTAAAATGTTATTTTTAAAATTGGAACGGATATTGTAGGAATTATTGCAAGCATCGGCATCGTTGCAAGTTTGAACACATCCGTGGACGTATCTGAAAAATAGTTTATATGATTCAGATATTAAGCTATGCAGGGTGTTCCTAAATTGAACGTACAACCGAAAAAGGGGAGATTCCTTAAGTGAGTTTAAGAAAAAAAGTCCCATAAACATGGGGTCGCGAACGTTTCGTTTTCGAGATACAGAGTGTTGAAGTTTGAATTTTTTTCAAGTTTTTTTTCTCATAGTATCTACACTTCACAAGATATTCAACTGAAATTTGGCATAGATATTACATTCGAGAGTTCTCCCACGTGACATGGCAATTTCAATAGAAGATCTACAGGGTAATATTTTTTCTGGAACACGGCCACCTGTTCTTCTGCAGAACTTTTTTTTGGTGAGCAACTGTTAATTTGAAAAAATGAAAAAAAAAGCTTTGTTCTTATACGAAACTTTTCGGTCTCTTTTAGTTTTGTCGTAAATACCAACGATTTCGAGAAAAAAAATTTTGAACGATTCTCTCGAAATCCTCGTGAAAATCCAAATTATGTTGGGAAGGCCACTTTGTAAGCTGTGGTGAATGAATTCAGTGTCAGTTTTTATGGAAATTTTCCTGTTCTGTAGCGATGATTCATAAAGATTCGATAAACTCATATAATCAACACATGTTTCTGATTAAAACTTTAACACCCTGTATCTCGAAAACGAAACGTTTGCGACCCCATGTTTATGGGACTTTTTTTCTTAAGGAATTTTCCCTTTTCGTTTGTACGTTCAATTTAGGAACACCCTGTATAGGGTGTCCCGGAAAATGTGGGAAATCTCTTGGATTCAGATAGAACTCAAAAAAATAAGATGACAAGTTCCTATAATTTTTTTCCTAGCGGCCCTCCCTACGAAGATACGACCTCCTAAATGACGCCACTGGAAATCCATTTTATGCTCAGTTGCAGGAACGTCCATTAAAATTTAAAGGTCCATTAAACCCTTAATCCTCCATTAGTTCCTTGTAATAATGGAGGATTAAGAGTTTAATGGACCTTTGAATTTTAATGGACGTTCCTGCAACTGAGCATTAGTGGAATAAATTTCAATTACTTACTTCTTTCATAATTTTTTTTCGAAAACGGTTCATTTTATCGACACTGAACAAGAGTACCTTTCCTTTAGCTCAATGTTCAAGGTATCCAAATTTGTTTTTATTAGCACCTTATCATAAAGGGTGTTAAAAATGTAAGCATTAAAATGTACAACCCAGTCCGCCCCTGGTAAACTGAACAAGCTAATTGAAATTTGAGTGCGGCGATTTAAGAGGTCCTTAATACTATTAATCCTATCAAATTTTCATCAAATTATATCGAGTAGTTTGAATTTGAAACTTATTCCACTAAAATCGATTTCCAGTGGCGTCATCTTCGTAGGGAGGGCCACTAGGAAAAAAAATTATGGGAACTTGTCATCTTGATTTTTTATGTTCTATCTGAACCAGAGAGATTTTCCGGGACAGCCTGTATATTTCACCTAAGTATGAAGTGAGTACAGCTTTAGCCCCTCCTTCTCCATAGAACATTCGTTAGTTGTCGTTCATATTCGCGTAAGACCGGAATTCGTCGGAGGTTTATTAAACTTGTGAAGAGAGATAGATGCCTACTCTGTCGCATTCACGATAGAGAGGTCGTAGAGATAGGAGAGGCTAAGGTTACCTTCACTTCATACTCTCCTGAAATAGACTATAAATGAATCTCTTCTATTTCTTCTTACCTATCGTCGTAGTAGAATGCTCCACAATGGGACATGCGCACTAGCTCCGTGTCAGTGGTCAGAGTGCCACTATCCAAGGCACAACCTCTTATCATAATTGTTTCATCGTTATCATCTAAAAAAAATGGAATATAATCAGTAAAATCTGCCCAAAGATTTGAATAGAAAAGTTGGATTCACGAATGAAACCAAAAGCTCAAGATATTCAAACTTGAATTCTCGTTTTCGTTCTGATGATGCGATCCTCTTGAAATTTTGCATGAACATTCAGTATATCAATCTTCATTCACAAAATAAATTTCACTCGAATCGGATATCTTGTTATGGAAATATAAAGATTCTTCTTTTCAATATTCCAATTGAATTTTCTTTGGTTCTGTTCACACTTTGGCCACAAAATTCTGCATGAACATTCAGTGTATCAATTTTTATTTATACAATAAATTTCACTCGAATCGGATAACGAAGCACGCTGTTCCTCTATGAACAAGCGCGAAAAAATCGGGGATAATCTCTGTTGTGTAAATCCGTCTTCAATTTTTCAAATCATATCTGATGATCTTAAAACGAAATGTCTCGATCTTATTTCTTAATGATGACATCGAATAAGAATCGAAGCATCTTAATAAATAATGTTTTCATTAAATACAAGCGATGTTATCAGTTTGCATAGAGCAAAGACAAGATTGGCAAATGTATTTTCGTAATAGAAAGCGAACAGTTAATAAATCAGGTTGCTTGATTGATCCTTTTATTGATGATACCCATCTGACGGATGGATTAGCTGAAGAACTGAACGAAGATGTATTTCTATTTACGGAGACATGCTGTATTGAAACAAGATCAAAGATATAAGTGCGATTGTTGCGCAAAAAAGAAGTTATTTAATTATTTCTCTTGAGATATTTTTGAATTCAAATCCACAAATTGAAAAAAACGCATGTTAAGAAAGTGATAACTCAACTCAAACCTGAATATTATGATTAAAAAAAAACTTTATAGGTTTTCACTTCCAGTCTGTGAAACAGAAATAATCAAAATATTTTAATTAAGGTGTAATGTAACGTTACATCATCCTTTTCATTTATTTCCTTTTTTAGTTTTACCTACTGTTAGGCAACAATTTTTTCAAAACCAATTTGCTCCAGCCAAATAAGAGCAAAGATTTGCGCAGGAGCACTTCATCTTAATTGAAATATTTGAATTATTTCTGTTTCAGAGACTGGGAGTGAAAACCTATAAAGTTTTTTAGAAATGCAGACTCCTCCCAGATTATATTTCAATCAATAAGTATCTGAATATTATGAGTTAGCTGCACTTATTCTGCCATGAATTCTAATTGTCACATCGTATCTTGGAATCCATACTAATATCCATACTAATATTATAAATGCGAAAGTAACTCTGTCTGTCTGTCTGTCTGTCTGTTACTCTTTCACGCCTAAACGGCTGAACGGATTTTGATGAAATTTGGCATGGTGATAGATGATAACCTAGAAATGGTCATAGGCTATAAATAATCACGCCATCGTTCTTAGGGGGTAGACAGTAGGCAGATAACTAAATTGAGTTAGTGATTTTTAGTCGTTTTTGTTGGGACTTTTGCTCTTTCACGTCTAAACGGCTGAACAGATTTTGATGAAATTTAGTAAGGTAATAGATGGTTACCTAAAAACGGATATAAGATCGAAATGATCACGTCATCGTACTTAGGGGGTAGGAAGTAGGCAGAAAACTGAATTGAGTTAGTGATTTTTTTATGGTTTTTGCTGGGAGTTTTGCTCTATCATGCCTAAACGGCTGAACGGATTTCGATGAAATTTAGTTAGGTGATAGATAGTAACCTAGAAAAGGATATGGGCTATTAATATTCATGCTATCGTACTTAAGGCGTAGGCAGTAGGCAGAAAACTAATTAAGTTAGTGATTTTTAATCGTTTGTTTTAAAAGTTTACCTCATTCACGCCTTAACGTCTGAACGGATTTTTATAAGACTTGGTTAATATAAAGATAGGATCCTAGGCACGGACACAGGCTACTTTTTACGGCGGGAAAATACCTCATTCCCGCGGAAATCTATAGCGTGATCGTGTCAAGAAGCGCATGACGCCATAGCTACTGAAATGATTTTGATGTTTTTTTAACTGAGTGTTACTAAGACTTCAAGTTAGTATTTGATCACTTTTCTAACTTAAAGGGTCGGTAGGCGCCATAATTTAGGGAATTTATGATAAAATTTTGATGCAACTGTCTTTATTTAACAGTTTTACTTGGATCGAAACTTAGCGACATTCCATCACACTACTTAACTTATAGGGTAGGAAGGTACCAAAATTCAGACTATTCAGACGTATGATTTAAGTGAATATTTTCGAAGATATTACCGTGCGAAGCCGGGGCGGGTCGCTAGTTTAAAAGAAGAATCTTTATATTTTCATAACAAGATATCCGATTCGAGTAAAATTTATTTTGTGAATGACGATTGATATACTGAATGTTCATGCGAAAATTCAAGAGGATCGAATCATCACAACTATGGAATTTTAACTGATCTTTCACACATTCAATTGTTTGACTAATTCCCAGATTATTATTCCGATCGTGCTGAGATTTTGCATTCATATACTTAGCACGAATCTCAAGTCCTATACAAATTTTGAGATATTAGCATTATTGCTCAACTAATGAACGAGCGATCAAAAGCACCTACTCAAGGCTTTTCCTAATACTTTTTGTTTTAATCTTACAGTTTTAGACGAGTTATCCAACGCATCTTCGAACAGCATCCAAGATGAAAGGTAGGATAATTGTTTAAAAAAATTCGATTTAATAAATTCACTTTCATCTCCCGACCTCCAAAACGTGCGATAATGGTTCTAATAACGATCGTCATCTCTTTCCTGTTTCATATTCATAAAAATGTATCCAAACAGAGTCGAGAAAATATTGCAACTTCGGTAGCGGCAAATTCCCAGCCGATGTGTCAATAAACCGACGAAACAATGTACAAAATACTTCTGGTGAGAATTAACGAACTAATTATACGTTGAAAAAGATTAATATCAAGTGGGCTCGGTGTTGCACTATAATGGAGCATTCTCAAAAACAGAAGGAGCAATCGTGGCCAGATGAGATTCGATCGACTAAATTACTCTGAGTGATTGAATATTAGAAAGGAAAAGTTCCATCAATCACTGATGAGTTATCGAAATTTTCATATTGGTTTTGTTGCAATGTAATTATTTAATACGTTGGCATTTTATCGAGAAGAATTTGGATCATTTGAGTTGAAGAACTACATTGCGCAAAAAAATTAACGCACTTTATGGAAATCTCAAATTTATTCTACAACTGAAGGTGTTCTCAATGATAATTATTTTTATCAGAATTATGCATGCATATGTTATCCACTTTCAACGTTTTTCTTCAATACAAATGTTTTTTCCCAGCAGGAATAAAAAGATGAGATTATCAGATTTTGAATGTATTGGCTACATTCTGAAATCAGTTGTTTTCGATCAATTCTAGTGATCAATAGTTTTTCTTTCCTTCGATTTCTATGAGGAATGTGCCCAAGCGGTCGTTTTGCGAGAAGAAGGGTGGACATTCACAAGAATTGCAGAAAGGTTGACATTCACAAGAATTGCAGAAGGGTTTGGAGTTTCCCATACAAGTGTGTCCAGAATGTTGCAGCAATTCAGGGAGACAGGTATGAATGTCCGAAGACCAGGACAGGGTAGACCATGGGTAAAAACTGCCATTCAAGAACGTTACTTGGGAGTTTCTTCGTTGAGCCAACGGTTTACAACCGCTCGCCTCCTTCAAAATCAGCTTGAGCAAACTCATGGGTGCAAATTAGCCCTCAGACAATAAGAAATCGCCTCAGAGAATATGATTTAAGACCTCGTGTCGCGGCAAGAGGCCCAGCTCTTACCCCAGCCCATCGAAGGGCGCGTTTGGATTTTGCGAGAGAGCATATCCATGGGAAGAGGCTGATTGGGAAAGAGTTCTCTTCACAGATGAGTCTACATTCTGCCTCTACCATTGTGATCGACGTTCCCTTGTATACAGACGTCCACATGAAATATATGCTCAGTGCAATTTCCTGAATACTGCTGGTTTCGGGGGAGGATCGATTATGGTATGGGGTGGAATATTTTTGACTGCTCGCACAAACCTAGTGGTCGTTGATAATGGAGCTATGAATGCGGATAGGTATTTAAGGAACATTCTTGTAGAGCATGTAGTGCCATTTGCCCCATACATTGGTGAAAATTTCATTTTTATGGACGATAATGCCAGACCCCATCGTGCGTGCATCGTTCAGGAGTACCTTGAAGAGGTTGAAGTCTCTCGAATGGAATGGCCAGCAGCAAGAAGTCCAGATCTCAATCCGATTGAGCAGGTTTGGGACAACCTCAATAGAAGGCTGAGAAGTCAGAAAATCATCCAGCTACTCTTAATGACTTAGGAATCCAACTCAGAGAAATCTGGGAAGGATTAGATCAGAACATTTTAAGATCTCTCATTTGAGTATGAACCTCGTTGCCGAGCTGTAATCAACGCAAGGGGTGGAAATACCAAGTATTAAATCACTTATCAGCATTCCAGTATTTTGAAAATTGTTTATTTTTCTTCTTTCACATAAGATTCGGTGAAATCCTGAATTTTTCTTCCATTCAATGTGTCTTGTTTCGTTCAAAACCTTCCGAGGAGATCATAAAAAATAAGTTATAAAATCAATGTAAAGTTAATTTTCATTAAATTGAGATTTTCAGAATGTGCGTTAATTTTTTTGAGCAGTGTATTAATGAAACTCTACATTTGAATTAAGGTTGGAAATTAAGAAGTTCTGGAAAGTCCCGAGCAGGGTTTTTGAGCGCTCGTTCATCTGTGAAGCAATTATGTTATTACCTCAAATTTTGTATAGGACCTGAGATTCATGCTAAGTATATGAATACAAAATCTCAGCGCAATCGGAATTGGATTTTGGAAATTATTCAAAAAATTAAATATGTGAAAAAAAGAAATTACAAAAATTAAATTCCATGGTTCTGATGATGCGATCCTTTTGAAATTCGCATAAACATTCAGTATATCATGTTTGATTCACAAAATAAATTTCACTCGAATCGGTAAACCTCTTATGGAAATATAAAAATTATTCCTTTCAATATTCCAATTTAATTTTTATTGTTCTGTTCACACTTCGGCTACAAAATTTTTCATGAAGCTTTATAATGAGCATCTTGCTTATGACCGCAACATTTCATTTCGATGGGTTTCGTTTGTTTGAGATTTTGAGGAACAAAAATTTTGAGTGCTCATATTTCATGGAAACACCCTGTATGATTGGCTGGTTAACGAACTTAACTGAGCCATTTGGAAACCGAACTCACTCTGAAAATCTCAAATCTCTAGGTCAATTCCTTCGAAAGTTATCGTGCTAATGGCTAATGAACCCTATCGTTTGAGACCGTTTTTGGCTCAAAATTAAAAAAATACAGACATTAATATAAAATATAGCACTAGTTTAAGCAGAACAAGCGATCAAAAACGAACGAGGCAAATTATAATTTGGTTACTTTGACCATTGTTTAAGGAAAACAATATTTTGACAGTAATGTTAACAAATAGAATATTCCAATAAACCTTCCAGGACAAACCTCGACCACGCCACTGACCTAACGAAAACACCGCATGTCAAAACAAAGAAGATACATATTTGATGTTTACCCCATTCCGTTTCATAAATTAATCAACAAGTGACACTTAAGTTAAACAGAGAACTCTCACCAAAAGTTCCTGTTATCTTGACACAAGAAGTGGCCGGAAATACACCATCCCTTCCTCTTCTGCCTCCCATACAGGGCGACTCGAAAATATCAAGGGTTGCATTGTTATGAAAAGGATCTTCACAGGGTGGATAGTCCTTATTCATCGAAATACACTTGAAACAATCTATCGCCTGCACTGAAATACAATAGGTAAATAGTTGAATTTTAGATCCGCAGATATCGACCAGATTTATTTATTTATTTATTCATTTATTTAATAATAAATTAACATAAACTACAAATAAACTAAGTTGTTATTATAGTTGCTATTTCATCAATAAAAAACACAATTTACCCATATCAACACAGTTTAAATACCTTTAGGAGTTTTTTTAAGTCAAAGATTAAGGATTAATCTTTGAATTAAGTGTAATTGTATTCATTGAGGTTTCCTCAATAACATTAGCGAAACCAAGAGGTGGCTATCTATCTTAGCTTAGAAAATATGGGCCCCCAAAGTTTTCAAAAATGTTCCATATTCTCGTCACCTTTTCTACTAAAAGGTTTTCCATTAAGAGGTGTTATTTTGAATAGCCCGCTATTTCGGTAGATGTCACGTTTGAAGCCGTCATTTTTTTGACATTTGACAAGTAGAAACTACGCCATTAATAAAAATGGAACGATACACGCTTCAAGAACGCATTGAAATTATTAAAATTCACTATAAAAATGGTGAAAATTTGGTAGAGACGGTTCGTAAAACTCGAACATTTTTGGGTCGTCGTGAAGCACCTTGCCGGACCGCAATAAAGAAATTGGTGGAAAAATTCGAGCTGTTGGGAGTTGGGACAAGTTAGTGATGTGAAGAATAAAACTCGTGCACGTCGCTCAAGAACAGCCGAGAATATTGCTGCTACAACCGAAAGTGTTGAAGAAAGCCCAGGTTTTTCCATTCCTCGTCGTTCTTTGGAATTAGGCATTCCACAAACGTCGTTACACCGTATTTGGGTCTTGAGGCTTATAAAGTTCAGTTAACACAAGAACTCAAGCCGGCCGATCATCAACAACGTCGTGTCTTTGCTGATTGGGTCGTTGAAATGCATGAAAATGAAGAGGTGAGAGGTGATCACAATTGGCCACCGAGATCTTGTGATTTAACACCTTGCGACTTCTTCCTTTGGGGCCGCGTGAAAGAGAAGGTCTACGCCAATAGCCCAGCGTCGATTCAAGACCTCAAAAATGGAATTCGTGAGGCTATCGAGGACATAGGGCAGCGACTTTGCGATTTGGTTATGGAAAATTTCATTAAAAGGATATGGTCCTATAAGCGTGGTCGTGGTGGTCATCCGATCATTTATAATGAAAACTGGCATATTTCTTTGAATATCAAGATAGCACCTCTTATTGAAAAACCCTTTATAAACACACAGAATTTCTGCTCTAATTTTGTCTATAAATCACCTTCGTAAATTCATATAACAATTTAGTTTTATTTCAGATATATTCAATAAATAATGCAGAAACATCGAAATTCTAGAGGTATATGTACCACATAACCACAAATTCTAAGAAAATCCCTCTGTTCTTCATGGCCTTTTTCCCTCGAATTTGCGGTTATGTGGTACTTCTAAAATTTCGTTGTTTTTGCATTAATTCTTGGATATATCTGAAATGAAACTAATCGAATAGGGATGTTGACTACTTTTTGGAATTTATTTTATTTCAAAGATAAACCGTATACAAACACGAAAAGAATACTTTTTCCTTGAAAATATAGTAATTAACAATAAAAATGAGTATATAAATGAAAAGACAATTCAAAATTCCCTCGGAAATGCTCAATTTTGTCACGTTCTGATGATTACGTCATTATTCAGTGAACATACCTACTTTGACTTCTGTCAAAGCGAACTGATTTTGCCCGATCCCTTGTGGAAAAGTTCAATCTAAGCTTTCAAAATGAATAGGTCGCTCTAAATGCTGAATGAGGTGTTTCTTTTATTTGTAATAATAAATATGAGTTAAAAGTTTGCTACTTACAAAGACAATTTCACGTTTTTCGCTGCACCAAAATCCTTGTTTTCAGCAAAGAAACTTGCGACCATTAGGGAATCTATCTTCGCTAAGTTACTACTATTACCCTTGATGAATCCTATCTCCATTATAAAGAAAATTGTAGATTATCGTTCTTGTAACGAACTAGGTATTCTGTTCTCTTTCAGCTTTCAACTTCGTAGGTTCGAATCATAGATATGATATATTATATATTTACTATGGTTCAAGTCACAGAACCGTGGGTTTCACAGAGCTTGATTGGCAATCAAATCGTTCATATTGAAGTAAGTCGATGGTTTAAGTCAAAAATGAACTGAAAATTGCAGAGAAATGATGACATTTCAATAATCAAGGAGTTTTGTAGAACCCGGCCTATGAATGTATTTTGTTGTTCTGAGCACCAAACATTCGAAATTGCAATGACAATACCTGGAGAGTGACGTCAATTACCTCTGATTGGCGTTCGCAGTCACGTGTGATAGTTGATAATAAATAACATAATTTAAATCAGCTTTATTTAATTCAACGAGAATAAGAAGATCACTAAAATGGTTTTTTAGGATTGCAAAAACTCCCTTCTATGAGGAAAACCTCAATCTATACGAATTCGTAACATGAGTCAACATCCCTATTGTTAGGTAAACATTCAAAGGTGATTTCAAGACAAAGTTAGAGCAGTAATTCTGTGTTTTTATTGTGGAAAAAATTACGTGAAGATGATCGAAACATTTCTGGAGATTTGGGGGCCAATATTTTCTAAATTGAGACAGACCGCCACGTGTTGGTTTCACTAATGTTGTTTAGGAAGTCTAAATGAATACAAAGGCACCAAAATCTGGTCGATATCAAATATTTACCCAAAATTCAACTCAAATATAAGCCTGAACAGGACATTCTTACCCGTTTTAAGTTCTAAATAACACAGGAATATTCCTATGAGAAGCATTTCCAGCTCCACCCCTCCTCAAGACACTGTTCAACCGATATTTTCACGTAAAACTGAGTTTTGTTTTTCTCGGGCACATTTTCAGTGGTGTAGATGTGAGGAAAACTCTCATGTGTCGGCACTGTCGACATCAATTCGAGGAAATTTGGGTGACATGCTTTACGGCGCACAAGGAAAATTATTGATTTATCTCCTGTCTGAAAGGATCAATATGTAACCACAAGAAGCGGCGTAACATTTGTGTTCATTGGTGGAGAAATAACGCAATTGCCTCAAGATTTTGTATAGGACTTGAGATTCATGCTAAGTATGTGAATGAGAAATTTCAGCACGATCGGAAATATATTCTGGAAATTATTCCAAAAATAAAATATGTAAAAAATCGATATATAGATATTATTTAATCAACTAGGTTATTAAAGACAGCGACTAATGGACAAGATATTTTAATGCGTGAGTGGAGCGAACGCGTTAATAGTTCGAGACCATTAGTCGTTCGATTAATAACCGTGTTGATTACAAGATTTTTCCGACGATCTCAACATGAATAGTGTATACATTCTTGATTGAAGTACATTCTCATTTTGCACAAGACATACATTTGACACAATGGAATTTCTATGTTTCAGTAGAGTTTTGACATTTCTCGTAGTGCTTCTGAATACTTTGTGTACGGTTCCCATGAGGATTACACATTAAAATGGCTAAAAAATTGAGCATTAAAATTGGTCATGCTCAATTTTGTAAGTACACATTAAAATCACCTTTTATTTCGAGATCGGCGGAAAAAAATTCAATTCGATGGATTCTTTTCTATTTGACGCTGCTTCACTTCCAAACTGATGCAAAACCAGTAGCAGCGTTTTTAAACAGTCAAATGATAAAAATTAAAAAAAATCCCTAAGCAGAGGTGCTTCTGAGCACTAGTTTTTTGGAGAAGCAGTAAGACTATTACCTCAAAATAGTATATGGGATTTGAGATCGATACCTTAGACTAAGTATATATAGTCTAAGATCGATACCGAATAAATAAATGCATAATTTCAGAACAATCGGAATAATATTCTGGAAATTATTCAGAAAATGAATGTAAAAAAAATAATTGAAAAAAATTCAATTACATCGTTCTGAATGACACAATCCACTTGAAATTTTGCATGAACATTCAGTACCCATATCAATTTTCATTCACAAAATGAATTTCACTTGAATCGGATATCTTGTTATGGATATACAGGGTGTTTCCTAAACATGCGGCAAAAATTCAGGGGATTGTTCCTTGGACTATTCTAAGAATATTTTGTCCTTTGATGATTTTTGAAAAACCTCTTTGTTTCGAAGATACAGGGCTAACAACATTTTTCATATTTTTAAAATTAATAATAGTTTAAATAAAAATGCGTACCGCACTGTATTTACTAAGTAGGTACAATTAATTTTTAAATTTGTTTAACAACATTCCAATTACTAAAAACCGCCAGTTTTTTGACTTAAAATTGATAAGTTCAGATGGTAAAGTAATACAGATTAAACAAGGTTTTCATTTGAATTCGTTTTTTTGGCTAGAGGTGGTCATTTTCAACAATTTTTGTAGGTTAAGTTAAATTTTCATGTAATTTTTCATAATAAAATGTTATTATCTAAAATTTCATTTCCCCTGTATCTTCGAAACAAAGAGGTTTTTCAAAAATCATCAATAGACAAAATATTCTTAGAATAGTCCAAGGAACAATCCCCTGAATTTTTGCCGCATGTTTAGGAAACGCTCTGTATAAAGATTCTTGTTTTCAATATTCAAATTGAATTTTCTATGGTTTTTGTCACACTATGGCCCCCAAATTTTGCATGAAGCTTATTATAAGCATCTTGCATGTGGCCGAAACATTTCATTTCGATGGGTTTCGTTTTTTCTGAGATATTGAGGGAGACAAATTTTTAATGGCCTTATTTTATGGAACACCCTGTATGATTTGGATGATTAACGAACTTATCCAGATAATCTCAAGTCTTTAGGACAATCCATTTGAAAGTTATCGTGCTAATGGACGGACGGCTCCACGGACAGAATTGAATTTGACCACGGATTTGTCATCAGGGAGTCGAACCAATTGGAAAATGATATGGCACTCGTTCCAGTAGAACGAGCGCACAAAAAACGGCAAAACCAATTCTACTTTTAGCTATATCATTATTTAAAAAAAAAGAAGAGTGGTGCGTGCAAAAACTCAAATTCAAAAAAGCATAGCTTTTGAAATTAATCGACAGGTACGAGAATTATTTAAGATTTACTTTTTTGGCACACTGTATATGAATTCAACTTTTCAGTCATTCGAAATCTTCTAACTTTACCGTTTCTAAAAAAAGTTTTCCTGTAACAGGAAGTACCCAAAGTAGTAGTAGTATCTAGTAATAATTCAATTAACACCTCGGATTCTAATGCGTAGGGTAATTTCACTTTTTACAAGAGATTAACATGCGCGAAAAAGTTTATGGGTGTTTTTGCGAATGAAGGCAATAAATCTTCATTTTATGGTGTCCTCTATATATTTATCCTTTGATAGACCATTAACGATTCGACATACAATGAGAAATAGTTGATGAACTTGCAATAAAAATCGATTTAACTCGCAAATGGGTGTATTGAATAGGAAAACTTATGGTCCATACTATAAATGCAGTATGCGATAATTCTTTTCTTTCTTTGCATGCCAGGTGCTCATCAGTATACAGGTGTTTATAATAGATTCGACACTTGACGGTTGCATCAACCGTTAATTTGGAAATTAACAGTAATTAGATTTATCTCGGAATCATGAGATCTCTGATCAAGGCCATGATCTCAGATTTTGTTGGTACATTCTTCTTCTTCTTTAATTACCTGCTCATCTCGACCTTTAAGTGATTATTGGGATTCATTGAAGGTTCTCTCTGAGTAGTTTTATTTACCATTCATTTCCCAAATTGCATGAACGTCAATTTTTTCTTAAACGAGTGCTATATCGTTTTGCCCAAATGTCTGTAATTTTCGAATTTTGAGCCGAAAATGGTCTCAAACGATAGGGTTCGACTCCCTGATGACGAATTCGTGGTCAAATTCAAGTGTCCATCAGGCCGGCCGTAAGCACGATAACTTATGAAGGGATTATCCTAGAGACTTGAGATTTTCAGGGTGAGTTCGGTTCCCTAATGCCGCGGTTAAGTTCGTTAACCAGCCAAATCGTACAGGGTGTTCCATGAAATATGGCCATTCAAAATTTTTGTCTCAATATCTCAGACAAAACGAAACCAATCGAAATGAAATTTTGCGGCCACATGCAAGATGCCCATAATAAGCCTCATGCAAAATTTTGTGGCCATAGTGTTAACAGAACCATATAAAATTCAATTGGAAAAATGAAAAAAAGAATATTTATATGTCCATAACAAGATATCCGATTCGAGTGAAATTTATTTTGTGAATGAAGATTGATATACCGAATGTTCATGCGACATTTCAAGAGGATCACATCATCAGAACCATAGAATTCAATTTTTGTAATTAATTATTTTTTACATATTTCCTTTTTTGAATAATTTCCAAAATGTAATTCCGATCGTGCTGAGATTTTGCACTCATATACTTAGCATGAATCTCAAGTCCTATACATAATTTTGAGGTACCTAATAGCATTATTGCCCCACCAATGAACGAGCGCTCAAAAACACCAGCTCAGGGTTCTTCTTAAATTTTTCAATTCTGTACCAGTATTTTGGAATGTGAAAATCCTACTGTTTTTTCTAACAAACTTTTTAGGTTTTCACTCTCAGTCCTTGAAACAGAAATAATTGAAAATTTAATTAAGATTGAGTGCCCCAGCGAAAATCTTTGCACTTATTTGTCAGGAGCAAATTGTTTTCGAAAAAATTTTTGTCAATTACTCTGCAAATGAAAAAACACACGATTCCGAATAATTTACAAGCTTGTCTGAAGAAGGTGTCTGATATAGACACCGAAACGTTACAATATCCTTTTCATTTATTTCCTTTTTTAGTTTTACTGTAAGGCAACAATTTTTTCACAAGTTACTCCTAACAAATTAGTGCAAAGTTTTTCGCAGGGGCACTTCATCTTAATTAAATTCTTAATTATTTCGTTTCAGAGACTGGGAGTGAAAACCTATAAAGTTTTTTAGAAATGCAGAATCCTCCCAGATTATATAATATATCCTTTTGAATTGAGAGCAAACAAAATACAATACATGAAACAAAAAAGTCTCTAGCTGAGGTTGGTGCAAAACGGGGTACCATACTATTCTGGCGTATGGTACCAGAGCACAGGGAAAAACTTCAGTAGAAAAAAACCCTGTCTCGCCGTTTTTAAAGAATTGAAACTTAAAACTATTCGAATAAATAGCTTCAATATTCAGATACAAAATACTTAATTCATGCTCTTGGGCCAGGAGGGTGTTTTAAACCATCAGGTCTGGCATTCCAAGTGATGATTTTTCGAATCTCCTGTTCTTCTAAGACCGCTACAGGACCTTATTGAAGGATAATCATCCCCCATAAATTTAAATGGTGGTATTTCATCCTAAATATCGAATTCAATTTCGGAATAATGACAAAAAACTTGTGACAAACTTATTGCACTCCCAGATTATATTTCAATCGAAGATCCTACGGGTATTTAACTTATGGTACATCCTGTATAATCAAATCGAAGTAAATTAACGATATATCCTGAGATGAAGAGATGCTTCTTTATTTACAGGTATCTAGTGAGACTATGAACTTTAACTCGGCTACATCTTAAGATACAATTCTTTGGCCTTTGTTAAATATGCGTGTGAACGTTGTGAAAGGTCGTTCATGGGTAAAGAAACTGCTGTCCGTCCGTCTGTACGGGAGAGAGCAACTTTGGGATCATCATTTGCAGACTCTTCAGTTGTTTTCTTACCGCCAGATTTGAAAGTGCTTGTCGTGGTTACAATAGGTGAGAACTTCTGAAACGTTCATTGGTTTAGGGTATATCGATACTTTTTGTGGTGAGTACTTTATTTATTTATTTATTTTAAATTTTTAGAACATTAAGTGTATGCTATGAAGGTCTCAGACTAAACCAAGAAGAATACTACCCCTAATACAGGGTGTAACTAAATAAGTGTTAAATATTTAAGGAGGTGATTCCTCATCGAAAAAAAGATAGGATCTTTCATATAAAGAAACTTCATTGGAGCATCCCTTGTTAAGATAAAGCCCCTCAAAGGGAGTACATAAAATTTGTATTATATAACAATTTTTTTCACAAGCACCAAAAAAGTTACAATATTGAAATTAACCTGACGTTTCCTACTAGCAAAAAGACACTTATCCAGTTATTTATTCGGTTTACCCCATGGTTGTAAGGGTGGGAAACGCAACCCCTAAAGTTTATTTCCAATGTAACTTTTTGTCTCTTTGTTTACCATTTAAAAATTTATTTTCAATAGTCTTTTTCATTCTGAACAAAAAATGTCTCTTGAGTTTTTTGCCCAAAATAAACCAGTTCACAGGAAAAAATTATTTTACGAACAACTACAGAGATAGATCGTCATAAATGCGAAACTAATCTATCTATAGTAGGAAACTTTTAGCGATAGTGACAATTGAATTGGTATAACGCTGTCAGTTTATCTCTGTAGTTGTTCGAAAAATATTTTTTTCCTGCGAATTGGTTTATTTTGGGCAAAAAACTCAAGAGACATTTTTTGTTTAGAATGAAGCAGGCTATTGGAAATAAGTTTTTAAATGATAAACAAATAATAAGACAAAAGGACTGGATAAGTGTCTTTTTGCTAGTAGGAAACGTCAGGTTAATTTCAATATTGTAACTTTTTTCGTGCTTGTGAAAAAAATTGTTATACAAATTTTATGTACTCCCTTTGGGGGGCTGTATCTTAACAAGGGATGCTCCAATAAAGTTTCTCTATATGAAAGATCCTATCTTTTTTTCGATGAGGAATCACCTCCTTAAATATGTTACACTTATTTAGTTACACCCTGTATATAGATGATGCTATCCTCTTGAAATTCTGAAAGGACATTCAGTATATCAATCTTCATTCTCACAATGAATTTCACTCGAATCGGATATATTGTTATGGAAATATAAGGATTCTTCTTTTCAATATTCCAATTGAATTTTCCATGGTTCTGTTTACACTATGGCCACAAAATTTTGCATGAAAATTCAATATAACAGTCTTCATTCACAAGAAAATTTTCACTTGAATCGGATATCTTGTTATGGAAATATAAAGATTCTTCTTTTCAATATTCCAATTCAATTTTCTATTGTTCTGTTCACACTATGGCTACGAAATTTTGCATGAAGCTTACTATAAGCATCTTGCATGTAACAGCAAATCATCATTTCCATTGGTTTCGTTTTGTCTGAGATATTGAGGAACAAACATTTTGAATGGCCATATTTTATTGAACACCCTGTACGATTTGACTGGTTAAGGAACTTAACCGAGTCATTTGGGAACCGAACTCACCCTGAAAATTTCAAGTCTCTAGGAAAATCTCTTCGAAAGTTGTGGTGCTAACTGAACTCTACCGTTTGAGACCATTTTCGGCTCAAAATTCTAAAATTACAGACTTCTAGGCAAAACGATATAGCACAGTTTAAGTAGAACGAGCGCTCAAAAAAGACTCAAATGTTTTTTCTCTAAAGGGCCTAACAGAAATCAAAAACAAATGAAACGATTGTCAAATTCGCGTCTATATGGAGAAAATTGTACCTACGAGATTTGGTAGTGAGTATTTTCCCATGAACTGTTCAAATGGAGAATGTGAATGATGTATAATGGATTTATGCAATGGCAATTTAAGGGAAGTCGAAGTGAATTGGGTCAAGAATTCTTCGAATGACTATTGAGATATATTAAATCATTATATCTCTTCAGTTTGGAAAGATTGTTTTTGGTTTCGGTGAAT
This sequence comes from Propylea japonica, assembly GCA_013421045.1. NCBI lineage: Eukaryota > Metazoa > Arthropoda > Insecta > Coleoptera > Coccinellidae > Propylea > Propylea japonica. The sequence continues at coordinate 20,051,843 of CM024244.1, forward strand.
TTTCGGGGAAGCTGCTTTCATCTTATATTCAATTGAATACATTACTAATTTAACTTCCTTTATAGTTGATTTTATTAGTCTATTGTTTTTATTATTACCTATCATAAAAGATATTAACACTGTTTGGATAATGAACCTCTGATATGGAAGATTTCTCTTTCCTTTTCCCAATTCATTTATCACTATCAATAAAATAACTACGAATCCTAATTCGATTTTTTTAACCATTGGAAAAGTGATATGATGATAAACATACATAATATTTGTAAATGTGAATTTTGAAGATTTGGGTCTGTAATATTCGAATTTCGAGCCGAAAATGGTTCGACTCAATTCTGTCCGTGGGGCCGGCCGGCCCTAAGCACGATAACTTTCGAAGGGATTGTCCTAGAGACTCGAGATTTTCAGGGTGAGTTCGGGTCCCAAAGGTCATTAATAATAATGCTCTGATTGCTTTTACCGAAGGTATAGTCCGTTCACGAAAGGTTGAGCCGTCGGTTGGCCATGATAATTTGACATATTCCACTGTGTATATTAATTTTAGGTTTGATGTTAATTTTCTTGTCAGATTGATACGCAATGTTGTCAATATTGCATAGAGTTGTCTGATAACTCGCAAGCTCGTCGGACGAGGCCGGGTACATTCGGCAACATTGAATTTATTTTACGTTATGACAGCAATACTGCCAACTTCAGATAAATAAAGAAACGCCTACTATGTGCTCAACCTTTCGTGAACGGAGTATAACTACTAATCTAATAATATAGGGTTTTCCAATAAGAGGCGTTATTGTGAATAGCCCGCTATTTCGGTAGATGTCACGTTTGAAGCTTTCATTTTTTGATATTTGACAAGTAGAACTACGCCATTAATAAAGAAGCAACGATACACGCTTCAAGAACGCATTGAAATGATTAAAATTCACTATAAAAATGGTGAAAATTTGGCAGAGACGGTTCGTAAAACTCGAACATTTTTGGGTCGTCGTGAAGCACCTTGTCGGACCGCAATAAAGAAATTGGTGGAAAAATTCAAGCTGTTGGGACAAGTTAGTGATGTGAAGAATAAAACCCGTGCATGTCACTCAAGAACAGCGGAGAATATTGCTGCTGTAGCAAAGTGTTGAGGAAAACCCAGGATTGTCCATTCCTCATCGTTCTTTGGACTTATTTATTATATATTTTGAATAAATATTTTGGTCTTAAGGCCTATAAAGTTCAGTGCTACGTACGTGCCACACAAGCAACGAAACCATTGATCTTTTGCGGGAAAAGTTTCCGGACCGTGTTAACTCTCGAAGAGATGATCACAATTGGCCACCGAGATCTTGTGATTTAAGACCTTGCGACTTCTTCCTTTAGGGCCACGTGAAAGAGAAGGTCTACGCCAATAGGCCAGCGTCGATTCAAGACCTCAAAGATGGAATTAGTGAGGCTATCGATGACATAGGGCAGCCACTTTGCGATTTGGTTATGGAAAATTTCATTAAGAGGATATGGTCCTGTAAGCGTGGTGTGGTGGTCATTTGCCTGATGTTATTTTCCACTATTAACGGCATAGCTTCTTCTTCATAAGGAAATAAACATCCGATCCTTCAATTTGAAAATGTCATTTTTCTTTGAATATCAAAATAACACCTCTTATTGGAAACCCCTTCATAGTAGGCTAAGAATTTTTCGATATATCCTCGTAACATCGTCCAAAATACCCTGTTACCCGTGGTCTACCCTGTCCTGGTCTTCGGACATTCATACTTGTCTCCCTGAATCGCTGCAACATTCTGGACACACTTGTATGGGAAACTCCAAACCTTCCTGCAATTCTTGTGTATGTCTACCCTTCTTCTCGCAAAACTACCGCTTGGTCACATTTTCCTCTTGGGTCAAATTGCGTGTTTCGCTTTGCATAGCGATCGAGTGTAGAAAATCAAACGAAAGAAAAACTATTGATCACTAGAATTGATCGAGAACAACTGATATCAGAATTGAGCCAATACATTCAAAATCTGACAATCTTATCTTTTTTTATTCCTGCTGGGAAAAAATATCTGTATTGAAGAAAAACGTTGAAAATGGATAACACATGCATGCATAATTATGATAAAAATAATTATCATTGAGAACACCTTTAGTTGTAGAATAAATTTGAGATTTCCATAATGTGCGTTATTTTTTTTTCGCAGTGTATTAGGCTAAGAATTTTTCGATATATCCTCGTAACATCGTCCATAATACCCTGTTACTACACATGTCCAAGAGGAAACGTTGCTCATCACTTCTGTTGAAACAATGTACCTAACTTTCGATTCGCACGGACTTCATTGCGTACCGCCAAAAGAATCAAAAGATGCTTCGACTCATCTCCGACCGATATGATACATATTCGGGGGCCGGTTGCATAACATAACTTCTTTTTATCGAGATTCGTGAAGGAACCACATTATGCAATCATCATCCATATGGTGTTTCTGTTTCGTCCGAAGAAACCGTGTTAGCTGCCTGTTAGCTACCGCTGACATAACCGGAAGAGACAGCAAGACGAATCTTCGATATAAGCGACGGTCATCATCACGAACTCTCTTCTTCTAGTGAAATGCTCCTCGCCTCGCAGCAGTCAAATTTCTAATAACAATAGGTCTCCAAGTATTAGAGACAATGATGTTGATAAAGCGATTCACGATAAATAATACGTCATATTGTTCGAATGTGCCCTTTAGACTTTCTCTTCGATCGAAATTGCTGACATTTCGTATGTACACTGGACGTTCTTTATTTTGTACTGAGCGTATGACGAAATTTGATTAATTTCCAACTGAGATCCCATACATAATCGGTTATTTATGGTCACTCGTCAATGTCATGATAAGTTGAAATTGTTTTACACAATTGAAGAGTCTGGCTAACAGTCTGAAAAGGTTATGAGCCACCCTTTTTATAATTAACTAGCGATCCGCCCCGGATTCGCACGCAATTCCTACGTCTCGCAATTTTTAAATCTGTAATATCTTCAAAAATATTCACATAAATCATACGGTGTAAAGGGCCATATAGATCTATATTGAATGAACAATGTATTCAAGGTATTTAATTGGTTGAGGATTAATGCTGTATTGGTTACAATCGCTTCGAAAATTAGCCATTATTTGTCGTAAAAAGTAAATGACAAAAAAAAGTTATTGTGGGTTATCCATAAGAGATAGACATACCATCACGGACTTTTCTGTAGACCTTTTCAATGTGTACAATACTTACATTATTTTGATAAAACTCGTAGCGTTCAGCCTGCGTTTGTAAGCGGAAAAAATGAAATTATTTACGACATCACATTAGAAACCTCAAAAATAACAGTACTTCTTCACTATTTAATGGATGTTATTATACATATAAACTTCCTCTTGAATCACTCTATATAATTAAAAAAACGCATCAAAATCCGTTGCGTAGTTTCAAAGATTTAAGCCGGGTTTCACAAAAACCCCGATCACGTTGATTGATGAAGTGTCATTATTTCTGTGCATATTTCAGTTCATTTTTGACGTAACCATCGAACTTTTCTCGAAATCAAAGATTTGATTGCCAATCAAGCTTTGTGAAACCCGCGGTAAAGCATACAAGGGACAGAGAAAGCGACTTTGTTTATACTATGTAGTGATAAAGGGTTTTCCAAAAAGAGGTGTTATTTTGATATTCAAAGAAAAATGCCATTTTTCAATACAAATGATCGGATGTTTATTTCATTATAAAGAAGAAGCTATGCCGTTAATAGTGGAAAATAACATCAGGCAAATGACCACCACGACCACGCTTACAGGACCTTATCCTTTTAATGAAATTTTCCATAACCAAATCGCAAAGTGGCTGCCCTATGTCCTCGATAGCCTCACGAATTCCATCTTTGAGGTCTTGAATCGACGCTGGGCTATTGGCGTAGACCTTCTCTTTCACGTGGCCCCAAATAAGAAATAGCAAGGTGTTAAATCACAAGATCTCGGTGGCCAATTGTGATCACCTCTTCGAGAGATAACACGATCCGGAAACTTTTCCCGCAAAAGATCAATGGTTTCGTTGCTTGTGTGGTACGTAGCGCCGTCTTGTTGAAAGTAAACGTTGTCCAGATCAATACTATCCAATTTCGGCCATAAATGGAATGCCTAATTCCAAAGAACGACGAGGAATGGACAAACCTGAGTTTTCTTCAACACTTTCGGCTACAGCAGCAATATTCTCGGCTGTTCTTGAGCGACGTGCACGGGTTTTATTCTTCACATCACTAACTTGTCCCAACAGTTCGAATTTTTCCACCAATTTCTTTATTACGGTCCGACAAGGTGCTTCAAGACGACCCAAAAATATTCGAGTTTTACGAACCGTCTCTGCCAAATTTTCACCGTTTTTTAATAATCTCAATGCATTCTTGAAGCGTGTATCGTTCCATTTTTATAAATGGCGTAGTTTCTACGTGTCAAACATCAAAAAATGACAGCTTCAAACGTGACATCTACCGAAATAGCGGGCTATTCAAAATAACACCTCTTATTGGAAAACTCTTCGAAGTATCACGTCGAATTGCCGAACACCCTGTATACATCGTTATATCTGATAAATTCTGAAATTTCATCGATTTCTGCGAACCGAATGGTATTCACTTCGTAATTGTGAATGTTGAGGACGATTTTATTGACCACTTCATACATTTATTCCATATGTAACGATCTGGAAAGTGAAGATAGCTTGACCTAGATGTTGAAATTTATAGTACCCATTAATTCTTCATTGGGATTGTTAGATGCTAGGGAATCCTTGAACTTGATGTTCAAGATATGGATCTGATGCAGAAAACTAGAGAGTTCAATAGGAACTATGATGCAAACTCCTTTTTCGAATCGAGATAGAACTGAAATATTGATGTATACAGAGTGTTCCTAAATTGAACGTACAAACGAAAAGGGGAGATTCCTTAAGTGAGTTTAAGAAAAAAAGTCCCATAAACATGGGGTCGCAAACGTTTCGTTTTCGAGATACAGAGTGTTGAAGTTTGAATTTTTTTCAAGTTTTTTTCTCATAGTATCTACACTTCACAAGATATTCAACTGAAATTTGGCATAGATATTACATTTGAGAGTTTTCACCACGTGACATGGCAATTTCGATAGAAGATCTACAGGGTCATATTTTTTCTGTTAATTTGAAAAAATGTAAAAAGAAGCTTTGTTCTTATACTAAACTTTTCGGTCTCTTGTAGTTTTGTCGTATCTACCAACGATTTCGAGAAAAAAAATTTAACGATTCTGCCGAAGAACAGGTGGCAGTGTTCCAGAAAAAATAATCACCCTGTAAATCTTCTATCGAAATTGCCGTGTCACGTGGTGAGAACTCTCAAATGTAATATCTATGCCAAATTTCAGTTGAATATCTTGTGAAGTGTAGATACTATGAGAAAAAAACTTGAAAAATATCCAAACTTCAACACTCTGTATCTCGAAAACGAAACGTTTGCGACCCCATGTTTATGGGACTCTTTTTTTCTTGAACTCACTTAAGGAATCTCCCCTTTTCGTTTGTACGTTCAATTCAGGAACACCCTGTATAGAGATATCGGCACAATAATAAATTAAAGATAGGACAGGTTATAGCTTGGACACTGAATTACACTAGTTCTAATTAAAGAACTAGGAAGATAAGGAAATTGATCTACAAATGTGGACCGAATTCCAAGCTTCTGAATATTTATGCATAGTCAAAATGAATTAGAATAAACTAATAGCGACAGGAAATATAAATAATGTTATGTGATGACTCCTAATAAAATCTTCATGCAAATGACATACATTATGAAATCTGTCTCAGCAATCAATTATAGCTATCGAAAAAGCGCATTCACCTTTATTAGGTTGAAATACACTGATCAACATTTGCTAGGGATCACTAATGAACTTCTCTTCATTTGTATTTTTTTCAAGTTATCTCGTGAATATCTGTACATTATATGTCCTCCAAGGAAAAAGTAAGATGTTTTGAGTTGACTATATCAAAGTCTTCCTCACTTCATCGGCTCTTGTTCACATAATCGATTATTATCTGTAGGCTGTTACAGGTGGAGTGAAAAGCAATGTGGTATTTGTTATTAAATCTTTTTTTTTCTCTCGTTCCGTTTGCGGCTGCCATGTCTGGTCTGAGATGTCTAGAAAATTGTTAACCTTAGAACAACCGATCAATAACCTGGAGGACCTTTTTAATGCTTTACGGGATATTTGGACGAATTTGCCCCAAAATTTTATAAATCGTTTGATCGAAAGTATGCCTCGTAGGGTAGAATGCTTGAGACGAGCTCGTGGGGGACCTACTAGGTACTAGCTTAACCGAAACTTCAGCCTTCTTGTGGTTTCATCATAAAATTTTTATGTTATTCAAACACAGAGTTTTGAGTGTTCCTAATAAAGTTTTTTTTCTCGCCAACTTTCCATTTTTTCATTCTTTTCTCAAGTGAACCATATTATCAACTGAAAATACTCTGATATCTGACTAAATTTATAATCTTGGAGTGAGTGATCCCTATCAATTGTTGAGCAGTGTATTCACATCACATGGTAATAACCATAAGATGAATGCAAGTCTGATTATTAATTCGATCAAATGTCAAAATATAGGTGTATCAGTTTTGACTGATGGCAAATTTCTTAATGGAGAACTGAACATTAGAAGATTCTCAATTGCTTGTTTAATATTATCCCATGATGATGATGATAATTGCCGAAACTTATGCAATGTTGATAAAATAATTGGTTACAGTAAAGAATCAGGCCACCTTGACATAATTTGAGTTGAGTTCGTTTACAATTTCACGAATTATTTTGACGAAAATTGATTTTGATGAAAAGTTAACTCTGGTTGATTACATCAATGATCGAATTTTTCCTTTTGCGGTTTTCGTGTTAATAAATCTCCATATATAAAAATAAATTGATGTTTGATAGGTCTGAAGCAAGTGAGGGTTTCTTTTTGTGAAATTTTGAATTTTTGGCGAATGAATTATTTTTATATAAGTATAAAAACAAGTATAAATTTATATTCTTTAGAAATGAGAGCTAACAAAATACAATACATGAATCAAAAAATCCCTAGCTGAGGTTGGTGCAAAACGAGGTACCATACTATTCTGTCGTATGATACCAGAGCACAGGGAAAAACCTCAGTAGAAAAAACACTGTCTCGCCGTTTTTACAGAATTGCAACTTAAAACTATTCGAATAAATACCTTCAATATTCAGATACAAAATACTTAAGTCATGCTCTTGGGCCTGGAGGGTGTTTTAAACCAGGTCTGGCTTTCCAAGTGATGATTTTCGAATTTCCTGTTCTTCTAAGACCGCTATAGGACCCTACTGAAGGGTAATCATCTCCCATAGATTTAAATAGTGGTATTTCATCCTAAATTTTGAATTCAATTTCGGAATAATGATAAAAAATACCACATTTTTTTCTATATAATTGCTTTTTTGACCAAAATTGATCAAAGGAATTGAAAATTTCAAATAATGGAAATAGAGAATTACCCAGAATACATAACATGCAAAGAGCGCCCGGCGCATTCGCCTTTTTGTGACAACTCGAAAACGGCTGAACGGATTTAACTTATCTTGGTCTAGAAATGTTCGTAGAGGCATTGTTAAACAATGGTAGAGGTCTAGGGAAGGTTTAAAAGGTGAGAAAAATTCATTCTTGTCCACAGAAATCACAACATTGGCCATAATAAAGTGCTCTATGATATACTTCAATAATTTTGACGGTTTGAATGACTATTGTCAAATTTGAAATTCAGAATTCTCTTGAATAAACCTCAGATAGAGTAAAGTATAAAAGGTTTTCCAATAAGAAGTGTTATTTCGAATAGACCGCTATTTCGGTGGATGTCACGTTTGAAGCTGTCGTTTTTTGACATTTGACAAGTAGAAACATTAGGTTTGTTCGCGTCGCAGTTCGGAACTATTCGGAACTGTACTTTTTTGTTCCCACCATAGAAATATATACATAATTATTATTATTATGTATATATTTCTATGGTGGGAACAAAAAAGTACAGTTCCGAATAGTTCCGAATAGTTCCGAACTGCGACGCGAACAAACCTTATGCCATTAATAAAAATGGAACGATACACGCTTCAAGAACGCATTGAAATCATTAAAATTCACTATAAAATGGTAAAAATGTGGCAGAAATGGTTCGTAAAACTCGAACATTTTTGGGTCGTCTTGAAGCACCTTGTCTGACCGCAATAAAGAAATAAATGGAAAAATTCGAAATTGGATAGTATTGATCTGGACAACGTTTACTTTCGACAAAACTGCGATACGTGCCACACAACCAATGAAACCATTGATCTGTTGTGGGAAAAGTTTCCGGACCGTGTTATCTCTCGAAGAGGTGATCACAATCGGCCACCGAGATCTTGTGATTTAACACCTTGCGACTTCTTCCTTTGGGGCCATGTGAAATAGAAGGTCTACGCCAATAGCCCAGCGTCGATTCAAGACCTCAAAGATGGAATTCGTGAGGCTATCGAGGACATAGAGCAGCCACTTTGCGATTTGGTTATGGAAAATTTCATTAAAAGGATATGGTCCTGTAAGCGTGGTCGTGGTGGTCATTTGCCTGATGTTATTTTCCAATATTAACGGCATAGCTTCTTCTTTATAATGAAATAAACATTGTCATTTGCCTGATATTATATATATAGTCGACAGATGCAGAACATCAAACCAGAAAAGTATAAAAGTATTTTCCACGAATAATGTAGATCAACCCAAAACAACGTTAGTTTCTTTCTTCAATTTTTTGGTGAACCCTGTACAGTTCAGGAACGACATTGACTATATGATGAAAGGATTGATGTTACATTTACCATGACTTTCAGTTTCACTGATGCGGTGTCTTGACGATCGGTCAATTTAGATAAATATATATTATATATAACATCGTTTTAACGCATGACTTACTTGTTCCGAGTTCGTGAATTTATTCACTGAATCTTCGTTTCGTGATTGCACCTTACTTGTGGGAACTTTATTTTCAAGGATGAGATCCTTCAAATGGATTAATTATTCCAATTAAGAATCCAATCATTCATTCGACGACATTATCATTAATTTGAGAAAGATTTTCGTTGTTTCATTATTTTTTTTGGTATAGTCCGTTCACGAAAATTTGAGCGCATAGTAGGCGTTTGTTCATTTATCTGAAGTTAGCAGTATTTGTTGTCATTACGTAAAATAAAGTCAACGTTGCCGAATGTACCCTGCCTCGTCCGACGAGCTTGCGAGTTATCAGAGAACTCTATGCAATATTGACAACATTGCGTATCAATCTGACAAGAAAATAAACAACATAACTTAAAATTTCAATATACACAGTGGAATATGCCAAATTGTCATGGCCAACCGACGGCTCAACCTTTCGTGAACGGACTATATTCAGAAATCGAGTTATACAGGGTGCATCTGAATAACACCGAAAAAATGAAAGGGTGAATCCTCAGATCGTTTTATGAAAAACGTTTTCCATAAGTAGTCCGGAAATGCATTGTTTCCAATATACAGGCTGTTGAAGTTTACTTGAAAACGGACTAAAAAAGTGGCGCGCCACTGACATATTTCAAACTAACTATTATTTTCAAATTCTTCCTTCAATTTGTGATGAAAAAACTTTACGTTTTACTACAAATACGCTTTAGAAGATGTATAATTTTTTTACATAAAAACGGCGCCCCACGCGAAAAAAAGGCAGAAGCGATTTTTTATTATTATAATAAGAATGTTGACTACTTTTTGGAATTTATTTTATTTCAAAGATAAACCCTATACAAACACGAAAAAATTACTTTTTCCTTGAAAATATAGTTATTCCCAATAAAAATGAGTAAATGAAAAGACAATTCAAAATTTCCGCGGAAATGCTCAATTTTGTCACGTTCTGATGATTACGTCATTATTCAGTGAACATACTTTGACTTTTGTCAAAGTGAACTGATTTTGCCCGATCCCTTGTGGAAAAGTTCAATCTAATTAAGCCTTCAAAATGGATAGGTCGGTCTGTAAATGCTGAATGAGGTGTTTCTTTTATTTGTAATAATAAATATGAGTTAAAAGTTTGCTACTTACAAAGACAATTTCACGTTTTTAAGCTCCGCTGCACAAAAATCCTTGTTTTCAGCAAATAAACTTGCGACCATTAGGGAATCTATCTTCGGTAATTTACTACTATTACCCTTGATGAATCCTATCTCCATTATAAAGAAAATTGTAGATTATCGTTCTTGTAACGAACTAGGTATTCTGTTCTCTTTCAGCTTTCAACCATAGATTAACTCAACTCTTAGTTAATCTATGCTTTCAACTTCGTAAGTTCGAATCATAGATATGATAGTGAATATTGAATATATAATATATTCACTATGGTTCAAGTCACAGAACCGTGGGTTTCACAGAGCTCTATTGGCCATCAAATCGTTTATATTGAAGTAAGTCGATGGTTTACGTCAAGAATGAACTGAAAATTGCAGAGAAATGATGACATTTCAATAATCAAGGTGATTGGAGTTTTGTGGAACCCGGCCTATGAATGTATTTTGTTGATCTGAGCACAGAACATTCGAATTTTTAATGACAATACTGAATTTCTTTCGCCTTTTTTTCGTTTGAGTCGCCATTTTTTGTCACAAACTCAACGAAGATTTAAAAAATTATTGTTAGTTTAAAATATCTCAGTGGCGTATCACTTTCTTAGTCAGTTTATGAGTAAAACTTCAACAATACCAATTCAGGATTTCGTATATTACATCAGACTCAAAGTGATTAGTGAGTAATCAAGATATGTAGGTAATGTATTAAGATCTCTGGTTTCCATAAAATTTTTCTCATTATTCCATGCAACATTCTCATAAAATATCAGTATTCACCTACTTATCAGTATTTCTCTTACCATACGTGGAATTATTAACCATTCATTTCCTTTTCTAAATCCGCAATATGAGCAACTGTTATATTAGGAAATAAAATTATCGAACAATTTTCATAGAGATGAAGCATTGAATGAATGACCATCCGCATCGTAAAAGTGAATGGAAGAAGATAATAATAATAGACTATCGTTATTCACTCTTTTCGTCATCTTCAGTCAATAACATTTATACAGGGCTTAGATAAAGTATTGAAACAAGCCATATATGTAGAAACTTTACAATTGAATACAGGGTGTCCCGAAAAATGTGGGAAATTTCTCGGATTAAGATAAAACACAAAAAATGAAGATGACAAGTTCCCATATTTTTTTTCCTAGCGGTCCTCCCTACGAAGATACGACCTCCTAAATGACGCCACTGGAAATCCATTTTAGCGGAATAAGTTTCAAACTACTCGATATAATTCGATGAAAATTTGATATAATTAATAGTATTAAGGACCTCTCAAATCATCGCACTCAAATTTCAATTAGCTTGTTCAGTTTACCAGGGGCGAACTGGGTTGTACATTTTAATGCTTAAATTTTTAACACCCTGTGGGATAAGTTGCTAAAAAAACAAATTTGGAAACCCTGAACATTAAGCTAAAGAAAAGGTACTCTTGTTCAGTGTCGATAAAATGAACTGTTTTGAAAAAAATAATGAAAGAAGTAAGTAATTGAAATTTATTCCACTTGATTGAATTTCCAGTGGCGTCATTTAGGAGGTCGTATCTTTTTAGGGAGGGCCACTAGGAAAAAAATTATGGAAACTTGTCATCTTATTTTTTTATGTTCTATCTGAATCCGAGAGATTTCCCACATTTTTCGAACACCCTGTATATATGGTTGTGATGATGCGATTCTCTTGAAATTTTACGTGAACATTCAGTATATTAATCTTCATTCACAAAATAAATTTCACTCGAATCGGATATCTTGTTATGGAAATATAAATATTTTTCTTTTCAACATTCCAATTGAATTTTTTATGGTTCTGTGTACACTATGGCCACAATTTTGCACAAAGCTTACTATGAGCATCTTGCATGTGGCAGCAAAATTTCATTTCTGTTGGTTTCGTTTTATCTGAGATATAGTGAAAAAAAACCCACTTCTCGATCTCTCGAGAGAATTTAGTTTTCAGAAAATGGTGCAAAAAAGACGAACACGCCACTGGATTCTACGTAAAAAAGTGCTTGTATAATGTTTTAATTTCAGAGCTCTATCATCAGTATTAGCGGAGATATGAATTTTTTTCAATATCGCCACTTTTCCAATTTTCGCTTATAACTCGAAAACAAAAGAAGGAAGCAAAAATAAATAACAGTCTTGTTAGTTTCTCAGAAAAAGAGATCGGGAATTGGGTATCAGATTTAGTCTATCTCCTCTGGTTCAAAAGTTGTAGTGCTAAAACATCGAAATATGCCCACCCTGTACAACCAGCGCACAAAAAGTTAAATAAAAGTACATATTGTCCCTTCTGCCCAAAATATATTTACTAGGATCCATACTTCGTCCCAATACTGTATATCAGTCTATACGAAATCGAGAAAATTTCTTATATTATCGAATCAACAGAGATATATGGACCGGAAATATGTAGATCTGACATATCTTCTTCGTTGTTTAATTAAGTCTCGAAATAACGCTTTGATGGATCACTATTTAATCTAGGGCAACGAAATATTCTATGAATCGGAACGGATTTCATGGTATAATAGCATACATATATTAACACCATTTTGGATCAAACGAATATTGGAGAATATTCAGTTGAGAAACTTTATTTCTGAAGTGTTATGACGGGTCTAGGTCCAGTTAAATTATGAGTTAAATAGCGCATAACACTATTTTCGTCATTATAGGAAATAGTGAGGGTGGGTCGAAGACACTCTTGAGTAGTAGCATTGTATTCTTATACAAGGTTTACTCGGTATTACCTTTTAAAGGTATCCGAATGTTTCTCAAAATTATGCATTATTTGGGAGTATTTTTTATGAATACGCTATTGATCCTTATCCAAATAAATAAGTCGTTCATACCTGTATTTGATTTAGAACGAAACTGCCTTTTACATCATTCAATTATGATGAATACATCAAAAGATATGGCAGGTTGAAGATGAAATCGCACCAAAATGCGTCTCCGAAGTAGGCACTAGGCGGGTAGGAGAAGGTACCGAATATGAGGGATGTATGAATGTATTTTGGATTGCCTAATGCCCATATGTTTATGATCGAATTGAATGAATTTTTGTGTATACAGAACAACGTCTTTTGGGTCTGCTAGTTATATAATAAATTTCTTTTTTTTTTCAGCCTCGAAAAAAATGGAGCGAAATCGATTACTAACTATAGGTGAGTAAACTCTTTATTGAACTATTCAAAAAATTTTTGATAATCTCAGATATATAAGTTTTCAATTCTGCAACTTTTCAGTAGCTAGATTATCTTATTCAAACAAAAAAATTCGGTCAACCAGCGAAAAAATCAAAGCAAATGCATAATGTCAGTCTTAATATTCGCCTCTTATTTAGTTATGAAACAGGAATATACATACAGGGTGTCCCGGAATATGTGGGATATCTCTCGGATTCAGATAAAACATAAAAAAATAAGATGACGAGTTCCCATAATTTTTTTTCCTAGTGGCCCTCCTTACAAATATACGACCTCCTAAATGACGCCACTGGAAATTCATTTTAGTGGAATAAATTTCAATTACTTACTTATTTTTATCGAAAACGGTTTATTCTATCGACACTGAACAAGAGTACCTTTTCTTTATCTTAATGTTCAAGGTATCCAATATGTTTTTTTTAGCACCTTATCATACAGGGTGTTAAAAATGTAAGCATTAAAATGTACAACCCAGTCCGCCCCTGATAAACTAAACAAGCTAATTGAAATTTGAGTGCAGTGATTTGAGAGGTCCTTAATACTATTAATTATATCAAATTTTCATCAAATTATATCGAGTAGATTGAAACTTATTCCACTAAAATAAATTTCCAGTGGCGCCATTTAGGAGGTCGTATCTTCGTAGGGAGGGCCGCTAGGAAAAAAAATTATTGGAACTTGTCATCTTCATTTTTTATGTTCTATATGAATCCGAGAGATTTCCCACATTATCCGGGACAATCTGTATTAACATTTTTGTTAATTATTAGTTTCAGTTGATATATCTTTCAAATAAGACGAAAACTGACATTTTGATTAGTTCAAACTTTGTTTCGTCACTTCTGTCTCTTGAGACTATTCCGAGCTCGACAATTCGAAAACTGCAGACATTTTGCCCAAAATATAGTACACTGTTCGCCCAAGTAACAAGCGTGCATATAATAGGTTGAACTTTCCATCATAAAAGTTGATTAACCATTCATTCATAAAACTGGTAATTTCAATAAATACAAATACATAGATATTAACTTTTCATACTATTTTAAACCTTCATTAAATTTTATATTATTGTGTTACAGTACAATTGACATAACATATTACTTCTTTGTGTATAAAATAAAAAGTTTTTCAATTTGCTTCACCAGTTCAATTACATAGAGCTGAAATGGTCGTTAAATCATGGTTTGAAATAGAATTATAGTGACAATATTAGGTTTATGATTTTCGATGACATTTCCTAACCAAGTACCTATAATTGAAAACAGCATTAACATAAGCACTTGCACACTCAATTATATAAGGAACACGATAATTGTAATAATAATATTCTGAGAACAATTGACCTAATTTTTAAGCGCTCGTTCTACTTAAACGTCTGTAATTTTCGAATTTTGAGTTATGACCTCCTAAATGACGCCACTGGAAATCCATTTTGGTGGAATAAGTTTCAAACTACTCGATATAATTTGATGAAAATTTGATATGATTAATAGTATTAAGGACCTCTTAAATCACCGCACTCAAATTTTAATTATCTTGTTCAGTTTACTTGGGGAGGACTGGGTTGTACATTTTAATGCGTACATTTTTAACACCCTGTATGATAAGGTGCTAAAAGAAACAAATTTGGATACCTTGAACATTAAGCTAAAGAAAAGGTACTCTGAGAACCGAACTTACCCTGAAAATCTAAAGTCTCTAGGACAATCCCTATGAAAGTTGTCGTGCTAACGGCCAGACGGTCCCGTGGACAGAATCACCTTGTACAGGGTGCGGCAGCATAACTTCCTTTTTTTAAAACCTAATAAAACGCATTGTGTGAATCAGAAAATTTTTATTCTTTTTTTATAATATAGGCACATTTATAAAGTTTTGTTTTACCCAGTTTTGAAAATAAAATCAGGTAGGTGACGTCCCCCATTCTCCATACACTGAGTAAACCAATTTCTGGCGTTTGTCATGACTCCAGCCAGTATAGCAGGCGTTATGTTGACAATTTCTTCTCGGATGTGGGAAAAAAATTCCTGTAACATGTTTAGATACCGGTCCGAATTCACTGTCACTGTGACTTCATTTTTCTCAAAGAACCAGGGATCAATAATTCCACTTGAGGAAATTGCACACCACACTGTGACTTTAGGTGAATGCAAAGGCCTTTGATGCAATTGTCAATTTGACCCCTTGTGACTTTTTCCATGGGATTTTTTAAAATCTCGTGTTTTTGTGAACCGTCCAAGGACCCTACAAGATTTGAAGAACAACATCCAGGAAGAAATTGCCAACAACACCTGCTATACTGGCTGGAGTCATGACAAACGCCAGAAATCGGTTTACTCAGTGTATGGAGAATGGGGGACGTCACCTACCTGATTTTATCTTCAAAACTGGGTAAAACAAAACTTTGTGTATGTGCCTTCATTATAAAAAACGAATAAATATTTTCTGATTCATACAATGCGTTTTATTGAGAAAAAAAGGAAGTTATGCTGCCGCACTATGTATACAGGGTGTTTCCTAAACATGCGGCAAAAATTCAGGGGATTGTTCCTTGGATTATTCTAGGAATATTTTGTCCTTTGATGATTTTTGAAAAACCTCTTTGTTTCGAAGATACAGGGGAAACAAAATTTTAGATAATAACATTTTATTATGAAAAATTACATGAAAATTTAACTTAACCTACAAAAACTGTTGAAAATGACCCCCTCTAGCCAAAAAAACGAATTCAAATGAAAACCGTGTTTAATCTGTATTCCTTCACCATCTGAACTTATCAATTTTAAGTCAAAAAACTGGTCGTTTTTAGTAATTGGAATGTTGTTAAACAAATTTAAAAATAAATTGTACCTATTTAGTAAACACAGTGCGGTACGCATTTTTATTTGAACTATTATTAATTTTAAAAATATAAAAAATGTTGTTCGCCCTGTATCTTCGAAGCAAAGAGGTTTTTCAAAAATCATCAAAGGACAAAACAAAACTTCTTTGTTTCGTAGATACCGGGGAAACAAAATTTTTGATAATAACATTTTATTATGAAAAATTACATGAAAATTTAACTTAACCTACAAAAACTGTTGAAAATGACCACCTCTAGCCAGCATACAAGCATCCAATCTTCTCCTCATTGACTGCCGAACCCTATCAAAAACACCAGGATCATTTCTTATTAAGTTACACCCAGCAATGATCCGATTTCGCAAGTCTTCCACATTTTCTACTGGAGTGGTATAAACTAATGATTTTAGTTTAAAAATAAATTGTACCTACTTAGTAAACACAGTGCGGTACGCATTTTTATTTAAACTATTATTAATTTTAAAAATATGAAAAATGTTGTTCGCCCTGTATCTTCGAAACATCGAGGTTTTTCAAAAATCATCAAAGGACAAAACATACTTAAAATAGTCCAAGGAACAACCCCCTGAATTTTGCCGCATGTTTAGGAAACACCCTGTATAGACAAAGTAAAATCAACCAATTTCTACGTCCCAAATTTGCCCGATAAATGTCTTAATATCGAGTAATGACCGTGATTCATCACGCGTACGCCCTGGGAATTTTCGTATGCATCCATCGGGTTCAGAGGTCGACCAATCACTGTTTTCATAAGGCTATTCCATAACTCTCGGTCGAATGGAAAGTATTGGCATCGTTAATTTCACTTTCACGTTAGGAATACTATTTGTTCGGCTAATGGGTATGTGATCTATCGCTCTCTCACAACCAATTTCGAATAGATTCGCGGTTTAATACCTACTTGGAATTGACAATGAAGAAGTTATTTCCTTGGAATCTTCCTTGAATGGAACTGAATTCAATGCATTCCGAATAAAAAGTGATGAGATTTCTCTTTAAATATAGTGATTTAACCGATCGTTTCAAGTTCCTCGAAGTTATCCATTTATTCTTTTGAACTGAGAGCTAACAAAATACAATACAGTAGGACTTCCCTATAACGAACGTCTATATAACGAATTTCGTTCAAGACATTGCACCTTGAATCCAAATTCCATGTTAAAAACACCCTTTAAAACGAAGTAAATTCTCTCCATAACGAAATATTCAAAGAACATCACTCTTTGAATGGGTATTGGTAAGAAGGTATAAGGGTGGGTTTTTTCCGAAAATTTTTCGGACGTACGTAATAAATCCCGACCTTAAACTAAATCATTACGGCGGGCAGAGAGATCCTTCTGAAACAGTTTTGAATAAACCTCTGGCTGTTTGGCTTCAATCTTACCATTACGCTAGTGTGAAAAGTTGTGCGAAATGTCTAAAAGCAAGTGCTTAAGTTTGAATGATAAACTTAAATTTATCAGTGAAGTCAACCGCGACATTGCCGACTATAGAAACAAATGTTCTGTATAACGAAATTTCTTCATAACGATTTTTTTTGCGGATTTAGCGCTTTCGTTATAGAGAAGTTCCACTGTACATCATAGACTATGCTGTACATGAAACAAAAAAGTCCCTAGCTGAGGTTGGTGCAAAACGGGGTACCATACTATTTTGGCGTATAATCCCATAGCACAGGGAAAAACCTCAGTAGAAAAAACCCTGTCTCGCGGTTTCTACAAACTTGAAACTTAAAACTATTCGAATCAATACCTTCAATATTCAGATACAAAATACTTAATTCATGCTCTTGGGCCAGGAGGGTGTTTTAAACCAGGTCTGGCGTTCCAAGTGATGATTTTTCGAATCTCCGGTTCTTCTAAGACCGCTACAAGACCCTATTGAAGGATAATAATCTCCCATAGATTTAAACAGTGGTATTTCATCCTAAATATCGAATTCAATTTCGGACTAATGATAAAAAACGCATGACAAACTTATGTCAAAATGACATAAAATGAAGCGTTGAAGTGGACATTTTTGATTATTAATCCAATACAGAGTGTTCCTAAATAAGTTTATCAACTGTCAACTGTAGATTTCTCATATTCTTCCCTTTTTTCCTCCGGGACTTCTTTTCAGGGGTACAGGGTGTCTAAAATTTAGATGTTTTTTCAGTTTTTTGCTAATATCTCAGGAACCGGAGGAAATTCGTACGCCACTGACAATTACTTTTCAATTCATCGTTGAATTTGTGACAAAAAATCTCTTCTGCCTTTTTTTCGTGTGGGGCGCCATTTTCATGTAAGAAAATGAAACATATTTGTAGTAGTAGGTAGTAGTAGTATTTGTAGTAGAACGTTACGCTAAAATGTTTTATTGTTTTACTTAAAAACGGCGCACCAAAAAATGCAGAAGATATTTTTTGTCACAAATTGATCGAAGAATTCAAAAATAATTGTAAGTTTAAATAATATAACTTCCCTATAACGTAAGCGCTAAATCCGCAAAAAAATCGTTATGAAGAAATTTCGTTATACAGAAAATTTCCTTCTATAGTCGGTAATGTCGTGGTCGACTTCGCTGATAAATTTAAGTTTATCATTCAAACTTAAGCACTTGCTTTTAGACATTTTCGTACAACTTTCACACTAGCGTAATGGTTAGATTGAAACCAAACAGCCAAGGGTGTATTTGAAACTGTTTCAGAAGGATCTCTCTGCCTGCCGTAGTGATTTAGTTTAAATTCGGGATTTATTACGTACTTCCGGAAAATTTTCGGAAAAACCCACCCTTAGATACCTTGTTACCAAAACCCATTCAAAGAGTGATGTTCTTTGAATATTTCGTTATAGAGAGAATTTACTTATTTTCAATGGATGTTTTTAACATGGAATTTGGATTCAAGGTGTAATGTCTTGTACGAAATTCGTTATACAGAGAAATTCGTTATAGACGTTCGTTATTTATTATTATTTGATCCGAAATAAACTTCCTTTCTGATTCTATTCACGATTCCTTTAGTTGGACATCACAACTCACAAATGATCAATCTTCATTAACTAATATAATCTTTAAATAATAAATAACCGTTATCTAACTGAACTAAATAGTTACATTATAAACTCATTACTATGAAGAGTATTCATTATATTTCTAAGGGCTCGTCATGATTTCAATCGTACAATATATGAATGAAGCGATGAAGCTGAACTGAAAATTTATATCATTTTACTAATATTTTTTTTGCAGGATTACCTTTATTTCTTTCCTTTCTACACTGCATTCTTCTGATACATGTGAGTATTCATTCATTTGTAATAATGTAATATAGTTACTTATATAGGGGAAACCTCGGATAGAAGCCCCACATTTTGAAATTGCCTCATATTTTTGAGAATATTGCTTTTATATGAGTAACTTCTATGAATGTAGGTAGCCCCATTATTTGATTTGAAATACTGAAACTTTTCTCTGACATAGCAATCCCAAATTTCCCAAAAATTAGATTTTTGTAGAATTCTTTTTTTGGGGATAGATGCCTACAAGTATGGATAGTTGCCCCACCATGAAAATACTGGGAGGGATAGATGCCCTTCATACTGTGTGAACCAAAAACCCAACTAAATAAAATGACATTTTCTATGCTTAAAACAGCAACTTTATCTACGCTACATGGATCGAATTAACAACAATTGTGCATTTTTAATTGAATTTCGAAAATATTGAACGAAAAGTTGCATTCTTCATATTAACATAAAGCATTATTCCACACATTCATGATAAATTAATGAAATAATAAGTCTCAACAAAAATGATCAGGAATCAAGTTTAATATCAAAATAACACAATGAATCGAAAATCTGCTAAGAAGATATGGATTTAGTTTAGATTTCCTAAGGGGCACCTATACCTCAAAAAATCAGGGCACTTATCCTTTTCGATAGGGATAGATGCCCATGATTTTTTTTTTAAATAAATTAAGAAGAAGAAAAAATATTTGTACTCAGATGTACACTCAATGAAACACTGTATTGACGTAATCAAAAAAATTACTGAATTTATTACCACTTCAAAAGTTATACAGCGGCAAATACCTACCTCTAAAACTTTGGCATGTTTTTAAAGTTCGCTGCTGAGATGATCGCACACACTAGCGAAAAACGGCTTCACTTTACAATAACTCTTACAAAACTAAGGTCCAGGGTGACTGTAGCAGCTACTTATAAAATTAATTTTTTGATACGTGTTTCGGAAGTTAGGTATTTTGAAAATGGGGTATCTATCCAACTGGGGCATCAATCCGGGTTTTACCTACTCGAATTCATTAGTCTATTCCACTTCATTCAACAAATAGTTTAACTTTCATTACACTCATTCGAGAATTTGGTATTTTGAAGGCGAACTTGATATCTAAAGATATACATATTTGCGAAATTCTTTGAACAGGAAAAGGTGTAATCAATTTATTCCAGCTGCATATTTTCCACCGATTGCATTTACCACTGAGAGAAACCAAGATTTTTTGCGTCAATTCCAATCTTTTCTCTGGAATAAATTAATGGCTCTGTCTGACATGGAAAACCAATTATCCGTTGCGAAATTAGAGGAGTCTTCTTAATTCGATCTAGGAATTATAACGTTGTTACAACACTCTGTGATTATACGATAGCGAAATTCGTCGAGATTTTTATTTAGTTTCCCTATTTGTAAGTGCTTGTTCAGAGCCTAAAATGAATTCTATTTGAAAAGTTTCCTATTTCTATTTTCACAGAAATAATGAATTTTCTTCGGAAGAAAAGTTAGGAAAAGCAGTATTTCGAAAATGCACATTTTCGAGGAACAGCCGGTAACTATATAAAAGGGTTTAAATTTTTCATAAAAAATTTTTCTGCTCCCCGAATTGAACTTGAAAATATAGAGTATAATCAATAAAGCATCTGCCGTATGATGTTGAATATAGGTCGTATAAATACAGAGTGTCCCGGAAAATGTGGGCAATCTCTTGGATTCAGATAGAACATAAAGAAATAACATGACAAGTTCCCATATTTTTTTTCTCCTAGCGGCCCTTCCTACGAAGATACTACCTCCTAAATGACGCCACTGGAAATTCATTTTAGTGGAATAAATTTCAATTACTTACTTTTTTCATTATTTTTTTTCGAAAACGGTTCATTTTATCGACACTGGACAAAAGTACCTTTTCTTTAGCTTGTTAATGTTCAAGGTATCCAAATTTGTTTTTTTCAGCACCTTATCATACAGGATGTTAAAAATGTAAGCATTAAAATGTACAACCTAGTCCGCCCCTGGTAAACTGAACAAGCTAATTGAAATTTGAGTGCGGTGATTTAAGAGGTCCTTAATACTATTAATCATATCAAATTTTCATCAAATTATATTGAGTAGTTTGAAACTTATTCCACTAAAATGGATTTCCAGTGGCGTCATTTATGAGGTCGTATCTTCGTAGGGAGGGCCGCTAGAAAAAAAAATGGGAACTTGTCATCTTCATTTTTTATGTTCTTTCTGAATCTGAGAGATTTCCCACATTTTCCTGACACCCTGTATAAATTGATTACCTATATTTCACACAATGTCTGCTTTTCAAATTCACTTAAACAAAATTGAATGATCTTTATAGCGAGCTGCAATTTCGTATGTATTAGTCATAGCTTTCTTCACCTGCGACAAAAAAATTTGCGCACAATGCAAAACACGATTTTTTTAAGGATAGTCGCTTCATGGAAGTAAAAGTAGCATCTCTCACACGAACTCGTGAACAAAGTCTCTTCATAAATTAAATGTCATGGTAATTGATACTTATCTTTCGCAAATTAATAATAATCATCTTCTTTTCAAGATATTATAACTTATATTTAACCATTTCTTCACATGGCTCAAGAAATTTATAGAAAATGGTCAGAGATTTTCGTATCTCTTGCTATTTTCGAGGAGAATCTTAACATTGTAAATTGTATTTCCTGAATTTCAAAATATTTTTGATCCATATGAAAACTAAATCCTCACTTTGTTACAGCCAGTCCAAAGTTTCGAGAAAACCAAAGTGATATCGACTAGAGAAGAGCCCAGTCCAGTTTATTATCAAGGTAACTTAAATCCTCTCTCATCATACAGTGTGTTTTGGGTTTTTCATGGAATATTTTTCGAGGAAAATAATAATTTGACACTGTTTTCCTTGCACCAAAAAATGCTCAGTGCATCTTCCTGAATACTACTGGTTTCGGGGGAGGATCGATTATGGTATGGGGTGGAATAACTTTGACTGCTCGCACAGACCTAGTGGTCGTTGATAATGGAGCTTTGAATGCTGATAGGTATCTAAGGAACATTCTTGAAGAGCATGTAGTGCCATTTGCCCCATACATTGGTGAAAATTTCATTTTTATGGACGATAATGCCAGACCCCATCGTGCGC
Organism: Propylea japonica; assembly: GCA_013421045.1. Taxonomy (NCBI): domain Eukaryota; kingdom Metazoa; phylum Arthropoda; class Insecta; order Coleoptera; family Coccinellidae; genus Propylea; species Propylea japonica. The sequence continues at coordinate 20,074,518 of CM024244.1, forward strand.
GCATCGTTCAGGAGTACCTTGAAGAGGTTGAAGTCTCTCGAATGGAATGGCCAGCAAGAAGTCCAGATCTCAATCCGATTGAGCAGGTTTGGGACAACCTCAATCGAAGGCTGAGAAGTTCAGAAAATCATCCAGCTACTCCTTAATGATTTAGGAATCCAACTCAGAGAAATCTGGGAAGGATTAGATCAGAACATTTTAAGATCACTCATTTTGAGTATGAACCGTCGTTGCCGAGCTGTAATTAACGCAAGGGGTGGAAATACCAAGTATTAAATCAGTTATCAGCATTCCAGTATTTTGAAAATTGTTTATTTCTCTTTTTTCACGTAAGATTCGGTGAAATCCTGAATTTTTCTTCCCAAGAGAACATAAAAAATAAGTTATAAAGTCAATGTAGAGTCAACTTTCATTAAAATTGAGAATTTCAGAATGTCCGTTAATTTTTTTGAGAAGTGTACATATAACTATCGTTTAAAAAAGTATAACCCCATTAGTTATATAAAAAATTTCGTTTCAGGTGTACACGGCAAGCCAGGTCTAGACTTTCCAGTCCTGACAAGTATTCCAAAAACGTCATTCAGCTGCAAAGATATTGAAACAGGATATTATGCGGATTTAGAAACGAATTGTCAGGTAATTTTGGAGATTCATTATCAAATATACCTTCTTTTTGTGACGGGAAAAAAATTTAACATTTTATATCTCTTGACAGGTCACAAAATATGACTTTTTACGGAATTACTTTTTTCCTGTCAAAAAGGTGATTGTCTATACAGGGTGTTTCTTAAACATGCGGCAAAAATTCAGGGGGTTGTTCCTTGGACTATTTTAAGCATGTTTTGTCCTTTGTTTCGAAGATACAGGGCGAACAACATTTTTCATATTTTTAAAATTAATAGATAATAGTTTAAATAAAAATGCGTACCGCACTGTGTTTACTAAGTAGGTACAATTTGTTTTTAAATTTGTTTAACAACATTCCAATTACTAAAAACGGCCAGTTTTTTTTACTTAAAATTGATAAGTTCAGATGGTAAAGGAATACAGATTAAACACGGTTTTCATTTGAATTCGTTTTTTTGGCTAGAGGTGGTCATTTTCAACAGTTTTTGTATGTTAAGTTAAATTTTCATGTAATTTTTCATAATAAAATGTTATCATCTAAAATTTTGTTTCCCCTGTATCTTCGAAACAAAGAGGTTTTCCAAAAATCATCAAAGGACAAAATATTCTTAGAATAGTCCAAGGAGCAATCCCCTGAATTTCTGCCGCATGTTTAGGAAACACCCTATATCCAGGAAAAAAGAAATTGCGTGAAAAGTTATATTTTTTTCACTATTAAATGGTCGTTTTTCCTGTCACAGAAAAAAATAGTGTATTATACATGGGAAAAATATTAGATTTTAGCTCTCTAACATAACCTCAAGCTAAAATCTAATACTTTTTCCCTTGTATAATAAATAACTATTAATTTCTTTATTTATGGTATTCAATGAATTAATTATATCATAAAGACCTATTCGTAAAAGTGTAACTTATATAATTATCTCAATTGAGAATGAAAATATACCGAACGAATTCATTTTCTACTTCAATGAGGTCTAGTTGAATGGATTTTTTTCATGACACGCGTTGCATCACCAAATGAAGAATAACACAAGAATCTCGAGGAAAGAACAATGGTATTTCAAGTAAGCGGTTCACGCAATGACGCGTTTTGAAATGTTTCGTATAATTCTTCATTGTCATTATTCGACACAATTATTAATTCACAAAAAATATTCAGTTTCTAATTAATTTTCGTTGTGATATTGAACCTACAATTAAAGCTTGAATATCGAATATACAGTGTGTTTGGTCATGACTTAGCGATAATTTGAGGGCATCAAATATACCTAATTTTATCGACACAAACACATTGGGGAGTTTACCCCCTCAGTTTTGGAGTGGCGCCCATTTAAAATTTACTTTTATATTTTAGTTGACCCTTCCAAATAATATCGATTTCTTTGGACATAAAGGTCCTACAGATGTGAAAAAAATATTTTTTGAAAGATGATACTACCACCTTTTATTAAAGTGGAACAATATAAAAACATTCGATTTAGAAATGTCATAAAAAAATTCTTTAAAAAAATTTTAGTAAAAAAATTTACTGATTTTCTTAGTAAATCTGCAATAGTACAAGAACTAGCACATTGAAGTATATTTTTTTTTCAATGAGCTAACACGCAAGGATATTAGCTACAAAACGATACCAACATAATTTCTCTAAGTTTCATAATTGAAAAGTAATTGCTGTTCGAACATGACCCTTCTGAAAATTGATAAAATAAAATAAAACTCAGTACTGTACTTTCGATAATTTTTAATGATCAAACAAACGAATTGATCATGAAAATTGCTCAAAATGGCCGCCTCTGCCTTGTAGACAGGCAATGGCCCTCATGGCGACCTGTAGCAACAAAAAAAGTTTGGGGCGTTTGCGTAGTGGCCATGTTCGAACAGCAATAACTCTCAAATTATGTAACTTACAGAAATGATGTAGGTGTTGTTTTGTAGCTAATGTCCTTGCGTGTTAAATCATTGAAAAAAATTATACTTCAATGTGCTAGTTCTTGTACTATTGCGGATTTACTAAGAAAATCAGTACTTTTTTTACTAAAATTTTTTTAAAGAATTTTTTTATGGCATTTTCAAGTTGAATGTTGTCATATTTTTCTACTTTAATGAAAGGTTGTAGTATCATCTTTCAAAAAACATTTTTTTCTTATTTGTAGGACCTCTATGTCCAAAGAAATCGATATTTTTTGGAAGGGTCAACGAAAATAAAAGAGTAAATTTAAAATGGGGGCTACTCCAAAACTAAGGGGGTAAACTTCCTAATGTGGGTGTTTAGTCGATAATATTAGGTTTATTTGATGCCTTTAAATTATCGCTAAGTCATGACCAAACACACCGTATTTCTACGTCATTTTTGCGCTTGTCCATATTGCGACAATTAGAATTCAAACATCCTGAGAGCTATTGTTGTCAATCATGAATTCTTGAGAAATTTTAATTTGTATTTCTAGGTCTTCCACATCTGTGAAGATGGAAAGAAGACATCATTCCTCTGCCCCAATGGTACTATTTTCCAGCAGTCCGATTTAATTTGTGACTGGTGGTTCAAAGTCAATTGTACCAGCTCCCCACTGCTTTACGAAGAAAGCTCTGAGCAACTCAAAGAAGAACTGATCAGGAAAAAATCAGCCCGAAGGATAACGTGGAAAGGTTCAGGTAAAACTGAGCCAGATTCGAGTAATCCAACTAAAGAATTCGCTTCGACGCAAAATATATTTCCAGTAGAAGATGACAAAAGTAAACGATACTCAAAACCAAACTGGTCGTCAGTTTACAATGAACCTAAATGGAGAAATAATCAAGAATCCAAAGCTAAATTCATAGAAGATTTCGATATCAGAACAAATGAGGAATATCATTCAACAACCGAAAAAATCGAAAGTACTACTTACAAACAAAACGGTTATAAAAAGGTTAACATTATACGAAGAAAGAAACCAACAGAAGAGCCTAGACAAGTAACAAATCCTATAAAACAGACTTCATATAAGGACCAATTCAGAAACAAACCTTCCAAGAATGAATTTGATGTAACCACTGAAGAAAACTTCATGACAGTCACCCCAGAAACAACAACTAAAATCAGAACTACGAGTACTTATAGAAATAGATTCCAATACAAAGATGTCCAAAAAACTTACAGTTCAACTACTCGAAGCGATGTCAAAGAAACATCTACAACTCCTTCTATAGTCTACAATACCAAAAGAAGAAAAGAGCCAATAACCAAAACAACTACGCCCAAATACGAAAACAAACAAGGAACTGAAGGATTTGATCCTAACAAATACGTCAATATTTTCGTGGGAACACGACAGAAAGTCCTGAGAACTAATAATGGTAGACTATCTGATAGAAAGAAAAACCAATTGAAACAGCAAGATACAAAAACCAAAACAGAAAATGAAAAGAAGACATTATCAACGAAATACCTGCGTCACGAAAGTAATGTACTATCAGAGGATTCAGACGAAACTCAAATTCCCCAGGAAACAGCCTCTATAGTCGACCATAACAGATACAAAAACTTCAACAGGGAAAAGTCGGAAAAAACAACATACGAAAACCATAAATCGGAATATTCGGAAATCAAACAACCTGAATATCACAACGATAGGTACTTCAACAACATAGTACCAGTGACTTCTCAATATGTTACTACCCAGTCGTTCAATAACGGTAAAAGTTTTGTTGGTAGCAGTGTAGGAACTCCAATTCCAAGAAATCGAACTGTCTCAAACATAGATGATCACAATAAAAAGACATTTAAACTTTCAGTAGTAGCTTTCAACAACGCTCAAGCTCTCAATCCATTCGAGAATGGTAATTCTGTATCAAATTCTTACAGTTTCAATACTGGGACGTCTCCTAGTTACAATAAACTACCAAGTGAAACTTCTACTGAACCTACTTTCGACTCAGAAAATCGTAATGAAAGAAACGAGGTTTCGACAGAGGCTTTCAATATTGCTGCTTTGAACCCTTTGAATCCAGACAACAAAAAAACTTCGGACTTGAGTTTTGAACCAAAAGACGACAATAAGAAAGATGTGTTAAAACATTCAACAATATCACTCCATACAGCACAAGCTTACGAATCTCTGTTTAATGAGGAAACCAAACCAAGTGCAGAATCCAACAGAGATTCTGAAAGCACAACTTTAACGTCAAGTGTTCCTGAAGTACCTCAAGATACGTCACCAATTAACCCTTCAAATGATGCACCATTTACCTCGAAGAGGTTGGAAATACCTACCACGACTGAGGAGCCTGAAGCTGATGATGTTGTCGACATAAAATTCAACGAGAATCAGTATAGAGAGTCTTCAATACCTACTAAACCAGCTCACACTCCAATGAAACCAAGGCCATTCGAGCTTTTGTCTACTGAGGCTACGTCTTTCGACTTCAGAAACGATAAATCTGAAAATTTAGACGATGTGTTGCCGTATCCTTTCTTCCAGATCTCAACTGCGAGTCCTTTCTCCCTGAGAGAACCTGGGACTCAATACGATATCGATTTGAGATCAACTGAGTCTCCAACTACAAAACCAACAGATTTCCATATAAAACCTGAAGAAGTTAGTGTTAATAATGATATAGAAACTGAGGAGTCTTCAGAAACTTTCAGGCCTGGCTTGGTAGTTCCATCATCTGTCAGCCCTCAAACTCTTCATACTCTAGCTACATATTTCGAGAACGCTCTAAATAACATGACGTCAGAAGAACGTGAAAGTCTCAACGCTGACGGTGATCTAGATAACGTAAACATGGAGGAAAAATTAAGGATTTTACTCAGCAATATGACGAGACAAAAATACGAGCAGTTGTTTGGACAGATGGAGAACAAAACTGAAGAAAATACCACTTTGAAAGACGTTGATATCGAACCTACTAACCATACGGAAGACCCTCAAAAGGCCAGGAAATTGGCAAAATTATTTTCTCAAGCTCTATCTGAATATTTACACGACCCAGCAAATTTCAAGAATAGACTTATCCAAGTGAGACCTACAGAGCCTCCAAATCATGGCAACGTGTTTAATACTGAAAAAGAGTTGCTAAGTTTTTCAGAAGATGATTCTAAAAATACTTTAGCGTCGATATATAACTCTACCTGGAATTTTAATGATAAAAACCACAACAAAACTGCTGTAAACTCTGAGGAAACCAACAATTATTTAGGAACCGAGGGTGAAGGTCTCACTATTGCTGATAGCCAATCATTTGTATCACAGTTCAATAACTTGAACTACGAAGACAAACAGAGAGTTGGCGCAGAAAATCTACCCAAAAACCACTGGACATCTTCGCCACACGCTACAAACCTCTGGAGAACGACATTCGCAGTGGATCCATTCCATTTAAATACTCATTTCCAGGTTACAGAATCATATTTTCCAGCCACGCATCCTACAACAGAAGTTGAAGCAACAGAAAACTACCTGGATGTTGAATCTCCAGCATCTCCTGAAGAAGAAGAGATAAAATACGAACTGCGTGTATTTCCAAAATTATCAAACAACTCTTCAAAGCTTCAGGGAATTCTTATCGACTTCATGAATTCCAGTTCGTCTACAGAAGGGGAAAGACTTCACCGAATTCTCAGGAAATTGAACACGACAGAAGATGAGTTTTTGGATCGAATGAAGAAAATTGAGGAAAACCCATTGACTCGAAGGCTTATTCTTCTACTTATTCACGAGTGTGAGGCGACGAAGAACGAAAAGGAAAAATTGATACCCTTCTTGAATCAGGAGAAAGAAAAAGAAGATATTTTCAGTACGAATCCAAGTTCTCTTGGAGATGATCATGTGCCTTCAGATAAAGACCAAGACGCTCGTGCGCTTCAATTGTTGAACTCCTTGTATAACATTGCGACCAAATTTGGGAGGTGATCTTATCTCTGGAGTAAGATCTGGGAGTTTAGAAAAATTCTTTGCTGTGAATCGTAAAAAAACGCGATGAGAATTTCAATTCGAAAGTTTGAAAGGAACTGAATAAGAATTGAATTGGTTTTGAATGAAATTTTGTACAGTGAGACTTCTTTTTTGCTTTCTCAACACCATTAATAAGGCGATGTTTGTTTATACAGGGTGTCCCGGAAATGTGGGAAATCCCTCGGATTCATAAAACATAAAAAAATAAGATGGCAAGTTCCCATAATTTTTTTTCCTCGACCTCCTAAATGACGCCACTGGAAATTCATTTTAGTGGAATAAATTTCAATTACTTACTTATTTTTTTTTCGAAAACGGTTCATTTTATCGACACTGAACAAGAGTACCTTTTCTTTAGCTTGATGTTCAAGGTTTCCAAATTTGTTTTTTTAGCACCATATCATACAGCATGTTAAAAATGTAAGCATCAAAAGTACAACCCAGTCCGCGCCTGGCAAACTGAACAAGCTAATTGAAATTTGAGTGCGGTGATTTAAGAGGTCCTTAATACCATTAATCATATCAAATTTGCATCAAATTATATCGAGCAGTTTGAAACTTTTCCACTAAAATTGATTTCCAGTGGCGTCATTTAGGAGGTCGTATCTTCGTAGGGAGGGCCGCTAGGAAAAGAATTATGGGAACTTGTCATCTTCATTTTTTATGTTCTCTCTGAATCCGAGAGATTTCCCACATTTTCCGGGACACCATGTATATCACACATTTTCCCATAAGAAATTGGACGTTTTCCCATGAGTGTACATTAATGATAAGAAAAAATTCCATTTCTGTGAATGGAAAATCGTTCAATCGAATAGAAATGAATGGAACAGCCTGTATATTCAAACGTCAAATTTTTGCAATTTTTTTCTGAATACATTGATGTATCACAACCTAATCTTTAATGAATTTAAGGTTCAAAAATCAGAAAAATCAATATGGCCTACTATGAAATAATCAAACATAAATATGGATTTTTCTGATTTTCGAAGCTGGAATTTATTAATGATTAGGTTGTGATATACGAGTATCAATGTATCCAGAAAAAAATAGCAAAAATTTGACTTTAAAATATACAGGATATTCCACAATGCTTTAAAAAGTTTCAGATACATCACTTTTTTTATCATTTAACTTAAAAAGTTAAACAGTTATCTTCTTAAAACGTGTGAAATTTAAATGTTAAATATTTCCTTTCATTTAGCGGAATGTTGTATATATTTTTATCGACATAGTTATAGAATAGGCTAGATTTGTATTTATTATTTTATTTTTACGATGTAAATGTGAAAATTTTAGTAGATATCAATATAGAACTCACTATAAAAAGTGAACAGAGGGGCCTCAACTTGACAAGTTCAAGAGAATAATGGGAATTCAAAAAATGTTTGAAGAGAGTATATTAGTCCATTGGCCAGCGCCTATTTTTCATGATGATTACTAACAATCTGAATATTTGTTAGAAGCTTCATTTTGACGAGACGCCCAACTTTTTCCTCTACGAAAATTCTCGATAGTGAGGGCTAATACAGTATGGAGGCGTCAAAAGTGTTGAATGGGTGAATGTTGAAATTTTATTACTAACAGCTTCTTTATAAATGAAATCTTGAAACGATTTTATTACAAATTGAAAACAATAATTTTCCTATAAAAATGATGTTTTTATCAAACTGTCCCCCAGTGCCAACATGTATCAACAAGTAGGTCTAAAAAAATTATTACTAACCGGCTGATTTTTTCACTGTTGCTCAGCAAATATTTTCTTTATGAACTGGTCACATTGTCCTACAAATTGAGTGGTTCGTTTTTCCAGTCCTACGCTTGGAAATTGTCAATTATTTGTAATCATTTTTAATTGTGGGTTCTGTGATACAATTTCTGAGGTAGGACTGGAAAAACGTACCACTCAATTTGTAGGACAATGTGACCATTTCATACAAGAAATATTTGCTAAGCAACAGTGAAAATATCAGCCGGTTTGTAATAATTTTTTGAGACCTAGTTGTTGATATATGTTGGGAGTGAGGGACACTTTGATAGAATCATCATTTTTGTAGGACAATTATTGTTTTCAATTTGTAATAAAATTGTTTCAAGATTTAATTTATAAAGTAGCTGTTAGTAATAAAATTTGAACATTCACCCATTCAACACTTTCGACGCCTCCATACTGTATTAGCCTTCACTATCGAGAATTGTCGTAGAGGAAAAAGTTGGGCGTCTGGTCAAAATGAAGCTACTCACAAATATTCAGATTGTTAGTAATCATTATGAAAAACAGGCGCTGGCCCACGAACTATATCCTGATACCCCTGAAGGTAAATATACATGTAAATATGATTAATGTATATTAAATGTGTTATTTAATGAATAAATTACAAGAATAAGAAGTCATTTTTTAATAATTTCTTCAGTTTCAGGTGTTTCATTGCGTTTAAAATAACAATAAATCAAGAAAGAAGAAGAAATGTGCATTCAAAAGAACAAAACTAAAAAATTTAATCAGAAAGCTTTTAATGACGAATTGAATAAATTTCACAAACTCACACTTCAAAATCGAAATGAAATACAATGCGTTTTGACAAAATTCACCAAATTCATATGCTATTTGAAAATTCCGAATAAATTAATCATGGCCAATTCGTCTTCAGATGTAACATGGCGGCAAAGCACAGGTTCCAGGGGCTTGAACGCCTGTCTTCTGTTTTACGTTTTCCTTCGGTTTCTGGCGATGCCTATTCAATTCCATATTTGCCTCTTGAATGGCCTCCCACAATTTGGCCTCCGACATTATTTGCCTGGATAAATTCTCGACAGCTGGTTCAGCATTTAGCTCGAGAAGGGCGCTGATTGAATCATCTATTTCTTCTCCGTCACTGGTCAGAGCTGGGAGGTTAGATCTTTTTCTTCCACATCCTGAAATAGTCGATGAAAGTTTATTATTCCATTAACATTTAATTGAATACTTTTTTTGAAGGGTTTTCCAATAAGAGGTGTTAATTTGAATAGACCGCTATTTCGGTTGATGTCGCGTTTGAAGCTGTCATTTTTTGACATTTGACAAGTAGAAACTATGCCATTAATAAAAATGTAACTATACACGCTTGAAGAACGCATTGAAATTATTAAAATTCACTATAAAAATGGTGAAAATTCGGCAGAGACGGTTCGTGAAACTAGAACATTTTCGGGTCGTCGTGAAGCACCTCGTCGAACCACAATAAAGAAATTGGTGGAAAAATTCGAGCTGTTGGGACAAGTTAGTGATGTGAAGAATAAAACCCATGCACGTCGCTCAAGAACAGACGAGAATATTGCTGCTGTAGCCGAAAGTGTTGAAGAAAACCCAGGTTTGTCCATTTCTCGTCGTTCTTTGGAATTAGGCATTCCACAAACGTCATTACACCGTATTTGCATAAGGATTTGGGTCTTACCTGTGAATGCATTACAAAATGGCCTCTTTTTGGTATCCATACTATCCTCCAGACGTTCCTCCACTGTGTATAAACCCCCCTGAAAACAAAATCAGAAATAAATATACAAGGTGTATCTGAATAACACCGAAAAAATGGAAGGGGGTGATTCCTCAGATCATTTTATAAAAAATTTAAGAAAAGCCCTGAGCAGGTGCCGTTGACAACTTGATCATTGGTGGAGCAATAATGCTCTATTACCTTAAATTTTGCTTAGGACTTGAGATTGATACTGAATATGTATAGTCCGTTCACGAAAGTTTGAGCCGTCGGTTGGCCATGGAAATTTGGCATATTCCACTGTGTATATTAGAATTTTAGGTTATGTTGTTTATTTTCTTGTCAGATTGATACGCAATGTTGTCAATATTGCATAGGGTTCTCTGATAACTCGCAAGCTCGTCGGACGAGGCCGGGTACATTCGGCAACGTTGACCTTATTTTACGTTATGACAGCAAATACTGCCAACTTCAAATAAATAAACAAACGACTACTATGCTCTCAACCTTTCGTGAACGGACTATATATGAATGCAAAATCTCAGCATGATCAGAAATTCTGGAAATTATTCAATGAAATTTTAGGAAAACTTTGAGCAGGTGCTTTTAAGCGCTCTTTCATTGGTGGATCAATGACGCTATTACCTCAAAATTTTGTATAGAGATTGAACCAAATTTATTCTTGCAAAATCTCAGCACGATCGGAATTATATTCTGGAAATTATTAAAAAAATCTGAGAAAAGCTCTGAGCAGGTGCTTTTGAGCGCTCGTTCATTGGTGGATCAATATGGTGGTATTACCTCAAAATATTGTATAGGACTTGAGATTGACACTAAATATATCAATGCAAAATCTCAGTACGATTGGAGTTATATTCTGGAACTTATTCAAAAAATGAAGTATGTAAAAAATCAATATTTAAAAATAAATAATTCTACAGTTCTGACGATGCAATCCTTTTGAAATTTCGCATGATCATTCAGTATATCAATCTTCATTCACAAAATAAATTTCACTCGAATCGGATATCTTGTTTTGGAAATATAAAGATTCTTCTTTTCAATATTCCAATCGAAATTTCTTTGGACTGTTAACACTTTGGCCACAAAATTTTGCATGTGGCTTATTATGAGAATCTTGCATGTGTCCGCAAAATTTCATTTCGATTGGTTTTGTCTTGTCTGAGATATTGAGGAACAGAAGTTTTGAATTGCCATAGTAGAACAAGCGCTCAAAAAGTCGAATGAGGACTACTTTACATAGGATTTGTACAGAATACGGTGTAGGCTATCCATTTTTTATATAAATTTTTTATTTTTCCAACATCTATAAAAATATACCGATTCATAATTACAGTGGAACTTCCCTATAACGAAATCACTAAATCCGCAAAAAAAATCGTTATAAAGAAATTTCGTTATACAGAAAATTTGTTTCTGTAGTCGGCAAAGTCGCGGTCGACTTCACTGATTAAGTTTATCATTCAAACTTAAGCACTTGCTTTTAGACATTTTCTCACAACTTTTCACACTAGCGTAATAGTTAGATTGAAACCAAACAGCCAAGGTTTTGAAACTGTTTCAGAAGGATCTCTCTGCCCGCCGTAATGATTTAGTTTAAGGTCGGGATTTATTAAGTACCTCCGGAAAAATTTCGTAAAAAACCCACCCTTATACCTTCTTACCAATACCCATTCACAGAGTGAAGTTCTTTGAATATTTCGTTATAGAGAGCATTTACTTTTTAGGGGTCGTTTTTAACATGGAATTCGTATTCAAGGTGCAATGTCTTGTACGAAATTCGTTAAACAGAGAAATTCGTTATACAGATGTTCGTTATAGGGAAATTCCACTTTGCAAATAATTATAGTACAATCACTTCATGAGTTGAATAATCAGGTAGAATTTTTATCAAGTTTATACCAGGAACGAAAAAAAGGTTGTAGATTATATTTCATAGCAACTTGAAAGTCCCAACAACTTACCTTCTTCTGCAAGACGTACAACTGTGTCCCACTAATCAAGATAGAAGCTATAATCGTAGAAAAAACAATGGTTTTCGCTGGTAACATCGCAGTGTGCACTGAAACAACGACTCAAATCAAGTGGAGAAAATTTTTGGGATGGTGTAACTGAAATATATTAAGCAACATGTATTCCCTCTCGATACCTGCTGTTTTCTTAAGTTATCGGCCTAATAGAGTACTTCAAACAGTGTTCCGGGATGCAGTCAGGATGGAAAATTATTGTCCGATAGTTTGCGTGAGAATTTCGAACATTCTGGGGTAGATGTAAACGGCTTTTCTTCCAGAAATATCGATCACTTTCGAAATATTCGCAGAATTATAGAATACCCTAAAGAGAAATCAAAAGAATTTACGTGATTGTTAATATTGGGAAAACGATATTTCAAATTTGAGACCTACAGTAGAGACTCGATAATCCGGATCAATTGATGCGAGGGATGATCCGGATTAATGAGGAATCCGGAATACCGCGTCTTACAATTTAGTAAAGATGCAATTTAAAAAAAAACGGTTGAAATAAATATAGGATTTATTATCGAAATCATAAAACAAATGTATTATTTGGAATAATTAGATATTTTACGTTTTCTACTGTAAGGGAAAAAGAATGCTGGACAATAGCTTTCTCCTGTATATCTTTCAGAAGCTGAATATCAGTAATTGCCATGAGTTATGGAATAAACAGACTTCATCGAATTGATCTATGCTCTAAATGCATTTGCTAACATTATCCCCGTCTTCAAGATCGAAAAAATACGTGCTAAAAGGCCTTTTCGGTATTTCAGTTTTGTTAATTTAATATCATTAAGATCCATATGCTGTATCAAAGCTGTATGGTTTGGAGGTAGAAACATTCCATTCCATTTCACTAATTAATTATTCTTGTCTGACTTTTTTTGTCTTATACCATTGTGCACTATTATATACCAAAAGAACGCCCGATCGTCGTCATAGAAATTGAGTTACCACAAGTTAGAACCGTAAACCACGTATGCAACGATCGGAAATTCGGATTATTGAGTCTTGCAATCCGGATTATAAGGACATACCTAATACAATCTTGACGTCAATCCGGACTAGTAAATATACGGATTATCGTTCTCCGGATTATCGAGTCTCTACTGTATTCGCCAAATAACAGAATACCCTAAATAGAAATCGAAAGAATTTACATGTTCGTTGATATTGGGAAAACGATATTTCAAATTTGAGACCAATTGGTTTTGTCATATTTATCTATTCAATTCTATTGAGTTACTGGACTACAACTTTTCAACCCTACGAAATGGAGCCTCTTAAAATTTTGCATGAACATTCTGTATACAGGTGTTCTTAAATTGAACGTACAAAAGAAAAGGGGAGATTCCTTAAGTGAGTTTAAGAAAAAAAAGTCCCATGAACATGGGATCGCAAACGTTTCGTTTTCGAGATACAGGGTGTTGAAGTTTTAATCAAAAACATGTGTTGATTATACGAGTTTATCGAATCTTTATGAATCATCGCTACAGATCAGGAAAATTTCCATAAAAACTGACACTGAATTCATTCACCACAGCTTACAAAGTGGCCTTCCCAACATAATTTGGATTTTCACGAGGATTTCGAGAGAATCGTTCAAAATTTTTTTTCTCGAAATCGTTGGTAGATACGACAAAACTACAAGAGATCGAAAAGTTTAGTATAAGAACAAAACTTCCTTTTACATTTTTTCAAATTAACAGTTGCTCACCAAAAAAAAGTTCTGCAGAAGAACAGGTGGCAGTGTTCCAGAAAAAATATCACCCTATAGATCTTCTATCGAAATTGCCATGTCACGTGGTGAGAACTCTCGAATGTAATATCTATGCCAAATTTCATTTGAATATCTTGTGAAGAGTAGATACTATGAGAAAAAAACTTGAAAAAAATTCAAACTTCAACACTCTGTATCTCGAAAACAAAACGTTTGCGACCCCATGTTTATGAGACTTTTTAAAAATCCGTTTAGACGTTAAGGCGTGAATGAGGTAAACTTTTAAAACAAACGATTAAAAATCACTAACTTAATTAGTTTTCTGCCTACTGCCTACGCCTTAAGTACGATAGCATGAATATTAATAGCCCATATCCTTTTCTAGGTTACTATCTACCACCTAACTAAATTTCATCAAAATCCGTTCAGCCGTTCAGGCATGATAGAGCAAAACTCCCAGCAAAAATCATAAAAAAATCACTAACTCAATTCAGTTTTCTGCCTACTTCCTACCCCCTTAGTACGATGACGTGATCATTTTGATCCTATATCCGTTTTTAGGTAACCATCTATTACCTTACTAAATTTCATCAAAATCTGTTCAGCCGTTCAGACGTGAAAGAGCAAAAGTCCCAACAAAAACGACTAAAAATCACTAACTCAATTTAGTTATCTGTCTACTGCCTACCCCCTAAGAACGATGGCGTGATTATTTATAGCCTATGACCATTTCTAGGTTATCATCTATCACCATACCAAATTTCATCAAAATCCGTTCAGCCGTTTAGGCGTGAAAGAGTAACAGACAGACAGACAGAGTTACTTTCGCATTTATAATATTAGTATGGATTGAGCATATAGAAGAATTCGAAAATAAAAAAATATTCTTCAATTCCATCATTTTCGAAATAAATCAAATAAATAGTATCTTGTGACTTACCGCCCTTATTGAAGGAACTATGTATTATGAAGCTCTCAGAAGTATCGAACACTTATTTATAACGTGTTTTGAAATTACGCGGTTTACATTTGATGGCTTCTCCAGAGTCAATTTATTATGTGAAATTGAATTTTCCGCGAAAAAACCGAGAGTTCACTCGTTAACGTGTCTAAAACGTCATTCTCACCCATTTTGTTCAACGCTTTGCCAATTTTACCCATCCTGATTGAAAATTATGGTGTGGTGTTTTTCGAGGAAGAATCTTGACTTGATCTTGATCAGATTGCGTTCAGCGGATTCTGAGAATAAAATCAGAACGAGCGAGGAAAAAATTACGTACCTTGTAGCAGATGGAAAAATACATCAGAATATGATTAATACCTCATTTTATAGGTATTTTAATTCTCTACAAACGCCCTATTGACCACTTTTTTCCATAACCTACCGTTTTCAAAATATATCGAATAAACTTGGGAGGAGATGGAAAATTAGATTTTTTCATCTTTTACTGAAAATAAATCGGTCTCTGTTCATCCGATTAGAATGATTGATACCTCATTGTATAGGTAATTTAATTCTCTACAAACGCCCTATTGACCACTTTTTTCCATAACCTACCTTTTTCAGAATATATCGAATAAACTTGGGAGGAGATAGAAAATGACATTTTTTCACCTTTTTATGAAAATAAATCGGTCTATGTTCATTCGATCAGAATGATTGATACCTCATTTTATAGGTAATTTAATTCTCTAACAAACGCCCTATTGACCACTTTTTTCCATAACCTACCGTTTTCAAAATATATCGAATAAACTTGGGAGGAGATGGAAAATTAGATTTTTTCATCTTTTACTGAAAATAAATCGGTCTCTGTTCATCCGATCAGAATGATTGATACCTCATTGTATAGGTAATTAATTCTCTACAAACGCCCTATTGACCACTTTTTTCCATAACCTACCTTTTTCAGAATATATCGAATAAACTTGGGAGGAGATAGAAGATGACATTTTTTCACCTTTTTATGAAAATAAATCGGTCCCTGTTCATCCGATCAGAATGATTGATACCTCATTTTATAGGTAATTTAATTCTCTACAAACGCCCTATTGACCACTTTTTTCCATAACCTACCGTTTGAAAATATATTGAATAAACTTGGGAGGAGATGGAAAATTACATTTTTTTCTATGAATGAAAATAAATCGGCCTGTGCTCATTCGATCACGACGATTGATACCTCATTTTATAGGTAATTCAATTCTCTACAAACGCCCTATTGACCACTTTTTTCCATAACCTACCGTTTTCAAAATATATGGAATAAACTTGGGAGGAGATGGAAAATGACATTTTTTCATCTATGAATGAAAATAATCGGTCTATGTTCATTCGATCAGAATGAGTGATACTTCATTTCATAGGTAATTTAATTCTCTACAAACGCCCTATTGACCACATTCTTCCATAACCTACCGTTTTCAAAATATATCGAATAAACTTGGAGGAGATGAAAAATGACATTTTTTCATCTATGAATGAAAATAAATCGGTCTATGTGCATCCGATCAGAATGAGTGATACCTCATTTCATAGGTAATTTAATTCTCTACAAACGCCCTATTGACCACTTTTTTCCATAACCTACCATTTTCAAAATATACCGAATAAACTTGGGAGGAGATGAAAAATTACATTTTTTCATCTTCTAATGAAAATAAATCGGTCTGTGCTCATTCGATCAGGACGATTGATACCTCATTTTATAAGTAATTCAATTCTCTACAAACGCCCTATTGACCACTTTTTTCCATAACCTACCGTTTTCAAAATATATCGAATAAACTTGGGAGGAGATGGAAAATGACATTTTTTCATCTATGAAAAAAAGGAAGGTAATTCTAATATTTCAATTCATAGAAAAATTGACAACTCTCAAATTCACCCCAAACTGCAAATGGCCGCCGTTTGCCTCAAATTTTTGACAGGTTTGCCATCTAGTTAGTATTATAAATCTATGGATTAGAATAACTCAATATACATAAAATATAAAAATATCTTTTTTATTTCAATTAAACGAAATCAACAAATGTACTAAAAATTAAATGAAGGAATAGTTAACATAAACTTTAACATTTTTTTCATAAAAAATATGTAATATTTCTCAAACTTCGCTGACTTTCTTGTTCAATCTCGATTCGGCTTCCGATATCAACTTGGCAGTGTATTTTTCTAAAGATTCAAGCACCAATTGAGGATCTAGCAATTTAACGTCAATGTCTGCCAGGCCTGCAAAACTGATTTCAGATTCTGCCTGTTGACTGTCCTCATTGCTTTCAAAACAATCATTCTTACTTATTGATAAGTAATTTAGGCTTGTTCTGTTAAATCCATTCCTCTCCATGTTTGTTAGTGTCCCTTCTTTGTCTGATTTTATCATGGATACGTCTTGTAGTTCTGAGTCTTCCTTTGCGCCTGTCGCCAATGTTAGAACCTTGGAACACGTCAGATGGTGGTTTTGCATGTTCCTGTAAAGTCAAATTAAATATCGATTGAAATTAATTCTGGGAGGATTCTGCATTTCTAAAGAACTTAATAGGTTTTCACTCCCAGTCTCTGAAACAGAAATCTATACTAATATTATAAAGAGGAAAGATTTGTATGTTTGCGGGTTTGTGGCGTTGATACGAGTTAACTCATAAGCTACTAGACCGATTTCAATAATTCTTTCACCCTTAGAATGCTACAATATCCCTGAGTAACATAGGCTATACTTTCCACCCGAGAAAATTAAGGAAACCTATTATAACTTCAATGATAAAAAATATGAGTATCAAAATCAGCTATTTTCAGGTGCACTGCAAAAACCGTAAGACATACACGGAAACAATGTACGACGGAAATGTACCTCTTCAATAGTTCTACAAAAAAGTCCGCGATAGCATATATCTATCTTTCAAGGTTTACTCGGTATTACCTTTTAAAGGTATCCGAATGTTTCTCAAAATTATGCATTATTTGGGAGTATTTTTTAATGAATACGCTATTGATCCTTATCCAATTAAATACGTCGTTCATACCCAGTATTTAATTTAGAACGAAATTGCCTTTTACATCATTCAATTATGATGAATACATCAAAAGATATGGCAGGTTGAAGATGAAATCGCACCAAAATGCGTCTCCGATGTAGGCACTAGGCGGGTAGGAGAAGGTACCGAAGTGTGAGGGATGTATGAATGTATTTTGGATTACCTGATGCCAGTATGTTTGTGATCACAAATCAGATCAACAGATGGCGCTGTAGTCGTTATTTAGGTTATTCGTCTACTCTGCAACTAAACGGCTGGATCGAATTGAATGAATTTTTGTGTATACAGAACAACTTCTGTTGGGTCTGCTAGTTATGAATAAATTTTTAATTAAGATGAAGTGCTCCTGCGAGAATCTTTGCACTTATTTGTCAGGAGCCAATTAGTGTTGAAAAAATTGTTGCCTAACAGTAAAACTGAACAAGGAAATAAATGAAAAGGACAATGTAACGTTTCGGTGTCTATATCAGACACCTTTTTCAGACAAACTTGTAAAATCTTCAGAATTGTGTGTTTTTTCATTTGAAATCTAATTGATATTAAAAGTTGTCAATACATAGAGATGTTGATTTATTTAATTTTGAAATTTCCTGATGTCATTTCTTTCTTCAATGAATCAATTCATATACGATCTATTCCAACAGAAAAATTGGCCAAATTATCTACTTTCGTTTGCTTTTCTGTTGGAATAGATCGTATTTAAATTGATTCAATGAAGAAAGAAATGACATCAGGAAAAATTCGAAATTAAATAAATCAACATCTCTGTGTATTGACAACTTTCGATGTCAATTAGACTGCAAATGAAAAACACACAATTCTGAAAATTTTACAAGTTTGTCTGACGAAGGTCCTTTTCATTTATTTCCTTTTTCAGTTTTACTGTTAGGCAACAATTTTTTCAAGACCAATTTGCTCCTGACAAAAAAGTGCAAAGATTCTCGCAGGAGCACTTCATCATAATTAATTTTTTTTTATTATTTCTGTTTCAGAGACTGGCAGTGAAAACCTTTAAAGTTTTTCATTATAAAATATTACATGCTGTATTCTGAACATTCAAGTGATCTCAGAAAAATTGTATTGGGAAATACTAACCTTATAAAGCATGATTTTTTCAACATACTGTATACATATTACAGTATATAAAAAACTTACATGAGACAAGTTTTTTATATACTGTAATATTTTTGCCTTTTCAAGATATCTAACATTTGTAGCATCCTGATGAAGATCCCAAGCTTAGGACCGAAATATAGATGTCAGAACAATTGTTGTTTAAATTTAACTTAAGCCCTATTAAACACGATATTCTCCTTTTATAAATGTACTTACACATACACGTTTGGAAATTCACATCTGAAACATACGATATACAATGCATTAGACAGAGAATTCTTCCCTCCAGTTACACAGATGAAAAGTTGAGACAATGACGTGCTGTAACACACTGAATTCCGTTGTCTTATTGCAATATTCTAGTCTTGTCTCTCTCTAATCGTTGGGAGGAGCATAATTCATTTAGTATGGTAGGCAACAGTAAATACTTGAATCGAGTACTACGGGCAGCCTGACAATTAAATAATTCTATACGTGTACTGCAGGTTCCCTACCATACTGCGATAAGAGAGAGACAAGACTAGGTTATTGCAATAAGACAACGGAATTCATTCAGTTACAGCACTTGATTATCTCGACTATTCATCTGTGCAATTGGACGGAAGAATTCTCTGTCTGATGCATTGTATATCGTATGTATCAGATGTCAATTTCCAAATCTGTATAATCAAAAATTAGTTATGTCTTAAATTCGTTCCAAATATGTATTTCGAAATTGATCTTATATTCAGCAAAATTGTCTCTACGTTTTCCGAAATTTGTGGGAAGTTGGCTTTTTCCAAAATCAATTTCAATGGAAAATTCAATTCTTCAGAAACTCTTTTAAGTTTGAATCAAACTGAGTTTAATAACTCAAAAATCGATTTCAGTTTTTCCAGAACTCGGTGTTCCATTGCGATAAATTAGTTTCACTATTTCAAAATTGTTTTTTATTTTTTTTCAAAATTGATGTCAGTTTTATAAACACCAATACCATTTCGGAACTGAACTAATTTTCGAAATATATAAATACTTTCTTTAATATCATTAAATGTACATTCATTTAAAAAAAAACGAATCAATGATAAGTATAGTCCGTTCACGAAAGTTTGAGCGCATAGTAGGCGTTTGTTTATTTATCTGAAGTTGGCAGTATTTGCTGTCATAGCATAAAATAAAGTCAACGTTGCCGAATGTACCCGGCCTCGTCCGACGAGCTTGCGAGTTATCCGAGAACTCTAGGCAATATTGACAACATTGCGTATCAATCTGACAAGAAAATAAACAACATAACCTAAAATTTTAATATACACAGTGGAATATGCCAAATTTCCATGGCCAACTGATGGCTCAAAGTTTCGTGAACGGTTTATATGACATATTTGTGAATTTATGCATTATGAGATTGTTAGATGCTGTACATGCTTCATTGTTACAGATGAATTCGATAACAAAAAAGCCTTTCACTACGGAAAATATCCTGAATTATATCATTCAATTAGAATAACTCGATTCATAAATAAACTGGTCAAAAATTTTTCATTAATAAAACCAGGGTTTCAACAACGTTCAGCATTTTATTCAGTGAAAATTTTGTCAGAAGGGAAATTTAGATCAAAAACAAAAATAGGTTTATTATTGTTCATATTTTTATTGCACTATTTTTCCTACTAAAAATATACTTCATACACAGCTCTTCGAAACTCATGACACACTCCCTCGCATTCAAATGAAGAAGCACCAAGCTTGATGTGAATGAAAGCAGCACATGCAATCATTAACAAGCACTTATTCCTATTATTTACCTGACAACAGACGCAACATTTACGTTTTTTGGAGTGGATTTATCTGTTCTTTTCACTGACGCATCATTCGAAACAGTATTTAAATTTTTCGAAGAGGTATTTTTATCAATTTCTCTCTTTTTTGGCCATCCCAATTGTATACACTCCTCTAATGCTTTTTCTATCATTGTGTTTGATGATGTTATGTTTGCTTTTCTAACTTCTGATTCGCCTACAACAAAATTTAAATAAAAGATGTTCATTAAAACAATGTAAACTTATTTACAAAATAAAAAATCATCTGATTAAAAGTGAAAACTTAATAAAACAGGTGAGAGATGTACATAATCCGAACACTAGAAATAGAAACTACTATTATTTGAAAAAAACTCGCACTGAATTAGGCAAAAAGGCTCCTATCTACTCCAGCATAACAAAATTGAACTCCCTCCCCTTTAAAGAATGTAGAAACCTAAATCTTTTTAAATCCTTGTTAAAAAAGCACCTAAAAGGTATGTAAACAGTGTTGATATGGGTAAATTGTATTTTTATTGATGAAATAGCAACTATGATAACAACTTAGTTGATTTGTAGTTTATGTTAATAAATAAATAAATGAAAAAATAAATTGTACGAATCATTTATTGACTCACCGACTTGTATACTGGTGGCACTTGATTTAAAATCGGCTCTTTTCATCACCCTCGAAGATCTGTAAAATGAAGATGTTGAAAACTTAAAGAAAAACAAGCCTTGTACATCTTATCGTCGTTGCAAATAAAAAAGAAGAAACTATTAATTTAAGAAAATTATGAGAATTAAAGGGTTTTCCAATAAGAGGTGTTATTCTGAATAGCCCGCTATTTCGGTAGATGTCACGTTTGAAGCTGTCATTTTTTGACATTTGACAAGTAGAAACTACGCCATTAATAAAAATGGAACGATACACGCTTCAAGAACGCATTGAAATTGTAGAAATTCACTATAAAAATGGTAAAAACTTGGCAGAGACGGTTCGTAAAACTCGAACATTTTGGGTCGTCGTGGAGCACCTTGTCGAACCGCAATAAAGAAATTGGTGGAAAAATTCGAGCTGTTTGGACAAGTTAGTGATGTGAAGAATAAAACCCGTGCACATCGCTCAAGAACAGCCGAGAATATTGCTGCTGTAACCGAAAGTGTTGAAGAAAACCCATGTTTGTCCATTCCTCGTCGTTCTTTGGAATTAGGCATTCCACAAACGTCAATACACCGTATTTTGTATAAAGATTTGAGTCTTGAGGCTTATAAACTTCAGTTAACACAAGAACTCAAGCCGGCCGATCATCAACAACGTCGTGTCTTTGCTGATTGGGTCGTTGAAATGCATGAAAATGATCAGGACAGTGTTATCTCTCGAAGAGGTGATCACAATTGGCCACCGAGATCTTGTGATTAAACACCTTGCGACTTCTTCATTAGGGGCCACGTGAAAGAGAAGGTTTACGCCAATAGCCCAGCGTCGATTCAAGACCTCAAAGATGGAATTCGTGAGGCTATCAAGGGCATAGGGCAGCCACTTTGCGATTTGGTTATGGAAAATTTCACTAAAAGGATATGGTCCTGTAAGCGTGGTCGTGGTGGTCATTTGCCTGATGTTATTTTCCACTATTACGGTATAGATTCTTCTTTATAATGAAATAAATATCCGATCATTTATATTGAAAAATGGCATTTTTCTTTTAATATCAAAAAACCAAAAAACTCTTGTTGGAAAACCCTCTATAGTGTTCCGAATATTATGCAACGAATCAGAGAGGTGCGGGGGCTATGTCAATCGATATCCCGGTTCTTGGGAATTCAGTCTCTTCGGAACACAACCTACCTGTTCAGTCCAGGTTGTGGCATCGAATTCTTGAAAGTTGAATATCTTTCAGAAGTATTAGCATAAATAGCCACGTCTTCAGAATCACTGTCATCAGGAATTTCCGAAACCTCAATTCGGGTTTGCTTCGGAAATATTTGAGTATTTTTACCGTTCTGGTAATTTTGAATATCACAGACTTTCTTGGAAGGCATGCCTAACTGGATACATTCCTCTACTAGTGCCGAATAGTTCGGCTCACCATTATTTGTGTCTGGAAAGTTGAAAAAACAGTGTGAAACCCTTGAACTTCGCAGATATACTTTATCTTACCTTTATTTTTGAAAGTTGATTGAACTTCAGTGTTGGTACTTTCTGTTGGAGGACTGCAAAATAACGTATATTATAGTCTTTATATTAAAAACAGGGTGTCTACATAGTTGTGAACGAATACAAGAATTAGTTAGATTATAAATTGGAAACCAATCGTAAAAATGGGAAAAAAGATTACGCAAAATTATAAGTGTCCTGTTGCTTCGCCATTTTGCGTAGAACTCCAGGATGTCAGATCAATAAAAAACATAAAACAGATTTGAACAAAGGCAATAATGGGGAAAAGCTCTCTATGTTTATTTACTTCTTTATCTTCATTATGGGTCGTAGGTATTAATTAAATTATTTTTTCTTATTCTGTACAACTATAATAACTTAGATAATGTACCGCTGATAATATCAATAAGGTGTATGTGACTTAGTGTCAGTTGCAGGAACGTCCATTAAAATTTAAAGGTCCATTAAACTCTTAATCCTCCATTATTACAAGGAAATAATGGAGGATTAAGGGTTTAATGGACCTTTAAATTTTAATGGACGTTCCTGCAACTGAGCAATAATCCTTAAAACGAAGTCTTTTTGATCTCAGTTTATAAGGAATTTTAATTTATTTCGTTTCAGTAACCCTAAAAAATAAAATTGTGATCTACAGTGGAACTTCCCTATAACAAAAGCGCTAAATCTGCAAAAAAAATTCGTTATAAAGAAATTTCGTATACAAAAAATTTGTTTCTATAGTCGGCATTGACGCGGTCGACTTACTGATAAATTTAAGTTTATCATTCAAACTTAAGCACTTACTTTCAGACATTTTCGCACAACTTTCACACTAGCGTAATGGTTAGATTGAAACCAAACAGCCAGGGTGTATTTAAAACTGTTTCAGAAGGATCTATCTGCGCGCCGTAATGATTTAGTTTAAGGTCGGGATTTATAATTTACGTCCGGAAAAATTTCGGAAAAAACTCACCCTTATACCTTCTTACCAATGCCTATTCAAAGAGTGATGTTCTTAGAATATTTCGTTATAGAGAGAATTTACTTCGTTTTAGAGGTGTTTTTAACATGGAACTTGGATTCAAGGTGCAATGTCTTGTACAAAATTCGTTATACAGAAGTCCGTTATAGGGAAGTTCCACTATATACAGATCTGAGCCGAGAACCCTCTTTGATTTTTCAAATTCCAAAAGAATTAAGATTTTCTATTTGTGTTTTTATATTGAGGAGGTTCATAGGTAATCGTCTCATAGTATTCACTCAGTAAAAAAAATAAACGCTGTATTTGTATTCATCAGAGACGAAACAGTAAAAAAATGTGGCAAGCTCCTCCGCCATTTTGCACCAGTAAACAAACTATGCCATATTTCTTATTTATTTCAATTAAATCAGATTTATTATTGATTCTTATCAAGTCTGTCAGATGCGTCCGTCTATTTTGTGACACTCATTCAAGATGAAAAGTTCTGGGATTTCAAAAATCTACCAACTTAAAAGTTAGGTCCTTTTTTTCATCTAGAGCTGGTGTGGGTTTCCAATAAATTGTGAAGTTTTGAATTCTTGGCGAATGAATTATTATGATGAATGAAAACAAGTGATACAACAATTTTTTCGAATAAAAAAACGGATCTTCTTTGATCAGAATTAAACAAATGAATTGAAAATTAAAATAATGCAAATAGCGCCCGGCGCATCCGCCATTTTGCGACAAATATTAAACCTAAACAATTCTCAACATATTCCAATAAAATTTGAATTGTTCGTTGATATTTCCATTTCTAACGTTGAAACATTGAAGTTTTTAAAGTCAGTGTTGTATGGAGATCCGAATAAGTGATTTAAAATATACTAAATTGATTATGGAGAGAATTTCATTCCTGTCGACAAATAAAATTATAAATACCTGATTGAGTCTGTCAGCAGATGTTGCTTTCTAGTAGATTTCGAGTATCCGACGTGTTTACTGACATTAACATACAGCGATTCTTCTGGTTCCTCTGCCTCACATTCTATTGCATCTCTATTTATTCTTGGCACTCTTTCGACTGAAAAACACAAACCAGTAAAATTTCAAACAAATAGAAATGAAGTAAAATCACCTTGTTCCAAATTTGAAGACATCTGAGAATTGTTCGTCTTGGTTATTGACCTGAAACTGCAAAACAGAATATGACTCTTTTGGCTTTTTCGGAAACTTACTCGATCACTAACCGGGTTAAAAACTGACAGATAAACCGTTGAATTGCTGTCAATTTGTAACCCGAGTTAGTGATCGAGTAAGTTTCCGAAAAAGCCATTTGAAAACAGTATTGATCCTGAACTCAATTTCAGGTTAGGTTTTTCATTATTGGATTGATGTTAGCGGTATAGAAGTTTATAAGTACAGTGGAACTTCCCTATAACGAAAGCGCTAAATCCACAAAAAATATTCGTTACAAAGAATTTCGTTATACAGATAATTTGTTTCTATAGTCGGCAATGTCGCGGTCGATTTCACTGATAAATTTAAGATTATCATTCAAACTTAAGCACTTGCTTTTGGACATTTTCACACAACTTTCACACTAGCGTAATGGTGGAATTGAAACCAAACAGCCAGGGGTGTATTTAAAAACTGTTTCAGAAGGATCTCTCTGCCCGCCGTAATGATTTAGTTTGAGGTCGGGATTTATTACGTACGTCTGGAAAAATTTCGGAAAAAACCCACCCTTAAACCTTCTTACCAATACCCATTCAAAGATTGATGTTCTTTGAATATTTCGTTATAGAGAGAATTTACTTCGTTTTAGAGGGTGATTTTTACATGGAATTTGGATTCATCGTGCAATGTTTTGTACGAAATTCATTATACAGATGTTCGTTATAGGGAAGTTACACTGTATATGAGATTAATAGCAAAACAACATTAGTCGGGTCAGCTAGTAAGGGAAAATTTTGGCGATATGTAGAGAATTAATTTGTAATTACCTATTACGTGTAGTTTCAAACGCTCCTACTGGATCCTTTTTAGATAAGTTCAATTGATCTGGGGTAGAACTTTTCCTTATATTAGGCGGAGTATTCCGTGTAGCCAAATTTGTTTTCTTCAGAGATCCTGTCCTACCAAAATCCTCAGTCGAAGAATAACAATTTTGGGGACTTGATAGATACGTCGATCCTTTCGGCAACGTTGCACTTCTATTAAATTCTGGTGAAGAAAAAATAATTATGCAATGTGATGAAAACATATCTAGAAATGATTTATCATCATTCAATGTGATAGCTGTTATGTTGAGGTTATCTAAACCTCTTGCTTTTAGCTACAATGGTTGCGTTCAGCGGACACAACAGTTGTGCAACCGTTGAGTGAATTTGCGATGAAAGCACTCAACCAGTGAACTCAAGCTCAACATGTTCACTGAGCTGATGCCATTTTTCCTAGCGACTTCAAAATATGCTCACTGATCACGGTTTTCTGTTTACAGTTGTGAGCTGTTTATGTGGTGTAAATTTGACATTCAGGTTAGGTGACGACACCGACTATAACCTCAAAGAAAATACCTTAAAATGGTATACAGATGGTTCCAAAACCTCTACAGGAGCTGGCGCTGGGATATACGGGCCAAGTACCAAGTGTGCACTGTCGCTAGGCTCCTGTATGAGCGTCTTTCAACCGGAAATCTTAGATATTGAAAGATGTCTAGATATAAATCCAGAAAGAAACTATCAGAAGTGCGATATAGCCATACACTCAGATAGTCAAGCTGCTATTAAAGCACTGAACTCCTACGTCATCGACTCAAAAATGATCTGGTAGTGCCAGAACAAACTCAATGAGGTAGGCAAGAAAAATAAGGTCTTATTAATCTGGGTTCCCGGCCACTCGGGAATCAAAGGAAACGAAGAGGCCAATACATTTGCCAAAGAGGGCGCACGAATATCACTTATTGGCCCAGAACCCTTCTGTGGCATATGTAGATGTACCAATAAGAAGGAGTTTCTGGAGAAGGAGAAAGCCGAGAGGAAAAAACTCTGACGGAATCTCCCAGGGATGGATCATTCCACTAAGTTCCTTCGGAACTTTAAAACAGCGGGATCCAAAAGATATATTGATCTTGGTAAGAAGTAATTACACCTGCTCACTGGCTTTCTTACAGGACATTGTCGCCTCAGGAAGCACCTGTTGAGGATGGGATTATCGGACACGGACGAGTGTAGGTTCTGTGGGGAGGAGGAAGAAACCCCCATTCACCTAGTCACGGAATGCTTTGGCATTGCGAGCCTAAGGAGAGAATGCCTTGGGTAGAAACTTGTAAGAGTGAGGAACTCTCTAGAAATGGAAGGCGAGCTGTGATGGGTGTGGCCAGAACAGCTCTGTGAGGGGGCACAATAGACCTTGAGGTCGTTCAGTGAACTGTAACTCCTTTTTAAACTAAACTAAACTATGTGAGCAACTTAACAAGTTTATACCGTTCAGAAACCTTCCTACTGATCAGTCAACGCTCTGTGAGAGCTCAGTGATCAGATTTGCAACAGTTGTTTTCACTGAACGCAGCCAATATAACAACAAGTATTTACCGAATGGCACTTTGGGTAGATCCTCTGTACATCTTGATACTGAATTCGATCTAGAATTGATTGAGGTTAGGGATAAATTTGAGTTCAATGTTTCTCTTGAAAACTCCTTCCTTTTGGGCATTCCAAGTTGAATACATTCCTCTATTATTGCTGCAAAGTCTTGATTATTCTTCGATTCAGGGTAACTCTCAGTTTTTATGGATTTGCTTTTAGAATCGTTGTTTGGAAGGTTATTCTTCAAAGATTTATTGGAAGCCAAATTAGGGACGAATTTTTTACCAGACAAAATTGGCGAATGTACATCCTCTGAAATAAGATGAATAGGTTGGAAAATGATGAAGAATTCTAAAATATACTACTTACCACTATCGTTATATAATATGGGATTTTCACCATTTCTGTAACGAAAAAAACTTTACAATTTACCAGATGAAACAATGAAATAATTAAATTGTAGCGACAAATGTTATCGAAACCGCAAAAACTCAAGTTTTTCTGTTTGAAAGAACTTATTATGTACAGTGGAACTTCCCTATAACGAAAGCGCTAAATCCGCAAAAAAAAATACGTTATAAACAAATTTCGTTATACAGAAAATTTGTTTCTATAGTCGGCAATGTCGCGGTCGACTTCACTGATAAATTTAAGTTTATCATTCAAACTTAAGCACTTCCTTTTAGACATTTACGCACTATTGTCATACTAGCGTAATGGTTAGATTGAAACCAAACAGCCAGGGGTGTATTTAAAACTGTTTTAGAACGATCTCTCTGTCCGCCGTAATGATTTATTTTAAGGTCCGGACTTATTACGTACTTAATTTTTTTAAAAAACCCATCCTTATACCTTCTTACCAATACCCATTTAGAGAGTGATGTTCTTTGAATATTTCGTTATAGACAGAATTTACTTCGTTTTAGAGGGTGTTTTCAACATGGAATTTTTATTCAAGGAGCAATGTCTTGTACGAAAATCGTTATACAGAGAAATTCGTTATACAGACGTTCGTTATAGGGAAGTTCCACTGTATTTTCAAATTTTTTTTCAGGCTTAACATACCTACTAGCTCCCAAATCTGACCTTGCAGAACTTCTAAATGTTGAGTACCGTTCGGTAGTGTTAGCATAAATTGCTCCATCCTCAGAATCCCCAATTCTTGGAGTAACTGATCGAACAAAATCCTCAGCTCCTATCGACTTTGTTTCTCGTACCTTACTTCTATCCAAAGATCTCCGAAGCTCTTGGAGTTTCTTCACCGGTACTCCTAACCTAACACAATCTTCGATCAATGTGGCATTGTTTTCTTCGTCACTACTCATTCCTGATGAACAAATAAGAGTTAGCTTTTGAAAATTCTATTATATTACACTCTTTTACCTTTTTTGGATTCATACTGAGATAGGGGACTCCTCTTAGGTGATGGACTGTAAATGCAAACAAATTATAATTAATAATATTGAGTCAGTTTTACCACAACCACTAAAGTACAAGCCTGAGAACATGGAAATATGGCAACGTAGGCGCTAAAGATATACAGTGGAACTTCCTTATAACGAAAGCGCAAAATCCGCAAAAAATATTCGTTATAAAGAAATTTCGTTCAACAAAAAATTTGTTTCTATAGTCGGCAATGTAGCGGTCGACTTCACCGATAAATTTAAGTATATTATTCAAACTTAAGCACTTCCTTTTAGACATTTTCGCACAACTTATACACAAGCGTAATGGTTAGATTGAAACCAAACAGCCAAGAGTGTATTTAGAACTGTTTCAGAAGGATCTCTCTGCCCGCCGTAATGATTCAGTTTGAGGTTGGGATTTATTACGTACGTCCGGAAAAATTCGGAAAAAACCCACCCTGATACCTTCTTAACAATACTCATTCAAAGAGTGATTCTTTGAATATTTCGTTATAGAGAGAATTTACTTCGTTTTAGAGGGTCTTTTTAACATGGAATTTGAATTCAAGGTGCAATGTCTTGTACGAAATTCTTTATGCAGAGAAATTCGTTATACAGACGTTCATTATAGGGAAGTTCCACTGTATATAGACAATAAGTCAACCTGACCTGATTTGTCCACTCTCACAAACGATTTAAGTTCGGTGGTAGGAACTTGTTCCAATGGGAATCGACTTGTGAAAAAACGTCACCCCTAGATATACGACTCAGTCCGCTAAAGCTTCCCATACATTAAGGGTTTTATTTCTTGAACGATTGTCACTTATTCTTACCTTTTATAACTGTAATGCAGATTCGGTCTACCTGGCTGACTCAAATAACTTCTGGTTTCATCGGCGTTGGCATATAAAGATTCTTCATGTTCATTATTGGCTCTAGTCATCTCAAATTCATTAGTATCATACCTGAAGAGAATTAACATTTCAAAAAATTATTCTATGAAGTTTCATTCGCTCTGAAGAAGTGTTGATTGATAGAAATGAACGACTTTGTTTAATATTCGTAGTAACAACCTTTACCTCGTTTTTGGTGGCATAAAACCAATTTTTTCTGTTTTGTTCTTCGGGATATCAGACTTGAATCCATTATTAATTGAGGTTCTACTAATGAGGTTTCTGTCAAACGAATTTTGAATAACCATATTCCTTTTCGCATGCGATTCTGCGGCAGTGAAATCTTCATTTGAAGCACAATAACTTTGAGAAGATGTCAGGTGCGCAGACGATTTTTTGGGTAAAGATGCACTTCTATTATCTGGAAGAAAAACATTAAGATAAAATTTCTGTTATGAGAAGAAGTGGAACTTAATTACATGAACTAATTATGAAAACGTCTCCTAGAGGCCCTAGAGGGTTTTCCAATAAGAGGTGTTATTTTGAATAGCCCGCTATTTCGTAAATGTTACGTTTGAAGCTGTAATTTTCCGACATTTGACAAGTAGAAACTACGCCATTTATAAAAATGGAACGATACACGCTTCAAGAACGCATTGAAATTATTAAACTGCACTTTAAAAATGATGAAAGTTTGGCAGAGACGGTTCGTAAAACTCGAACATTTTTGGGTCGTCGCGAACCACCTTGTCGGACCGCAACAAAGAAATTGGTGGAAAAATTCGAGCTGTTGGAACAAGTTAGTGATGTGAAGAATAAAACCCGTGCACGTCGCTCAAGAACAAGTGTTGAAGAAAACCCAGGTTTGTCCCTCGTCGTTCTTTGGAATTGGGCAATCCACAAATGAAATTGGATAGTATTTATCTGGACAACGTTTACTTTCAACAAGACGGCGCTACATGCCACACAATCAACTAAACCATTGATCTTTTGTGGGAAAAGTTTCCGGACCGTGTTATCTCTCGAAGAGGTGATCACAATTGGCCACGTGAAAGAGAACGTCTACGCCAATAGCCCAGCGTCGATTCAAGACCTCAAAGATGGAATTCGTGAGGCTATCTAGGACATAGGGCAGCGCCTTTGCGATTTGGTTATGTAAAATTTCATTAAAAGGATATGGTCCTGTAAGCGTGGTCGTGGTGGTCATTTGCCTGATGTTATTTTCCACAATTAACAGCATAGCATATTGAAAAATGATATTTTTCTTCGAATATCAAAATAACACCTCTCATTGCAAAACCCTTTAGTTAATAGTGAAGTTTTTTCAGTCACTATCTTCCATTGCTGGTCAATATACAGGGTGGCCATTTGAAAACGAAACAGACGAGATTACAGACGAAATAAATTTTTTCGATAGAAATGCTCGGACAGGTCGATTTCTGTTTCGAGGGGGACAACTTAAGATGTGGGTTACGGACGCATAGCGCTTCAACCCTTGCTACTACAACCCTCACCCCCAATTTTTGAATAGGGAAGATGGGGTGAGTGATACCTCATTTGAAAGGTATTTTTATACTGATTTCAGCACAGTAATTGTTTTTTCATTTTATGCATTAGTTCTCGAAATATTCTTAACTAAGTATTTGAAAATGAAGTGGTGTTTTCATGACACTTGTAGTGTTTTTTTTGTTAAAAATCGACATTTTGAGCCTCAAAAAACCATGACTGTGGCTTCCTTCCTCCAATCCACTGACATAGAAATCTTTAATCAAGATGTCGAACAAACAAAGCGTATTGCGAAGGAGCTCAATCTTGCTGAAACTCAATCTAAATTATCTTCGATATAATTTGCAGTATTTCCAATAACATGCGGTAACACTTGATCGATAGAAATCTCCAAAAAGTCCAAATACGTACATATCTCTAATCAGATTACCAGGTAAGAAAATCAAATCATTAATGATACCACAGAAATATTCCAGTTCCAATTCGTGAAACGATTTCCGACTTAATTATGAAGTGTTTTCTCAGTTGGCTTCAATAATGTTTTCATTTTGTTGATTATTGAATTCATATCTTTTTCAAAAAAATGAGAATCGATAATTTTTTATTTATTACGAACAGATCATTAAGTTGGCTTACTGGTTCTTTGACATGTGAATTATTCTTAGTTTTGAATCGAGACTTGTATGTGTTCTAATTCTTTGTTCGACATGGTTTAGTCAATTGCAGAGCGAGTACAAATAATTTCACTTTTTTTTGCTAACAATCAATGTGCGAATAGAACCGCAGAATTCTTCAACCAACGACATTTAGATAAACATGGTTGTTTTGAAGCTCAAAATGTCGATTTTTCACAAAAAAAACACTGCAAGTGCCATGAAAACACCACTTCATTTTCAAATACTTAGTTAAGAATATTTCGAGAACTAATGCATAAAATGAAAAAAACAATTACTGTGCTGAAATCAGTAGAAAAATACCTTTCAAATGAGGTATTACTCACCCCATCTTCCCTATTCAAAAATTGGAGGTGAGGGTTGTAGTAGCAAGGGTTGAAGCGCTATGCGTCCGTAACCTACATCTTAAGTTGTCCTCCTCGAAACAGAAATCGACCTGTCCGAGCATTTCTATCGAAAAAATTTATTTCGTCTGTAATCTCGTCTGTTTCGTTTTCAAATGGCCACCCTGTATAAAGAATTCATACCGCTAGCAACTCTGCATAAATATTCCGGCCATCCTTTAGCAGATATTGGCTTTTTGCCCATCAAAGATGGAGATAAAGGAGTCGGACTTAAAGCCTCTTCCGAAGATTCTCTTCTTTTGGGCATTCCCAGTTGTATGCATTCTTCAATAAGTGCTGCAAAATCTGGATTTTTACCAGTATCAGATTTTGTAGGCACTTTAGTCTGCAGTGGAACTTTACTAACATTCTTAGAAACCATAGGTAATTGATTTTCAGATGGAAATTGAGAACGTGTACCAATCAGAGCTATAAAGAAAAGATATAAGATTTTAAAAAATTCAAGACAAAATACTGAAAGAAAAAAGTGGTACGCCACTGAGATATTTTAAGCTATAGTCCGTCACGAAAGGTTGAACCGTCGGTTGGCCATGGAAATTTGGCATATTCCACTGTGTATATTAAAATTTTAGGTTATGTTGTTTATTTTCTTGTCAGATTGATACGCAATGTTGTCAATATTACATAGAGTTCTCTGATAACTCAAAAGCTCGTCGGATACATTCGGCAACGTTAATTTTATTTTACGTTACGACAGCAAATACTGCCAACTTCAGATAAATAAACAAACGCCTACTATGCGCTCAAACTTTCGTGAACGGACTATAACGATTATTTTAAATTCTACTTTCAAATTGTGACAAAAAATCACTTCTGCCTTTTTTTCGTGTGTTTTTTCTGCTTTCTTTTGTTTGAAGAAAGTTGGAAACATAACTCACCTTTACTGTTAGAAGATTTTGATTCTGGATTTTTGAAAGCAGCCCTGAAATTCAAAATGATCTATAAAATATCTACAACCAAACAAATCATTCGTAAAGCATCTATGACTTATAATCTATACCTGTTAGATGAGGAATGATTTTTGAGTTGAGAACTGGACATAACCTGTTCGTGAATCTTTGAGCTGTTGACAGATGGGTTCACTCCATTACAATATGCATTACAAAGAGTTTTTTTCCTATCTGAATGATCGAGTTTTCCTAAGGATTCATTAGGGATGTCTGAAAAAAAATTCAATTGAAAATTAATGCAATAATTATCTAACATTTGATGACATTTTGAAACCATTCACATCAACTCTTCACTTTGGGTTGAAAAAATATATCATTACTTACTTTTGAGTATGTTGTCATTAGAGATGAAATCATTTTTTCGTGGTTGAAGTAAGGATAACCTGAAAATTAAATTGATCAGTTAATTCAAAGAAAATTGATTCTAGAATTGACAGAAAGTGTTTTATATATACAGTGGAACTTCCCTATAACGAAAGCGCTAAATCCGCAAAAAATATTCGTTATACAGAAAATTTGTTTCTATAGTCGGCAATGTCGCGGTCGACTTCACTGATTAAGTTTATCATTCTAACTTAAGCACTTGCTTTTAGACATTTTCGCACAACTTTTCACACTAGCGTAATGGTTAGATTGAAACCAAACAGCCAGGGGTGTATTTAAAACTGTTTCAGAAGGAACTCTCTACCAGCCCTAATGATTTAATTTGAGGTCGGGATTTATTACGTACGTCCGGAAAATGTTCTAAAAACCCACCCTTATACTTTCTTACCAATACCCATTCAAAGAGTGATGTTCTTTGAATATTTTGTTATAGAGAGAATTGACTTCGTTTTAGAGGGTGTTTTTAACATGGAATTTGGATTCAAGGTGCAATGTCTTGTACGAAATTCGTAATACAGACGTTCGTTATAGGGGAGTTCCACTGTAGATTCATTTAACTTTGCAGTTTGAGCAACATGAAGTGAAAAATATTGTCTCATCACCTATTTAATGAAGAAGAATCAAAATTTGTTGACTTCGCTCTTGGTAATTTCTCTGCAGAATGTTCATCTGTCATGTTCCTCGTTCCTTGCATCTTCAAATCTTTTATTGACATCACGTCGAAAGATTTATTGGTCATGAACAAGTTTGCTGAACCTGAAAAATAATAATCAAAGGTAGTTACTCAACATCATCAAAGAGTTTTACTAACCTTTTTGATTAACAGTTTTGTAATTCGTCTTTGGACTATTCACATTGTCCTCTACGTATTTGTTCAATATACTTTCTTTGTTCTTCTTCTGCACACCTAGCTGTATACATTCCTCAAGAATTGCCATACGGTCAATTGCGGTATTTCTAGATGAAGAAACAT
This sequence comes from Propylea japonica, assembly GCA_013421045.1. Lineage (NCBI taxonomy): Eukaryota > Metazoa > Arthropoda > Insecta > Coleoptera > Coccinellidae > Propylea > Propylea japonica. Next base: position 20,109,144 of record CM024244.1, read on the forward strand.
TACACTGTTCTCTTTTGTAATCCAATTCAGTATCAGGTTCATTCATTTTGCTGCACCTAGGAAAGAAAATACTAAGCAACTCAACCTTAAGATGTAGGAGAAAGGATATATTGATGAGTGACAACCTCAGAGTAAAAAGTAAACATAGAGATACCTTCACGCATTTGTTATGCAGCCAAGTAGAATCTGTTGATACGCGCGAACAAACTTCCGGCGTTGCGAAATCGTGCCTTAAGTTTATTCCGTATTGGGATAATTGATTTACCGCTCCCCTACTCTGATACTAACGGCTTGCGTCTGCAACAGACATTACTGTCAGTTTGGCAACATCATCTGTTAGTGTTTAGTTACTTGATGCGTTGTGTCTACATTTTCATTTCGATTTGACGTTCATAAACTGAACTATTTTACTGATTTGGTGGCAGTTTATTGTTGCTTAAGGCTATTTCGGTAATTATAGTTAAAGCAAATTACGAAAATGTTGTACAGTAGAACCCCGATTATCCGTGCCAGTCGGGACCAAGCCTTCGCCGGATAATCGAAAACACGGATAATCCAAAGACCTAGTTTTAATTTTCAACCATTTATTTAGACAGAGCTATGTGTCAAACAAACAAAAAAAACGTAATACTAGATACATGCAACAAGAAATAACAGTTTTAATATTTAAAAATAATGTCTAAACGTACATTGAACAGTGTCTATATGTCACATTGAAAAATCGCTTGAAAAAATCACCGATTTTTGTTTGTTTTTGGGCTTCGTAAATTCTACACTTTATAATCTCCCTCATTTTTCTAAAGGCGGGTTCACACGGGGTCGTGAATCGGGCGAGAGTACGACCCACCGGTCAGTCGGTCGAAATCACTACCAAGTGTGAACTAACGGTAGAGAGGGTGATGGTAGTGCACGCACTGCACGCCTTTGAAAATGGGGGTCGTGAAATCTCCATTTTGTTGGAGTGAGCACGCCCTCTTCAGTCGTATTCACTTCAGTCGTGTTCACTACCCCGTGTGAACCCGCCTTAAGCTTCTAAGCTTGTCAGAATACCGCACGGAGAATCCGCCGCCCGGATAAAGCGCGCACGGATAATCGAGGTTCTACTGTATTATATTCAGAAAATGTAGAAAAGAAAATCTAACTATTGTTTATTTCACCCGGTGCGGCAGTGAAATGCTTCCCTTCTCACTCTAGAGCTTGGTTGATTACAATGCAGTGCTATACACGCGTAGAGGCATCTCTATGTTTACTTCTTACTCTGAGGTAATAACAATTGAAAGATATATTGGAGTTTCTAATTTTGGTTTTTATTTTAGGGACACTCATTTCAATTCAATATTGGGGGCCCAAGATCTACAGATTTGGAAATTCACATCGAAAACATACGATATACAATGCATTAGACAGAGAATTCTTCCCTCCAGTTGCACAGATGAATAGGCGAGATAATCAAGTGCGATAACTGAATGAATTCAATTGTCTTACTGCAATGATCTAGTCTTGTCTTTCTCTTATCGCAGTATGGTAGGGAACCTGCAGTACACGTATAGAATTATTTAATTTGTCAGGCTGCCCGTAATACTCGATTCAAGTATTTACTGTTGCCTACCATACTAAAGAATTACGCTCCTCTAAACGAGAAGAGAGACAAGACTAAAATATTGGAGTAAGACAAAGGAATTCAGTGTGTTACAGCACGTGATTGTCTCGACTATTCATCTGTGCAACTGGACGGAAGAATTCTCTGTCTGATGCATTGTATATCGTATGTTTCAGATGTGAATTTCTAAACCTGTCTAATAGACTACTGTCGAATATCAAGGAGATCCAAGATAAAAATTTCAAGAAAAAACTGAAGGAATTATTGATACAGCGCACAATATATAGCTTATCAGAATTTTTTGGAGAACAGTTTCACTAATTTGAATATTGCTTCACTACTTTTGTTTCGTTTTTGACAGGTGACATGTAAATGTTGATGCTACATTAAATATTATCATTATTGTTATTATAATTCAATTATTTTTCCGTAACGTAATGCTAGAATACATTGTGTCCATACCTAGATCCTGAAGAACTATTATTATGAGGAGTTTTATCTGGTGTGTTTATTTTTTTCGGCATTCCCAACTGAATACATTCTTCCAGTAAAGCTGCATAATTGGAATTACTACCAGAAATGTTTTCACCCTTGTTTTCTGCAATGAATATTTGCTTGTAAATTACGATAATATAACTGAGAATAGTAAATCATAAAATTTTGAACACTTCAAACTGTGAGAATTTTGAAATATAACTTACAGGCCTAAGGTCTTAATTGCGTGGAAGAAGAAGAAAATTTACCTGTCAGATCTGTAGGATGGATATCTTTACTCATAGAGCATCTTCCGGATGAATTCCTGTGAAGGCAAATTATTTAAATTTAATTATTTCTATTAGGTACTACGAATAGTTTTACCTATTGCTGAAAGCACCATTATTTTCATACAAATTGTGTTCTATAACTTCTTCAAATATCACAGAGTGTTCAGAGTCCGACGCCTCTGGAGTGTCCAATTTTCCTCTTACAGGTATAGACATCTGCTCTTGTAACTTGTGTTTTGTACTTTCGTTGGGTGATACCTTAAAATTCGTTGTTACTTCTAGAATAAAAGTAGATCATTTTTTATCAATTAGTAAGCAACATTGTCTTTTTTACTGAAAATTTATAGAAGAAGAATATTGCACGATACATCAATACTGACAATGAATGAATAAAAAAGTATTATACCACTATTTTTGGTCCAAAATATATCATTAATACCTCTAGATGTGCAATTGGACTTCGACTCTGCTTTTGGATGTTCCTCTGAGACGAACCTGAAATAGATTTTCTTGTTTTAATTTAATCCAAAATTAGTTTTTTGCTACATACTTAACTATCGGGTTCATTTCTTTAGGTACATCTGAAGACTGGGGTAATTCAGTTATAGACAGTGGTTCCCTAGTGTTCTCTGGACTTACATGTTGCTTCAATTTAGACAAACCTAGTGAAAATTTTTCAGTCTTGGAGTTCTCTTCGTCTTTGAAATTCAATTTCCATTTCCACTTCCACCTTTTTGACTTATTTCTGAAAAAACAAGAAATAAAACTGAACCCAAACAATTTGAAGTAGAAAAACTGTCAGTAAAATGGGCAAATACATCTCAAATAAACCTAAGTGTCAATGATTCTTGTGACATTATATTGACACTAACCTAACCTGAGTGTCAACCATTCTTGTGACATTATATTGACACTAACCTAACCTAAGTGTCAAATCATTCTTGTGAATTTATATGTATACTCCGTTCACGAAAGGTTGAGCCGTCGGTTGGCCATGCAAATTTGGCATATTTCACTGTGTATATTGAAATTTTAGGTTATGTTCTTTATTTTCTAGTCAGATTGATACGCAATGTTGTCATAGTGCATAGAGTTCTCTGATAACTCGCAAGCTCGCCGGACGAGGCCGAGTACATTCGGCAACGTAGACTTTATTCACTTTATGACAGTAAATACTGCCAACTTCAGATAAATAAAGAAACGTCTACTATGCGCTAAACCTTTCGTGAACGGACTATACAAGTATCTTTCAACTATAGTCCGTTCACGATAGTTTGAGCCGTCGGTTGGCCATGGAAATTTAGCATATTCCACTGTGTATATTAAAAATTTAGGTTATGTTATTTATTTTCTTTTCAGATTGATATGCAATGTTGTCAATATTGTATAGAGTTCTCTGATAACTCGCAAGCTCGTCGGACGAGGCCGGGTACATTCGGCAACGTTGACTTTATTTTACGTTATGACAGTAAATACTACCAACTTCAGATAAATAAACAAACGCCTACTATGCGCTCAAACTTTCGTGAACGGACTATATGTATCTTATAATGCCATGTAAAAACTCGAGAGATCTATTCACAATGGTTGAGTACAGATTTCAGTAAATTATAGGGAAACCAATTACCTTGTGTCAACTGTCACCCCATCCTTCAGATCAGGTTCTTTTTCAACCAGAGAATTGGATTTCTGAGATTTATCATCATCTACAAAACAATTTTGAGTAGTTTCCGGAGTTGTACCAGATGTTTCTTTTTCCTTGGAACCGAATTTCCACTTCCACCATTTCTTTTTCCTGAAACTAAAATAGACAATGAAATATTATTACATAGTACTAGCAGACCCAACAGACGTTGTTCTGTACACACAAAAATTCATTCAATTCGATCCAACCGTTTAGTTGCAGAGTAGATGAATAACCTAAATAACGACTACAGCGCCATCTGTTGATCTGATTTGTGATCATAAACATACGGGCATCAGGCAACACAAAATACATTCATGCATCCCTCACACTTCGGTAGCTTCTCCTACCCGCCTAGTGCCTACCTCGGGGACGCATTTTGGTGCGATTTCATCTTCAACCTACCATATATTTTGATGTATTCATCATAATTGAATGATGTAAAAAGCAATTTCGTTCTAAATTAAATACTGGGTATGAACGAGATATTTAATTCGATAAGGATCAATAGCGTATTCATAAAAAAATACTCCCAAATAATGCATAATTTTGAGAAACATTCGGATACCTTTAAAAGGTGATACCGCGTAAACCTTGAAGGATAGATATATGCTATCGCGGACTTTTTTGTAGGACTATTGAAGAGGTACATTTCCGTCGTACATTGTTTCCATGTACGTCTTACGGTTTTTGCGGCGCACCTAAAAATAGCTGATCATGGCTGATTTTGGTACTCATATTTATTATCATTGAAGTTATAGTAGGTTTCCTTAATTTTCTCGGGTGAAAAGTATAGCCTATGTTACTCAGGGCTAGTGTAGCATTCTAAGGGTGAAAGAATTATTGAAATCGGTCAAGTAGCTTATGAGTTAACTCGTATCAACGCCACAAACATACAAATCTTTCCTCTTTATAATATTAAAGTATAGACATAGATATCATTCTGATCATTCTTACCTAGCATCCAAACTTCCAGAATTGTTTTTATCAACTCTATTTCTTCTTCCCTGATCAAATTCTTCATTGTTCAAACACGATTGGCGGTCTGTTGGTGTACTCTCCCCGCTCTCACTTTGGTGACTATCTTCAGATGCAAACTGCCATTTCCACTTCCATTTTCGTTTTTTTATACTGACAAAAAAGAATTGTTCGATCAGTTATAAAAACTTTTCGCACGCAAAAAAGTAACATTTTGTGCACTTGTTAAAAATATAATAATAATAATAATCTTTATTTCGACCCTTAAACAGCAATACATACTGGCACCAGGGCCTACTAATTATATTATTTGATTAGAAACCAGAAAATACAACAAAAATAATATCCTTAACTCAACAAAATTACAAAAAGAAAGTCTATTCTAGTCTCATAAAGTATTTTAAGGCATGGCAAAACTTTTTCCAATCTCTGATATTAGTTAAATCTGCTCTATATTGAATATATTTTTAACTACTTTATTCTGGGTTCTCTATAACTATTTTATCAAGAAAGTAAGCACTGAGAATAACTTCAGGACATTGCTTAGTAAAAGGGAGGAATGGAAACGGGCATACACCGACGATAACCTCAAAGAAAATACCGTAAAATGGTATACAGATGGTTCCAAAATCTCTACAGGAGCTGGCGATGGGATATATGGGCCAAGTACCAAGTGTGCACTGTCGCTAGGCTTCTGTACGAGTCTTTCAAGCGGAAATCTTAGCTATTGAAAGATGTCTAGAAATAAATCTAGAAAGAAACTATCAGAAGTGCGATATAGCCATTCACTCAGATAGTCAAGTTGCTATTAAAGCACTCAGCTTCTACGTCATCGATTCAAAAATGATCTGGGAGTGCCGGAATAAACTCAATGAGGTAGGCAAGAAAAATAACGTCTTTTTTATCTGGGTTCCCGGCCTCTCAGGAATCAAAGGAAACGGAGAGGCCAATACACTTGTCAAAGAGGGCGCACAAATGTCACTCGTTGGCACAAAACTCTTCTGTGGTATATGTAAATGTACCTATAAGAAGGAGTTTCTGGAGAAGGAGAAAGCCGAGAGGAAAAAACTCTGGCGGAATCTCTCAGGGATGGATCATTCCACTGAGTTCCTTCGGAACTTTGAAACAGCAAGATCTAAAAGATATCTGGATCTTGGTAAGAAACAATTACACCTCCTCACTGGCTTTCTTACAGGACACTGTCGCCTCAGGAAGCACCTGTTGAGGATGGGATTATCGGACACTGACCAGTGTAGGTTCTGTGGGGAGGAGGAAGAAACCCCCATTCACCTAGTCACGGCATTGCGAGCCTAAGGAAAGAATGCCTTGGGCGAGAAACTTGTAAAAGTGAGGAACAAGCCTCGTTGAAGCCTTCACAGTTATTAGATTTCATTAGATCTCTGGAATTGGAAGGCAAGCTGTGAAAGGTGTGGCCAGAACAGCTCTGTAAGGGGGCACAATAAACCCTGAGGTCTCAGTGAACTGTAACCCCTTTTTAAACTAAACTAAAAACTAACTATTTTATCTATATCATAAAATACCTGTTACATCTGGAATCGTCCAATTTCAGTTCATACGATTTGGTGTTATCACATAAAGCGTCTGCGTTTTCTTCGATGATTGAATCACAATTAACCGAACCTCTTTCTCCGTTCAGGATACTTCCTTCAAGTTCTTGATTAGTCATGGAAACAGCCGAGGAATTCATGGTGTTACTATGTTCTTCGTGAGCTACAGCATCAACTCCATCAACTGAGTCTTCGATATTTTCTTCAGGTGAATTTTTCGGAGAGTTCTCAGCCATATTAGGAGGTGGTTCATTGCTAGTGGCCTTAGGAAGAAATCTGGAAAGAGGAATGGTGTCTTCAAACTCAAACACACCAGTTTTTTTCAATACTCACTCTTGAATTCCAGAAGTGACTTCACTTTCTATAGTCAAATGACTCAGACTAGATCGGAGAGAAAATTGAGCAGGACTGTCTTCAACAGCAAATTGTGCACACTCATCTCTAGAAGCTATAAATGGTGGTAAATTGTGATCTCTGAATAAAGCGGAGTCCTCTCTTCTCACCCACACATCTTTCATCTGAAATAGGAAGTTTTTATGTTCACCATTGCCAAAAATTTCAATATCACAAACTCAAATGATACTTACTGTCTAAAAATAGATGGCGGTGTCGGTTCATTGGTAGTACAGTGATCTATAAATTTTTGGACTACCGCCATCTACCGGTCAGCTTTTGAAAAAATCAAAGAAACCTACTGCAGTATTCCACTTTCTCGAAAGCTAACCGATAGATGGCAGTGTTGGTTTAGTGGCAGAACAGTGACCTTTAAAATATTCTAATAGCGCCATCTACCATTAAACTTTCGAAAAAGCAGGTGACTGCAGTAGGTTTTTCTTCCGAAATGATTCTGAATGAAAATAGTTCAAGCATAAAATTATAGATGTCGACAACTGTACTCATGAATTCATATAATTTTGTTCCATTCATTAAAATTGAACCATTTTAAAACAACAAATTAAATGAATTGGTAACAGTATGAAATATCTTCCATTATTGATAAGGTGAATACGACTTATTTCTCAAAAGAATTCTTAACGATCTCAGTTTATGAAGAAGTTATATTCATTTCATTTTAGTACACCTCAAAAAACATATCGCTGCCTTTTGTTTACATCGAACTGTTAAATTTCAAAACAAAAACAAACATTTGCTGTGTATATCGTATCATCATATTCATTTCACCGATATCGAAGTTGGGGCTTATCTAAAGGGTTTTCTAATAAGTAGTGTTATTTTGATATTCAAAGAAAAATGCCATTTTTCAATATAAATGATCGGATGTTTATTTCATTATGAAGAAGAAGCTATGCCGTTAATAGTGGAAAATAACATCAGGCAAATGACCATCACGACCAAGCTTACAGGACCATATCCTTTTAATGAAATTTTCCATAACGAAATCGCAAAGTGGCCCTATGTCCTCGATAGCCTCACGAATTTCATATTTGAGGTCTTGAATCGACGCTGGGCTATTGGCGTAGACCTTCTCTTTCACGTGGCCACAAAGGAAGAAGTCGCAAGGTGTTAAATCACAAGATCTCGGTGGCCAATTGTGATCACCTCTTCGAGAGATAACACGGTCCAGAAACTCTTCCCGCAAAAGATCAATGGTTTCGTTGCTTGTGTGGCACGTAGCGCCGTCTTGTTGGAAGTAAACGTTGTCCAGATCAATACTATCCAATTTCGACCATAAAAATGACGTTTGTGGAATGCCTAATTCCAAAGAACGACGAGCAATGGACAAACCTGGGTTTTCTTCAACACTTTCGGCTACAGCAGCAATCTTCTCGGCTGTTCTTGAGCGAAGTGCACGGGTTTTATTCTTCACGTCACTAACTTGTCCCAATGGCTCGAATTTTTCCACCAATTTCTTTATTGCGGTCCGACAAGGTGCTTCACGACAAACCAAAAATGTTCGAGTTTTACGAAAGGTCTCTGCCAAATTTACACCATTTTTATAATGAATTTTAATAATTTCAATGCGTTCTTGAAGCGTGTATCATTGCATTTTTATTAATGGCGTAGTTTCTACTGGTCAAATGTCAAAAAATGACAGCTTCAAACGTGACATCTACGGAAATAGCGGGATATTCAAAATAACACCTCTTGTTGGAAACCCTTTATGTTTCTTTATTGATCTGAGATCGTAATGAATTTAAGAGAGGACACTTACCTCTTGTGCACTAGCAGACGCCTCAGACTGTTCCTTATTCGTCAAGATTTGCCCACGTCCTCCGGATGATTCACTACTATTTTCAGACAAATAAACCCGGTTTGTACCAGGTTCTTCATCTAACATCGAAAGGGTACTTAAACTCAACTCCGAAATCGATCCATTGTGACTTAAAACTGCAGGTGTATCTTCAGTGTTGTAAATACGAGCTGGTGTATCATCTAGGTTATAAATATGGCTGGTATTTTCAGCAGGTAAAGTAGACGGTAACACTCGTGAGGGAAACGACGAAGTATTTGCATTGTAGACTGCACTTGGTGAATCTTGTAAGCTTGATTGAAATTTTCCACTTCCCGATAATGAGAAACATCTGTTGATTTAAATCACTATTAGTTATAGTTTATTCAGAATAGATGAAATACAATGGAACTTCCCTATAACGAAAGCGCTAAATCCGCAAAAAAATTCGTTAAAAAGAAATTTCGTTATACAGAAAATTTGTTTCTATTGTCGGCAATGTCGCGGTCGACTTCACTGATAAATTTAAGTTTATCATTTAAACTTAAGCATTTGCTTTTAGACATTTTCGCACAACTTATCACACTAGCGTAATGGTTAGATTGAAATCAAACAGCCAGAGGTGTATATAAAACTGTTTCAGAAGGATCTCTCTGCCCACCACAATGATTTTTTTTAGGTCGGGATTCAATACGTACATACTTCAAGAAAAATTCCAGAAAAAACCCAACCTTATACCTTCTTACCAATACCCATTCAAAGAATGATGTTCTTTGAATATTTCGTTATAGAGAGAATTAACTTCGTTTTAGAGGGTGTTTTTAACATGGAATTTGGATTCAAAGTACAATTTCTTGTACGAAATTCGTTATACAGACGTTCGTTATAGAGAAGTTCCACTGTAAATGAAATATTAGTTCGTTTATATGAAAATATGAAAACATAACGAATCACAAAATTTCCTGAAATTATATCTGCTCTAAGACCTCAATATTACCTGTTTTGTACATTGTCTCTTGTATTGCGGAAAGAATTTCTTTCTTCTCTCAAATTGTGATTGCCAGTATTTGGATCTACATCCTGTTTGCTGCTACAACCATCTTTTCCATTATTTATTTCTGGGTCGTCCTTAATCATATTCATAAAATAAATTAGTAAACCAATAACAAAAAGCCAGAGGTTGCTGATCTCAGATCAATAAAGTAACACGCTTGGTGCCTATCTATGTTTCTCTATTGATCTGAGGGATTAACATTGACAGGTTATTGACACCAATAGGCGTTTTCAGAAACTACTCAGGGTTACTAACTCGATCACGGACCCGGGTTCTAAGTTTACGAACACATCAATTTAGGATTGGAAGTGACAGTCGTATCAATAACATTACCAAATATTTCATGGATTTATTTTTTTAGTACCAGTTTATTTTAGGATTGTCTCTAGTTTTGCTTGAATTTATTGGCTTTTGTAAAATATTCCTTATAATTTCTGGTGTGCCCTCAATGTTTAATGTTATTTTTGAGTACCTATGTTAAAGAAGTAGAGAATTTAGAGAGAGAGAGAGAGAATAAGTCTTTATTGTCCGACAGGCAAGAGCCATCGACCTTAGGTCCTTCAGCTCAGTAAATTTTAACAATATTTATTATATATAAAAAAAAAAAAAATTATACAGCCTATATTATATATCATTATTGCTATGGGTTTCATTTAGTTTTTGGAGTAATGTGCTGGTAGGTAATTTATTTTTTCAGTTCCATTTTATTTACTGATTGTCTCTAGCTTTGCTTAGATTTATTGGCTTCTCTAAAATCTTTTTTATAATTTCTGGTGTGGCCTTGCATGTTCAATGTTATCTTTGAGTACCTAGGTTAAGAAGTAAAGAAGGCTTTAGCTTTAACGCAGAAAGATTTGCATACAAAATTATAAAGAAGATCTTTCACATTATTTTCTCGGCTCATGGAACCACACATTTTACACTGAGCCAAATCCTCTTCTCTTTTCATAATTTTTAGGAATAGAATACATGAAATTACTAAGAAAAGAGTAGAAGACTTATTCCCGCCTTTTACAAATACAAAATTGAACTGCAGTGCACATGCGGCCTGCTCTCGTGTAGGGTTACGATAGATCAACCTGAGTCAGTGATCGAGTTAATAGCCCGGTACTTTCCGAACACGGGTTGGATGTTCAGGTTAGGTAAACGAACGCGCAGGTTAGGGATCGAGTTAACTCGAGTAAGTATCCGAAAACGCCTAATGAAAGCATCTGTCAATTGAGCTGTCAAAGGTAAATCAGGGGCCTACTGCACCAAATACTTTGCAACTTTTCACTTGCCAAAGGAATTAAGTTACACTAAAAGCATTCATAATTGAAAAATACAATGTCAAAAGTCAAGTGCAAAGTGAAAAACACTTCTCAGAATGTAAATGTTGGGAGAAATCTTGTGCATCATAATTAATTCTCACTTTTGAAATTTGTCAGAATGCAAAGTGCAAAGTGAAAAGTTGCAAAATATTTTGGTATAATAGGCCCCAGGGCGAAGTGCACTTTGCAGAAATTAAATATTGGGAGAAATGTATAATTAGTTTTCTATTTTGAAATTTGTCAGAATGCAAAGTGCAAAGTATTTTGGTGCAATATGCCCCAGGTATTCAACTTGGCTTCTATCGTGCGTTCAAAAAATTCGTGGTCAAGTAAGCTGTGGATTCTATTTTTCCTAGGAGTCTATGAGAGGAATAATAGAATCCACAGCCTACTTGACCAAGAATTTTTTTAACGCACGTTATAAAGAAATTACCATCGTTTTTACCTGCACATGAGTGTCGTCATTATCGTCAATCGTCAAACTGCTCAACTTGTAGCGACAGAGAACTGCGCAGGTGTACTTTCCTCTTTGAATTTCGTAACGTCATCTTCGAATATGCTTGATTTGGTAGGCAGCGATCTTCGTGCTGAAGGATGACGTCTATTTTCAATCGATGAATTTCTATTGATAATGCCGAAATCGGAAGATTTCCGCTGCTTAGGACTTGGTGGAACCGTCTGCGTTGGAGAGTCAGGAATTTCACTCGGAGAAATGATCCCGCTAGTTAAGCGACTGCAACATGGATAAAAATAAAAACATCATAATTTCATTTGAAACCTAGGGTATAGAACACTCAATTCTTAAGTTGAACTAACAAATTTGACAGTCTACCAAACTGTAGTTCGATTATACAGGGTGCGGCAGCATAACTTCCTTTTTTTAAAACTTAATAAAACGCATTGTATGAATCAGAAAATTTTTATTCGTTTTTTATAATATAGGCAGATACATAAAGTTTTGTTTTACCCAGTTTTGAAGATAAAATCAGGTAGGTGACGTCCCCCATTCTCCATACACTGAGTAAACCGATTTCTGGCGTTTGTCATGACTCCAGCCAGTATAGCAGGCGTTATGTTGGCAATTTCTTCTTGGATGTGGGAAAAAAAATTCCTGTAACATGTTTACATACCGGTCCGAAGTCACTGTCACTTTGACTTCATTTTCCTCAAAGAACCAGGGACCAATAATTCCACTTGAGGAAATTGCACACCACACTGTGACTTTAGGTGAATGCAAAGGCCCTTGATGCAATTGTCGATTTGACCCCTTGTGACTTTTTTCTATGGGGTTTTTTGAAATCTCGTGTTTATGTAAACCGTCCAAGGACCCAACAAGATTTGAAGAACAACATCCAGGAAAAAATTGCCAACATAACGCCTGCTATTTACTGACTGGACTCATGACAAACGCCAAAAATCGGTTTACTCAGTGTATGGAGAATGGGGGACGTCACCTACCTGATTTTATCTTCAAAACTGGGTAAAACAAAACTTTATGTATGTGCCTATATTATAAAAAACGAATAAAAATTTTCTGATTCATACAATGCGTTTTATTGAGTTTTAAAAAAAGGAAGTTATGCTGCCGCACCCTGTATTACTGAACAATCGAGTGCGTTCCAAGAATTACGCGAATAAGTTCAACATTGCCGCATACTTATTCAAATAGTGAATTGTTAGATTTTGATGTACAGATTTGGAAATTCACATCGAAAACATACGATATACAATGCATCAGACAGAGAATCCTTCCCTCCAGTTGCACAGATGAAAAGTCGAGATAATCAAGTGCTGTAACTGAATGAATTCCGTTGTCTTATTGCAATAATCTAGTCTTCTCTCTCTCTTATCGCAGTATGGTGGGGAACCTGCGGTACACGTATAGAATTATTTAATTTGTCAGGCTGCCCAAAATACTCGATTCAAATATTTACTGTTGCCTACCATACTGAATGAATTACGCTCCTCTCAACGATAAGAGAGAGACAAGACTAGAATATTGCAATAAGACAACGGAATTCAGTGTGTTAGACGGAAGAATTCTCTGTCTGATGCATTGTTTATTGTATGTTTCAGATGTGAATTTTCAAACCTGTATAAAAATCAATTACTGTTTGTTAGTCTAGATAAAACTCGAGAATGGCTAAACGGATATATATTATCTTGATCTTGAAATGTCCCTGGAGGTCTAGGGAAGGTTTAAAAAGTGAGAAAAATTCATTCTCGTCTTCAGAAACAAAGCGTTGGGCATAATAGAGTGCGCTACGATGAATGTAACTTGAATGATTTTGACGGTTTGAATTACTATCGTCCAATTTTGAATTTAGAATTTTCCTTAATGAACAGTAGATAGAGTAAAATATATAAGCAATCGTAGAAAAAGTTAATATTGATTTATTAGTACTGTACATTGATAAAACCATTCTAGAGTGTTGCGAGATAGAAGAGCACAAAAATCAGACGAACAAATCTAACAGGATATGCAGATGTGCGTGTTAAAATGGCGCATCAGTTATGTGCAACACAATTGCAAGAGATAAGCAATGAAACGAATCAACAAAAAATATTTGAACAAAGAAAAGGACGCAGATTCGTAGTCGACAGAAGCAGAACATCATACCAGAAAAGTAGAAAAGAATTCTCTACAAATAATGTAGATTAATGGCAAAACAACGTTAACCAGGACTGCTAGTAAATAAAAAACTCACCTAAAATCTGAAATTACAGAGCTACGGTCATCGTGCATAGAATGTTGTTCTATACTGTCCAAAGAACCAAGAGAACTCGATCTAGAAAACATCAATGGCGTTTCTTCACAATAGTTGACAATATTCTCGAATTTCACCACTTTAACCTCACTACCAGGCATTTTTTGTTGCATTTTGTCACCTTTAGGCGTGACATTCTGTTCTTCGCATTTATCTTTCTCCTCTGACAATTTCTCTTCTCCCGATCCAGCAGCGGCAGAATTCAACGAGCCAAAACTGCTAACTCTTGAGAAGTACCCTGGGGTACCTTCATCGCAGTAATTCATTGGTTTCTCGGGAGATGTGAGGCCTGAGTTAAACTCGGATTTCAGTTTTGGTGTTTGAGGCTGGTGATTTTCTGATTCGGCAGTATTTTCTTTCGAACAACTTGGTTCCATATCATCTTCTGGTATATTCTGGAATATCAAATGATATAAAAAAAGTAAATAGAGATTGCCATTCATTTTTTATTTCGAATCGAATGCTGTAAAACAAATATGGGGTTGCCATTTGAAAATCTTGAAATACAGTGGAACTTCCCTATAACGAACGTCAGTAAAACGAATTTTGTACAAGACATTGCACCTTGAATCCAAATTCCATGTTAAAAACACCCTCTAAAACGAAGTAAATTCTCTCTATAACGAAATATTCAATGAACATTACTCTTTGAATGGGTATTGGTAAGAAGGTACAAGGGTGGGTTTTTTCCGAAATTTTTCCGGACGTACGTAATAAATCCCGACCTTGAACTAAATCATTACAGCGGGCAGAGAGATCCTTCTGAAACAGTTTCAAATACACCCCTGGCTGTTTGGTTTCAATCTAACCATTACGCTAGTATGAAAATTGTGCGAAAATGTCCAAAAGGAAGTGCTTAAGTTTGAATGATAAACTTAAATTTATCAGTGAATTCGACCGCGACATTGCCGACAATAGAAACGAGTTTTCTGTATAACGAAATTTTTTTGCGGATTTAGCGCTTTCGTTATAGGAAGTTCCACTGTATTTTAAATTCCACATTTCAAAGCAAAATCTTCGAAAAACCTTACGATGTATCAAAATAGCGGACGTACCACATGAATGCTGAGATTTTCTACTATTTTACTATGGGGGAATTTGGGTTTGTTCGCATAAATTGAATATTCAAAGAACTAATAGTTACCTTCTCAATTTTCGATTTCTCCCCTTGGATTTCAATAGTACCAGTTGCATTCTTCTCGCTGATTCTCAAATCAGACATAGATGTGGACGTTGAAAAATTAAAAGGAGTTTCGTACGGCGTTCCTTCAGTACAGTAAGTCTTCACCGTATCGCCCACAAATTCCGCTGTTGCAGTCTTTTCCGCATTATCACAAACTTCAGAATCGGAATCCGAATCGTTTTCCGCATATCTTAGCGAGTAGTCAGTAGGTTGGTCAAGATCTGTTTCGGCATATATTGTAAAGCTTTCATTGCTACTTTTAGATTTTTTGCCTTTGCAATTCTTACCTGACATTTTTTGACCACTATTGGAAGGCTCTGTTTCCGAATAACGATAACTGAAATCAAATGGCTCTTCTGAAGATTCGAATTCTTCTTCATAATTGTCGGAATATTTGTTTCGTACGGGAATGCAGGAATGAGCGTTTCGAGGTTTCGGAGAATTAAATAAGGCATGCTAGAACTTCCACAGGTTTGATGCATTCCTGACCTCTTATCGCTGTTGAAATTTGAAATATTATTGATATTTGTGTTGGTAAATGGTCCTGTTTGAAGTATATGGGGGTTATCAGTTCTTTTCTTGGACAAATCGAGAGGCATATCTGCTTCACAGCTCTGATTCTTGTTTTTCATTTTCACTGAAGGTAAAGACAAATCTAAAGGCTCTGAGTAATCCATGGCTTCAATTTATACAAAGGAGAGTTTCTTCGATGTTTATTTGATTTCAATGAGGGCTTCACTTCAACTCAGATTGTAATATTTGGCTGGCATCTTTGATAAAACCTCTGGTAACTTTTTTGCCTATTCATCTCTCTGAAAATTGAAAGTGTACAATTATTTTAATCAATTCATGGTAAATGGCATAAAACTGATTATCCTCATACTCTCTTTTTAGTTGTAATGATATCTAGTGTAATCTTGGAATTGAATAATTATGATTTCAAGTGGTTATTCATTATCACAAATACATTTACAGATAGCTCGTCTTCTTAAGCGTAAAACAGCACTTCTAAGTAAACAAGTTCTTCAAAATAATCAACAATATGACTTGGATTGTTAATGAATTGAGATAAACGATAACAAGTAAAAAATCTTTTTAAAATAAAGCTACATTGAAAATGTTTACATTTGGAAATATAAACGAAAGAAAAAGATTTCAATTATTGAAGAAATTTTACATTTTAAGGGTTGACTATGAAGGCTTCACGACAGTCAACTTAAATAGCAAGAATAAAAATGAAAATATTTAAAAATGATCCCAAAGTTTCATAGTGAAATAACAACAACAATGAAGATCTTTGTATTTATGTTACCACTTACGAAATTGAATAGAGAAAATCAATAACACTTGCAGCACAAGCAATTAAATATTGTTGCTTCGATGATACTAATAATAAGTTGTTATCGGCTTTGATTGTCTATTTTTTAAATTTCCTAACAAATCGGTTTGTTTACTTTTTAATCTAACACTAGCGGATAAAACATGAAACACGTTTTTAGAACGTCAAAATGACAGGAAAATATTTAGGTTAGATGATAAACCATAAAAATGTATTAAATTTGA
Source organism: Propylea japonica (assembly GCA_013421045.1). Taxonomy (NCBI): domain Eukaryota; kingdom Metazoa; phylum Arthropoda; class Insecta; order Coleoptera; family Coccinellidae; genus Propylea; species Propylea japonica. The sequence goes on from CM024244.1 coordinate 20,125,807, forward strand.
CCAATGCTACCAACCCATCAATGCCACATCGTATTGGCAGGCAACACAAAATACGAAGCAGTGTATTTTGTGTTGCCTGCTTAAAATTTGTATAACCGCCATCTGTCGTTCAGTTTCCAAAGCTTCGATGGAAACATCGAAGAAACCTGCTGCATTCTTCTACTGTCTCGAAAGTTGACCGATAGATGGCAGTGTTGGTTTATTGGCAATACAGTGACCTGTACAATACTGTATTAGCGCCATCTATCGTTAAGCTTTCGAAAAAGCAGGTGACTACAGTAGGTTTCTTCCTCCGAAATGATTCAAAATGAAAATAGTTCAGGCATAAAATTATAGATGTCCACAACTGTACTAAAAAATTTTTTCAATTTCGTTTCATTCATTAAAATTGAACCATTTTAAAACAATAAATTGAATGAATTGGTAACAATAAGATATATCTCTTCCATTATTGATTGAAAAGAATAATTACTTTTCCATGACTGTAAACACTATCGATTTAATATATTCCAATGGCATGGAAACAAATACATTTTATTCATTTTAAGATTTTCCTTTAGCGAAGCAGTCTAAATAAGTGGTGAGTTATTTTTTTACATACAAATAATCGTTTTCAAAATTCTATATATAGTTTTTTGGAAAGATTAGCATTAGAAACTGATGAAATCTCTACATGAGAAACGTTTTCGATCTAAATAACCATTTCGAAAGAAAAGCTTTTTCGAAATGAATGAAAATTTCGATAAACGTTCAAAAGTTGATACATAAATACGTTTATTTTTCAAGAAAACATGCCTGACAAGAATAAAAAGAAGAAAGGCAATGGATCAGAAAAAAAGAAGCCCCAGAAATCGAAGAAAGGTGGTAAAAAAGGGCGTTATAAGAGTGCAAGATTTGCCGTAGATATTTTCACTGAAGCTGCAATGGAAAACGCTTATACGACATGTCATAACGTACAAGACCTATTGAAAAACAGGGGATTTCCTTGGCCAGATGCCCAAAAGAAGAAAAAGAAGGGCAAGAAATAAACGATGACGAATCAAAGGACTAGTCAGAATTATACAAAATATCTCAACATCTTGAAAACTTGGTTGATTCAAATCTAAAAATGCTCAGTTTAAGTATTTTGCTTGAAAATATTCAATAACGTAATATATGGTTTACTAATTTTATCTACACACTTAAAATTCAGATATCTGATGTATTAATAAATTCTTTTTGAGTTGTTATATCTGGTTTCATTTTCTTTAGAAATATTTCTCAATTTGTTTTGACGTTGTAGTAAAATTATGATTTCCCTCCTAGAATTTCGAAAATAATACATAAAAGAAATTCATACATTGTAATAAATTGAAAATAAATGTCATATTTATTCGATTCAAGACAAAATAAGAAAACGAAAATTTTTACGTCCAAATTACATCATGAAGCATCACTTTGAAAATAACTCCGATAAATATAAACCAGGTTACTCCAGTTTATAATACCAAATCTACTTTAAATATAGAGAGTGCAGTGAGGATATTGATATTAAGGAATATTCCGTTGAATACAAACCAGATCAGAAATAGTCATTTGTGTCTAAAAGAAGAAAGAATTTACATTGTAAGTTTCTTGTAATTTATTTCAACATAAGATGTAAGTATGCAATGTATTGATATTTCAGTAGATAAGGTGCGTAGTGGTGGAATTGAACTCACCTGATGAATATTTGATAAATATTAATTTCAAGTTTTTTAAAAATTGCCCAAAGGTTAAATGTATCCATTTTCAGATGTCAATAAAAGTTTCAGTTGCTGCAAATGATAATGAGAAACACGAACTTGATATCAACTATTTAATCTACGTAGGAAACAAATTATATAGTGCAGGGGATGATGGTAAAATAAAGGTGAGAGATAAAAACACTTAGATATCGATTGAAATATATTCTGGGAGAATTCTGCATTTCTAAAAAGCTTTATAGGTTTTTACTCCCAGTCTCTGAAACAGAAATAATTAAAAAAATTTCAACTAAGATGAAGTGCTCTTAATTTTTCATCTTTATTTCCTTTTTTAGTTTTACTGTGAGGCAACAATTTTTTCAGAACCAACTTGCTCCTGACAAATTGGTGCAAAGATTTTCGCAGGAGCACTTCATCTTAATTAAATTTTGTAATTATTTCTGTTTCAGAGACTGGGAGTGAAAACCCAGAGCCGGAACTAGGATTCTAGGGCCTGTGGCAAACTTTCAAAATGCGCCCTTAAGAAATTAATTTTTCAATAAATACATGCTTTTCATAATTGACATTTATTGATTATATTTTGAGGAACTTTTTTATTCACTAATCTCAATCCAGTCGAATTGTGCTTTTAGATGAAAAGTTTCGGGGTAGTTTTGATTTCTTTAATTTTTTATGTTTTTGGGGTGCTGAATCCGAATTTAAGGTTTGCTAACAAAATTTCGTGTCGGAACATAGAAAAATATACAAAAAAAATAAAATCTTATTCTTGGTCAGTTTTTTGCTCATTACTAGGAAACTATCAACTTTTCGTGAAAAACCTTTCCATACAAAATGAAGGTCCATAATATTTCCTACAAATTGTACTACCACAGCTTGTTCTGCGACAACCCGTTCTGGCTCAAATTATAGTTGAAAATGAGGTATTTTCTATGACTCAATAAATGAATGAAAATTAAATCCGTTTGTTCCGATGGTACGATCCTCTTGAACTTTTGAATGAACATTCAGTATATCAGTAGTCTTGAATCGCAAAAAACTTTCACTCGAATCGGATATCTTGTTATTAAAATGTAAAGATTATTTTTTTCAATATTCCAATTGAATTTTCTATGGTTCTGTTCACACTTTGGTCACACAATTTTGCATAAGGCTTATTATGAGCTTCTTGCATTTGCATTTGCCGCAACATTTCATTTCTATTGGTTCCGTTTTGTCTGAGATATTGAGGAACAATTCAATTCAATTGGAATATTGAGAAGAAGAATCTTTATATTTCCATAACAAGATATTCGATTCGAGTGAAATATTTTATTTTGTGAATCGAGACTGAATATTCATGCATAATTTCAAGAGGATCGTATCATCGGAACCATACAATTTAATTCTGTTTCATTTATTGAGTCATGGATAATACCTCATTTTAAACTTTAAATCAAGCCAGAACTGGTTGTCGCAGAATAAGCTGTGGTAGTACAATTTGTAGGAAATTTTATGTACTTTCATTCTGTATATAAACGTTTTTCACGAAAAGTTGATAGTTTTCGAGTAATAAGCAACCACTGACCAAGAATGGGGTTTCTCATCTTTTTTTGAATTTTTTTCTATGTTCTGTCACGAAATTTTGTGAGCAAACGTTATATTCGGATTCAGCACCCCAAAAAATATAAAAAATGGAAGATATCAAAACTCCTCCTAAACTTTTCCGCTAGGGATTCTTTCAAGCACAAATATACTGTTCTATCTCCTAAAATCCTAAAGAGGTAATGAACAAAATTTCAATCAACAAAATGAATAGAAAGCGATGAAAAAATTGTTATTTCACATTTTGCGCCCCTAGGTCGTTTGCGCCCGTGGCAAATGCCTCCTTCGCCACGCCCACGGTCCGGCTCTGTGAAAACCTATAAAATTTTTTAGAAATAAAAACACTTGTTCTTGAGATGGAATTGTTAATGGTTTATTTGTTCATTTTGTTCTACTCAAACTAGTGCTTTATCGTTTTGCCCACTTGTCTGTTGACTCAGGGCTTTCTTTAATTTTTAATTTTAATACAAATTTTGCCCTAGTTATGGACGCCAGAGTTGAAACTTTTAGCGGAAGCGCAAGCACATCCATGTTCGGTGTATTGTCTAGCAGCGAGTGAAGATACTTTATACTCCAGTTCCAATGATGGAACTGTTAAAGCATGGACCTTAGACGAGTTGAAAGAGAAGAAAACACTTCTTAACGATCCCAATTGCGAGTTCTGGAGAATAGCTTGGAGCAATGGTTATCTGTACGTTGGAGATGATCAAGGAAATGTAAGTTTTTACACTCCGCCACTGGTGCTGCCTGAAATAATGCCCAAAATACTTCTGAGGCAGTATCGGGGGCAGTGAGCATTTACACTCTGCTGTATCATTTCAAAGTTTCTGCAATGATGGACGAAGAGATGATTCCACAGCAACCTAGTAAATAGTAATGTCTCTGGTATCAACTAATAGACCATGGGCCAGCGCCTGTTTTTCATAATGATTACTAACAATAACAATCTGAATATTTGTAAGTAGCTTCATTTTGACGAGACGCCCAACTTTTTCCTCTACGAAAATTCTCGATAGTGAGGGTTAATACAGTATGGAGGCGTCAAAAGTGTTAAATGGGCGAATTTTCAAATTTTACCACTAACAGCTACTTTATGAATTAAATCTTGAAACGATTTTATTACAAATGAAAACAATAACTGTCCTATAAAAATGATCAAAGTGTCCCCTACTCCCAACATATATCAACAACTAGGTCTGATAAAATTATTAGTAACCAGCTGATTTTTTCACTGTAGCTTAGCAACTATTTCCCTTATGAACTGATCACATTGTCCTACAAATTAAGTGAGACGTTTTTCCATTCCTACGCTCGGAAATTGTCAATTGTTACTAATTATTTTTAATTGTGGGTTCTGTGATAAAATTTCTGAGGTAGGACTGAAAATCGTACCACTCAATTTGTAGGACAATGTGACCAATTCATAAAGAAAATATTTGCTAAGCAACAGTGAAAAAATCAGCCGGTTAGTAATAATTTTTTTAGACCTAGTTGTTGATATATGTTGGGAGTGGGGGACACTTAGATAGAATCATCATTTTCGTAAGAAAATTATTGTTTTACAATTTGTAATAAAATTGTTCCAAGATTTAATTTATAAAGTAGCTGTTAGTAATAAAATTTGAACACTTTTGACGCCTTCATACATTATATAAGCCCTCACTGTCGAGAATTTTCATAGAGGAAAAAGTTGGGCGTCTCGTCAAAATGAAGATACTCACAAATATTCAGATTGTTAGTAATCATGAAAAACAGGCGCTTGCCCATGGACTTTAAGTTTTTCCCCGAGTTCTATGATGAAGAAATTATTTTTTTCAGATTCGCATTTACAATAATGAGGTTTTATATGGAACCATAAACATTGCGGAACCTGTCAAAGATATGGCTATAGATGAACACATACTTTTCACTGCTAATAACGGAATTATTATAACAGATCTCAAACTACAAGGTATGTATCTATTGAATAAGTTTCATTAGTAGATATTTAAATAAGGCCTCTAAGATGATAATTGATAACCTCAATTCACCAAATTGAATAAGATAATTAATTGTTCAGTATTCACTTTTATTTTACTTTATTTGAAATTATTTCAGGAAAAAACCTGCAGAGTATCAATCGAACTAATATTTCTGGTAAACCTCCAATAACAATTGCTGGAAATACATTGTGTTTCACAAACATGGAGGGAAGAGACCTAATTATTCATGAAAAAGCTGATGAAAAATCTTGGAAAGAAATAACTCAATTCAAGGCAAGTCTAATCTATTCTCCAACCATTTTGCTTGAGCTGAACATCTTCAATTTTTTTCAAACGATATATCCTACACAATGTTTATACAAGTGTCCAGGAAAATGTGGGAAATCTCTCGGATACAGATGGAACATAAAAAATGAAGATGACAAGTTCCATTAATTTTTTTCCTAGCGGCCCCCCTCCTAAATGACGCCACTGGAAATTCATTTGAGTGGAATAAATTTCAATTACTTACTTCTTTCATTATTTTTTTTAGAGAAACGGTTCATTTTATCGACACTGAACAAGAGTACCTTTTCTTTAGCTTAATGTTCAAGGTATCCGAATTTGTTTTCTAGCACCTTATCACACAGGGGTTAAAAATGTGAGCATTAAAATGTACAACCCAGTCCACCCCTGGTAAACCGAACAAGCTAATTGAAATTTGAGTGCCGTGATTAAGAGGTCCTAAATACTTAATCATATCAAATTTTCATCGAATTATATCGAGTAGTTTGAAACTTATTCCACTAAAATGGATTTCCAGTGGCGTCATTTAGGAGGTCGTATCTTCGTAGGGAGGGACGCTAGGAAACAATTATGGGAATCTTAATTTTTTATGTTCTATCTGAATCCGAGAGATTTCCCACATTTTCCGGGACACCCTGTATATAACAATTATTTTGATTGTTTCAGGGGGCTCATCATCTCATTATCAACGCCTTAGCAGGAGCTCTACGCAATGGTAAAGTGAATCTTTTCAGTGGAGGCTGGGATAAAAATGTTAAACGATGGATCTTAGAAAACAACCAGATCGAAAATAAGGGTTATTGCAATGTTAACTTCACGGTCACTGCTCTCGTCTTAGGAGATGAAGATGTCGTTTATGCAGGAGGAGAAAATGGCCATCTTGCCCGAATAGAAACTAAATGATTTTTGGCCGATTGCTGAAATCACAAGGACGTAGCCAGAAGGGGTTTTTTCAGATTTCCTAAAAACAACAAATTCAATCGCCAAAATTTCAAAACCCCCCCGAAATTAATTTCTGGCTACGCCTTGGTAAAATCATACTTATACCTATGTGACACTGTACCTATATATTCAACTATGTGTTACCATTATTAGGCACAAGTTGAATAATGAATAATAATATTTATGGAACTACTCTCTGTTCTTTAATCTAACCAGTTCATCTTTGCTCCACCAAAGAACGAGCGCTCAAAAGCATGTGCTCAGGGCTTTCTTAACTTTTCTCGACTTATGTTGGGTCTTGATTCAACAGAACATGAATATTAGAAACTAGCGGACCCAACAGACGTTTTTCTGCATACACAAAAATTCATTCAATTCGATCCAGCCGCTTAGTTGCAGAGTAGATGAATAACCTAGATAACTACTACAGCGCCATCTGTCGATCTGATTTGTGATCATAAACATACGGGCATCAGGCAATCCAAAATACATTCATACATCATAGGTTTAAAATTTGTTAAATATGGCTTAAGTAAACAATTGTTGTATAATATGTTAGTTCATACGTTATTTCTGATTAAAATTTTGAATTTTCGATTCACTCGATGTAACTTCACTTCTTGTCCAAATGTCAAAATCATTATAACCTATAAATATGTATTCTATGACTGCTTGATTGGTCGTAAGAAAAAGGAAAGCCTTTTATTTTTTTCTGAACAATTTTTTTGGAAATATGTTGTTGTATGAACCTTGTCCTAGCCATTATGAACACAACAAAAAGAGAATTATCCAATTTGGTGCAGCCGTTGAAAGATATTGCATTTCGACGGTAAATCCTGTTTTATTAATGTAGAAGTAGGAGAAGGACGTATGAAATATTATTGAAACTTCATTGTTGAAATTCCGCATATTTATTCCATACAGATTCTCATAAAAAAATGAGCAAGACCAACAAATTATCATTATTAGGAAATTTATAATTACAAAAGGCAGTGTTTCGTGAGATTCTTTGGCTCAGCACACCAATAAGCAATCAATGCAAAAATCGATGTCACCTTAGTTATCTTGAAATTTCAATAATCAAGGAAAATTTTCAATTTTGAATTATTTCAAATTGTATCTTACCTTATTTTGACATTCATTATTTCCTTTCTTTCTTTATTTTCTGCCAATTGGGCTCAAACTTGCTTTTAGTAAGCAATTATTTAAAATTCAATCAAGTTTTCTCTTTCATTCAGCGTAGGTACACCACAAAAAGCTTTTCATATACAATAAAAAACAACAAGCATATAAAAAGCATTTGACCGAGTTCAACACCTTCTCGAGGGCCTCAGTATTTTTCTATCGTGCTCATGATAGATTTCAAATGCAAGTATATCTCGAACATTGTGTTCTGTTCGTCGAAGATTATATCGTTCCAAAAAATAGCACAATTCAGTAGTATATATCGGCACAACGAATAAAAAAAAAAAACTTTCAGCGTCTTAAAAATAAACATCTACTAAAGTCGAAATTAAAATGAAAAACAATAAGATTTCATAATGACCAATTAAGGACATATTCAAGACTCACCCTATATACCTATATTCTCCGCAGGAAATGAATAATGAAAGATTCATAATATACTGATGGACAAAATTAGCGCACCACCTTATATTTCGTTAAATTTTAACAATTGATATCTTTCCAATCTTTAGTCGGATTTCAACGTTTTTTTTCTTTTGATAGTAGCTCTGTTATTGTCGAATTCCCTCCATTAAACAGAAGTACAAAAACTAAAATCTTCATGTTGTACAGAGCGTTTAGATAATGTCATGTTTTATAGTCAAATTTTAACGTCTTATGTGGGCAATGCCAGGTTGCTGAGGCATATAAAAACAATAAAGCGTTGTAGCCTAGTATTTCTTGAGTATTTTGTTTTTTTAAAAACCAATTTATCTTGAAGTCGTCCAAAACTTTTTATCAACTCTTGTATTTTATGAATTAGCCCTGAATATCTTCGCAACCATTTTTCAGATTTGAATGTTTTTTTTTTAGTTGTAGCTCTTTTATTGGCAAATATCATACAACAATGAGATATTCAAAAGAAGAAATGCATCATGCTGTACAGGGCGTTTGAATTTTCGTTTTTTTTTTCATTACAGTTTAACGCCTTCTGTGGGCAATACCAGATATATGAGGCTTCTAAAAACTATACAGTGATGTAGCCTGATGTTTCCTGAGTATTTTGCTCTTTTAAAAAGCAATTTAGCTTGTACCCCTCCAGAGATATTCACATTTTTATAACATACAACAATAATTTACTGTATTATGTGTACGTCTTATAAAAATCATTTCATTAATTATTCTTTCCGCCAAATTTTGTTATTTTTTCTGTATACAACACTTTAACATTATCAAATTCTTCTCTTTCTTGTTATATTTTAAATTTAATTGTAATATTTTATATAGTGTGAGTCTTGAACATGTCCTTATTGGGTCATTATGAAATCTTTTTGTTTTTCATTTTAATTTCGACTTTCAATAGATGTTTATTTTTATGACATATGTATGCTTACCACTGTTATTTTTTAATTTTTGACGTTTGTATTCCTTATGATTCTTTCTGAGTCCTCAATTGATTGCATTTTCCTATTTTTGAAGCCTGAAGTAGGAAATAAAAGTTTCCGAAACGTTGAAAGGATAATAAGTTTCTTTTGGTTCCTTGTGCCGCTATACAGGGTGTCCCGGAAAGTGTGGGAAATCTCTAGGATTCAGATAGAACATAAAAATAAGAGGACAAGTTCCCATAATTTTTTTTTTCTAGCGGCCCTCCCTACGAAGATACGACCTCCTAAATGACGCCATTGGAAATTCATTTTAGTGGAATAAATTTCAATTACTTACTTCTTTCATTATTTTTTTCGAAAACGGTTCATTTTATCGACACTGAACAAGAGTACCTTTTCTTCAGCTTAATGTTCAAGGTATCCAAATTTGTTTTTTTAGCACCTTATCATACAGGGTGTTAAAAATGTAAGCATTAAAATGTACAACCCAGTCCGCCCCTGGTAAACTGAACAAGCTAATTGAAATTTGAGTGCGGTGATTTAAGAGATCCTTAATACTATTAATCATATCAAATTTTCATCAAATTATATCGAGTAGTTTGAAACTTATTCCACTAAAATGTATTTCCAGTGGCGTCATTTAGGAGGTCGTATCTTCGTAGGGAGGGCCGCTAGGAAAAAAAAATTATGGGAACTTGTCATCTTTATTTTTTATGTTCTATCTGAATCCGAGAGATTTCTCACATTTTTAGGGACACCCTGTATACTACAGAATTGTATTCTGTTATTGGCGGGTGATCAGAATCGAATACTTATGAGAATCGAGAATAATGTTTTCGTTCCAAAATGGATTAATAGATTAATTATCATTTAAGATTCAAGAATTGCTTGGAGGTATTCGATTTTGACTACCACTAATTTATTTGTACAATGCACTCACTAGGGCACATGTAATGATGTAATCCTGACGAAAATGCAATTTTCTCAGTTCCTAACCTTCTAAAATGTCCAGGAAAATTTCTTACAAAATGACATTTCATATTTAGCACAACCAACTAAGTACAATAATTGTATTGACATCTGCCTTGGTCCATATAGGTACATAACGCAGCAGTTTTAATTTTCTATACTTTCATAACTATAGCAATCCGAGGAATGTATATAGATACCAGGTACTATACAATGATTTTTTATACAGGTCACAACTTTTTTCATACCATAGTTCTTAAAAAAATATCAATTTTTCAGCAAAAATAACAATCAAGACTAGTATCAAGCAATGATAAGTCATTGTGGAATAACAAAAAATGGAATATTTATAAGGAATGTGTCGGTAGCTTATTTAGTCAACTGGGATATGAATCCACTATCAAAAGAGATCTGAAACTTTGTTTTAGATGTAAACTACTCCATTTTAGTAGCCACCCATGTCTGAAATCGTTTGTCCCATCTCTTCCGCCATTTGCTTGTATTTGTGTCTTTCATCAATTAAGGCATCTGAAATACAGTTTAGATAATCAAACAAGATCAACATGAAGTCAATAGAAAATAACAATTTTTGAGGACTAGAGGACAGAAAAAAAGGAAAGTCAGAGTGTTTTTGTTCTGTCTTCAAAATGAATTTCTGATAGAGGACAGTTGATAGCGGCCATATTATTGGAGCTTCATCTGCAGAAATGAATAACCAAATATGTACATACTTACATCCCAAGATTCACTAGAAAAATAATATTTCTGAAGGATATACCTAGTTTTTCTGGGAAAACGTAGCTATAGTTTAAAATACAAAAGACCCTATTGTTCTTCCTCATGGATGATTATGCTTGAGCAAAACATATACATAGCCTTAGACAAAGTCTAAGTACATAGCCAATTCTTTCTAGCCTGCTGAAATAATTTTCCATTTTTTCGCCAAATGAAATTCTTGTAATAAAAAAACTCAATCTTTCTTGTTTAATGAAGAAGTCATCAACACCAGTAGTTCGTTATCGAAAATAATTGATTTTGTGGAAACTACTTGACTCTAAATACTCAATGAATATTTTTTTTGAAAGCTAAGGAGATGGTTCTCATTTCTTGCGAAAAAGTATTCTCTAAAAATTCTGATAACCCAAGATATACAGGTTCATAAATAGCTCTATCTGTTTTTCTCATAAAATCTTGATGAAAGAATTGAGAATTACAAGAAAAAGGTATACAAATGTAGGGAAAAACTTTCCTGTTCCGTTAGCTTTTCAAAAAGGTATATAGGTCGATAATTTCTTCATACAACCAAAAACTATGGCCGAAAAACAGAACAGGTTACAGACTTTTTCGAGTCATTAAGATACACTATTGGAAAAAATTAAAGGATCAAAAAAAATTCCAAAATTTTCGGCAATTTTCAACATGCCGTAACTTTGGAAGGAATGGTCGTACAAGAAATTAAAAAAAAAGGAAATTGTAGCTCTAAGTGTCTAGTTTTTGGATTATAACTTCAAAAATTTTGAGTTTCAGTGATTTTTGAGTAATGATAGAAAAATCAGCAACAAAAAAATTCTCAAAATTTTACCACTTTTTTTTTCTTCTGCGAGCGTGGAAATTTTATTTTTGCATAATCGTTATAATGATGGGATACTTTGTTAATTCAGCTTTGATTTATTATTTATTGACCTCAATACGTCCACTTCTCGCCGAGATATCGGTCTTCAAATGGAAAAAGGATCCATTTGACTTTGATTATCGATTTCTCTGCAAACAATGATCGCACAAACAATTGAAGGAGGGTTTCAAGACTTTAAATGAACTCCCATTAATGAACAACCATTGCTTATTCATAGAAATTTTTTTTCTTCAAGTCGCATCAATATAAAAATTTAACAAAAAATGGGCTTTTGGTGGTTTCTTGGAAAATCTACCGCTGGATCGAAAATGTTGAGGAAACCAATAATGTTAAGTGTGACTTTCACAGTTCAATATGTTGATAAAAACCTTACGAAGAGCCAACTCAATCCAGCGAGCCGTTTTTTTGTTTGACTCGATTGAATTTTTGAAAAAAAATAAGGATCACGTGCTCTGAGAAACTCATAATCTTCAAAAAAGGCTAAAAAGAATTTTCTCGAGCTTTTTCCACATTTTAATTACAGATAGTACATGAATTTCAAAAAAATAAAAATAAAATAAACTAACAAATAAAATTTTTATTAATTTAATAACGGATGAAAAATGGATCCTTTTCCATTTGAAGACCGATATCTCGGCGAGAAGTGGACGTATTGAGGTCAATAAAAAAATGAATTGAAGCTGAGTTAACAAAGTATCGTATCATTATAACGATTATGCAAAAATAAAATTTCCACGCTCGTAGACAAGAAAAAAAAAGTGGCGAAATTTTGAGAATTTTTTTGTTGCTGATTTTTCTATCATTACTCGAAAACCACTGAAACTTAAAATTTTTGAAGTTCTAATCCAAAAACTAGACACTTGGATCTACAATTTCCTTTTTTTAAATTCCTTGTACGACCATTCCTCTCAAAGTTACGGCATGTGGAAAATTGCCGAAAAGTGGCTGGTTACAGACTTTTTCGAGTCAGATATATCACTGGCACTTTTTTCTTTCACTTCTCTAGCACTACAATCATAAAAATTAACGAATAAAAAAATAAAACACAAGAATGAACCAAACATATTTATAAATTAAATACACATAAATAAACATATAGAACTTATAAGTCAAAAAATAACATAGGTTTCTCGATGATTCTGAGCCGCTGAAACCTCAAACCGATTCGTATACAGGATGATAACTTGTACTGTATCATGAAAAACTGACGATCATCGAGAAATCTTGGGAATATCAAATATACATATTGCAAGGAAACATTTAAAGGATAAGTTCCACAAAGGCTGTGTCCAAATCGTCTCCAATTTCCTTGAAGCGCTCTTTCTCGGCAACCAGCTCGTCTATAATTATCAAAGTTATAGATATGTGTTTAAAAAAATTGAGAACTTCATATCACAAACCCTTCCTCAAAGTTTTACTCTTCTCAAATAGAAAAGCTTTACTTCTAGGTCTCCCAAGTTATACCTTCAAAAACAATTTAGACCGCTTCAACCAATTCAGTTCTTAAAATTGTGCACTTTAACTGTTTTATGTTTTTTTATGTATTCTGAGCCCCATAGTTTTGTTAACTTGGCTCTTATCTTCAATAAATAATAATAATAATATTCATCGAATTAGTCTATAAGACAACTGTTTATCTATGAAGGTTTTCCAATAAAAGGTGTTATTTTGATATTCGAAGAAAAATGCCATTTTTCAATATAAATTATCTGATGTTTATGTCATTATAAAGAAGAAGCTATGTTGTTAATAGTGGAAAATAATATCAGGCAAATGACCACCGCGACCACGCTGACAGGACCATATCATTTTAATGAAATTTTTCATAACCAAATCGCAAAGTGGCTGCCCTATGTCCTCGATAGACTCACGAATTCCATCTTTGAGGTCTTGAATCGACGCTGGGCTATTGGCGTAGACCTTCTCTTTCACGTGGCCCCAAAGAAGAAGTCGCAAGGTGTTAAATCACAAGGTCTCGGTGGCCAATTGTGATCAACTCTTCGAGATATAACACGGACAGGAAACTTTTCCCGCAGAAGATCTTGTGTTAACTGAACTGTATAAGCCTTAAGACCCAAATCTTTATGCAAAATACATTGTAATGACGTTTGTAGAACGCCTAATTTCAAAAAAACACGAGGAATGGACAAACTTTAATTTTTTTCAACACTTTTGGCTACAGCAGCAATATTCTCGGCTATTCTTGAGCGACGTGCACGGGTTTTATTCTTCACCTCACGAACTTGTCCCAACTCGAATTTTTCCATCAATTTCTTTATTGCGGTCCGACAAGGTGCTTCACGACGTCCCAAAAATGTTCGAGTTTTACGAAGTACTTCTGCCACATTTTCATAGCGGATTTTAATAATTTCAATGCGCTCTTGAAGCAGATATCGTTCCATTTTTATTAATGGTAGTTTTCACTTGTCAAATAATGACAGCTTTGTGACATCTACCGAAATAGCGGGCTATTCAAAATAACACCTCTTATTGGAAAACCCTTTGCATTTATTTTTCATTTGAAATAGAATGCTGTGAAACAAATATGGGGTTGCCATTCGAAAATCTTGAAATATTTCAATTTTAAATTCCACATTTTCGGAGCGAAAACTCAAAAAAACCTTACGATATATCAAAATACCGAATGTACCACATAAATGCTGGGTTTCTCTACTATGAGACTGCTGACTTTGGTTTCGTTCGCATAAAAAATATTCCAGATATTTCATTTCCAAACTTGCAATGCAGATGTCAAAAATTTGAAGAATTTTTGCATAACTTGACAACAGTGCATGGCGGAGAATGTTTTTTCGAAATATTCACTAGTTCTCCAAATAATTCTAATAGGCTAATTTAAAAGGAAAACCCTGTACATTCAACATTACTTTTAAAACTCGTATATTTTAATACAATGGAAATTCCAATTGATTATATTGTGCCGTTATTAAAACTTCTTCAGTGCAAATTTCACTAGATAGTGGAAAAAACATATTAAACTTCGAATCACAAAAATCTCAGCATAAGACAATTTTTCTTCCAATTCATTGAACTGTTTTTTCACATAATTGCAATATGAAGTTCTTGAAATATTCGATTCATTAAAATTTAACTCATTATGAGCAAACAAAATTATTTTCACACGCTGGATTAATATTGGACACACAAAGGAAAGGAAAAACCATGCAAAGCATAAATAATACAAAAATAACGTAAAATATCTGTGTTATTAGTGTAATTGCATAAAAATACAATGTAAATTAGATATAAACAGGCCCTAAAATAAACTTTTCATAATACTTTTCTTGAATTCAACGAATTTATATGAAATTATCAAGCTAAAGCTTCATTACAAGATATGAAAAATTTTCATATGATAAATTGAAAATTAAACCTGCACAAATTATATGTTGATAATATTAAATCGTTTATAAAATTTTAATAACTTGGTATCATAAGATATATTTTATTTGAAAGAACTGAATAACAAAATATGAATTGAATCAAACTAAAATTAATGTATTAGAGAATTCAAATTGATAATTTTATTCAGTTAAATTCAAATTTATGTTGGAATTCATATGAGTTATTGTAGGTCTAATATTCAAATACATAAATGCAAATTTTCTTGAAGTATTTTCTTCACATATAATTTAGATATGACAGTTGTGAATTTTGAATATAAGCAAAGGCTTTTTTCAAGCTTATGAGTCAAATAGATAGTGAAAAAGCGCGAGTTTTCCATATAAAAGGAAATATTTCCTTGATATTTTTTGGAATACCAAAATTTCACTAAATTTATATATTTTAATATCATAACAAAATGAAAGCTAGTAACGATAGTTAAAAAACAATGATAGAAATAAATATTCAATATTGTTTTGTTATGCCAAATGCAATTCTCCAGACGAGAAAAGTATAAATTATAATAAAACTATATACAAAAATATAACCGCCAGTTATCAATTCACCGAACATAAAGTTCCCAAACTCAAAGAAAATAAATATTAATTAGTATAAAAAACTTTCATTTTTGGTACAATAAAGAAATATGAGAGAACCTATGACCATTTTTAGCTACCTTCATCAGACAAATTATAGACAATCAATGACCTCAAATATTCAAGAAATCGCTGTATTAAATTAAGTAAACGGTTATCAAAGATGCTATCAAGTCTGTATATGGCAGTTGTTGATCATATTGCAACAGGAGGAGAGAGATCAACGGATGGCTAGCGCCTCAAACTACTCAAGAACTACTAAATCAATTTAAAATGCATCAATTTCGGAATTACTAGCACTATATGATATTTTTTCAAAAGCACCAATTTCTACATCGATTTGGGAATGTATGTTGCGTTTTTTCATCATTTATACTGGTTGCGCTATGCGTTGAATCCTTAAATTACATATTTTGAATATCGTATAGGGTGGCTTCCATCTCGTCTGAGAGTAGTTTGTTCTTTTCTTTTTCGTTAAGTATGTCGTCTGGAATGTTAAAGGTTAGGGTTAGGAAAATCAAACAAAACAAAATAAAATAAAACGATAACAAAAAAAATTAAAATAAAAAACAACAAAATTAAGTCAGTGGCGAAGTAGAGCTCTGAAATACAAAAATGTTTCTGTCTTCAACAATTTGATTTTTTTGGAAAATATTTAACCGCCTTTATTATTATTCTGAATAACTACATCTCTTCTGCGAACCTCCCTAGTAATGTCATGATCAAGAAAGTAAGCACTGAGAAAAACTTCAGGACATTGCTAAGAAAGGAGAGGATTGGAAACAGGAATACACCGCCTATAACCTCAAAGAAAATACCGTAAAATGGTATACAGATGGTTCCAAAACCTCTACAGAAGCTGGCGCTGGGATATACGGGCCAAGTACCAAGTGTGCATTGTCGCTAGGCTTCTGTATGAGCATCTTTCAAGCGGAAATCTTAGCTATTGAAAGATGTCTAGATATAAATCTAGAAAGAAACTATCAGAAGTGCGATATAGCCATACACTCAGATAGTCAAGCTGCTATTAAAGCACTGAGCTCCTACGTCATCGACTCTAAAATGATCTGGGAGTGCCGGAACAAACTCAATGAGGTAGGCAAGAAAAATAACGTCTTTTTAATCTGGGTTACCGGCCACTCGGGAATCAAAGGAATCGAAGAGGCCAATACACTTGCCAAAGAGGGCGCACGAATGTCACTCATTGGCCCAGAACCCTTCTGTGGTATAGGTAAATGTACCTATAAGAAGGAGTTTCTGGAGAAGGAGAAAGCCGAGAGGAAAAAACTCTGGCGGAATCTCCCAGGGATGGATCATTCCACTGAGTTCCTTCGGAACTTTGAGACAGCGGGATCCAAAAGATATCTGGATCTTGGTAAGAAGCAATTACACCTCCTCACTGGCTTTCTTACAGGGCATTGTCGCCTCAGGAAGCACCTGTTGAGGATGGGATTATCGGATTATCTGTGGGGAGGAGGAAGAAACCCCCATTCACACGGAATGCCTTGGCATTGCGAGCCTTAAGAGAGAATGCCTTGGGCGAGAAACTTGTAAGAGTGAGGAACTAGCCTCGTTGAAGCCTTCACAGATATTAGATCTCTGGAACTTGAAGGCGAGCTGTGAAGGGTTTGGCCAGAAGAGCTCTGTAAAGGGGGCATAATAGACCTTGAGGTCGCAGTGAACTGTAACCCCTTTTAAACTAAACTAACCCCCTTTATTTTGACCTACTCTAAATAACTGAGACGTTGATATCCTGATAAAAGTTTAGAATGCTCTCATAATTGATAAGATGATACTGAAGAGTTATAAATTAAACTATTAAAACGGAAAACAATTCACGCACGAATAATGTATTATACATATTTGTTTTATTGATATTTTCAGCCGTTTATTTGACGGTTGATTTGAGTTAACAAAATGTTGAAAACAGACTACTTCTGAAATTGCTTTTTGTTAGATTTTTTTAATAAACGTCAATAGTGAACGTACCTTCTAATCTGTCAACTTCCTTCTGGAGTTTCTGAACAGAACGTTCTGCGAATTCAGCACGAGCTTCAGCCTGTGGAATGAAATTATGATTAGAGAACAGTTCAATCTGAAGAGTTGAAAATTTCAAATTGAATTACTCATGTAAAATTTCGAAAAATCTTTTTTCATTTTAAACTGCTATAATTCAGAAGCTATTTTGACTGATGAATTGAGGATTTCATGAAAATTTCGATAGATTTTAGAAATTTCAATACAAAACAACAGATGTTGTGTTTCTAAATGATCAACAAAAAGTGTTGGTAAGGTTATAGCTGGTTGTCGAAAAACAAGTTGAGGTTGTTTACTGGGCTTCTCATAGGTCATTGAATCGTCAAAAAATGGTATCAGAACTTCCACTTTTTCCTTAATTTATTTTTTGGGAGAACTTTTTGTCTCATTTTCATAACTCCACTAAAAAAATCTTTAAAATAAATGAGTAATTCAATCTGAGAATTGAAAAAGAATGCGATATCAGATGAAACACAATTCCAGTGAGCGCTTTATAATATAATATACAGATTTGGAAATTCACATCGAAAACATACTATATACAATGCATCAGACAGAGAATTCTTCCGTCCAGCTGCACAGAGATGAATAGTCGAGATAATCACGTGCTGTAATTGAATGAATTCCGTTGTCTTATTGCAATAACCTAGTCTTGTCTCTCTCTTATCGCAGTATGGTAGGGAACCTGCAGTACACGTATAGAATTATTTAATTTGTCAGGCTGCCCGTAATACTCGATTCAAGTATTTACCGTTGCCTACCATACTAAAGAATTACGCTCCTCTCAACGATAAGAGAGAGACAAGACTACAATATTGCAATAAGACAACAGAATTCAGTGTGTTACAGCACGTGATTGTCCCGACTATTCATCAGTGCAACTGGACGGAAGAATTCTCTGTCTGATGCATTGTATATCGTATGTTGCAGGTGTGAATTTCCAACCCTGTATAATAAATAATAGTATCAATGTAAATGAACGACATCTAAAAGTGATGGTATTTCGCCATATTGATTTTATTTTGGCGTCTCGAATAGGCAGTTATTTCATAATGAAAATGATTAAGACATAAGTAAGAAACTCCGAGCTCACCATATTAATATAGAGAGATGGGAGGTATTTTCTTTAACATACAGTAAAATTATTTGTGTTCACTGGAATTGTTCAAAAAGTAAAGTACAGATATTTGATGAAACAGGTACACAATAAACATTCACCCAAATGTTGTGATAAATAAGCTCAAGTAGAAAACAAAAGCAACTAACATGCAAGAAAGCTACCCAAATATATTAAATACTTTGCCTCAACCTGAGTATAGAATAATTACGAATACTTTATAAAAAAATTGTTAGTTCAACAAAAAACTGAATCAGAATTAATATCACTCTATAAATGAATCGTAGGAGAATATACAAGATTAATGAAAAAATTAAAAAAAAAACATATCCGAATTTATAGACCAAAAATGAAAAAGTATTTTTGAAGGTAGAACTGAATTTTACATTTTCGAGATCTTGTATATTGTCCTACAATTTCTACGTCAAGTTAAGGAAAAATATTCGCTTTGAAGAAATGAATACTGGAATTAGAAATATTTCGATGTGCCCAGGATTTCGAAGAGCAAAACTCAATTAATATTTGTAGTACATTATTGGAAATTCATTATGTATCATAAAAACTTATATTCGTATGAAATTTTGTGAGGTTGACATAATAAAAAATTGAAAAATGGCCTCCATGTGATTTATAGCGTAAAATTTGCTGATTAAGAAGTTCACAAAAGTTCTTGATATCAACTAGCAATTTTTCGAAAAATTTCCAATACCAGAATTTTCATTTCTTCATTAAGCAATACCCAACAAAGTCCACTCAAAATACCTGACTTACCGTTATCGTAAGAGCGACTTTCCCAAAGTGGTTACTTACTACTATTGCTGAATTTATGAAGCATATTCTTTGTGATTCAAATTCAATATAAAAGCTTTTTGATTGATATTATACAGGATGTCCTGGAAAATGTGGGAAATCTCTCGGATTCAAATAGAATATAAAAATATAAGATGACACGTTCTTATAATTTTTTTCTTAGCGGCCCTCCCTACGAAGATACGACCTCCTAAATGACGCCACTGGAAGTTCATTTTAGTGGAATAAATTTCAATTACTTACTTCTTTCATTATTTTTTTTCGAAAACGGTCCATTTTATCGACACTGAACAAGTATACCTTTTCTTTAGCTTAATGTTCAAGGTATCCAAATTTGTTTTTTAGCACCTTATACAGGGTGTTAAAAATGTAAGCTTTAAAATGAACAACCCAAGCCGCCCAGGGTAAACTGAACAAGCTAATTGAAATTTGAGAGCGGTGATTTGAGAGGTCTTTAATAATATTAATCATATCAAATTATATCGAGTAGTTTGAAACTTATTCCACTAAAATGGATTTTCAGTGGCATCATTTAGGAGGTCGAATCTTCGTAGTGAGGGCTGAGGGCTGCTAGGAAAAAAAATTATGGGAACATGCCATCTTAGTTTTATGTTTTATCTGAATCCGAAAAATTTCCCACATTTTCCGGGACACCCTGTATAGTGATCTTTCGAATGTCCAGTAGGTATTTCTCTCAAAATATAATGTTTTCCTGAATCGTACAAAGAATATATCACTCCATAAAAATGAATTAAATGTGATATTCCCAAAATATCTAACTATTCCAATCATGAAAACAAACTAAATATGACGAAAAATGAACAAAAGTTTAATACGAAATAGGTGGTCAAATTTGAGGAATTTTTTTTGAAGAAATCAAAAATATAAAGCAAACACGAATGAAAATTATCTTTGAAGTGACCCCCAAAAAACCAATAGCTGCCAAACGATTGCTCTCAAAAATTATTGCAATTTTGTATTTTCAAAACTGTGAATTCACCAGTTTATTGGTGGTAGATGATATGAAAGTTAGATCACCCCTAAATTCAATTCAGGGCTTCATCAAAATTATTTCCAAGCAATCAAATTTATTCGATAAAAAGATAATCAGTAATAATTTTGAAAAATAAACAATTAAATAATTTCACAATCTGTAATAACGACATTCTTGATACATTGACGAACTTTGCTACTTTTATTTTGCTTTTTTTGATATTTTTTGTTAGTTGAAATGTAGAAGCAGTACCATTTTTATGCAAAGAAAAATTAAATATGAATTCGTGTCCACTAAGTGAATATTCCTTCACAAAAAGGTAAGTTTTCTTCACTTAACTATTTTGATACAAGTTGATTCAAATTTCGGATAATTTTCATTTAATGTCATCCAGTATCTTATAACGGTTTATCGTCAAAGATAAAAAATAAATATTGACCACTTATTCCATAACCAACCGAGTTTGTTTTCACGATCCCCAACCAAGAAGAGCAGAAAGTTGAAAATGTAAAGAAATGAGTGAAGATTTCACAGAACCCAATACATAGAGAAGAAATGGTAAATTTTTAAAAGAACCGACCATATCTAAACTTACTTCACGCAACTTATCAGACATGGTATGAATTATATCCTCACTATGCTCTCTTGTAATGGCAGCCTGTACACAAAGAACTCTATACAAAACATGCTTTATACAGAACAAGACAATACTAAAGTGAAGTGAAAAAATGGTAAATACATCTGAAGACATACGCCCCTCCAACGTCCACCAGACAGCCAAAACCTTCGATATACAGGGTGTTTCTAGAAACACCCTATACAAAAATAAAAAAAAAGTTTTCAATTAGTTGTTACCTCCGCGAGTTTGTTTTCCATCTGTCTGAGCGCCACTGCGTATTCCTCCTCCCTTGATGTGGCCTAGTTCAACATTTATAGATAACAAATCAAGCAAAAAATAAAAAAAATCATGCAAAAATCGATCTTGTCAAAATAACACGAAATCAACAAGCAGATCCACACAGTATACTTATGTGTGTACCTCCTTTAGACGGGTTGTCAAGTTCTTAATTTGATTTTTGTATTCTTCTTCACGTTGGTTTGCCTGGATAAACAATCGAATTATACAAGGCTTCAACTGAGCGATTAAAGAGTGCTTCCATTTTCATTTTGAATAGGGTAGTTGACAAATTATAATTTGGAACGATATAATTTTGATATTTAAAAAAAAGAGCTATTGGTTCATTTTAGATTTTTCAGAACAGTTCCATTTGTGACGTAACATAGTTTAGTTTAAAAAGGGGTTACAGTTCACCGCAACCACAAGGTCTATTGTGCCCTCTCACAGCTTGCCTTCCAGTTCCAGAGATGAGATATAATCCAATATCTGTGAAGGCTTCAACGAGGCTAGTTCCTCACTCTTACAAGTTTCTAGCCCAAGGCATTCTCTCCTTAGGTTCGCAATGGGAAAGCATTCCGTGACTAGGTGATGGGGGTTTCTTCCTCCTCCCCACAGAACCTATACTCGTCAGAGTCCGATAATCCCATCCTCAACAGGTGCTTCCTGAGGCGACAGTGTCCTGTAAGAAAGCCAGTGAGGAGGTCTAATTGTTTCTTACGAAGATCCAGATATCTTTTGGATCTTGCTGTTTCAAAGTTCCGAACAAACTTGGTGGAATGATCCATCCTTGGGAGATTCCGATAGAGTTTTTCTCTCTCGGCTTTCTCCTTCTCCAGAAACTTCTTCTTATTGGTACATTTACCTATACCACAGAAGGGTTCTGGGTTAATGAGTGACATTCGTGCGCCATCTTTGACAAGTGTATTGCTCTCTTCGTTTCCTTTGATTCCCGAATGGCCGGGAACCCTGATTAAAAAGACCTTATTTTTCTTGCCTACCTCATTGAGTTTGTTCCGGCACTCCCAGATCATTTTTGAGGTCACATAGTAAGAAACAACTGAAATGTTTCTAGATATAAAATTTAGGAGTTTTTCTCGGTGAAGGTTTTCGTCACAAAATTAAAAAGAAAATTCTGTCCTAACTACATGTGTTTTTTAGAAAATCATGAATATCTTAAAATAGCAAGTTTTTTCTAGGTAGAATGTGTCAAAAAGAAGAAGACAAATTTTATATACTTTCACAAAATCATCGGAATCAAAAACGAATATGTAGGTATTATGAAAATATTTATAAGAACATTTTTTATTTAGCTATTTCGACCAGGGTCATTTTATTCATTAATTCGCGGGCGTAAAAAACAAATATGCAATTAGTTTTTCAATAAAATAATTATTATTCCAAATAATTCGACTTTTTCTGAAAAAATGTGGGAAAATTGGTCAACTTTGAAGTGCTGTAGCAGACAGAAAAATGAGACTGGATTGATGCTGATTCATTTCATTGTAGATTGATCCATTACGAATCAAAATATCCAATTTTTATCAACCTACCGCGAACACTTAGGATTTTCTGATGTTTTTCGCGACGGACCAATTTTTCGATTTTTCAAGGTCCATAACTTAAAAAATAAATGCGATACGGAAAATCTGTCTGGATAGAATTAACCTACGCCTCCGAATAAGTAAATGGTGTAAATTTCAAGGCGATCAGAATCCAAAAATTTTCGTCCAAAAATCGCAATTTTTTCCATACGGATGGAAATTTTGCCAAAAATCGAACCCTCTCCGATCTCCGCCAAAATTTCATAATTTACAAATTCGAGGGCGTAGATTAATTCTATCCAGACAGATTTTCCGTATGTCATTTATTTTTCAAGTTATGGTCCTTGAAAAATCGAAAAAATTGGACCTTCGCGAAAAAAATCAGAAAATCTAGACTGTTTGCGGCAGATCAATAAAAATTGGATATTTTGATTCGTAAAGGATCAATATACAATAAAAAAAAATCAGCATTGGTCCAGGGTCATTTTTCTGTCTGCTACAGAACTCTAAATTTGACCAATTTTTACGGATTTTTTCACAAAAAGTCGATTATTTCCAAAAATAATCATTTTACCGAAAAGCTAATTGCATATTCGTTTTCTACACCCTCGAATTAATGAATGAAATGACCCGGGTCACAATATCTGAAAAAATAAAAAATGTTCAGACAATTTTTTTTAGCTATAGCGACCCGGGACATTTATTTATTTATTCGAAGGCGTAGAAACAGAATATGCAATATTTGTAACAGTAAACTACCCTATTATGTCCATACTGCGTTCAGTAAGTCCAATTAAATAGAATATTGAATAAATTACATAAAAATAGCCAATAGGAGCTGAGAGTATAGTCCGTTCACGAAATTTGAGCCGTCGGTTGGCCATGGAAATTTGGCATATTCCACTGTGTATATTAAAATTTTAGGTTATGTTGTTTATTTTCTTGTCAGATTGATACGCAATGTTGTCAATATTGCATTGAGTTCTCTGATAACTCGCAAGCTCGTCGGACAAGGCCGGGTACATTCGGCAACGTTGATTTTATTTTACGTTATGACAGCAAATACTGCCAACTTCAGATAAATAAACAAACGCCTACTATGCGCTCAAACTTTCGTGAACGGACTATACGATATAGTTTTTAAATAAAACAGTTTTTTAATTGCTGGCTCCACACTTGTACTTATCAAAAGTAAGCATGTCTCGTTGAAATTTATAGTATCTGACCTGCCTTGTAGTAGCGAGATCGATACTTTGCTATTGCACTTCTCAGAAATCTTTTTTGTATTTCTGATGAAGAATTAGAGGTCCGGAGATATTTTGTTGGTCAAGTTTGTCATCATAATACAATGTTTAAAATAAAGAAATGTAGAAAAAATTTTGATCATTCTTAGTACTGAAAATAGTACTAAACGTAACGATAAATACAAGTGCATAGCCAGCTCATAAGTATAAATAAATTTAAGATTGCAATGATAATAATCTATGAATTGTTACAAAAATATTTACCTTTTCTTCTGATACTTCAAGGGATTTAAGGTTATTGCCTACAACACGGAGTTCTTCCTCAAGTTCTACGATTTTCCTGAAAAATTACAAAATATTAACGATTAAGTAAAGTGAACAGACGTTCTAACTACAATTCAAAAGTAACTGCCACAGAAAACATCGAACATACATGCCAACATACTACCTGAGTGATTTCGGGTCAGTTTCAGGAACAACACTCTGTACATTTGAAAATTTCAATTGTCGGGTATGATTTCTTATATTTGCTTATTTAAACATTTAATAAAAAAAATTTCTACCGCTTTATAAATGCTAAATTCATAAGGAAATCTGAAGAATGAATTTTCGGTGTTTCCGATTAATTTCACAATTATCATTGAGGTTTTTAATGTTTACAATTTGATTGTTTGAAATTTTGAATTTTATTTCATATAATCTCATAACTAATGATACAGTTACTCAAAAAACAAAGGATTATGTTGATATGTTTGAATTCAAGAAGGAAAAATAACTTTTTCCGTCGACCTCAAAATAAAAGGCGAGGTTAATGTGTACGAAATTGAACATTAATGAGTCATTTTGATGTTCAATTCATTAAAGCAATACGAGTAATTTCAAACTCTACTGAAACCTTTTATTTTGTCAAATTTATGTCTTGTACAAATAAGAATTTTTTTAATAAAGAATTTAAGCTCAATATACAGGATGTCCCGGAAAATCTCTCGGATTCAGATAGAACATAAAAAAATAAGATGGCAAGTCCCATAATTTTTTTTCCTAGCGGCCCTCCCTACGAATATACGGCCTCTTAAATGACGCCACTGGAAATTCATTTCAGTGGAATAAATTTCAATTACTTACTTCTTTCATTATTTTTTTTCGGAAACGGTTCATTTTATCGATACTGAACAAGTGTACCTTTTCTTTAGCTTAATGTTCAAGGTATCCAAATTCATCTTTTTTAGCACCTTATCATACGGGGTGTTAAAAATGTAAGCATTAAAATATACAACCCAATCCGTCCCTGGTAAACTGAACCAGCTAATTGAAATTTGAGTGCGGCGATTTAAGAGGTCCTTAATACTATTAATCATATCAAATTTCCATCAAATTATATCGAGTAGTTGGAAACTTATTCCACTAAAATGGATTTCCAGTGGCGTCATTTAGGAGGTCGTATCTTCGCAGGGAGGGCCGCTAGGAAAAAAAATTATAGAAACTTGTCATCTTCATTTCTTTATGTTCTATCTGAATCCGAGAGATTTCCCACATTTTCCGGGACACCCTGTATAATGAGGTCAACGGAAAAATCTTGTTATCAACTTTTCTATTAATCTAGCGACAGATGGTCTTGAACTATTTCGTGATTGAGTAATATTGAATTTTCGTGGATTTTGACGTGAATTGATACCCACCTGTCACTTTGTTCCGCTCGTTCTTCTGCTCTTTCTAAATCCTGTTCCATCAGCACCAATTTACGGGCAACCTAGTAACACCAAATCATGCAGAAATACAAGCGAAAAACACATGAAATAAAAATAAAATAAAACAGTCCACAAAGTTCTATAGAATTGTTGTCCTATGTAGATCTAATTTTCGTTTAATTCAGAAGTGGGAGAATTAATCAACTAATTTATGCAAAAATGACTCGAGTAACAGGATAATTTACAATACACTTCTTATTTTCGAGTTCGTGAGGAATTCAATGAAGTCATCCGAGAGATTAATACCTATATCTTGAGAACAACCATTTTTTGGAGCTGGTGATTCGTTAAATGATTCTGTTCTGGAATAGGAAATGATATATTATGTAAACGATCTACTGTTAATCAGAAAATGAATAAACAATTCAAGAAAAACCCTGAGCAGGAGCTTTTGAGCGCTCGTTCTTTGGTGGAACAATAGGACTATTATCTCAAAATTTTGTAGGGCACTTGATATTGATACCAAATATATAAATGCAGAATCTCAGCACAATCGGAATAATATTCTGGAAATTATTCGAAAAATAAAATATGTAAAAAATAATCAAAAAATTCTTCTCTTCAATATTCCAATTGAATTTTCTATGGTTCTGTTAACACTATGGCCACAAAATTTCTCATAAACATTCAGAGTATTAATCTCCATTCATAAAATAAATTTCAGTCGGATCAAATACCTTTTTATAGAAAAATGAAGTTTTTTCTTTTCAATATTCCAATTGATTTTTTTAAGGTTCTGTTTTTATTATGGTCACAAAATTTCGCATCTGGCCGCAAAATTTCATTTCGATGAGTTTCGTTTTTCTGAGATATTGAGGAACAAAAATTTTGAATGGCCATAATTTATGGAACACTCTTTACAATTTGGCTGGTTAACGAACTTAACCGAGCCATTTGGGAACCGACCTCACCCTGAAAATTTCAAGTCTCTGGGACAATCCCCTCGAAAGTTATTGTGCCAACGGACGGACAGAATTGATTTTGACCACGTATTCGTCATCAGGGAGTCTTACCCTATCGTTTGGGACTATTTTCGGCTCAAAATACGAAAATTACAGACATTTGGACGGAACTATACAGCACTCGTTATTGAGACAAATCTCCAGAGAAAACTTTTTTCAGTTTCGGAGTTTTCATGGTTTTAATAGTGAATTATTAGTTCTAAAACCATTTCCGCCAAAAGTGTTCTGTTTAAAAGATCTATTTTGGTTGTGAAAACAATTCTATAGAACTTTGAGGATTCAAATACACTAGAGAAAACAATTTAATCAGTATAAAAACAAATGCCTTGCATTCGACTACTGGAAACCACTGCAAAAAAATATTATCGAAACATTAAAACCGATTAAGAAAAACGACCAAATATTACATGCACAACCACGCCATTCAATACGTAAAACCTACGATTCTCCAGCTTCTGCACGTTCTTCTGCTCTTTCAAGATCGGCTTCAACCATGGCCAATTTACGGGCAACCTGTATATAACACATGTTTCAGATTGATTGACACCCAACGTACACCAGTTGGTATAAAAACAAGACACAATTCTGTTAGAAAGCTGTGAAACGTTATACAAGTCAGGCGATGACTCCACATTCGAATGCATTCATTGAAATTTGATTCGATGAATTGATGTAATTTTATAGCGACAGAGAGAATCCACGATTATCGGTTGACAGTTCAGAGCAAAAAGTAAACCTAGAGATGCCTTCACGCATTCAGAAACTGTTTATGAACGCGAACTACATTTCGGCGTTGCGAACTTGTGCCGTATCTTTATTCCGTAATGGGAAAATTGGTCTACGGCTACCCTACTATGGTACTAACAGCTAGAGTCTGCTATAGACAATTCTGTCAGTTTGGCAACATCGTTCTGTTACTGTTTAGTTACTTAATGCGCGTGTTTACACTTTCGTTTCGACTTAACGTTCATAGACTGAATTATTTCACTGATTTGGTGGCAGTTTACTGTTGCTTGAGAGTATTCTGGTAATTAATGCTATGGCAAAATAACGAAATTGTTGTATTAAATTAAGGCATTGTTGAAATAAAAATCTAACCTATTGTTTACTTCAACCCAGTTCGGCAGTAAAGTGCTTTCCATCTCACTCTACAGGATGTAACTAAATAAGTGTAAAATATTTAAGTAGGTGATTCCTCATCGAAAAAAAGATAGGATCTTTCATATAAAGAAACTTCATTGGAGCATCCCTTGTTAAGATACAGCCCCTCTAAGGGAGTACATAAAATTTGTTTAACAATTTTTTCACAATAACAAAAAAAGTTACAATATTGAAATTAACCTGACGTTTCCTACTAGCAAAAAGACACTTATCCAGTTATTTGTTTGGTTTACCCCATGGTTGTAAGGGTGGGAAACGCAACCCCTAAAGTTTATTTCCAATGTAACTTTTCGTCTTATTATTTGTTTACCATTTAAAAATTTATTTCCGATAGCCTGTTTCATTCTAAACAAAAAATGTCTCTTGAGTTTTTTTGCCCTCTCTATGTTTACTTCTTACTCTGAGCAAAAACCTAACAAAAATATTTTATGGACTCCTAAGTGACTTCGTAGTCAACGAAGTATACTGAGGGCTGTACTCATAGTTCGCCCTTGAGGGTGAGTGAGACTTTGTATCGCCCTTATGAATACTAGCCTTAAAGGTGACCTCAAATCTCACTCACCCTCAAGGGCGAACTATTAATACGGCCCTAAGTTTGCGAAAAATCATTTCTTGTAAAAAAAAACATCAATATGGATCACTTAACACGACATTTGTTTTTTTACATCTTGGTAGCATCCTTATAAAAATGTGAAACCTTAGGAACTTGTAATTAGCGTTTTAAGTATTCTTTTTCCATCAAATCGATAGAGGTTAACTGGTTTATAAACTCCTTAACAAGATTAATTAATACTCTATATACGGTGCGAGTCGAAATTATGGAACAAATTCATTTTTCAGAATAAAAATATTTGGCAACAAAATCTTGAAACAGGTCAATTTTTGTTTCAACTTCAATAGAAACGTTCAAATAACATACCTACAGGATGCGGCAGCATAACTTCCTTTTTTTAAAACCTAATAAAACGCATTGTATGAATCAGAAAATTTTTATTCGTTTTTTATAATAAAGGCACATACCTACATAAAGTTTTGTTTTACCCAGTTTTGAAGATAAAATCAGGTAGGTGACGTCCCCCATTCTCCATACACTGAGTAAACCGATTTCTGGAGTTTGTCATGACTCCAGCCAGTATAGCAGGCGTTATGTTGGCATTTTCTTCTTGAATGTGGAAAAAAAATTCCTGTAACATGTTTAGATACCGGTCCGAATTCACTGTCACTGTGACTTCATTTTCCTCAAATAACCAGGGACCAATGATTCCACTTGAGGAAATTGCACACCACACTGTGACTTTAGGTGAATGCAAAGGCCTTTGATGCAATTGTCAATTTGACCCCTTGTGACTTTTTTCTATGGGATTTCTTGAAATCTCGTGTTCATGTGAACCGTCCAAGGACCCTACAAGATTTGAAGAACAACATCCAGGAAAAAATTGCCAACATAACGCCTGCTATACTGGCTGGAGTCATGACAAACACCAGAAATCGGTTTACTCAGTGTATGGAGAATGGGGGACGTCACCTACATGATTTTATCTTCAGAACTGGGTAAAACAAAACTATATGTATGTGCCTATATTATAGGAAAAGAATAAAAATGTTCTGATTCATACAATGCGTTTTATTGAGTTTAAAAAAAAGGAAGTTATGCTGCCACACCCTGTATTTCAATCGATAAAAATAGACCTGTTTCAGGATTTTGTTGCCAAACATTTTTCTTCTGAGAAAATGAATTCGCCCCATAATTTTCACGCGCACTGTATTTTTCATTAGAACTAGAATAGTTTCAAGGAATCAAATTCCAAAGAAAAAGCACGATGTGGGAAAACTAGCACTGTTCTGATTGGCCGATTTTGCCAGCCTGATTGTCTAATATATTCCAATATCATTCGTATGTTGGTTATTATTGAAGCCTCTATCTTAGATACATTCACATTCATAACAGTTTTAATGAGCGGTTAATGGAATGCGGATAACACGTAAAAGAAATACGCCGTTGCGTTTAAAACATGGATTTCAAGCGAAAAAGTTAGGAGGCAATTAAACAAGGTTATTCTGAAATGGTGATTGAAACTTCAAAGCATACAGAGCAATAATTAAAAATCTCATTAAAACTGGCAACATTTTTTTCTCAGATGACCTATGGCATAAGTTGTCACAAGAATTTTACTGCTTTTTTTCATATCTGTCATATGTTAAAATGTATGTGTATCTGAATAATACGGAGAAAATGAAAGAGGAGATCCCTCAGATCATTTTATAAAAAAAAGGTTTACATAAATGCAGGTTCGGGGTGTTGAAGTCTTACTTAAAAACTGGCTAAAAAGTAGTACGCCAGTGAGATAATTTAATCCAACAATTATTTTTTAATTCTTCGTTAAATTTCTGACGAAAAACTCTTTTGCATTTTTTCGTGTGGGGCGCTGTTTTTATGTAAGAAAATAATAATTATTTAATCAACTAGGTTATTAAAGACAGCTACTAATGGTCGCTTCACTCACCCCTTAATAGTTCGAGACCATTAGTCGCTCGATTAATAACCGAGTTGATTACAAGACTTTTTCGACTATCTCAATATAAATTGTGTATGAATTCTCATTTTGCACAAGACTTACATTTGGCATAATAAAATTTCTATGTATCTATGTTCTAGTAGAGTTTTGAGATTTCTCGTACTGCTTCTGAATACTTTGTGAACGTTTGCCATGAGGATTGCACATTGAAATAGCAGAAATTGGGCATTAAATGGGTCATTAATGATCAATTTTGTACACATTGAAATCACCTTTTATTTTGGGATCGACGGAAAAACATCTTAACGCGTATTTGTGGTTGAACGTTACTTAATTTTTTTTTAATCGTTCATTTAAAAACGGCGCTCACAAAAAAAGAAGGCAAAGGAGATTTTTTGTAACAAATTGAACAAAGAATTCAAAAATAATTGTTATTTTAAAATATCTCAGTGGCATACCATTTTTTAGTAAGTTTTTAAATAAAACTTCAACACCCTGTATCTTAGAAATAATGCATTTCCGAACTTACATTTATGGTAACCTTTTTCATAAAATTTACTGAGCAATCAACCCTTGCATTTTTCGGTGTTATCAGATGTATAAAACATTCATTACTAAAATTCACTTTTCTGGTGAAATAAAACAGAAAAAACACGTACTCATCTGGCTGTTGCCACTTGCATCTTCTTTTCCCTTCGTTTATAGAATTAATCAGTTCCTTCTTTCAGAAAAGTTCAAACACATAAAATAGCAAAACCGCGCACTATCTCGCAGAAACCGAAAAATAGTATTTCCAAATAACAATAAAATGACTTTGTGATACAAAATGAACATCTTCTGTGTCAAGTACAAAATACCATTGCGACCAACTGATTTCAAATCAGGGACATTATTGAAAAGCCCAAAAGTTAAAGAGATATTAATCAAACAAAGTGAAATAGAAAAATTCAATGGAGGCCCACCCTATTTTACTATGGATTTTTTCTTGAATATTTGCGCACCTTGTACACAGGGAGTCCCAGGAAATCTCTCGGATTTAGATAGAACGTAAAAAAATAAGATGAAAAGTTCCCATAATTTTTTTCCTAGCGGCCCTCCCTACGAAGATACGACCTCCTTAATGACGCCACTGAAAATTCATTTTAGTGGAATAAATTTCAATTACTTCTTTCATTATTTTTATTCGTAAACGGTTCATTTTATCGACACTGAACAAGTGTACCCTTTCGTTAGCTTGATAAGGTATCCAAATTTGTTTTTTTAACACCTTATCATACAGGGTCTTAGAAAAGTAAGCATTAAAATGTACAACTCAGTCCGCCCCATGTAAACTGAACAAGCTAATCGAAATTCGAGTGCGGTGCTTTAAGAGGTCCTTAATACTATTAATCATATCAAATTTTCATCAAATTATATCGAGTAGTTTGAAACTTATTTCACTAAAATGAATTTCCAGTGGCGTCATTTAGGAGGTTGTATCTTTGAAGGGAGGGCCGCTAGGAAAAAAAAATTATGGGAACTTGTCATCTCAATTTTTTATGTTCTATCTGAATCCGAGAGATTTCCCACATTTTACGGGACACCCTGTATAATAAAGATAGAACGCATGTATTCGTACGATAGTGAGGATAGCGTTAAAAACAGTAATAATAACATTATCAATTTTCAAATTCGATCAGCATTAAAAATATATTCTTATCGAATAAAACAAACATTGGATAGAGATTAAATGATTCACAAACTGGAAAACCGTTTTCACAGATCAATAATTGATATATTTTATTCTCGATTTCAATATTAATTCTTTGTGTAATTTTTTGGAGTATAGTAAAGGTGGAAAATAAATGAAAACTTGCTTTCACTTGTTATCTCAATTTTATTATTAGAATCATGTTAAACCCATGAAAATCTGCATAAGGAGACGTACCCAGAAAAAGGTTTTTCAAAAATTTAAGAGATTCAAGAATATTCAACGAATATCATCAGTATTTTCATCAAAATAATTATGTATTGAAAAAAGATATCTCAAAGAAACTAGAAAATAAAAGAGATTTATTTTATTTCTATCTATAAATTTTGTTCATTCACAATTATAGTGAAATAATTTTTAAAGGTTACGCAAAATATTCTGTAAACTTTCTTAATACTTAATTTTCTGATAAAAGCCTTCACGAAGGAAAACTATTTTGAATTTATTAATGATAATAATTATGATGTGAGCAAAGTTTAAATTTTATCAAATAATAAAGTAAACTGATGTTATTTTCAATTTGGGGGAAAACCAATACACACTCTCGTTTCCTTCAACAAAATATATAAATAATCATCAAAATAGAGGAAAATTTAAAAAAATTCTTGACCTCCAGAATATTTCTAATTGAGACATATTGAATTATTCTTCGTTCACACAATATTCAAACCTTTTTCTTGTACGCCCTAAATTTGGGCATATCAAAATACAGGGTGGCCATTTGAAAACGAAACAGACGAGATTACAGACGAAATAAATTTTTTCGATAGAAATGCTCGGACAGGTCGATTTCTGTTTCGAGGGGGACAACTTAAGATGTAGGTTACGGACGCATAGCGCTTCAACCCTTGCTACTACAACCCTCACCACCAATTTTTGAATAGGGAAGATGGGGTGAGTGATACCTCATTTGAAAGGTATTTTTATACTGATTTCAGCACAGTAATTGTTTTTTCATTTTATGCATTAGTTCTCGAAATATTCTTAACTAAGTATTTGAAAATGAAGTGGTGTTTTCATGGCACTTGTAGTGTTTTTTTGTGAATAATCGACATTTTGAGCTTCAAAACAACCATGTTTATCTAAATGTCGTTGATTGAAGAATTCTGCGGTTCTATTCGCACATTGATTGTTTGCAAAAAAAAAGTGAAATTATTTCCACCCTCTCTGCAATTGAATAAACCATGTCGAACAATGAATTAGAACACATACAAGTCTCGATTCAAAACTAAGAATAATTCACATGTCAAAAACCAGTACCTAAGCCAACTTAATGATCTGTTCGTAATAAATAAAAAATTATCGATTCTCATTTTTTGAAAAAGATATGAATTCAATAATCAACAAAATGAAAACATTATTGAAGCCAACTGAGGAAACACTTCATAATTAAGTCGGAAATCGTTTCACGAATTGGGACTGGGATATTTCTGTGGCATCATTAATGATTTGATTTTCTTACCTGGTAATCTGATTAGAGATATGTACGTACCTATTTGGACTTTTTGGAGATTTCTATCGATCAAGTGTACCGCATGTTATTGGAAATACTGCAAATTATATCGAAGATAATTTAGATTGAGTTTCAGCAAGATTGAGCTCTTTCGCAATACGCTTTGTTTGTTCGACATCTTGATAAAAGATTTCTATGTCAGTGGATTGGAGGAAGGAAGCCACAGTCATGGTTGTTTTGAAGCTCAAAATGTCGATTTTTCACAAAAAAAACACTACAAGTGCCATGAAAACACCACTTCATTTTCAAATACTTAGTTAAGAATATTTCGAGAACTAATGCATAAAATGAAAAAACAATTACTGTGCTGAAATCAGTATAAAAATACCTTTCAAATGAGGTATCACTCACCCCATCTTCCCTATTCAAAATTGGTGGTGAGGGTTGTAGTAGCAAGGGTTGAAGCGCTATGCGTCCGTAACCTACATCTTAAGTTGTCCCCCTCGAAACAGAAATCGACCTGTCCGAGCATTTCTATCGAAAAAATTATTTCGTCTGTAATCTCGTCTGTTTCGTTTTCAAATGGCCACCCTGTATATCCCTGACTTGAGTCAGAATTTATAATTAAAATTTTCAATAAATATCTAGCTGCATATAATATTAGCTACCATAACATCTCCACCAATCAAATATTCTCAATTAATCAAGCTTCTTTTGAATTCCAACTCGAAATCCATAAAATAATTACTGCAATAATATTTTGAACCAATTCTTTAAATCATTCGAATAATATAGTACCCCCCGTTATTTTCAACAATTATTTACAAGGCCCCCCAACACATCACAAACAAAATTAAATGTTTGAATCGTAAAGGACGGAACAGTTAACAACTTTCTATTTTTTTTTCAGTGAAACGCACACAACGTCACTATTTCTCCCGTCGCTTGTTGGTCGTCACATTTTACTCGTTTTTTACCAGTTGTCGCATTTTACACGTCACATTTTACTCGTTTTCTACCCGTTGTCGCATTTTACTCGTCACATTTTACTCGTTTTTACCCGTCGCCGCATTTTACCCGTCACATTTTACTTCGATTTTTACACGGATTCACATTTTCGATATTTCTTCGATCACTTTGTATCACTGAGGAAGACGACCACACTGTGTTAGTAGCAAATATTACCAAAAAAAACTGGTAAACACTGAAATTTCAATTCAACACCAAAAAACAACAATACGCTAAGTCAAGTATTTTTTATAAACCTCATCGTATTTTTTGTCGGCTTCTTCCGCCAAGAATCTGGCTTCTTTCAATTGGTTCTCGAGAGCGTCCATACGTTCTTCATCTGCCAATGAGCGGTTCTCGAGAATTTTGCGTTGCCTAGTAAAAAAGTAAATTGACAAAATGAAAAATTGTGATTATGGATTGCAATTGGTCGAAGATTGTTGACAGCTCGGATACGGACAGCTTAGAATGTTGTCGACAACAATATTGGGTTGTTTTAACAATGTCAAATGGTTTTTTCACTTAGTATGCAAGTGTTTGCCGAATGAGTAAACATTGAACAACGATTTTTTTATGTATGTATAAACCCCCCGAAAAACTGGAGGAGAGCACTTCGATTTATTTTTAAAAAAATTTCAAGAAAAGCCCTGAGCAGGTGCTTCTGAGCGATCGTTCATTGGTGAAACAATAATGCTATTACCTCAAAAATTTTTATGGAACTCGAGATTATGAAAATACCCAATATTGTTTAAGAGGAATAAAACACTTTTCCAGATAAAAAACTTATGTGATTTTAGAGATTCAACATGTTTCGAGCTTTAGGAAGCTCATCTTCAGGAGTAAAAACACAAAAGTGAAGCTAAAAAACAGAAAACTCATAGAGAGACGACAGCAAAGCCAAGTATAAAACATTAAAAATTAAATTGAATAAATAATATAACTTTAAAACAAAGACAAAGAAGCAAAAGTTAAAACGATTAAAATATACTTATATAAAATCAGTTGATTCTAAGTCAGTTTAAAAAAAAATAATAAATACAAAAAACATTGACATAATAAATCGAAAAATTGAAAAAACTTACAGTTAATCTTCTTTTTGAAGATTAACTGTTTTTTCTGGTGACATTCTGCCTTTTTCCAAGTTTTTTCAATTTTTCGATTTATTATGTCAATGTTTTTTGTATTTATTATTTTTTTAAAAACTGACTTAGAATCAACTGATTTTATATATATTTTAATTGTTTTACCTTTTGCTTCTTTGTCTTTGTTTTAAAGTTAGATTATTTATTCAATTTAATTTTTAATGTTTTATATTTGGCTTTGCTGTCGTCTCTCTATGAGTTTTCTGTTTTTTAGCTTCACT
The DNA here is from genome assembly GCA_013421045.1 of Propylea japonica. Taxonomy (NCBI): domain Eukaryota; kingdom Metazoa; phylum Arthropoda; class Insecta; order Coleoptera; family Coccinellidae; genus Propylea; species Propylea japonica. The sequence goes on from CM024244.1 coordinate 20,162,072, forward strand.
TTTGTGTTTTTACTCCTGAAGATGAGCTTCCTGAAGCTCGAAACATGTTGAGTCTCTAAAATCACATAAGTTTTTTATCTGGAAAAGTGTTTTATTCCCCATAAACAATATTGGGTATTTTTATAATCAATGTCGAATGGTTTATTCACTCAGTATGCAAGTTTTTGTCGAATAAGTAAACATTAAACAATGATTTTTTTATGTATGTAAAACCCCCAAAAACTGGAGCGGAGCACTTCAATTTATTTTTAAAAAAAAATTAAGCCCTGAGCAGGTGCTTCTGAGCGCTCGTTCATTGGTGGAGCAATAATGCTATTTCCTCAAAATTTTGCAAAATGCAAAATCTCAGCACGATCGGAATTATTATATATTCCGGAAATCATTCAAAAAATGAAACATGTAAAAAATCAATAATAAGAACAGAATTTTATGGTTCTAATGATGCGATCCTCTTGAAATTTCGCATGAACATTCAGTATATAAATCTTCATTTACAAAATAAATTTCACTCGAATCGGATATCTTGTTATGGAAATATGATGTTTCTTCTTTTCAATATTCCAATTGAATTTTCTATGGTTCTGTTAACACTATGGCCACAAAATTTTTCAAAAGGCTTATTATGAGCATCTCGCATGTGGCCGCAAAATTTCATTTCGATTGGTTTCGTTTTGTCTGAGATATTGAAGAACAAAATTTTGAATGGCCATATTTTATGGAGCACTTTGTACGATTTGGCTGGTTAATGAACTTAACCGCGGCATTTGGGAACCAAACACGCCCTGAAAATCTCATATCTCTAGGATAATCCCTTCGAAAATTATCGTGATAACGGACGGCCCCATGAACAGAATTGAAATTAGACATATAACACTCGTTCAAATATCCATTAATGGCTGTCATTAATGAACTATTTTATTAAATAACTATTAATTCGCCAAAAGGATTAATTTCGAGCAAAATAACCATTTGATATTGTTATGAAAAGACAGTAAAAAGAAAATTTGTATTTGAAAACATTCCTCTGTATCCAAGCTGTCTTAACCTTAAAAGGAAGAGATTGAAGCTAAGATCCAACACCACCTGGAACCTGGTTTCCTAAAAACCTGTAGGGAATAAAATCTTAACCTAAATTCTTACATCTATTTACATCTGAATTCGAATGAATCAAGTTCCCACTTTCAAACATTTCACATTAAATTACATAATATGCAGGTTTGGAAATTCACATCGGAAAAATACGATATACAATACATCATACAGAGAATTTTTCCGTCCAGTTGAACAGTTGTATACTCGAGAGATTCACGTGCTAAATAACTCACTGAATAAATGGCGGATTGCAATAATGTAGTGTTGTCTCTCACTTATCGTTCGCAGTGGCATAATTCAAGCCATATTGCTTGAATTAAACCACTACCAACGATAAGTGAGAGACACACTACATTATTGCAATCCGCCATTGAATTATGCCACTCCCAACGATAAGATAGAGACAACACTATACAGGGTGTAACTAAATAAGTGTAAAATATTTAAGGAGGTGATTCCTCATCGAAAAAAAGATAGGATCTTTCATATAAAGAAACTTAGTTGGAGCATCCCTTGTTAAGATACAGCCCCTCAAAGGGAGTACATAAAATTTGTATAATTTTTTTTCACAAGCACCAAAAAAGTTACAATATTGAAATTAACCTGACGTTTCCTACTAGCAAAAAGACACTTATCCAGTCATTTATTTGGTTTACCCCATGGTTGTAAGGGCAGGAAACGCAACCCCTAAAGTTTATTTCCAATGTAACTTTTTGTCTTATTATTTGTTTACCATTTAAAAATTTATTTCCGATAGCCTGTTTCATTCTAAACAAAAAATGTCTCTTGAGTTTTTTGCCTAAAATAAACCAGTTCGCAGTAAAAAATTATTTTACGAACAACTACAGAGATAGATAGTAATAAATGCGAAACTAATCTATCTAGTAGGACACTTTTAGCGATAGTGTCAATTTTTTTTGCTAGTAGGAAACGTCAGGTTAATTTCAATATTCTAACTTTTTTGGTGCTTGTGAAAAAAATTGTTATCTTAACAAGCGATGCTCCAATGAAGTTTCTTTATATGAAAGATCCTATCTTTTTTTCGATGAGCAATCACCTCCTTAAATATTTTACACTTATTTAGTTACACCCTGTATTATTGCAATCCGTCATTTATTCAGTGAGTTATTCAGAACGTGAATATCTCGGATATGCCACTGTTCAACTGTACGGCAAAATGCATCGAATTTCTTATGTTTCCGATGTGTATTTCCAATCCTGTATATTAATTAGGTTTAAATTCTTCCTTTTTGAGATTTTCTGGGAAATTGCTTCATTTCGAATCGAGTGATAGTGAAATGAAGAGGGACCAACTACCTCTTCGTATTTTTTGTCTGCTTCTTCTGCTATCAATTTGGCTTGGGCAAGTTGTTCTTCTAATAGGGCCACTCTGTCGTCTTCCATGTTACTTCTACTTTCCAGGGCTTTGCATATCCTGAAGGGCGTTACGAAGATCGGGGATGTTAATAAGACACACAAAGCTCAAGGTTTTTATGTCGACTATCTACTCAGGCAATCGACGCTGATTCAACATTCAATATTTTGACGTAATGTGTAACTTTCGAATTTTCCGCCGAAAACTATAAATCAAAAATTTTGGAATTATTTATTCTATTCCTTCAGAATATTTCTATACATTCGCACAATATTCATTGATTTGTGGTAGAAAATAGAATGATGACACGCAAATTTTGTGACATTACAAACAATTGAAAAAATAAGCAGTTAAGGAATTGAAACCTTGTAATGTATTCTTAAAAAGATTATAACTTTACATATAGATTTCTTGTTTTCCTATACTTGATTCTTGGTTCTTCAAAAATATTATTCTAAATCGTTGAAAATTTTCCAATGAAATGAATTTTGCGCTTTTCTGTCAAGATTGAGCGGTATCAGCCAATGTCACAAGATGAACATTTTCCTTTCATTTTTTCGATGGTATACACCCTGTATGAGGAAAAATATCAGGTTTGGATCCTTTTCGAACACTATGTAGAACTAAAATCGAAATTAAATAAAGCGGGTGAAATTTCTTTCTATCTCGACTATAATAGAGTATTAAAACTTCACTGCAATAATGGTGATAATTTCTAGCTTTTTAAAGGGTTTTCCAATAAGAGGTGTTATTTTGAATAGCCCGCTATTTCGGTAGATGTCACGTTTGAAGCTGTAATTCTCTGACATTTGACAAGTAGAAATTACGCCATTAATAAAAATGAAAAGATACACGCTTCAAGAACGCATTGAAATTATTAAAATTCACTAAAAAATGGTGAAAATTTGGCAGAGACGGTTCGTAAAACTCGAACATTTTTGGGTCGTCGCGAAACACCTTATCAGACCGCAATAAAGAAATTGGTGGAAAAATTCGAGCTGTTAGGACAAGTTAGTGATGTTAAGAATAAAACCCGTGCACGTCGCTCAAGAACAGCCGAGAATATTGCTGCTGTAGCCGAAAGTGTTGAAGAAAACCCAGGTTTGTCCATTGCGCTATTGAGAGATGATTAATGATTTTTTCCGCCGACCTCGAAATAAAAGGTGATTTTAATGTGTACGAAATTGATCATTAATGACCCATTTTAATGCTCAATTTTTTGGCTATTTTAATGTGCAATCCTCATGGCAACCGTTCACAAAGTATTCAGAAGCACTACGAGAAATGTCAAAACTCTACTGGAACATAGATACATAGAAATTTCATTGTGACAAATGTATGTCTTGTGCAGAATGAAAATGTATTTCAATCATACACATATCATATTGAGATCGTCGGAAAAATCTTGTAATAAACTCGGTTATTAATCGAGCGACTAATGGTCTCGAACTATTAAAGCGTGAGCGGAGCGAACGCTTTAAAATATCTTGACCATTAATCGCTGTCTTTAATAACCTAGTTTATTAAATAACTATTTATGCCCGAAATTGGATAGTATTGATCTGGACAACGTTTACTTTCAACAAGGCGGCACTACATGTTTCCGGACCGTGTTATCTCTCTTAAAAGTGATCACAATTTGCTACTGATATCTTGTGTTTTAACACCTTGCGACTTCTTCCTTCGGGGCCACGTGAAAGAGAAGGTCTACGCCAATAGCCCAGCGTCGATTCAAGACCTCAAAGATGGAATTCGTGAGGCTATCGAGGACACAGGCAGTCACTATGCGATTTGGTTATGTAAAATTTCATTGAAAGGATATGGTCCTGTAAGCGTGATTGTGGTGATCATTTGCCTGATGTTATTTTCCACTATTAACGGCATAGCTTCTTGTTTGTAATGAAATAAACATCCGATCATTTATATCGAAAAATGGCGTTTTTCTTTGAATATTAAAACAACACCTCTTATTGCAAAACCCTTTAGAACGCGCATCAACTGATTTCCCATCAGTTTGGAAATGATGCAGCATCAAATAGGAAAGGCCTAATTGTACCGAATTTTAAGGACAGTAATTTCGGTGTAGATAGTCGACAATGAAACAATGAGTGGATGTTATTTTCAGTGGGAAAGGAAAAACGAACCTTTCACTTTCGTCTGCAGCTTGGGACGCCTCTGCCAGTTTGGCAGTGGCGGTGGCCAAACGTTCTTCAGAACGTTCGAGGTCTTCTTCCAACAATTGGATACGACGGTTGAGAGCGGCTACTTCTGATTCCGCCTGTAAATAAGATTAAAATAAATTAGTAAACATTCGAATTACAACAAATTGATGAAATGACTTCAAATTCATCAGGAGAATATCGATATAAACAAATAAGTATCTAATTCATAAGATTAGATTCAAATTGTGGTCGATTGGCACGGTGACTACCTTTCTGCACTGAGACAAATGTAGAAGATCAATTAAAATTTTAATTTTGTTTCTGATGATGGGATTATCTTGAGATTTTGCATGAACATTCAGTATATCAATCTACATTCACAGAATTAATTTCACGCGAATCGGATATCTTGTTATGGAAATATGAAGATTTTTCTTTTCAATATTCCGATTGAATTTTTTATGGTTCTGTTAACGCTATAGCCACAAAATTTTGCATGAAGTTAATTATGATCATCTTGCATGTGGTCGCAAAATTTCATTTCGATTGGTTTCGTTTTGTCTGAGAGATTGAGGAACAGAAATTTTGAATGGCCATATTAAATGGAACACCCTGTACGATTTGGCTGGTTAATGAACTTAACTGAGCCATTTGGGAACCGAACTCACCCTGAAAATTTCAAGTCTCTAGGACAATCCCTTCGAAATTTGGACAAAACGATATACAGGGTGTTTCCTAAACATGCGGCAAAAATTCAGGGGATTGTTCCTTGGACTATTCTAAGAAAATTTTGTCCTTTGATGATTTTTGAAAAACCTCTTTGTTTCGAAGATACAGGGGAAACAAAATTTTAGATAATAACATTTTATTAGTGAAAAATTACATGAAAATTTAACTTAACCTACAAAAACTGTTGAAAATGACCACCTTTAGCCAGCATACAAGCATCCAATCCTCTCCTCATTGACTGCCGAACCCTTTCAAAAACACCAGGATCATTTCTCATTAAGTTACACCCAGCAATGATGTTTAATCTGTATTCCTTTACCATCTGAACTTATCAATTTTAAGTCAAAAAAACTGGCCGTTTTTAGTAAATGGAATGTTGTTAAACAAATTTAAAAATAAATTGTACCCTGGATTGTACCTACTTAGTAAACACAGTGCGGTACGCATTTTTATTTAAACTATTATTAATTTTAAAAATATGAAAAATGTTGTTTGCCCTGTATCTTCGAAACAAAGAGGTTTTTCAAAAATCATCAAAGGACAAAACATGCTTAAAATAGTCCAAGGAACAACCCCCTGAAATTTTGCCGCATGTTTAGGAAACACCCTGTAGAACTCGTTTAAGTAGAACGAGCGCTCAAAAATGGTGAAAACAGGGGCTCACAGTTTCTCCAATATTTGCGCAAAAGATGATTTTTTCGGAGATTCTTTTTCAATTTGAACTTTGAAGCTATGTAGTATTATAACCTCAGAGTAAAAATTAAATTTATTATTTTTTCTTACTCGGATATTATAGCTTAAATATTATACAACTACAATACTGTTCACATCAATGTTAATGTTAAGCAAATTGTATTTAGGAGTTAACATCGTAGTAACATCAACATTACCATTAACAACATTGTGAAATGGCAGTAACACTGTTGGTCGTTTGGACCTAAAATATACAGGAGGTTCCCTAAAAACTCATCAGCAGCTACTACAGAAATCTAAGCTTTTTTCCCTGAAACAAAACTCTAATATTACATCAATCATTACAATAAACCGCAATCGGTAATGTCGAAAGATACCACCATAACAATAATGTAATGGCTGCGGAAACAGTTCCAAAACAAAGTCGGGAATCAAAACCCATACTTCCTTCCGGTCTTTCATCAGTGACGTAGCCTAGCCATAAATATTTTTTCGAATTGTTGTGATGCAACGCGCTTTGTCCCCGTTCCTTGTTACCAATGTTTACACGCATTGACGACTGCTGTTCAACTCGATAGGAATTACTCATTTCATCGACTTCTTTTTCCGATAAGGTGGACTGAGTCATGCCGACACGCAACCATTGAAGAATGACCTCCAAAAAAGGTGCGTTTATTAGATTAAAGCGAACCAAAAGTCATATACAGTGGAACTTCCCTATAACGAAAGCGCTAAATCCGCAAAAAAATTCGTTATAAAGAAATTTCGTTATACAGAAAATGTGTTTCTATAGTCGGCAATGTCGCGGTCGACTTCACTGATAAATTTAAGTTTATCATTCAAACTTAAGCACTTGCTTTTAGACATTTTCGCACAACTTTTCACACTAGCGTAATGCGGCGTTCCCACAAGGCGTTATTCACGACAGTGAACCACGCTTTCGTGAAATACACTTCTGTGTGAACGCATTCCTCACGAAAGCAAGTTTAACGACTATGCGTTCACACAGAAGTGTATTTCACGAAAGCGTGGTTCACTGTCGTGAAATACACTTCTGTGTGAACGCATTCCTCACGAAAGCAAGTTTAAAAACTATGCGTTCACACAGAAGTGTATTTCACGAAAGCGTGGTTCACTGTCGTGAATAACGCCTCGTGGGAACGCCGTATAATGGTTAGATTGAAACCAAACAGCCAGGGGTGTATTAAAACTGTTTCAGAAGGATCTCTCTGCCCGCCGTAATGATTTAGTGTAAGGTCGGGATTTATTACGTGAGTCCGGAAGAATTTAGAAAAAAGCCACCCTTATACCTTCTTACCAATATCCATTCAAAGAGAGATGTTCTTTGAATATTTCGTTATAGAGAGAATTTGCTTCGTTTTAGAGGGCATTGTTAACATGGAATTTTTAATTTAATTTTATCAAAAAAAGGTGCGTTTATTAGATTGAAGCGGACCAAAAGTCATATAATAATCCAGTCGAATTGTGCTTTTAGCAGGAAAGTTTTGGGGTAGTTTTGATTTCTTCCATTTTTGTTTTTAGGGGCGCAGAATCTGAATTCGAGGTTTGTTAACAAAATTTCGTGACAGAGCATAGAAAAAAAAAACAAAAAAGGGGATAAATCTTATTTTTGGTCAGTTTTAGCTCATAACTCGGAAACAATAAAATTTTCGTGATAAACCTTTCCATACAGAATGAAAGTACATAAAATTTTCTACAAATTGTACTACCACAGCTTGTTCTGCGACAACTCGTTCTGGTTCGAATTATAGTTGAAAATGAGGTATAGTGGAACTTCCCTATAACGAACCTCTGTATAACGAATTTCGTACAAGACATTGCACCTTGAATCCAAATTCCATGTCAAAAACACCCTCTAAAACGAAGTAAATTCTCTCTATACCGAAATATTCAAAGAACATCACTCTTTGAATGGGTATTAAAGAAGGTATAAGGGTGGGTTTTTTCCGAAATTTTTCCAGGCGTACGTAATAAATCCCGACCTTAAACTAAATCATTACGACGGACAGAGAGATCCTTCTGAAACAGTCTTAAATACACCCCTGGCTGTTCGGTTTCAATCTTACAATCACGCTAGTGTGAAAGTTGTGCGAAAATGTCTAAAAGAAGTGCTTAAGTTTGAATGATAAACTTAAATGTATCAATTGATAGACCGCGACTTTGCCGACTACAGAAACAAATTTTCTGTATAACGAAATTTCTTTATAACGATTTTTTTTGGCGGATATAGCGCTTTCGTTATAGGGAAGTTTCACTGTAAGTGCATATTGCAAAATTTGGTTGAATACGATGCGTTTATATCAATTTGGAAAATTCAGTCTGCTTGGTTATGTAATGAAAAAAATTGGAGGTCTTGAGATAGTGTCAGAAGCTGTTTCGCTTTTTTCGATATCCAGAAAACGATTGAATAAATTTGAAAATCCTAGGAGCTATTGGTTTCATTATATTCATTTATGAAATCAACTTTCCTAAAAAATCTGTAACATACCCTGAAAATTTCAAGTTTTGAAGTAGGTAGTTTCTACCGGAAGTTATAGTATTTACGGACTGTTGTTATTGAGAGACTATACATATTTAAAATCTCGACCGAGATCTCGACACGATCGAATCAGTAGTTTAGGAAATATGAAAGAAATAATATTTCAAACCTATCTGAAGTCCAAAAAAGTCTGTTTAGAGTTTTCCGACCATTGTTTTAATTGCTTGAAGAAATAATTAACGTATGTACTTTTTGAAAACCTTACGAAACAGAGAAGTTTTTCCTAACATTTGTCATTTGTACATCATGTTCCTAATACTTTTTTTGGTAAATTCTCATCATAATTTTATGAGAAAAACAGGTGCAGCTGTTACGACCCTGTATATCTCCAAAAATCAGAATTTAGTGAATACTTTTTTCGCAAGAAATGAGGACGATCTCCATAGCTTTGAAAAAAATATTAATTGAATATTCAGAGTCGAGTTGTTCTCTCAAAAATAATTATTTTCGATAACGCAGCAATGCAAATGACGTCTAGTATATCTCCTTTGAAGGATAACACCCTGTATAGCGTCTACTGAAAAATTATACAAAATTTAACGATTTATCATTTTGATACTGTGAAACCCCTTGTGTTGGAAAATTTGGAACTTATCAAATGTACTGTTTATTCAAATATTACATCTCCACAGATTTCTGAAGTATTTCCTCTTATAAATTAAATTTTGGCCAGGTTATCAAACTATCTGAATTCCCATCAAATATTTTTCAAATTCAATACCATAAACTTTCCTATTTTAATTGGTAGAATAGAAAGATGTACTTGATTTCAACCACCCTGTGGAAGTGGCAACCTTGCTCATTCATCTGACAGAAAAATGAACCTAACCTCACAATTTTTTATCACACAGAGTGGAATGTGTCAATTCAAATGATAGCCAACTAGGTACCAATTGGATTTCAAATTATATTAGCTACTATACAGGGCGTTCCTAAATTGAACGTACAAACGAAAAGGGGAGATTCCTTAAGTGAGTTTAAGAAAAAAAAGTCCCATAAACATGGGGTCCCAAACGTTTCGTTTTCGAGATACAGAGTGTTGAAGTTTCAATTTTTTTCAAGTTTTTTTCTCAGAGTATCTACACTTCACAATATATTCAACTGAAATTTGGCATATATATTGCATTTGAGAAATTTGAAAATTTCCATAAAAACTGCCACTGAATTCATTCACCACAGATTACAAACTGGCCTTCCTATCACAGTTACGAGAATTTCGAGAGAATCGTTCAAAATTTTTTTTCTCGAAATCGTTGGAAGATACGACAAAACTACAAGAGACCGAAAAGTTAAGTATAAGAACAAAGCTTCTTTTTACATTTTTTCAAATTAACATTGCTCACCAAAAAAACGTTCTGCAGAAGAACAGGTGGCAGTGTTCCAGAAAAAATATCACCCTGTAGATCTTCTATCGAAATTGCCATGTCACGTGGTGAGAACTCTCAAATGTAATATCTATGCCAAATTTCAGTTGAATATCTTGTGTAGTGTAGATACAATGAGAAAAAACTTGAAAAAAATTCAAACTTCAACACTCTGTATCTCGAAAACGAAACGTTTGCGACCCCATGTTTATGGGACTTTTTTTTCTTAAACTCACTTAAGGAATCTCCCCTTTTCGTTTGTAGGTTCAATTTAGGAACACCCTGTATTAGGGGAAAAATTGCAGTTATTACCTATCTTCAGGTGAACCAGTAATTTAAATTTCTATAAGAAAACAGTTGACACTACTTAGTGAAACAAATAAAAATCCACTTTAAATGATTGATACCATATACCTTGGTATAAAACTTATCCCTGTGTCAGGATAATATCCAGGTTTTAGAAATAATCAAATTAGAACTGCTACTGTATTATTGATTATTGAATTATAGGTAGGATCGTCGATACCCCACATATATTCAGACATACTCATTCATTGTACAAGAAATACTTGAAATGAATTCGAAATTTTCCAGCTCAACTACCATCAACTTTTTATATTCACAATAAATAACCAACAAGGCAAACCAGTTCCAAATATTTCTCTCCATTCATATTGTTTAAAACAACAGTCCCCATTCTTCGAATGATTCAACGTCCGAATACTTCTCGAGAAAATATGACAGTTACACCACAAACCAAAACATAACTGCATAAAAAATGAACAGGTAGTTAGACCAATAACCTCAAAATCACACATGCTTGGATTGTACAAACCTACGTAAAAGAACTTGTATCAAATTTAATTTAACTAGTAAGGCCCAATATTTTCCTATAAGATAAACGAAGAGAGGAATCTTTGAAGAATTCCAATCGAGGTAAAACAAATATTTGGTTTAAACACCATATACGTCATCAATTAATCGATATTCTATGAACGTGGAAAATGAACATTATTAATTGTGATTCATAGAGTTTAAATACGTTGAATTGATTCGAATGAATTTATGAGGTATAAAGAGATATGAACAAATATGCAAGTACTGTTAAGGCTTACTTCTTCTCGCCGTAAAGCTTCCAGTTGCAGACGTTTGGTGTATTCCTCACACTCATCCTTGTACCGTTCGAGTTCTTCCTTAGTTTGTCGCATTTTTTTCTTAAGAACATCCAGAATGGACGTTGTTACGGGTAATGTGGTAGTCATTTTTGACTTTTTCTAGGACACGACACTAAAAGAAACAACGAAACAAGTGGTACCGTCGCGAACTGATATCAAACTGGGCGAGCCGGCCAATGATTCAATATGGCGTCTGCGCTTGCGCAGGAAACACCTGTACGTTCAGCTTCCGTTGTTTTTGAATAGAGGCGCGCCCGAAATTTCGAAACGTTTTATCTAATTTGTTCGGCAAACCGTGAAATCATAAACGTAATTGACAATTGTATTGAATTATAATTGTTTGTAGTATTTTTCGGTCGCTGGAAACTCAAGGGCCGTTTCAATCAATTGGATGTTCTGTTGAGCTCTTGATTGTAACAGCTTATTGAGAACGCGAATAAATGAAGACAGGCGTTCCTATACAGGGTGTTCCTAAATTGAACGTACAAATAAAAAGGGGAGATTCCTTAAGTTTAAGAAAAAAAAGTACCATAAACATGGGGTCGCAAACGTTTCGTTTTCGAGATACAGAGTGTTGAAGTTTGAATTTTTTTCAAGTTTTTTTCTCATAGTATCTACACTTCACAAGATATTCAACTGAAATTTGGCACATATATTAAATTTGATAGTTCTCACTAACTGACATGGCAATTTCGATAGAAGATCTACAGGGTGATATTTTTTCTGGAACACTGCCACCTGTTCTTCTGCAGAACTTTTTTTTGGTGAGCAACTGTTAATTTGAAAAAATGTAAAAAGAAGCTTTGTTCTTATACTAAACTTTTCGGTCTCTTGTAGTTTTGTCGTATTTACCAACGATTTCGAGAAAAAAAATGTTGAACGATTCTCTCGAAATTCTCGTAACTATGATAGGAAGGCCAGTTTGTAATCTGTGGTAAATGAATTCAGTGCCAGTTTTGACACATCAAATTATTGAACGTTTGTTTTTTTAAAAAGTGAAGGTGGTTGCATTTGTGGCCATTCATTTTTTTGAATGTAGTTAGACTACTATTTTCATTACGATTTTTATGACTGTCACAACAATATTTGATCAGAAATTAGAACTCCAACACTCTGTATCTCGAAAACGAAACGTTTGCGACCCCATGTTCATGGGACTCACTTAAGGAATATCCCCTTTTCGTTTGTACGTTCAATTTAGGAACACCCTGTATAATTGCTAACAATTTCAAGCATGTGAAAAAATACATACCTGTATCTAAGCATGACTAACAGCAAAATAGTGAAGCTTAAAATACCTCATAAAGGGTTTTCCAATAAGAGGTGTTATTTTGAATAGCCCGCTATTTCGGTAGATATCACGTTTGAAGCTGTAATTTTTTGACATTTTACAAGTAGAAACTACGCCATTAATAAAAATGGAAAGATACGCGCTTCAAGAACGCATTGAAATTATTAAAATTCACTATAAAAATGGTGAAAATTTGGCAGAGACGGTCGTGAAACTCGAACATTTTTAGGTCGTCGTGAAGCACCTTGTCGGACCGCAATAAAGAAATTGGTGGAAAAATTCGAGCTGTTGGAACAAGTTCGTGATGTGAAGAATAAAATCCGTGCACGTTGCTCAAGAACAGCCGAGAATATTGCTGCTGTTGCCGAAAGTGTTGAAGAAAACCCAGGTTTGTCCATTCCTCTTCGTTCTTTGCAATTAGGCATTTTTTATGGCCGAAATTGGATAATATTGATCTGGACAACGTTTACTTTCAACAAGACGGCGCTACGTGCCACACAAGCAACGAAACCATTGATCTTTGTGGGAAAAGTTTCCAGACCGTGTTATCTCTCGAAGATCACCGAGATCTTGTGATTTAACACCTTGCGACTTCTTCCTTTTGGGCCACGTGAAAGAGAAGATCTACGCCAATAGCCCAGCCTCAATCAAGACCTCAAAGATGGAACTCGTGAGGCTATCGAGGACATATGGCAGCCACTTTGCGATTTGGTTATGGAAAATTTCATTAAAAAGATATGGTCCTGTAAGCGTGGTCGTGGTGGTCATTTGCCTGATGTTATTTTCCACTATTAACAACATAGCTTCTTCTTTATAATGAAATAAACATCCGATCATTTATATTGAAAAATGGCATTTTTCTTTGAATATCAAAATAACACCTCTTATTGGAAAACCCTTTACAAGTTGTTTGAGAAACCTATGGATAACTTAAGCTCAATACTGGTGAAAATGGATGGTTTCTAAACTGTGATGATTTTTCGAGATATCAATAGTTAATAGTTATTTAATCAACTTTTTAGTTCTTGAAAGAATTACATGCCATTCATGTTTCAGGAGAGTTGTAAAATAGCGTTTGTCACGACTTTTCTTCAGAAACTGAAAGTATTTCTTGTTTTATCTAACTACACTGCGAAAAAAAAATAACGCTCATAATGAAAATCTCAAATTTGCTAAAGAGCATAATATCCATTGGGAAGAGGCTGATTGGGAAAGAGTTCTCTTCACAGATGAGTCTAGATTCTGCCTCTACCATTGTGATCGACGTTCCCTTGTATACAGACGTCCACATGAAAGATATGCTCAGTGCAATTTCCTGAATAATACTGGTTTCGGGGGAGAATCGATTATGGTATGGGGTGGAATATCTTTGACTGCTCGCACAGACCTAGTGGTCGTTGATAATGGAGCTATGAACGCTGATAGGTATATAAGGAACATTCTTGAAGACCATGTAGTGCCATTTGCCCCATACATTGGTGGAAATTTCATTTTTATGGACGATAATGCCAGACCCCATCGTGCGCGCATCGTTCAGGAGCACCTTGAAGTGGAATGGCCAGCAAGAAGTCCAGATCTCAATCCGATTGAGCAGGTTTGGGACAACCTCAATAGAAGGCTGAGAAGTTCAGAAAATCATCCAGCTACTCCTAATGACTTAGGAATCCAACTCAGAGAAATCTGGAAAGGATTAGATCAGAACATTTTAAGATCACCGCCGTTGCCGAGCTGTAATTAACGCAAGGGGTGGAAATACCAAGTATTACCTAAATCACTTATCAGCATACCAGTATTTTGAAAATTGTTTATTTCTTCTCTTTTACATAAGATTCGGTGAAATCCTGAATTTTTCTTCCATTTAATGTATCTTGTTTCGTTCAAAACCTTCCCGAGAAAACATAAAAAATAAGTTATAAAGTCAATGTTTAGTTAACTTTCATTAAAATTGAGATTTTCAGAATGTGTGTTAATTTTTTGGCGCAGTGTATTCCTATCTATGTGAAGATGATACCATAGTTTTCATCTGTACTTAAATTCAATTCCCAACTGAAACAACATAATATACAAACTTACCGAAGCAAGTGGTATACGAATTATACCATCGTTGAATTTGAAGTGATGGCGTTTACTTCATTTTTGTTACCATATATGGTCATGTTATCGAAATCGACCTGATTCAAGATACAGCGAAGCTATCTTGCCTTTATTGATGACACCATATGGTCTTTCCATGTTTTTCAGTATTTCTGCGTACTAATTTTATTCATGATCTCAGTTTGTATGAGAAATCAGAAGTAAAATGTGCGGTGTAACGCTATGCAAGGTTATTTATCATTTATTAAGGTGGGTTTATAGAGAAAATATTATAAGATAGGGAATTATACAAAATATGAATTGAACTATTTGAGAGTGAGTCACAGCAAAAGATTTGGTTCCGAGACCTTTTAGAAGGTTCAATAGATAGCATCTGACGTCACAGCATGGCTGATCTTGACTTTAAGATGAGTTTTCTTCAACCTTTAAAGAGATTGTTTATATTTGAGAGCAATTATTAGATTTATATTCATAAGATCTAGTCCTAACATTTTTTCATATCTTAGATAACCTAATACAAACGGAGCATTCATTAATAGTGAAAATTTCATTGAATGGATTTCGAAATTCGTATCGAATGTCATTTGTCAATGATATAAGTAAAGAATGACTCGAAAAAGTCGGTTACCTGTTCGGTTTTCCGTCCATAGTTTTTAATTGCATGGAAGAATTATTCACGTATGTGACTTTTTGAAAAGCTGAAGAAACAGGGAAGTTTATCCTCACATTTGTACACCAAGTTCATAATAGTTTTTGTGAGTAATTCTCAATTCATTCAATAAGATTTTATGAGATAACCAGGTGTAACTATTTGTGACCCTATACAGGGTGTCCCGGAAAACGTGGGAAATCTCTCGGATTCAGATAGAACATAAAAAATTAAGATGACAAGTTCCCATAATTTTTTTGCCTAGCGGCCCTCCCTACGAAATACGACCTCCTTAATGACGCCACTGGAAATCCATTTTAGTGGAATAAGTTTCAAACTACTCGATATAATTCGAAGTAAATTTGATATGATTTATAGTTTTAAGGACCTCTTAAATCACCGCACTCAAATTTCAATTAGCTTGTTCAGTTTACCAGGGGCGGACTGGGTTGTACATTTTAATGCTTACATTTTTAACACCCTTTATGATAAGTTGCTGAAAAAAACAAATTTGGATACCTTGAACATAAAGCTAAAGATAAGGTACTCTTGATCAGTGTCGATAAAATGAACCGTTTTCGAAAAAAAAAAATGAAAGAAGTGAGTAATTGAAATTTATTCCACTAGAATGAATTTTCAGTGGCGTCATTTAGGAGGTCGCATCTTCGTAGGGAAGGCCGCTAGGAAAAAAA
The DNA here is from genome assembly GCA_013421045.1 of Propylea japonica. NCBI lineage: Eukaryota > Metazoa > Arthropoda > Insecta > Coleoptera > Coccinellidae > Propylea > Propylea japonica. The sequence continues at coordinate 20,177,948 of CM024244.1, forward strand.
ATTATGGGGACTTGTCATCTTCATTTTTTATGTTCTATCTGAATCCGAGAGATTTCCCACATTTTGCGGGACACCCTGTATATCTCGGGTTATCAGCATTTTTAGTGAATACTTTTTCGCAAGAATTTAGGACCATCTCCTCAGTTTTGAAAAATATATTGACTCAATGATGTTGATAGCAATGGAATATTTGGAAATTACTTGAAATATCAAGTTGTTAAGATAATGGAGAAAGTAAAATAATTATATAGCTTGATTAACTTCGCCATCCTCTCATCCTAAGAACTGTAATTCTTCATAAGAATTCAGAACCGTAACAACATTTAAGTTGGATGTATAATTAACAACTATTACTTCTTTGTTCATTTGCGAATATGATAATGAAATTCATGTGTAGTCAATCGATTCATTGTTGCTTTTTCCTAAATATATCTGAAAGAAATTCGACCTTTTTGAAGAAAGCGTTGGCTTTTAAGCACTGCATCATCCCATTCAGAATACATCGTGGTCACCTCGTCATTTTTGCTCGGATTACTATGTAAGTTTTCATTGAAGACCAGTTTCTGATTGAAATTTAGGGTGCGTCCTTACGAACAATCACACAACACCATTAGGGGAAAACCCGGATAGATGCTCCATTTTCAAAATACTTAACTAACACGTAAAAAATTAATTTTTGTAAGGGTTATTGTAAAGTGAGGTCGTTTTTCGCTATCGTGTGTGATCATCTCTGCAGCGAACTTCACAAACACGCCAAAGTTTTAGACGTAAGTATTTGCCGCTGTATAACTTTTGGAGTGGTAATAAATTCAGTTATTTTTTTTATTACGTCAATACCGTGTTTCATTGAGTGTACATCTGAGTAAAAAGGGTTGCTGTTTTCTTCTTAATTTATTCAAAAAATGCATGGGCATCTATCCCTATCGAAAAGGATAGTTGCCCTGATTTTTCGAGGTATAGGTGCCCCTTAGGGCATCTAAACTAAAACCTTATCTTCTTAGCTGATTTTCGATTCATTGTGTTATTTTGATTTTAAACTTGATTCTTGATTATTTTTGTTGAGACTTAATATTTTATTAATTTATCATGAATGTGTGGAATAATGCTTTATGTAAATAACTCTTTTTCGTTCAATATATGCTTTTGAAATTCAATTAAAGAGCACAATTGTTGTTTATTCGATCATGTTGGTTAGATAAAGTTGTATTAGGCATGGAAAATCTAAATGTATTTAGTTAGGTTTTTGATTCACATAGTATGAAGGGCATCTATCCGTTCCAATATTTTCATGGTGAGGCAACTATCTATACTTGTAAGCATCTATCCCTATGGAAAGGGTTCCACAAAAATCAAATTTTCGGGAAATTTGGGATTGCTATGTCAAAGAAAAGTCTCAGTATTTCAAATCAAATAATGGAGCTACCTACATTCATAGAAATTACTCATATAAAATCAATATTTTCAAAAATATGAGACAATTTCAAAAAGTGGGGCATCTATCCGGGTTTTCCCCTATCCTTAAGGTCACAGTACGCAAATAACATGGTTCGTTAGATGCACCAAAGTGCAAGAAATAAATTGGAGAATTTCACGATAGGCAGTATATTCTAATTCGATATTAATTACATAAAGTACTGTTAATGATTTTATTATCTATACAAACGATGAACTCATGCAATGATAAGGAGACAAATATTCCAAGTATATCTTGTTTACTTACCAGTAGAATTATCAACAATTAGCTTTGATATTGATACTGTGCAATACCTGGAATTTGTTAGATTGAACAACAATTGAATTAAAAACTTTCTCGAATAATTAACCAGAGAAAAGTGTATCATCATTGGAATTTCTTTTACGCAACAAATTACCACCCAGTGTAGTAATTGAATCATTAATTAATAATAAAAGTATAAGAAAGTTTAGTTGGGTCATAGAACAGAATTAATTAAATAATTCATTCACATTCTGTTCAAGAAGTCTCCATCTCTTTCATGTAAGACTGTAAGAGGAACCTTAATTGAATCAATTCAGGTCAAATTATGAAGTGAATAACCTTTGTTAAAGCCATTTCACTTCGTTATACGATCCAATTCTTTAAATATTCCCGAGAATTACTGGAAAACCAGGCACATTCCATAAATTTCCGAAGTTAACCTCACCCTCAAGTGTCAAGTTGATCTTTCTAACCTCATTTTTGACGTCTACCTGTTGCGTCAACACAAACAAATCCATGTGACAAACGTCAGCTGACAGCAAGCAACTCGCGTTTATTTATTTAGGCGCAATTCGTCCTGTTAAATATAAACATGGAATTTTCGAGAAAAGACATACCCTTTTCAACTGTGTCTTCATTATATTGTGCAATTCATTCCTAATGATGGAGAACTTCATAAGGGTGTCCGAACTGAAGATGGAACTGAAGGCCAGTCCAGGGTAGTCTGCACATCTTCTTCTCCTCCTGCTCTCCCTTTCTGCTACGATTTCCGTACATTCAGAGGTGCAACGAAGTTTGGAAAGTTCTTCTAACTCAGGGTCCTTTTCTTCGTCACTGGTCCCTTCTGCTGCAGGCCTGTAGATTGTTGACATGTCTTCATCCCCAAAGTCATCTTCAGGTAACTTTTGTACTTGACGCGTACGTTTTTGATTACTTGGATTACTTCTTAAACTTTTGGTTTGTTCTTTGACAGGTGTTGGGTATAGACTTGTTACTTTTTTACTACTATCTAATTCGTCTTCGCTATTTGTTAGGTCTATAACTAAGTTATCACATTCGTTACTTGCTTTGATATCACTTATATTCGATTTTGAGGCACTTTGAATCACAGTGGGGCTGTTTTTAAACGTTGTTTCTGGTTTTTGACTGTATTCACTAAGGGGCGTCATTGAACTTTCGACATCTTTCTCTAGTAGCGCCTTTCTTCTTGTGCCTTCATTTCTAGGGTGGTGTTGGTGCCCACGTTTCTTAGCAGAGCCCCTTGGCCCCGTGTTTTGTGACATTGTCACTTGGATGTTGATATGAACGGCCACATAGCCACTATCATCTTTCGAAGTGTAGATACTACTGCGGACTAGCGGAGGCAGTGAGAAGCAAGCAGAATGGCGCATGCGCCTTAGAGACCAAACAGCTTTCTCTTATTTGCCTCCATCGTGCTTGGTCATGAGCTAGCAGCTTTCTCAGGTCCGCAACCCATGATACAAGCTCCATAATTAGCATAATTATGACTCTTGAGTTTGTACTTCCTTAAAATTCCTTGAGACTTGTGAGAAATTGACGAGTTCAACGGGATTTTTGCTGGTATTGTTCATCAGTGTTGAGTGTCCCTTGACGTTGGATAATGATTCTGAGAACCCATATTTGGCAACAGATCGAGTTCTCTAGGATATTTTTAGACTTCAGGATCTCTCGTAGCGATGGTTTGTGTATAAATCGTAAGACCAAGGCCGGAAATATTTCATTTCAGAAAATGTTTAGTGAATGAGTTCATTATTGGGTTCTCGGTTTTCGAGTACGTGTAAAATTGTAGCAACAAAATGGCATCCAGTGAAAATATTCGAATGACTGTAAACTTCATTGTTTTAGAGGCTGACCTTGCATTTTAATGGATTGAAATATCTCGATGATAATACTTTAGAGAGCAGTATAAGTTACATAATGAATTGCATGTTGGCAAGGTCATGGTCTTGCAATAGATAGACACTTTCTTTCCGAAGGCATCTGAAGAATTCAGGAATTTGTCTGTGATGTCTGGAAGAATTGATATAGCGTGATCACAGCTCAGTGGGGGATAAAAACCTTGTTCACTGGGATGGTTGAATGAACCAGTAAAGAAATACTTCATCTTGTCTCGAAATAATTCAAGATTTAGCAATTAATCCGAAAATATTAACCTATAACCTCAGTAATTTCATGAAAAACGAAAATGATCAATAGAAGGCATAGATAGGAGAGTATAGAGTTGTCATCATTGAAATAAACGTGGTATCAGATCCGCCATATTACTACCACCTTATCGTCAAACTTGGCAATCGTTGAATTTTCTGAAGGAATTGTGAGTTTTGCGCCTTTTCCTACTTAAATTGTGATTTTTTCTGCCTAATAGTTTACAATATAATGGTATCGTGTGCTGTAAGGCTTTCTTCAAGCAGAGAAGAGACAGATAAGAGTAAAATTAGAGGAAAAACATACCACAGGTAGGGATGAGTACTGAACAGACCCGCATTCGAAATGTTTGCAAATCTGTCTTGGTAATCTGATATCTTTTTATATGTTGCCTGAAGAAAAATTGTTTATTTGGTATTCAATTGACCTTATTTGAACAGGTTGCCTAAAGACCCAGTACGTCGTATTTTTTCGGTGGAATTTGTGTACAGAAAAAACTGCCAACTTAATTCAACCCTGAACTTTCCGCCATATTGGTGCCCGACTTAGCCCTGCCCAGTGGTACTATTTTTCCTTACTTAAATTTCTGCAAAATGGATGGAGGGTTCAGTGGAAAGCAGATTTACGAAGAGATGCTTAATACTCTTGGAGATCCTTCGTATGCGATTGTGAAAAATTGGACTGCAAGCTTCAAAAGAGGTAAATTTTCCATTGAAGATGATGACCGATCGGGAAGGCCAGTTTCTGTGTCAGTTCCCGAAAATATCGATGCAGTTCATGACATGATTTTATCAGATCTTCGAATTGGGCTAAAACGGATATCAGAAGAACTGAATATTTCATACGAACGCGTTCAACATATACACTGCGCAAAAAATTAACGCACATTCTGAAAATCTCAATTTTAATGGAAGTTAACTCTACATTGACTTTATAACTTATTTTTATGTTCTCTCGGGAAGGTTCTGAACGAAACAAGACACATTAAATGGAAGAAAAATTCAAGAAGAGAAATAAACAATTTTCAAAATACTGGAATGCTGATAAGTGATTTAATACTTGGTATTTTTACCCCTTGCGTTAATTACAGCTAAGCAACGACGGTTCATACTCAAAATGAGCGATCTTAAAATGTTCTGATCTAATCCTACCCAGATTTCTCTGAGTTGGTTTCCTAAGTCATTTAGAGTAGCTGGATGATTTTCTGAACTTCTCAGCCTTCTATTGAGGTTGTCCCAAACCTGCTCAATCGGATTGAGATATGGACTTCTTGCTGGCCATTCCATTCGAGAGACTTCAACCTCTTCAAGGTACTCTTGAACGATGCGCGCATGATGGGGTCTGGCATTATATTATATTAAAAAAGAAATTTTCACCAATGTATAGGGCAAATGGCACTACATGACCTTCAAGAATGTTCCTTTTATACCTATCAGCATTCATAGCTCCATAATCAACGACCACTAGGGCTGTGCGAGCAGTCAAAGAATATTTGAACGTTGACCAAAAGCGTGCAAGGGTAGAAGCATTGCGTTCGATCTGTGCTCGATTTGAAAACGATGTAGACTTCTTAAACCAAATTGTTACTAGGGATGAGAATTGGGTACATTTTTACGACCCAGAAACAAAGCAACAATCGATGGAATGACGACACTCTGGTTCTCCAAGACCTAAGAAGTTTCGTGACCAAAAATCTGCTGGAAAAGTTCTTGCTTCAGTTTTTTTGGGATTGCCATGGAGTAATAATAATTGGTTTTTTCTGGATAAGGGTAGAAAAATAACTGCAGATTACTATTCGACAATACTGACCACACTGCGGGAAAATTTGAAGAAAAAAGACGCGGAAAGCTAACCAAAGGTGTTTTGTTTTTGTAGAACAAGACTCCAGCACACAAATCTCATGTTGTGTCTCCGAAATCTTCGTATCTTTTCAACCTTCAAAATTTATTCGAATCTGCCGAAAAAGCTCAAGATTACGAGTTTCCGCAAATCATATTGAGGATCTTTTCACATCTCTGAGATGCAGAACCCAGGTTACAAATATACATGGTGTCCCAAAACTCGACGTCTACCCGAAACCGGGTGAAAAGTCAAGTAATGCTGGTTGTCAGAAAAATATAAAAAAGATCTAAGTTGCATGATTTTAAAATAATGGGCATTTAAAAAAACACGCAAAATTCCACACCCTGTGACAGTCTTTTCGCTCCTGTTTCTACAAATATCAACTTTTCAACTTTTTTTTGCTGTGTAATCTTGAATAATGCTTGTCTAAACTGTAATCAAAATTTTGATACCAGCTGCTCTAGGTTTCATAAAAATGGGGCTTGCTTCTCAGTGTTACCAAAAAAAAAATTTCCAGAGAAAAATAATTTTTCCAGAAAAAATTTTTCCGGAGAAATTTTTCTGGAAATTTTTTTTCTGGTAACATTTTTTCCGGAAGATGGATCGGCCGTTCTGGTCCAATCTCGTGGCCTGCCTGTTCACCGGACTTGAATCCATTGGACTTTTTTACTTGGAAGCAGTTAAAGAAAAAGTGTATTCAAAGGCAATCGAAAATAAATTTGAACTACGGCAGCTACAATTTAACAAGTATTATACCATTTTGGAATCCTTACTAAATGCGCCAACTTTTGACAAAACATGCCAAACTTGCGTAGTACATTTTTTTAAATACAGTCAGTTGAAAGTAGGCAATTGTTTATTTGATTTTTTTCCGAGAAAGCAAGCCCTATTTTATGAAACCTAGAGCAGCTGGTATCCAAATTTTGATTACAGTTCAGACAAGTATTATTCAAGGTTACACAGCAAAAAAAAAAGTTGGAAAAAGTTGATATTTGTGGCAACAGGAGCGAAAAGACTGTCACAGGGTGTGGAATTTTGCGTGTTTTTTCAAATTCCCATTATTTTAAAATCATGCAACTTAGATTTTTTTTATATTTTTCTGACAACCAGCATTACTTGCCTTTTCACCCGGTTCCGGGTTGACGTAGAGTTTGGGACACCCTGTATGAGCAATATTTTAATTTGAATTATTCCGATATTAATTCCTCATTATGTTTATATCGTATATTCTCCATGTTTCGTTCAACTCAGAAATAAAAAATAAAAAGACTCACGTTCTGTAGGGCCTTTTCTTTTTCTTCCAACTTTCCGTTGACTTGTGTGAGTTTGTTCTTGAGTTTGATCCAGATCGTTTTCAATCTGTTGGATCTTCTTCTGTAGGGAGCGAGCTTCCTCTTCAGCCTGAAAGATGAAAATAGATGTCATGAGAAAAAATTGCCATAAAATCGAACATATGAACAGTTCTAGTCCATGGGCAAGCGCCCGTTTTTCATGATGATTACTAACAATCTGAATATTTGTGAGTAGCTTCATTTTAACGAGACGTCCAACTTTTTCCTTTACGAAAATTCTCCAGTGAGGGCTAATACTATAGAGGCGTCAAAAGTGTTAAATGGGCGAATGTTCAAATTTTATTACTAACAGCGACTTTATAAATCAAATCTTGAAACAATTTCATTAAAATTGAAAACAATAATTGTCCTACAAAAATGATGATTCTTTCAAAGTGTCCCCCACTCCCAACATATATCAACAACTAGGTCCAAATAGTTATTTATGTACCAAGTGCGTTATATGGATCCTAACGCCCGAGGGAAACATTCGGCCCGAGGCCTTTGGCCGAGGGATGAATGTTGCCCGATGGGCGTTAGGATCTAATAACGCTCGTGGTGCATACAAGATTTTATTTTTCACGAATATATAATTAATTACAATAAAATTCGATTGCTCCTATGATTTTTTTTCCATTTAACTCTCAGTAGTAACCATGGCATTTGTTAATATTTTGAAGTTCGTTATTGCTGTCATCATTTTATATTAAGTGAATGTCATTACTGTTTTCGTTGTGAGCGGGCGTTATGATCCATAATGCCCGCTAAAATGCCCACGGGCATAATGAGTGTATTTATAGCAACCGTTTCTAAGGTAAAATAAACATATAATGTACAAGTGAAAAATAAAAAATTATTACTAACCGGCTGATTTTTTCAGTGTGCTCAGCAAATATTTCCTTTATGAACTAGCCACATTGTCCTACAAATTGAGTGGTTTGTTTTTCCAGTCCTACGCTCGGAAATTGTCAATTGTTAGTAATCATTTTTAATTGTGGATTCTGTGATCCAATTTCTGAGGTAGGACTGGAAAAACCACTCAATTTGTAGGACAATGTGACCAGTTCATATAGGAAATATTTGCTAAGCAACTGTGAAAAAATCAGCCGGTTAGTAATAATTTTTTTAGACCTTGTTGTTGAAATATGTTGGGAGTGGGGGACACTTTGATAGAATCATCATTTCTGTAGGACAATTATTGTTTTCAATTTGTAATAAAATTGTTTCAAGATTTAATTTATAAGTAGCTGTTAGTAATAAAATTTGAACATTCACCCATTCACACTTTTGACGCCTCTATACTGTATTAGCCCTCACTATCGAGAATTTCGTAGTGGAAAAAGTTGGGCGTCTCGTCAAAATGAAGCTACTCACAAATATTCAGATTGTTAGTAATCATTATGGAAAACAAGCGCTGGACCATGGACTATTCCTTGAAAGGATTTTGCACAGGATATGAATGATGATCATAGAGGTAAATAGGGATGTTGACTCATGTTACGAATTCATATAAATTGAGGTTTTCCTCATAGAAGGGAGTTTTTGCAATCCTAAAAAACCATTTTGGTGATCTTATTATTCTCGTTGAATTAAATAAAGCTGATTTTAATTATGTTATTTATTATCAACTATCACGTGTTTGCAAACGCCAATCAGAGGTAATTGACGTCACTTTCCAGGTATTGTCATTGCAAATTCGAATGTTCGGTGCTCAGATCTACAAAATACATTCATAGGCCGGTTCCACAAAACTCCAATCAGCTTGATTATTGAAATGTCATCATTTCTCTGCAATTTTCAGTTCATTTTTGACATAAACCATCGACTTAATTCAATATAAACGATTTGATGGCCAATCAAGCTTTGTGAAACCCACGGTTCTGTGACTTGAACCATAGTAAATATATAATATATTATATCTATGATTCGAACTTACGAAGTTGAAAGCTGAAAGAGAACAGAATACCTAGTTCGTTACAAGAACGATAATCTACAATTTTCTTTAAATAGAGATAGGATTCATCAAGGGTAATAGTAGTAAATTACCGAAGATAGATTCCCTAATGGTCGCAAGTTTCTTTGCTGAAAACAAGGATTTTTGTGCAGCGGAGCTTAAAAACGTGAAATTGTCTTTGTAAGTAGCAGACTTTTAACTCATATTCATTATTACAAATAAAAGAAGCACCTCATTCAGCATTAACAGACCGAACTATTCATTTTGAAGGCTTAGATTGAACTTTTCCACAAGGGATCGGGAAAATCAGTTCGCTTTGACAGAAGTCAAAGTATGTTCACTGGATTATGAAGTAATGATCAGAACGTGACAAAATTGAGCATTTCCGCGGGAATTTTGAATTGTCTTTTCATTTATTCAATTTTATTGGCAATTACTATATTTTTAAGGAAAAAGTAATTTTTTCGTGTTTGTATAGGGTTATCTTTAAAATAAAATAAATTCCAAAAAGTAGTCAACATCCCTATTGTATCAATGGCATAGATAAATTGAATGGAATAAACTTAACAATCTTTTGTGGGACATTTTGAAGGAGGGGAGTATGCAGTATGATTTTTGGGAGTGAAGAAAACTTATGTATTCGAATTGTATCTGGTTTTTTCCTACCTTTTCAGCTCGAAGGTTGGCATCTTTGGCGAGTTGTTCGTTGTAGGCGGCACGGTCAAGAGCATTGTCCTTTTCAAGCTTCATAGCTTGCATCTTCTTCTTGATGGCGTCCATATTGACTGATTTGAGTGCGCTTTTTCAACACTGCAACAAGAAAACTATCATAAGTTTTGTATTTCTATAGTCTTCATTCAGATGCAGATAAATTAGTTCAACATATGGGTCAACCTAGTTCAACGAAATCTATAAGATAGCGAAAACGAAAGTCACATGCGAAACAAACATAGTATAAGCCTGTTCTTTTATTTAGATAGTATACAGGGTGTCCCGGAAAATGTGGGAAATCTCTCGGATTCAGATAGAACATAAAAAAATGAAGATGATTTTTTTCCTAGCGGCCCCCCTACGAAGAAGATACGACTATTAAATGACGCCAATGGAAATCCATTTTAGTAGAATAAGTTTTTAACTACTCGATATAATTTGATGAAAATTTGATATGATTAATAGTACCTATTAAGGACCTCTTAAATCACCGCACTCAAATTGCAATTAGCTTGTTCACTTTACCAGGGGCGGACTGGGTTGTACATTTTAATGCTTACATTTTTAACACCCTGTACGATGAGGTGCTAAAAACACAAATTGGATGCCTTGAACATTAAGCTAAAGAAAAGGTACTCTTGTTCAGTGTCAATTAAATGAACCGTTTTCGAGAAAAAATAATGAAAGAAGTAAGTAATGGAAATTTTTCCACTAAAATGAATTCCAGTGGCGTTATTTAGGAGGTCGTATCTTCGTAGGGAGGGCCGCTAGGAAAACAATTATGGGAACTTGTCGTCTTATTTTTTTATGTTCTATTTGAATTCGAGAGATTTCCCACATTTTCCGGGACAGCCTGTATATTAAGCATTAATAGCAAGACCACATAAAAATCCGAATTCAATTCAATCAGCGACTTAATTAAGTTTATGGGAACCTATTACTTAATTGAGTAAAATCAATAGGTAGCTACTGCAAAAACCGCAATCAACAGTCATATTATGACTGCACGAGAGAAAAATAATTGAAGTAAGTAAGTCGCTTGTTTCCAAATATGGCGAAAATTCCAAATGCTACCTTGACGACTTTATCTGATGAATAACACCGAGTCAATCTCTGAATTTCACTTTGTAGTCAAGGGCAGAACGTATGTTTTTTTTTCAATTGATAGGTCAAGTTCGCCGGCCATATGGTTGTAACAATTTCGCGAAATTCGTCACGGTTAACAAAATTTTTGTGAAATTTCTTATCCTCTTACATGGCTCTGCTGAAGAAGATTTACATATACAGGGTGTCCCGTAATTATACCGACAAACTTCTAGTGGACATTATAAATCGTATTTTAGACAAATTCGACCCAAATCATATAATGCAAAATTGCTTCGTTAAGGAGATAGTGCCCTTTGAAGATGACGTCCTGTCCACACTTTTTGCCACATATTCGCAAAACGGAGTCACATAAAGTGCTGAAAGTTTACACAGTGGCTCATATCAAAAATACGCGTCGATTAGATTGAGTGCATTCATCATCATCATGTCAAGCACAATTGTATCATTTGGGGGGGGGGGGCGAAGGGTATTTTTAGTTAAAACTTTTTTAACTTTCATTAGTTCGCGAGATTTACATCATATTCAGAAACTCTGATGTTTTTTCTTAAAAAAAGATGCTCTTGTATAATAACGCCCAGATGCATCATTTTTGAAAAAAAAAATAGATTTGAAATTTTCTCTCTTTTCACTAAGTACTCAATGTACACTTTAGTTTTGAATTTATTTTCACTTGATAATGCTTAGGCATCTTTTTTCAAGAAAAAACATCAGAGTTAATGAATATAATGTATATCTTGCGAAATAAACTTAAAAAAGTTTCAACTAAAAATACCCTTCGCCCCCCCCCAAATGATACGATTGTGCTTGACATGAAAGAAATGTACTCAATCTAATCGATGCGTATTTTTCATATTAGCCAATGTGTAAACTTTCAGCACTTTATGTGACTCCGTTTTGCGAATATGTGGCAAAAAGTGTGGACAGGACGTCATCTTCAAAGGGCACTAGCTCCTTAACGAAGCAATTTTGCATTATATGATTTGGGTCGAATCTGTCTAAAATATCATCTATAATGTCCACTAGAAGTTTGTCGGTCTAATTACGGGACACCCTGTACAGGGTGTTTGGTAACCCAAGATTTACGAGTCATAAAAAGCTGCACTTATTTTACTCATGAAATTTTGATGAAAGAATTGAGAAAAGCTAAAGAAACAGGGATGTTTTTCATAATACTTCTTTCGACTAATTCTCAATTCTTTCATCGAGATTTTTTGAGGAAAACAGTTGCAGCTATTTATGACCCTGTATATCTTGGGTTATCAAAATTTTTAGTGGATATTTTCTCGCAAGAAATAAGGACCATCAACTCCTTAACATTTAAAAAAATATCCATTGAATGTAGTCAACATTCCTGCTCCAGATATGGATTGAAACATATTCTGGGAGGATTCTGCATTTCCTTAAAGAGTTTCTACTAGATAATCAATACCCACCAAATTTTATAGAAAGAACAATTTCAAATTTAGAACGAAAAATATCTAATCAAAATTCTAATGATGATCAGGTACAAACAGAAAACCGTCAAAAACAACCAAATTTGTTGAACGTCATTCCTTATATTCCTGGCCTTTCAGAAAAAATAAGAAGAATTGGTTCCAAATTCAACATAAGAACTGTTTTCAAAACACAAAATGATTTGAGATTCATTCTAACCAGAACGAAACCAATGAATGAGACACAAAAATAAAAAAATTGTGTTTACAATATTCCCTGTATATGTGGAAAATCTTATACAGGAGAGACATCAAGACCTTTAGAGATAAGAAAACGGGAACATAAGAACAACATCAAAAATAAAGACATTACAAGATCACAAATCGCTGATCATGTATGTTCAAATAGCGGAGATCATATGATGAACTGGAACAACACAAAGATCCTAATGACGGAACCTGATAATTATAAAAGGAAAATTAAGGAATCCCCATGTATGTATTTTGTTAGATGAAGTAGACAATTTAGCCAATTGTTTTGTTGGAATAGATCGTATTTGGATTGATTTATTGAAGAAGAAATGACATCAGGAAATTTCAAAATTAAATAAATCAACATCTCTATATATTGACAACTTTCAATGTCAATAAGATTGCAAATGAAAAAACACACAATTCTGAAGATTTTTCAAGTTTGTTTGAAGAAGGTGTCTGATATAGACACCGAAACGTTACATTGTCCTTTTCATTTATTACTTTTTTCAGTTAAACTGTTAGGCAACAATTTTTTCAAGACCAATTTGCTCCTGACAAATAAGTGTAAAGATTTTAACAGGAGCACTTCATCTTAATTAAAAGTTTTTAGAAATTCCTGTTCCAATCTGAAACTTATCAAATAATTTACTTCTTAAACTTTTCGGTTTTTTATTACAGATATATAATATATAATATCAAAGAATAATTGAACTATGAAAATTTTAAATGAAGAGAATCTCACCTCTTGCAATGACAACAATTCACAGAATATTGATTAGTAATTATATGCGTAATTAATAACGAAAAAATCTTCACGTGCGCCAAAACTATTTACGTTAAAAAGCACGTAGTGATTCGAGACAGTTCATAATTGGAAATTTGTTATCATTTTTATTTTGGTATGTGAGTTGAAAACGAATATCATTAGAAATAAAAATGCATTTTCGCATGAAGATGCGAATCATTGTTTCAATCGTTGAATGTGATTATTTCAAGGACAGCAACGTCAATGACTGACTTTATTATTGTATTAACATTCCGATCGAATCAGAATACACACTAATAATAACATTAACAATCTGGAGTCAAAGTAGAGTCATAAATTTTTCACCTTCGCACATCTATAGGATGTGCGAATTTTTGAAATTTCTACAGGTCGAATTGTGCAAACATAATAATATGTGAACTGAACAAAGATCTAAGATCTTGAGAACTTTTTTTCATTTTGGAGGAGCAACTTCTGAAAAAAATTATTTTTCAAAGGTGTTCTAGTAGGTTTTACCCATAACGTATTTTTAACATAAGTTTTTCCCACGTTTTTATCATTATTCCCAAAATGAATTCGATATTCAGGATGAAATACCACCCTCTAAATCTATAGGAGATGATTACCCTTCAGTAGGGTCCTGTAGCGGTCTAAGAAGAACTGGAAATTCGAAAAATCATTACTTGGAAGGCCAGATCTGCTTTAAAAACACCTCCTGGCCAAAGAGCAAGAATTAAGTATTTTCTTTCTGAATATTGAAGGTGTTTATTCAAATAGTTTTAAGATTCAATTTTATAAAAACGGCGAGACATATTTTTTTCTACTGAGGTTTTTCCCTGAGCTTTGGTATCATACGAAAAAATAGTATGGTACCCCGTTTTGCACTAGCCTCAGCCAGGGACTTTTTTATTACATGTATTGTATTTTGTTAGCTCTCAATTCAAAATAAACCATAAAAAATTGGATGCTATTGAGTTATGACTCCTCAGAAAGTTTTTGAGCGCTAGTTCTACTTAAACGAGTGTGCAATATCGTTTTCCCCAAATGTCGTAATTTTCGACTCCCTGTTGACGAATTCGTGGTCAAATTCAATTCTGTCCGTGGGGCCGTCTGGTCTTAACACGATAACTTAGAAGGGATTGTCCGAGAGACTCGAGATGAGTTTGATTCCCAAATGTCGGGTACAGGGTGGTCCATAAAATATGGCCATTCAAATTTTTTTTCCTCAATACCTCAGACAAAACGAAACCAATCGAAATGAATCACTTGCAAGATGCTCATGATAAGCCTCATGCAAAATTTTGTGGCACTGGGCTTTTCTTGAATTTTTATATGTTGAATTTCAGAAATACAGTGGAACTTCCTCATAACGAAAGCACTAAATCCGCAAAAAAAAATCGTTATAAAGAAATTTCGTTATACAGAAAAATTTGTTTCTATAGTCGGCAATGTCGCGGTCGACTTCACTCATAAATTTAAGTTTATCATTCAAACTTAAGCACTTCTTTTTGGACATTTTCGCACAACTTTCACACTAGCGTAATGGTTACATTGAAACCAAACAGCCAGGGGTGTATTTAAAACTGTTTTCGGAAAAACCCACCCTTATACCTTCTTACCAATACCCATTCAAAGAGTGATGTTCTCCGAATATTTCGTTAAAGAGAGAATTTACTTCGTTTTAGAGGGTGTTTTAACATGGAATTTGGATTCAAGGTGCAATGTCTTGTACGAAATTCGTTATACAGTTTTGTTTTACCCAGTTTTGAAGATAAAAGATAAAATCAGGTAGGTGACGTCCCCCATTCTCCATACACTGAGTAAACCGATTTCTGGCGTTTGTCATGACTCCAGCCAGTATAGCAGGCGTTATGTTGGCAATTTTTTCCTAGATGTTGTTATTCAAATCTTGTAGGATCCTTGGACGGTTCACATAAACACGAGATTTCAAAAAATCCCATAGAAAAAAGTCACAAGGGTCAAATCGACAATTGCATCAAAGGTCTTTGCATTCACCTGAAGTCACAGTGTGGTGAGCAATTTCCTCCAGTGGAATTATTGGTCCCTGTTGTTTGAAGAAAATGAAGTCACAGTGACAGTGAATTCGGACCGGTATGTAAACATGTTACAGGAATTTTTTCCCACAGCCAATAAGAATTGCCAAAATAACGCCTGCTATACTGGCTGAAGTCATGGCAAACGCCATAAATCGGTTTACTCAGTGTATGGAGAATGAAGGACGTCACCTACCTGATTTTATCTTTTATCTTCAAAACTGGGTGAAACAAAACTTTATGTATGTGCCTATATTATAAAAACGAATAAAAATTTTCTGATTCATACAATACGTTTTATTAAGTTTTAAAAAAAGGAGGTTATGCTGCCGCACCCTGTACATATATATTTTCCTCGAAACAACCGATAAAGATGAAGAAGCCACTTCGTGCCCATCTGCATTTTATTTTCAGACCATACCAAAATAAACAGACGGCCTACTTCGAGAGTTTCAACTGCTGGATAGTTCAGATCTCATGCGATCTTATTTCAACCAAGTAAATCGTATACAAAAACTTATATATAGATATGTATGTTCGGGATGCTATTAATAGCCATAGCAGCAAAAATGTGTTGAAGCTCCTTATTGAGAATTATGAAATCACAACTTCATTAATTAGGAAATTAGTAGACATAGCAATCTTCATTGATTTTATAGATAGTCTTTCGGATAACTGCTATCTAAAATTTGGATTGTATTGATGATGAAACAAGTACCACGAAACCATACGCCATTGACATTTTTTTTCATGAAATTTTTCAGTGAAGATGAAACAATTTAAAGAAATGTTTGGTTTTTCCGTATCTTCCTCTAATTTTGAAATGAAAATAAAAGTCTTTTATACACGACTATTGTATAATCCACCCATTATACATCTGTTTGCTCGGCCATAATAATACCCATTAATCACTAGCGAATGATCAATTATTACTCACTGCTGTCAGATGCTTCATAGATTTAGCTTCAATATTATATTCTTGAAATTGTTATTTGTTCAATATTCTAAAGTACTCCTGCTAACAAATATGGGTATACCTTGTCAATCTACTTTTAATACATCAATTAAATCAATTTTGAATACAAAATATACAATGACAAGTTCTCCCAAAATTTCTTAAACTTTTTCCACACTTGTAATAGAAGGGTCTTGTCAGGATCGCCAAATGTTAAAGTCTTCAAGAAATATATTAAGTAGTCGTGGATAAAGTATAGTATGCTACTAGCGTATAATGGTTGTTATTCACTCGGTTATTTGGACCATTCGCCTACGACTCCTAGCCTTAACTTCACATCGTGAATAATAGCTATGTATCATTATACGCTCTTTGCGTGATATACTATTATTGGCAGAATTAAAATTACTTCATAAGAATTATTCGAATTGAGCTACTCTATCTCGAATAAAAATGTTTGGGGAAATAATCCCCAACTTATAAGAAAAATGTTCACCCTGTTTTTTGAAATGCATTTTTCGATCTTTGTTTACTATATCTGCTTTGAACCCGCCTCTTCAATATTGTCTCCTACGCGAACACACTGTATGAACCTATTCCAACGATCAGTGATACACACCAGTTTTTCTGAATGACTAAAATTTTCAGTTTATAACAAGAAGCACGTAGATGTTCGCTATAATAGCAATTTAGCATTGTACTTCTTCATATTTGGATAACTAAATAGCTTTTTTCACCTTGGCTATGAACTAGAACTGGAAATACAGCACAATCTAATTGAACATTGAACAAATTGTAACCTTTTTTCAAGGTGTTCCAAGACATGTGACAGTTATTAGAAAAAGAAAGAATTTTCTTAGTTTTGCACCCATTTGCCAACAAAAGCCTGAAATAATCCATTATGCTTATGTTATCTTATGTCTATTGTGAATTGGGCATAACAATTATTTTTCAATTCTTCGTTCAATATGTGATAAAAAATCTCTTTTGGCTTTTTTTTTCGCGTGGAAAAAACACAAGTGCACAAAAGGTTCAGTATGATGTTGTTCACAACACGAATTAGTTTGGTGAATGTCAATGACATTAGCGTTGATGGAGTCAATGACATTTAAGTTATCAATGTCTATGACATTAATCAGAAGATTGTTACAGAAAATTGGAATTAATCGAATGTAACATAAATATTATTTGATTTGAAATTAGGTTCGTGGTAAAATTCATATAATTTTCAACAAATCAAACAATTTTGTAATACAGTGGAACTGCCCTATAATGAAAGCGCTAAATCCGCAAAAAAATTCGTTATAAAAAAATCTCGTTATGCAGAAAATTTGTTTCTATAGTCGGCAATGTCGCGGTCGACTTCACTGATAAATTTAAGTTTATCATTCAAACTTAAGCACTTCATTTTTCGCACATCTTTTCACACTAGCGTAATGGTTAGATTGAAACCAAACAGCCAGGGATGTATTTAAAACTGTTTCAGAAGGATCTCTCTGCCCGCCGTAATGATTTAGTTTGAGGTCGGGATTTATTACGTACGTCCGGAAAAATTTCGGAAAAAACCCCTTATATTTTCTCACCAATACCCATTCAAAGAGTGATGTTCTTTAAAAATTTCGTTATAGAAAGAACTTACTTCGTTTTAGAGGGTGTTTTTAACATGAAATTTGGATTCAAGGTGCAATATCTTGTACGAATTCGTTATACAGACGTTCGTTATAGAAGAAGTTCCACTGTACGAGTAGTTTGAATTTTTGTAGACTGAATTCAATCGATGCTCTATTTGCACAGTTAAACAATATACAACTTTAGATCTCAGACGTTTTATCAGTGAGCATTAAAAGACGAAGACATTTGGGCAAAACTTCACACCCATTCACAAATATGTATGCATTATTTTTGAGTAACGCATGGTAACCTAAAATCTTTCTTTGCAGAATAGAAAATACCGCCTTTGAACTTGATTTTTGAAACGGTTTTCAAAACACACTGGCACATGATTAAACAAATTTAAACAAATTACGAAATACAAGAATTGAGAAATCCAAAACGATCTCTCAAAATTGACAAGCATATCATCTTGGCATCTTTTTTACAACAATAAAATTGTTCGAATACCACTGTATGAGTGTTACAATCAATGAGCAATATTCTCCGAGAATTTTATTTGTTCAAATAAGTATACAGTGAGTCATTTTGTGGTTGAGTTCTATGTGCTACCACCGATAATGGAAAAGAATATCAATGCTTTATCTGGTATCTCAGTTAGAATTGTTTGCGCAATTCGAATTCAACGTACATAATTCTGAATCGAATTCATTATAGTTAGTTAATCAACTAGGTTATTAAAGACAGCGACTAATGGTCAAGATATTTTAACGCTCACGCGTTAATCCACTACTGGAAAAAATTGAAAGATAAAAAAAAAATTCCAAATTTTTCGGCAATTTATTGATGCGACATGAAGAAAAAAAATTTCTATGAATAAGCAATGGTTGTTCATTAATGGGAGTTCATTTAAGGTCTTGAAACCCTCCTTCATTTTCTGTGCGATCATTGGTTGCTGAGAAATCGATAATCGAAGACAAATGGATCCTTTTCCATTTGAAGACAGATATCTCGGCGAGAAGTGGACGTATTGAGGTCAATAAAAAAATAAATTAAAGATGAATTAACAAAGTATCACATCATTATAACGATTATGAAATTTCTACGCTCGTAGACAAGAAAAAAAAAAGTGGTAAAATTTTGAGAATTTTTTTGTTGCTGATTTTTCTATCATTACTCGAAAACCACTGAAACTAAAAATTTTTGAAGTTCTAATCCAAAAACTAGACAATTGGAGCTACAATTTCCCTTTTTTAAATTCCTTGTACGACCATTCCTCTCAAAGGTACGGCATGTTGAAAATTGCGGAAAAATTTGGAATTTTTCTTTGATCCTTCAATTTTTTTCAGTAGTGTAGTTCGAGACCATTAGTCGCTCGATTAACAACCGAGTTGATTACAAGATTTTTCCGACGATCTCAACATGAATTGTGTATAAATTCTTGATTGAAATACATTCCCATTTTGCACAAGACTTACGTTTGACATAATGGAATTTCTTTGTTTCTATGTTCCAGTAGAGTTTTGACATTTCTCGTAGTGCTTCTGAATACTTCGTGTACGGTTGCCATGAGGATTGCACATAGCATAAATTGAGCATTAAAATGGGCAATTAATGTTCAATTTCGTACACATTAAAATCACCTTTTATTTCGAGGTCGGTGGAAAAGGATATTTATCCTTTCGCGAATGATCTGGAGTGGGTCAAATTCGACACTTTTGAACGGAAAGTCTTATTTCTAACGAATATAGGGAAAACCTGATGTGTAGGTGAGTCTGAGGGCCAATTTCTATAAAAAACTCAATGGTGAGAACTGTAACCGTTTCATAGTTACCGGGTGTTTCTCGATCGAAAATGTGCATTTTCAAAATACTGCTGCAACTTTTCTTCTGAAGAATTCTCTATTTAGGGTATAACCCGGATAGATGCCCCAGTGGGATAGATTTCCCATTTTCAAAATTCCTAACTTCGGAACACGTTACAAAATATTTATTTTATAAGTGGATGCTACAGTCACCCTGGACCTTAGTTTGAAAGGGTTATTGTAAAATGAGGTTGTTTTTCACTATTGTGTGCGATCTCTCAGCGCAACTTCACAAACACGACAAAGTTTTAGAGGTAAGTATTTGCCGCTGTATAACTTTTGGAGTGGTAATAAATTCAGTTATTTTTTTCATTACGTCAATACCGTGTTTAATTGAGTGTACATCTGAGTATAAATGGTTGCTCTCTTCTTCTTAATTTATTCAAAAAATTCATGGGCATCTATCCCTATCAAAAAGGATAGTTGCCCTGGTTTTCGAGGTATAAGTGCCCCTTAGAGCATCTAAACTAAAACCTTATCTTCTTAGCTGATTTTCGATTCATTGTGTTATTTTGATTTTAAACTTGATTCTTGATTATTTTGTTGAGACTTAATATTTTATTAATTTATCATGAATGTGTGGAATAATGCTTTATGTTAATAAGAATAATTCAACTTTTCGTTGAATATATGCTTTTGAAATTCAATTAAAAATGCACAATTGTTGTTAATTCGATCCATGTTGCGTAGATAAAGTTGCTGTTTTAGGCATGGAAAATCTCAATGTATTTAGTTGGGTTTTTGGTTCACATAGTATGAAGGGCATCTATCCTTCCCAGTATTTTCATGGTGAGGCAACTATCAATACTTGTAGGCATCTATCTCCAAAGAAAGGTTTCACAAAAATCTAATTTTTGGGAATTTGGGATTGCTATGTCAGAGAAAAGTCTCAGTATTTCAAATCGAATAATGGGACTACCTACATTCATTGAAATTACTCATATACAATCAATATTTTCAAAAAAATGAGGCAATTTCGAAAAGTGGGGCATCAATTCAAAGGAATATATATATCTTTGTTGGAAAAATGACTTTTCATTCAAAAATATCGAATTCGGTCCACCTGTATAATATTTTTAACTAAAAAACACTCAATTATGTAACGTGCATAATTGAAACAAACGGTCTCTTGTATATCAAACATGCAAATTAAGTCTTTCATTCGCCATCCGGCTTAAGAAGATCAAGAATAATTTCTGCAAGAGATGCAGGTATGTCAGATCATCTGATAGCAACCTGCAAGAAGTCGAGGAATCTCGACACTGTCATTTCGCCAAGAATGTAACCTTCTTTCGATCTACAAACTTCAACATGCCACAAATGAACCATAACAACACACGAGGGTGTCCCATAAAAGCAGGGATTCTAAGAATATGATCACAGGCAGAAATGCGTGAAAATAAGTCGAGATACTCACCGTAAAGTAACAAATAACTCCTGACGACACACGGCGCGAGGTTAGAGAGCGACTGTCTTATTCAAGTTGAGAAAAGTGCTATCGTCTTACGGGGCTCCATACCGGGAGAAGCCCCACCACATGAACGGAGCGAGGCTAAAATCAGAAAACGATACCGATGCAGTGCGACCAAAAATGTTATATCTTCATATTTCATCTTCCCAAGAGGTTTTTCTGGGAAAAAATGAAGGATAATTGGAAAGAAATGAAGGAAAATTTGAGAAAAGACATGAGCAGGTGTTTTTGAGCGCTCGTTCATTGGTGGAGCGATGAGGCTATTAGATACCAAAATTCATGCTAAGTACCTGTAGGTATTTATCCTGAATATTCAATATTGCAATTGACATAAGTTTGTCGCACGTTTTTTATCATTATTCCGAAATTCAATTCGATATTAAGGATGAAATACCACTATTTAAATCTATGGGAGATGATTACCCTTCAGTAGGGTCATGTAGCGGTCTTAAAAGAACAGGAGATTCGAAAATCATTACTTGGAATGCCAGAACTGGTTTTAAAACACCCTCCTGGCCCAAGAGCAAGAATTACGTATTTTGTATCTGAATATTGAAGGTATTTATTCGAATAGTTTTAAGTTTCAATTTTGTAAAAACGGCGAGACAGGATTTTTTCTACTGAGGTTTTTCCCTGTGCTCTGGTATCATACGCCAGAATAGTATGGTACCTTGTTTTGCACCAACCTCAGCTAGGGACTTTTTTCTTTCATGTATTGTATTTTGTTAGCTCTCAATTCAAAAGAATATATATACAATATAAAATATTGAAAAGAAGAATCTTTATATTTCCATAACAAGATATCCGATTAGAGTGAAATTCATTTTGTGAATGAAAATTGATATACTGAATGTGAATGCAAAATTTCAGGAGGATCACTTCATCGGAAAAACAGAATTAAATTTTTTAATTATTGTTTTTTACATAAGTACTTTATTTTTTTAATAATTCCAGAATATAACTTAGATGGTGCTGAGGTTTTGCATTCATATTCAGGTGTCCCAAAACTCGACGTCAACCCGGAACCGGATGAAAAGGCAAGTAATGCTGGTTTTCAGGAAAATATAGAAAAAAAATCTAAGTTGCATGATTTTTAAATAATAGGCATTTAAAAACACGCAAATTTCCACACCTTCTGACAGTCTTTTCACTCCTGTTGCCATAAATATCAATTTTTTCGAACTTTTTTTTTGCTGTGTAACCCTGTATAATGCTTGTCTGAACTGTGATCGAAATTTTGATACCAGCTGCTCCAGGTTTCATAAAAATAGGGGTAACTACTCAGAAAAAAATTCAAAGTAAACAATTGCCTACTTTCAACTGACTGTATTGAAAAAAAATGTACTACGCAAGTTTGGCATGTTTAGTCAAAAGTTGCGCATTTAGTAAGGATTTCAAAATGGTGAATTGTAGCTGCCGTACTTTCAAATTCGCTTTCGATTGCCTTTGAATACACTTTTCTTCTGAAGAGGTTTTTGAGGGAAACTGAAAAAATGCGGATAATAGAGGATGGTACACCTCTAAGATTGGCCAACTGCTTGAAACACCAAAAATAACTTCCTCTTTTCATTCAATAAATCAAATTTTATTCACTAGCTGAAAACTCAATAAACATATCCTGGAAAATTCGATGATTTTTATCATTTCAATACATTTTTCATTCTACGAGTATGTTTTCACCATTGGCAAATTCATTTCAAGAGGTACCTACTAGATTCTAATCTGAATTTCTTTGTTTGACAACATTGGTGAAAACATTGAATGAAAAATGTATTGAAATCTTCACAGGCATTGGTGACTCCTTATGCTTTCAGGATATGCTTATTCAGTTTCGAGCTTTCGAGTAAAATCGATTTATTGCACAAACATTTAAGGAAAAACCCTGAGCAAGTGCTTTTGAGCACTCGTTCATTGGTGGAGCAATAATGGTATTACCTCAAAATTTTGTATAGCACTTGAGATTCATGCTAAGTATATGAATGCAAAATCTTAGTACGAACGGAATTATATTCTGGAAATTATTCAAAAAATGAAATACGTAAAATATTAAAATGAATTCTATGGTTCTGATGATGCTATCCTCTTGAAATTTCGCATAAACATTCAGCATATAAGTCTTCATTCACAAAATAAATTTCACTCGAATCGGATATCTCGTTATGAAAATATAAAGATTCTTCTTTTCTATATTCCAATTGAATTTTCTATGGCTTTGTTAACACTATAGCCACCAAATTTTGCATGAGCCTTACTGTGAATATCTTGCATATGGCCGCAAAATTTAATTTCGATTAGTTTCGTTTTATCTGAGATATTGAGGAACCAAAATTTTTAAGGGCCATATTTTATGAAACACCCTGTACGATTTGGCTGATTAGCAAACTCAACCGCGGCATTAGGGAACCGAACTCACCCTGAAAATCTCAGGTCTCTAGGACAATCCCTTCGAAAGTTATCGTGCTTAGAGTCGTCCGGACAGAATTGAATTTGACCACGGATTCGTCATCAGGGAGTCGAACCCTATCGTTTGAGACCATTTCCAGCTCAAAATTCTAAAATTACAGACTTTAGGGCAGAACGGTATAGCGCTCGTTTAAGTAGAACGAGCGCTCAAAAAGAAGAGGTCAAAAGTTACTACATAGAAGAAAATTATGTTGGTAAAGGATTAAGTATTAAGTAAAATGATACCAAAAAAAATAAAAGTATTTGAATTTTAATCATTATACTCAATACAAATAAATAATAACAACTGTCTATCTCCGTATATTTGCTCATTCATCTGACAGAAAAATGAACCTAACCTCACAATTTTTTATCACATAGAGTGGAATGTGTCAATTCAAATGGTAGCCAACTAGGTACCAATTGGATTTCAAATTACATTAGCTACTATACAGGGTGTTCCTAAGTTGAACGTACAAACGAAAAGGGGAGATTCCTTAAGTGAGTTTAAGAAAAAAAAGTCCCATAAACATGGGGTCGCAAACGTTTCGCTTTCGAGATACGGAGTGTTGAAGTTTTTTCGAGTTTTTTTCTCATAGTATCTACACTTCACAAGATATTCAACTGAAATTTGGCATATATATTACATTTCAGAAATTTGAAAATTTCCATAAAAACTGCCACTGAATTCATTCACCACAGATTAAAAACTGGCCTTCCTATCATAGTTACGAGAATTTCGAGAGAATCGTTCAAAATTTTTTTTCTCGTTGGTAGATACGTCAAAACTACAAGAGACCGAAAAGTTTAGTATAAGAACAAAGCTTCTTTTTACATTTCTTCAAATTAACATTTGCTCACCAAAAAAAGTTCTGCAGAAGAACAGGTGGCAGTGTTCCAGAAAAAATATCACCCTGTAGATCTTCTTTCGAAATTGCCATGTCACGTGGTGAGAACTCTCAAATGTAATATCTATGCCAAATTTCAGTTGAATATCTTGTGAAGTGTAGATACTACGAGAAAAAAACTTGAAAAAAATTCAAACTTCAACACTCTGTATCTCGAAAACGGAACGTTTGCGATCCCATGTTTATGGGACTTTTTTTTCTTAAACTCACTTAAGGAATCTCCTCTTTTCGTTTGTACGTTCAATTTAGGAACACCCTGTATATCCGAATTGGCCCACTTACCGATTTTGTCTACCTTGATCAATACAGCTGTAGTCTTTACACTTACATTTTCTTCAATAATTTACATTGTTTCGTGTTTCAGCTTATCCCTACGATGATGAATCAAATTTAAATCGATACAT
This sequence comes from Propylea japonica, assembly GCA_013421045.1. Taxonomy (NCBI): domain Eukaryota; kingdom Metazoa; phylum Arthropoda; class Insecta; order Coleoptera; family Coccinellidae; genus Propylea; species Propylea japonica. Next base: position 20,202,939 of record CM024244.1, read on the forward strand.
AAATCAATTCATATCAAAATAGATTTGAAATCTCCTTTTTGTGGCATGGTTTCTTAGACCCATAAGAGCTTAAATATTGACCAAGGTCGCAGCTACAAGTAGTAAGTGTGTTACGTGTTATGGATTATGCATCAACAATGATCTTTCTTCGGTAATTCGACCCATATTGGGAATAAGGTACATGAAGGTGAGCCGCTCGAAAGAAATTGAAATATTGATAATATTGGACAGTTCTGTACGTCCTTCTGTCCTGTTATATCCATTTTCGTATTGGAATACGTATGAACATAGTAGTAATTTTTAGTGTACCAAATGATTTAGGAGATGAATTTTTTGGAAAAATAATTATTTTGTGGAAAAACTAGTGGCATATTCGTTTTCTACGCCCCCGAATCAATAAATAGAATGATCCTGGTCGCTATAGATGAAGAAATAAAATATTCTTCCAACGATGACGATGACGTCATTGATTAGGTTATTCCGAAAAAAAATTCTGTCAACTGTAGCGATCCGGATCATTTTATTTATTGATTCGAGGGCGTTTAAAACGACTATTTCCCTCGTCGTAATTTGCACCAATCAGAAACGCGCAATTTTGAATTACAAATGGTTTCTAGGTGGAAAAACTGTTTGGCAGGACCTGTCAGCAGTTTATTCGCGTTTACCCGCGGCAAAACTTGACAGTTGTTGTCACTCAGGAAATAGTCTTGTCAAATACCATTCGGGCATCTTATTTTTCCTGTGAAAAAAATCGAAAAAACACATTGCAAAGTAATATTTTTTGACAAAAAGCATTCGTGAAAGTGCAAAAATCCTCGTCTTCGACTCGGATTTTTGTTGCCACCAGCACTCATGCTTCTTATCAAAATATTACTTAGCAACGTGTTTTTTCGATTCTTTTCGGAAAAATTAGATGCCCTTATGATATTACTTACGACTATGCAATTAGTTTTTCCATAGGATGATCATTTTCCGAAATAATCGACTTTTTGTGGGAAAATCTGGAAAAATTGGTCAACTTTGGAGTGCTGTAGCAGACAGAAAAATAACACTGGACGAAAGCTGATTTTTTTCGTTGCAGATTGATCCTATAAGAATTGGAATATGCAAGTTTTATTCACTTATCGCAAATAGTTTAGAATTTCTGATTTTTTTCGCGAAGGTCCAATTTTTTCGATTTTTCAAGGACCATAACTTGAATAATAAATGAGATACAAGAAATCTGTCTGGATAGAATTAATCTACGCCCTCGGATTAGTAAATGATGACATTTTGGTGGCGATCGGAGAGGGTTCGATTTTTGGCAAAATTTCCATACATGTATGTATGGAAAAAATGCGATTTTTGGGCGAAAATTTTTCGACTCCGATCGCCATCAAATTTACACCATTTACTAATTCGAGGGCGTAGATTAATTCTATCCAGACAGATTTTCCGTATCTCATTTATTTTTTAAGTTATGGTCCTTGAAAAATCGAAAAAATTTTGACCTTCGCGAAAAAAATCAGATAACTCAAAAAATAAATGAGATACGGAAAATCTATCTGGATAGAAATAATCTACGCCCTCAAATTAGTAAATGATGAAATTTTGGTGGCGATCAGAGAATGTTCGATTTTTGGCAAAATTTCCATACATATGTATGGAAAAAATTCGATTTTTGGGCGAAAATATTTCGACTCCAATCGTCGTCAAATTTACACCATTTACTAATTCGAGGGAGAAGGTTAATTCTATCCAAACAGATTTTCCGTATCTCCTTTATTTTTTGAAATTATGGTCCTTGGAAAATCGAAAAAATTGGAGCTTCGCGAAAAAAATCAGAAAATCTAAACTTTTCGCGATAGGTGGATGAAAATTGGATATTCCGATTCTTGAAGGATCAATCTGTAAGAAAAAAAATTAGCATTCGTCCAGTGTTATTTTTCTGTCTGCTACAGCAATCCAAAGTTGACCAATTTTTCAGGATTTTTTCACAAAAAGTCGATTATTTCGAAAAATCATCATCCTATGGAAAAACCAATTGCATATTCGTTTTTTCGCCTTCGAAATTAATTAATAAAATGACCCGGGTCGCAACAACGATAAAACATAATTCTAACCTCAAAAAATTATAAGATTATAAGACAAAATGTGGAGCTCCAATAGTTACCAATAATTCTGTACTTGGACCTAATCAGGTCAATTGCGACATGAAGAACAATCAAAATACTTGCAGTGAACAAAATCAGTTCAATCATTAGTTTTGTGTTCCACGTATTCAGGAACTGGTCATATTATGGGTGCGGAATTAACATATTAGCAGTTGAAATACCCTGTGCACGTATTTTCAACTTACGATGAATAATCAAGGATGTCATCAAACTGACTCTTCTCTAGTTCACTAGGACGTCAAAAGCATTTGCTCTCATAATTAGTTCCTATTTCGCTTTCTTTCGCAAACGAATATACTGGCCTGAAAATTCGATTCTTACTTTTGCACGCAAAAAATTTCGTTATAAAGAAATTTCGTTATACAGAGAATTTGTTTCTACAGTCGGCAATGTCGCGGTCGACTTCACTGATAAATTTAAGTTTATCATTCAAACTTAAGCATTTCCTTTTAGACATTTTCGCAAAACTTTCACACTAGCGTAATGTTTAGATTGAAACCAAACAGCCAGGGGTGTATTTAAAACTGTTTCAGTCTTCAGAAGGATCTCTTTGCCCGCCGTAATGATTTAGTTTGAGGTCGAGATTTATTATGTACGTTCGGAGAAATTTCTGAAGAAACCCACCCTTATATCTTTTTACCAATACCCATTCAAAGAGTGATGTTCTTTGAATACTTCGAAATAGAGAGAATTTACTTCGTTTTAGAGGGTGTTTAACATGGAATTCGGATTCAAGGTGCAATGTCTTGTACGAAATTCGTTATACAGAAAAATTCGTTATACAGATTCAATTGGAATATTGAAAAGAAGAATCTTTATATTTCTATAACAATATATCCGATTGTAATGAAATTCGTTTTGTGAATAAAGATTAATATACTGAATGTTCATGCAAAATTTCAAGAGGATCACATCATCAGAACCATAGAATTTTTTCACATAGTTCAGTTCTCGAATAATTTCCAGAATATTATAATTCCGATCGTGCTGAAATTCTACATTTATATACTTATCGTGAATCCCAAGTCCTTCACATTTTGAGGTTATAGCCTTATTGCTTCATTAATGAATGAGCGATCAAAAGCACCTACTCAGGGCTCTTCTCAAATTTTCATTTATCCACTCGTGTAGAAATAAAGATATCTGGCAATGAAAATGCTTTTCATCTCATGAATTTCTCCTCACATGGCGTTGCATTCAATGTATGTCAATGTTAATTGATCACCCTAATGTTTATAAGATTTCTTTTCTAGCCTGATTGAAACAGTCAAGTTCGAATCGTACTTGTATTTGATGTTCACGTTTGATATTGAAGAAATGCAATAATTATGTTTATTTTAAGCAGGCGATAGAGTTGAAAAATATTCAACGATTCCTATCTGTTTGGTGAACTCGATACAGAATATCACTTTAGAATCGATTCTTTCTCTAAAACCAGTATGGGATGTGCAGGAGGATCAGCGAGTACTCGATTTTTCATTACCCATAATTTTCCATGAAATAGGGATGTTGACTCATGTTACGAATTCATATAAATTGAGGTTTTCCTCATAGAAGGGAGTTTTTGCAATCCTAAAAAACCATTTTAGTGATCTTATTATTCTCGTTGAATTAAATAAAGCTGATTTAAATTATGTTATTTATTATCAACTATCACGTGACTGCGAACGCCAATCAGAGGTAATTGAGGTCACTCTCCAGGTATTGTCATTGCAAATTCGAATGTTCGGTGCTCAGATCTACAAAATACATTCATAGGCCGGGTTCCACAAAACTCCAATCAGCTTGATTATTGAAATGTCATCATTTCTCTGCAATTTTCAGTTCATTTTTGAGATAAACCATCGACTTACTTCAATATAAACGATTTGATGGCTAATCAAGCTTTGTGAAACCCCCTGTGACTTGAACCATAGTAAATATATAATATATCATATCTATAATTTGAACTTACGAAGTTGAAAGCTGAAAGAGAACAGAATATGCTGAATGCTGAAAACAAGGATTTTTGTAAGTAGCAAACTTTCAACTCATATTCTTTATTACAAATAAAAGAAACACCTCATTCAGCATTTACAGACCGACCTACTCATTTTGAGAAATACGACGTGTTGAGATGCAGAATATCACTTTAGAATCGATTCTTCTCTAAAACCAGTACCTATAGGATACGCAGGAGGAACAGCTAGTTACTTGATCTTTCATTACCCATAATTTTCCATAAAATTATATGCAGTGTATCCGATTCAATCAAGGATATTGTTGCATGATGAAAAATTCAAGAAAGCCCTGAGCAGGTTAAGCAATAATATTATTACATCAAATTTTTGTATAGGACCTGAGACTCATGTCAAGTATATTCATGAATGAAAAAACCTCAGCACCATAGGGATTTTATTCTGGAAATTATTCAAAAAATGAAATATGGGAAAAAACTGATGATGGAATCCCCTTGAAATTTATTCACACTTATCAATATTCGTTCACAAAATAAATTTCACTCGATTCAGATATCTGAAGGGTTTTCCAATAAGAGGTGTGATTTTGAATTGCCCGCTATTTCGGTAGATGTCACGTTTGAAGCTGTCATTTTTTGACATTTGACAAGTGGAAACTACGCCATTAATAAAAATGGAACTATACACGCTTCAAGAACGAATTGAACTTATTAAATTTCACTATAGAAATGGTGAAAATTTGGCAGAGACGGTTCCTAAAACTCCTTGTCGGACCGTAATAGAGAAATTGGTGGAAAAATTCGAGCTGTTGGGACAAGTTAGAGATGTGAAGAATAAAACCCGTGCACGTCGCTCAAGAACAGCCGAGAATATTGCTGCTGTAGCCGAAAGTGTTGAAGAAAACCCAGGTTTGTCTATTCCTCGTCGTTCTTTGGAATAAGGCATTCCAAACGTCATTACACCGTTTTTTGCATAAAGATTTGGGTCTTAAGGCTTATAGAATTCAGTTAACACAAGAACTCAAGCCGGCCGATCATCAACAACGTCGTGTCTTTGCTGATGGGGTCGTTGAAATTCATGAAAATGTCCGGAGTTCCATCGAAAAATCATCTTGAGTGATGAGGCCCATTTCCACCTCGGTGGCTTCGTCAACAAGCAAAATTGTCGCATCTGGGGCTCGGAAAACCCAAGAGTTATTGTTGATGAGCCTCTCTATCCTCAACGTGTGACTGTTTGGTGCGGTTTATGGTTCGGCGGAGTCATTGGACCTTACTTTTTCGAAAATGAGGCTGGAGCAAAAGTTACGGTGAATGGATTGCGCTATCGAGAGATGCGATTTATGATTTTTTATGGCCGAAATGGGATAGTATTGATCTGGACAACGTTTACTTTCAACGAGACGGCGCTACGTACCACACAAGCAACGAAACCATTGATCTTTTGCGGGAAGAGCTTCCGGACCGTGTTATCTCTAGAAGAGGTGATCACAATTGGCCACCGAGATCTTGTGATTTAACACCTTGCGACTTCTTCCTTTGGGGCCACGTGAAAGAGAAGGTCTACGCCAACAGCCCAGCGTCGATTCAAGGCCTCAAAGATGGAATTCGTGAGGCAATCGGGACATAGGGCATCAGCCACTTTGCGATTTGGTTATGTAAAATTTCATTAAAAGAATATGGTCCTGTAAGCGTGGTCGTGGTGGTCATTTGCCTGATGTTATTTTCCACTATTAACGGCATAGCTTCTTCTTCACAATGAAATAAACATCCTATCATTTATATTGAAAAATGGCTCTTTATTTGAATATCAAAATAACACCTCTTATTAATTATTAATTTGTAGAGATCTTTCGCAGTTTGGAGGCTCCTTGGTAATTTCCTGCACAAAAGAGGGTGTGAGGTTCTCTACAAATGGTGATATAGGAAGTGCAAATATTAAAATTGCACAAACCAACAACTTTGAAAAGGAAGAAGAATCTGTCACTATCGATCTGCAAGATCCAGTTACCCTTACTTTTGCTTGCCAGTATTTAAATCATTTCACCAAGGCTACTCCTCTGTCCAACCAAGTAGTACTTTCGATGTCCGACAATGTTCCCTTAGTAGTAGAATATGTAATACCTGATTTGGGACATATCAGATATTACCTTGCACCAAAAATAGAGGAGGATGATAACTAATATTTTTAAAACCAATCTTTGTATCTACTTATCTTAACGTTATTAAAGTATTTTTAAGTTATTTTTTACAAACTCTGATGTGAAATACTTTTATTTTTACACCTGTTACATGATAACATGAATCATTATTGGAAAACCCTTAATAGATACTGGTTTAAGTAGATTAACAGATTTTCATTTAATCGCAGTACGACATGAGTGTAGTTTTTTGTGTTCCATTCGTGCAAAGAACAATGAAATGCCCAGAAAAACTACACTGAGGTTGCACTGGTGCGTACCAGGTCTCCCAATGGAAAACTCTATTAGTGCGCTTCTGTGATGATCTGCCACTGCCCTTATAGTCGCTGTATACAGGGTGTTCCTAAATTGAACGTACAAACGAAAAGAGGAGATTCCTTAGGTGAGTTTAAGAAAAAAAGTCCCATAAACATGGGGTCGCAAACGTTTCCTTTTCGAGATACAGGGTGTTAAAGTTTTAATCAAAAACATGTGTTGATTATACGAGTTTAGCGAATCTTTATGAATTATCGCTACAGATCAGGAAAATTTCGATGAAAACTGACACTGAATTCATTCACCACAGCTTACAAAGTGGCATTCCCAACATAATTTGGATTTTAACGAGGATTTCGAGAGAATCGTTCAAATTTTTTTTTCTCGAAATCATTGGTAGATACGACAAAACTACAAGAGACCGAAAAGTTTAGTACAAGAACAAAGCTTCTTTTTACATTTTTTCAAATTGATAGTTGCTCACCAAAAAAAAGTTCTGCAGAAGAACTGGTGGCAGTGTTCCAGAAAAAATATCACCTTGTAGATCTTCTATCGAAATTGCCATGTCACTTGGTGGGAACTCTCAAATGTAATATCTATGCCAAATTCCAGTTGAATATCTTGTGAAGTGTAGATACAATGAGAAAAAACTTGAAAAAAATTCAAACTTCAACACTCTGTATCTCGAAAACGAAACGTTTGCAACCCCATGTTTATGGGACTTTTTTCCTTAAACTCGCTTAAGGAATCTCCCCTTTTCGTTTGTACGTTCAATTTAGGAACACTCTGTATAAGTCTATGGCAGAGATAGAGGGGGACGATTGTCAATTGAAAGATTTAAATAAAATGTCTAAAACATATTAGATAGTATGAATTGACAGATTTTCATTTCAACGCAGTGCGACATGAGTGTAGTTTTTTGTGTTCCATTTGTACAAACAACAATGAAATGCCCAGAAAAAACTGCACTGAGGTCGCACCAGATTTCCCAATGGAAAACTCTATTAGTGCGCTTCTGTGATGATCTGTCACTGCCCTTATAGCCGCTGATATCACATTTCCCAAAAAAAACACAAAGAAACAGGGGGGTGAAACATCTCTTCCAAGATAACCCAAAAATCCCCCATTTCAGGAGAAACCCTCAACATTTTGGCATTTCCTGTTCGTTCCCGACTTAAGCCATCAAACTAAAGTAGTGGGGAGCGCTTAGAGGGGAACACCAAGAAGGGGAACAGGAGCGTAAGCACGACGAGCATCCCGACGCCTGTAGCTCCCTGGACAGCGTCGAATCTGAGCGTCTTCAGGCAAAACCAGGTAGGTCGTGTTTTGTGATGTGTGCCCGACTAACCTCTAAATATTACGCCGAAAATTGGGGCCCATATTATGTGACAGTTGTGGAAATTTTTCGTTGAAACGGGCCCTAAATCGTACGTGAAATGTTTCAAGTTTAGTTCTTTAGTGCAAAGAGATTATTGTTCTAGCAGAACCACTGATCTTTTCTCTAAATTTGGTGACCTGGCAGTGTGCCAAGATTTTCGCATTACATCAACAACTATCAATTGGGAAAAAGATGTATTTTAAGAAGCCTCGTTTGTATCAGTTCTGCCAACAATTTCAATGTAGATTATATCTCACTTCTGAACTGGCCTATTTTTATTTCGATTCCCTTTTCTTGACATGTAGCTAGTCTAAAAGTGTATATTTTTCGCGAAATATACTGATTCTAGTAGATTCATAGTACGAAGCTGTCAAATAATAAAGAAAATTTCGAGAAACTTCATCAGTGTCTGTGTTGCCAACCTCATATTTCATTTTGATTACTGTTAATTTCCTGTCATGTTATTTCGTGAATTATATGACAATATTTTATAAAGTGTTTCAAATTGTGTATTTTTCAAATCTGAACATCTATTAACCAGCCTATTTGATTCTGGTTGATAACCTTATATTGCAAAGCTTATAAAAGTGAGAGATACAGTAGAACTTCCCCATAACGAAAGCGCTAATCCGCAAAAAAAATCGTTATACAGAAATTTCGTTATACAGAAAAATTTGTTTCTATAGTCGGCAATGTCTCGGTCGACTTCACTGATAAATTTAAGTTTATCATTCAAACTTAAGCACTTCCTTTTAGACATTTTCGCACAACTTTCACACCAGCGTAATGGTTAGATTGAAACCAAACAGCCAGGGGTGTATTCAAAACTGTTTCAGAAGGATCTCTCTGCCCGCTGTAATGATTTAGTTTAAGGTCGGGATTTATTACGTACGTCCGAAAAAATTTCGGAAAAAACCCACCCTTATACCTTCTTACCAATACCCATTCAAAGAGTGATGTTCTTTGAATATTTCGTTATAGAGAGTATTTGTTTCATTTTAGAAGGCGTTTTTAACATAGAATTTGGATTCAAGGTGCAATGTCTTGTACGAAATTCGTTATTCAGACGTTCGTTATAGGGAAGTTCTACTGTATTTTGAGTTGGAAGCAATATTGCCAATGTTTTCGGTGAATAATATAACTCAATAACTAACAGATTTATTCTTGTTTTATTTTTTCGTGAGATCGTGTATCTACTTGAGTTGAAATCTCAAAAAAGTGTTGTTTTTGGTATATTTTTCCGTATTTTTGAATTGGATTGTTTTGATAATTCAATCTTAATGACTGTCCATAACGGCGCACATTGCATTGTAATGTAATCCAATGACGTATTTGCCACATATCAAGCTTCAAATATCGACATTACAGTACGATTTTTACTGCTTGGTGTAGTAACATGAACTATCACTTAAACTATTCCAATTGTCCATTTGGACCTACGATTTCCAAAAAAAACATTAAATAAATAACGGACCATCAGAAAATCATAGGTTTTATAAGTATTTTGTTTCATAGTCAGGTTTTCGAGAAACGATCAACATTGGCCGTTGAATGTGACGTACGCGTTAGCAGCATTCATTATAGAACGTTGAATTCTAAAGGGTTTTCCAATAAGAGGTGTTATTTTGAATAGCCCGCTATTTCGATCGATGTCACGTTCAAAGCTGTCATTTTTTGACATTTGACAAGTAGAAACTACAAACTACAATAAAAATGGAACGATACACGCTTCAAGAACGCATTGAAATTATTAAAATTCACTATAAAAATGGTGAAAATTTGGCAGAGACGGTTCGTGAAACTCGAACATTTTTGGGTCGTCGTGAAGCACCTTGTCGGACCACAATAAAGAAATTGGTGGAAAAATTCGAGCTGTTGGGACAAGTAAGTGATGCGAAGAATAAAACCTGTACGGTTTATAATCTGGTGGAGTCATTGGCCCTTACTTTTTCGAAAATGAGGCTAGAGCAACAGTTACGGTGAATGGATTGCGCTATCGGGAGATGATTAATGATTTTTTTATGACTGAAATTGGATAGTATCGATCTGGACAACGTTTTCTTTCAACAAAACGGCGCTGCGTGCCGCACAAGCAACGAAACCATTGATCTTTTGCGGGAAAAGTTTCCGGACCGTGTTATCTCTCGAAGAGGTGATCACAATTGGCCATCGAGATCTTGTGATTTAACACCTTGCAACTTCTTCCTTTGGGGCCACGTGAAAGAGTAGGTCTACGCCAATAGCCCAGCGTCGATTCAAGACCTCAAAGATGGAATTCGTGAGGCTATCGAGGACATAGGGCAGCCACTTTGCGATTTGGTTATGGAAAATTTCATTAAAAGGATGTGGTCCTGTAAGCGTGGTCCTGGTGGTCATTTGCCTGATGTTATTTATATTGAAAAATGGCATTTTTCTTTGAATATCAAAATAACACTATTATTGGAAAACCCTTTAGTTTACAACCATGCTCATTAGGTTCATTTACAAATTTCACATACAAATTCTGTTCATGAGTTTTTTTTAAGAAGATGTCCTATAATTAGGCGTTTACCTAAGATGATAGTGGTTTTGCATTAACAAAGCACGAAATACAAACTTAACCCAATTCATTCACGAGTATAATTGTTTGGCAGTCATTTCCATCGCGTGGGTGATTCAGAAATCTATAATTAAATCATTTGCTAAACAATATTATGCAACTCTGTGTTTGAATAGCTCGTGAAAAATGATCTGGCTGAATTCCTCAAGTCTCGTTTAACACTTTTCCTTTTCCATATTTCGATACGCGTCAACATTTCGTTATTTTTATAGTGAATTCCAATTCTTCACACACACTTTATCTCAATAACTTCATGACTTTATACATTGTAGTTAAAGTCACTGTAACTCAAACTGCAATTATCATAAAATTTTGCAAATCGATGCGAAGAAGCAGAATTCACGTTTTCACCTCCCACACATTATTATAAGTTGCTTGCTATAAACACAGATAGCGCCACGAATTGTAGCTTAAAAACATTACCCCATTTTCATGAAAATACACTCATCGGCAAAGTAATCGATCCACCCAAAAAAACGATGAAGTTTGTTAATTCATAAATACAGTGCAACCTTAATACAACGAACCTCAATATAACGACTTCCTCGATTTAACGAATTTTTCATAATCCCCTTGAATCGTCCATAAGAGTCAATGTAAAACATACCTCTACATTACGAAAATTTTTTACGAACAACCTCTTTATAACGAATTTTCAACTACCAAAAAGAGTGTGAATACCTCTACTTAACGAATTCGTCAACTCAAAACCTCTATATAACGTTTTGACCAATAACCAGGTATGTATGTGATTCAGCCGCGACAGGTTTCGACGCGTAAAATACGAAGTTAGTTGATGGAAAGTAATCAGTGTTGCTCCTCACTTTTTTGCAATGGCTCAGAAACGTAAAAGGCGTTCCTTATCTGTCGCAAAAAAGCGAAGCATCATTAATTATGTTGACAAAAATCCTTCTACAAAAAAATTAGACATAGCTAATAAGTTCGGGATTCGCGCAAGTTCATTGGCTACAATTTTCAAATCTAAAGATAAGTTTTCCGACGAAATTGGTTTGCCTTCAAACATCGGAAGATTGAAACCGTGGAAAACAAACTACAATTTATTACTTTTTTCCAATCAAGATGAATAAAATTAGATTTAGGCTTTTGTACCAATTGGTTGATTTTTCACCTCTTTTTATTTTGTTCTGCGAATTTTTGAAAAGAAAAAACCTACCTACTCACTTTATAGTTTTGAAAAAGAAAATATGAAATAAATGAGTAATTTGATAAAAATGAGTTTTCATTTATATGAGCAAAATTAGTTTGCTATAACTAGATGAGTATACGTAATGTCGAGGTGAATAAAACCTCGGTATAACAAATTTTGGACCAACCTCACCTCAATATAACAAACCTCAGAGTTACGAATTACTTGATATAACGAATATTTACTGGTTCCCTTCCGATTTGTTATATCGAGGTTCCACTGTATGTTATTTCAATTCCGATTCGAATGATTTTTTTTCAATTGTAGGTATGTTCATCCTTAATCAATCACCAGTTTTGAATTTCAAGAAAACACGGCGTACGTAATTTTATACAGGGTGAAAAATAATCTGTTTTTTACCCTAACTTCAGAACCACCCCTGGTGTGTTCCAGTTATTCCACCGTGTGATTTCTTACTCCATCATCAAGTCACATCTTTACTTGACAATTTAATTCTTCATTTATAACAATAGCTCAATTTTTGTTAAAGATACAGGGTTTTCAGTAAAACATTAAATTTCGCTAAGGCTACTACAGTACTTCAACAAATTCAACCTAAAATTTTGACCTTATGAAAATAAACTGAAAACTAAGTCAAAAACATAACGTGTTTTCCGCCCAGACGCGGATAACAAGTGCAATTCGTCTCGGCATGTCCTCATTAAGGTTTTGAATCAATTAGAGCATCACTGAGCTGCTGCAAATTTTCTGGAGTTGGTACGCGAGATCGAATTTTCCTTTCAAGAGCATACAAATATGCCCAAGTGGGTTCAAATCTGGTCTTAGAGTTGGCCAGTTGAATTCTTGGATATCAACCTCTGCAATCCTAGCCACATGTGGTTGATGCGGTCGGGCATTATAAAGCATTAGCACGAAATCGTCTCCAATAAACGGTGCAACTTCTGTTGTTTTATGTTTTCACTCAGTTTTCAGTTTTTTTTCATAACGCTCGGATTTAAGGTTAAATCTGTGAAAATACTTTTATAGCCATAGCGAAATTGTGGATTTAATATTGTTCTGTAAACCCTGTATCCTTAACAAAAATTGTCAAGAGAATATGTGTCTTGATGATGAAATAAGACATTATACGGTAGAACAACTGGAACACATAAGAGGTGGTTCTAAAGTTAGGGTGAAAAAACAGATTTTGTTTCACCCAGTATAAAATGACTTACGCCTAGTTTTCTTAATATTCAAAACTGGTGATTGATCAAGAATGAACATACCTAAAATTGACGAAAAAATTCAATCGAATCGAACTTGAAATAACATATTTATGAATTAACAAACTTCATCGATTTTTTGAGTGGATTGATTATTTTGCAGTGAGTGTACACGGTGTCCCGTAATCAAACCGACAAACTTCTAGTGGACATAATAGATCATATTTTAGACAGATTCGACCCAAATCATATAATGCAAAATTGCTTCGTTAAGGAGCTAGTGCCCTTTGAAGATGACGTCCTGTCCACACTTTTTGCCACATATTTGCAAAACGGAGTCACATAAAGTGCTGAAAGTTTACACATTGGCTAATATCAAAAATACGCATCGATTAGATTGAGTGCATTTCTTTCATGTCAAGCACAATCGTATCATTTTTGCGAAGGGTATTTTTAGCTGAAACTTCGCCCCCCTAAATGCTACGATTGTGCTTGACATGAAAGAAATGCACTCAATCTAATCGATGCGTATTTTTGATATTAGCCAATGTGTAAACTTTCAGCACTTTATGTGACTCCGTTTTGCGAATATGTAGCAAAAAGTGTGGACAGGACGTCATCTTCAAAGGGCACTAGCTCCTTAACGAAGCAATTTTGTATCATATGATTTGTGTCGAATCAGTCTAAAATACGATCTATAATGTCCACTAGAAGTTTGTCGGTCTTATTACGGGACACCCTGTATATTCAGTATTCACTTTCAAGCAGCGATTATGATTATACACTCTCTAGAAAAGAACGTTGGTATCAAGGAAGTCCACATTTTCATAATTATTATTCTTTTATGGAAATATTAATCTGATTTCCTCATCGTATTGGAATTGAGACGAAGAAACTGCGATATAGTTATACTTGAAATAATTCAGAAGAGAAAAAAGTGCATTTTATGACCTAAATTGATATTTTTTCTCCAGATTCCTGGAATCCTGAAATATAACAGCGTTCAATCTGGAAACCCAGATAAATATTTGACGAAACTAAACGTATGCAATACAGAAAACATTTTTGTATATAGTTCATTCCTTTAAATCTTATGTTTGTAATGATAGCAATTAATCACACCAGTTGAATGAGCTCTCTTACTCTGACCTTACTTGGTGGCTCTAAATTTAGATTGAACTTCTATTTGGTTCACATCTGACGCCAGATTATTCTTCTTAAACACCTATCCTTTCTCGTATCGGATACAGAGGAAAGTTTACGAACTGTCACAATGTATCCATGGCGAAAGATTCATATAGGTCGCTTCAAAAAAGTTCAAACTTACTCTGGCAACATGAGGTCGCGCATTATCTTGCTGAAATATTGGATTTTCCAGCCGGTTTAGGTAAGGGAGAATATATGGCTCCACTATTTCTCGAAGTGAACGTAGCTATGTCATGTTACCTCGTTTAAAAAGGAGAAAAAAGTTTTCCAATAAGAGGTGTTATTTTGAATAGTCCGCTATTTCGGTAGATGTCACGTTCGAAGCTGTTATTTTTCGACATTTGACAAGTAGAAACTACGCCATTAATAAAAATGGAACGATACACGCTTCAAGAACGCATTGAAATTATTAACATTCACCATAAAAGTGGTGAAAATTTGGCAGAGACGGTTCGTAAAACTCGAACATTTTTGGGTCGCCGTAAAGCACCTTGTCGGACCGCAATAAAGAAATTGGTGGAAAAATTCGAGATGTTGGGACAAGTTAGTGATGCGAAGAATAAAACCAGAACAGCCGAGAATGAGGCTGGAGCAACAGTTACGGTGAATAGATTGCGCTATCAAGAGATGATTAATGATTTTTTATGGACGAAATTGAAAAGTATTGATCTGGATAGTTTTCATCTGGACAACGTTTACTTTCAACAAGACAGCGCTACGTGCCACACAAGCAACGAAACCATTGATATTTTGAGGGAAAAATTTCTGGACCGTGTTATCTTTCAAAGAGATAATCACAATTGGCCACCAAGATCTTGTGCTTTAACACCTTGCGACTTCTTCCTTTGGGGCCACGTGAAAGAGAAGGTCTACGCCAATAGCCCAGCGTCGATTCAAGACCAAAGATGGAATACGTGAGGCTATCGAGGTTATAGGGCAGCCACTTTGCGATTTGATTATGGAAAATTTCATTAAAAGGATATGGTCCTGTGAGCGTGGTCGTGGTGATCATTCGCGTGATGTTATTTTCTACATTTAACGGCATAGCTTCTTCATTATAATGAAATAAACATCCGATCATTTATATTGAAAAATGCATTTTTCTTTGAATATCAAAATAACACCTCTCATTGGAAAACCCTTTATTTCTCGAAATGCTCCTTTTAGGTTTTGGAGTTTCTTCGTCAGTTAGTTCTAAATCCACAACCTTAGACGAGCAGATTATTTCAACGAAATGAATACACCACTAATCATTCTGTAAACAAAACGAATTAATCATGTCACTTAAGAAAACACATCTATCACCACCAAATTCAACAACAATTTGAGTCTGAAAGTTCTAAATTGAATGCTTCCAAAAGTTCTCCCAAACTAAGGAAGTAATTACCACGAAATAAAGAATGGTAGTTCAACCCTAAGTAAAACTGGGGTTGTTAAAGGTGGTGGCCAAACTTCCGGATATTCAAATTGCCTGTCAGAATGGAAATAGCGTAATATTCGAAGTTTTGTTATCGCAGTGCACACAAGCAGCACATTTCTCATCAACTTGGTGTTCTTTCCAAAATTAAGCATGTCTACGTACGATATTTGCTGGAATTGGGTGAATATTATCAAGGGCAAGGTCATATCGGATGTTTGGATCACATTTGGCATCAATTTTGTTTGACTGATGGCTGCCAGTGTTGGCTTATGAGTTTTCTGATACAGAAAATCTATCAGAAAGGTTTCAAAATGAACATGATATCGAAAACGGTAAGCTTGGACAAGTTGAACAATCTGTGGTTGATTTTCTGTTCAACCCTTTGAACGAAAATATTGAAAAAATACGTAAAGATTATAGTTAACTTAAATGCGCCGAAGTTATATTGGTATTTATCCACGAGTTCAATTTAGTAGTGATAAATGTTATTATAACGTTGTTGGCCCACAATTGGAAAACACTAAGTCAAAATTTGTTTTGAATAGTACTATAGACAACATTTTTCAAGACTCATATAAATACAGGTTGGTCAGATTGGGTGATCCCTTCACTTACAACTTCTTAACCCTGGTCATAAATAGCTGCACCTGTTTTCCTCATTAAATGTTGACTAAAGAATTCGAAATTACTTGAAAAAGGTATTATGAACTTGGTGTACAAATGTGAGAAAAAACTTCCCTGTTTCGTTAGCATTTCAAAAAGATACATACGTCAATAATTCCTTCTAGCGATCAAAAACTATCGCCGGAAAACCAAACAGGTAGTGTCAACATAAACTCCCAAAAATTTGAGGGATTGTGCAATTTATCAGATCAAAGGCTTTTTGGGTCTGCTCTATATACATGAATTCAGATCTTTATTTCTCACTAGAGCATTCGCGTCATCTACAAACAGTAGCATTTTGATGATTTTTATAATTAACTCAGACAATGCCTCAGGCAGATCATTTACATATGTAAATTCAACAATTAGGGTTCAAAAAAGTTTATTTATTTATATATTCTTTTGAATTGAGAGCTAACAAATACAATACATGAAACGAAAAAAGTCCCTAGCTGAGGTTGGTGCAAAACGGGGTACCATACTATTCTGGCGTATGATACCAGAGCACAGGGAAAAACCTCAGTAGAAAAAACCCTGTCTCGCCGTTTTTACAAAATTGAAACTTAAAACTATTCGAATAAATACCTTCAATATTTAGATCCAAAATACTTCATTCATGCTCTTGGGCCAGGAGGGTATTTTAATCCAGGTCTGGCCTTCCAAGTGATGATTTTTCGAATCTCCTGTTCTTCTTAGACTGCTACAGGACCCTATTGAAGGGTAATCATCTCCCATAGATTCAAATAGTGGTATTTCATATTGAATATCGAATTCAATTTCGGAATAATGATAAAAAACGCGTGAAAAACTTATATATAAAATAACGAAGGTCTGCCCTGGCCAGTGAAAGTTTTAAATATCGAATTAACTAATCATGCTTTGGTAACAATCACATCATGAATGGAAGTACTGACACTCAGTTTATTTTTCAGTCCATTATCTTTTTCTTGTGAGAAGGAAGAAACAAAACAGCTCCCACCATGGACGCCATCAAGAAGAAGATGCAAGCTATGAAGCTTGAAAAAGACAATGCTTCAGACAAAGCCGATGCGATGGAGGCTCAAGCCAAGGATGCCAACCTTCGCGCAGAAAAAGTAAATGAAGAAGTACGCGAGTTGCAGAAGAAGCTCACTCAGGTCGAAACTGACTTTGAGACTACCAAAACAAACCTCGAACAGGCCAACAACCTCTTGGAAGAGAAGGAAAAACAGTTGACAACGGTTAGTAAGGCTCATAATACCTACTTAGTTCCTCAATGAATGTCGATATACTTTAATTCAACCTCAGATCAATAAAGAAACATAGATAAATTCTGTCAGATGAAAACAGGCGCTAAAATGAGGGAAAGATCACTATGTCTATATTCCCTCCCTGATTTTTATAAACTTTAACCTAACTTTGTTTATTTTTATGATTTTCGAGATACTTGCGCCAGTTTTCGTGATTCTACATTGCAATGTGCGTTGCAGTGATATTTACCTTAGAAAAATGCCGAAATACTGTATTATTTGCGAGACATGTGAAAAACATGTTCCATTCCAGAATTGGGTACAGTAATGTTTCTTTTATTCTGTGAACCTATAATTAGTTAGATGATGTACTGTCGCTAATAGAATCAGAGAGTCTGGTCCTCTCTGAACAACTACATCTCGTCTGCGGACCTCCTTAGTGATGTTATGATCAAGAAAGTAAACACTGAGAAAAACTTCAGGAGATTGCTAAGTTAAAGAGAGGAATGGAAACGGGAATACACCAACTATAACCTAAAAGAAAATACCGTACAATGATATACAGATGGTTCCAAAACCTCTACAGGAGCAGGCGCTGGGATATACGGGCCAAGCACCAAGTGTGCACTGTCGCTAGGCTCCTGTATGAGCGTCTTTCAAGCGGAAAACGCTATTGAAAGATGTCTAGATGAAAATCTTGAAAGAAACTATCAGAAGTGCGATATAGTCATACACTCAGATAGTCAAGCTGCTATTAAAGCACTGAGCTCCTACGTCATCGACTCAAAGATGATCTGGGAGTGCCGGAAGAAACTCAATGAGGTAGGCAAGAAAAATAAGGTCTTTTTTACCTGGGTTCCCGGCCATTCGGGATTGAAAGGAAACGAAGAGGCCAATACACTTGCCAAAGAGGGCGCACGAATGTCACTCATTGGCCCAGAACCCTTCTGTGGAATAGGTAAATGTACCTATAAGAAGGAGTTTCTGGAGAAGGAGAAAGCCGAGAGGGAATTGGCGAAATCACCCAGGGATGGATCATTCCATTAAGTTCCTTCGGAACTTTGAAACACCAAGATCCAAAAGATATCTGGATCTTGGTAAGCAACAATTACACCTCCTCACTGGCTTTCTCACAGGACACTGTCGCCTAAGGAAGCACCTGTTGAGGATGCGATTATCGGACACTGACGAGTGTAGGTTCTTTGGCGAGGAGTAATAAACCCCCATTCACCTAGTCACGGAATGCTTTTCCATTGGGAGCCTAAGGAGAGAATGTCTTGGGCGAGAAACTTGTAAGAGTGAGGAACTAGCTTCGTTGAAGCCATCACAGATACTGGATTTCATCATATCTGTGGAACTGGAAGGCGAGCTGTGAAAGATGTGGTCAGAACAGCTCTGTAAGGAGGCACAATAGACCTTGAGGTCGCAGTGAACTGTAACCCCTTTTTAAACAATCAACTATCAACCGTCGCTAATAACCATAAGGTGAATGCGATCTATTTTTTGAATAAATTCCTATTGGTCTCAGTTTATCAGGAAATATAATTCATTCCGTTTTAGTACCCGTCAAAAAAGCACGACTCTGCCTGTTGTTTATATCAAACTGTCAAATTTCAAAGAAAAACAAACATTTGCTTTGTATATCTTATTCTCAAACTGATATCGCGCTTGGGACCTTTCTATGTAACTTTATTGATCTGAGGATATGACAACTATGTCATATCCGTTACGTTTTCTCAAACATAAAAATAGTAAAAATCGTACTAAAATCTCACTCTTCTTTCACCAAAGGTTGAAGGTGAAATGGCCTCTCTCAACCGCAGAGTACAGACCATTGAAGAGGATCTTGAACGTTCAGAAGAACGTCTCGCTACTGCCACCACCAAATTGGCTGAGGCCTCCCAAGCAGCTGATGAGAGCAGCCGTATGTGCAAAGTATTGGAAAACAGAGCCCAACAAGATGAGGAACGTATGGACCAACTTACCAACCAATTGAAAGAGGCTCGTATGTTAGGTGAGTTAACGTTATAGAGCAAGAGCCCGTGAACCCCAGACCTTCGTTATTTTATAAAAGCTGAAAACTTGTCTACGCATGCTCCCAACACAGGTAAGAACGATGGACCATTATGAAATTTGGGTTGCCCTGGCTTTGGCAGGTAAAAGGTACCTATTAAAGGGGTGTAAAATACTGATCTAAATTCGTCAAATTATTAAGTGTGATTTTTTGATATTACCTTCAGAATATTATTAAAAATCACGTCATTAATTGCCAAACACTTACTATAGTGGCAACCCCTTGCCAGACACCCTTAATGTTCATTAAATTATATGTAATTCTACTTACGTTATAGTATAAAAGCTGATTTTTATATATGATACTTGAATAATAAGATAATGTTTCCTCATGAGCCAGACATTTTTGATAGTGCCAACCCTTTGCCAGACAAGCTTGTAGTTTAGCTGCAGGTACGAGCGCGAGACAGTATTTATGAGTGGGTGCGAGTGAGACGGCATGATTATAATGACTTACGCAAATACATTTTTCGGTACATATTTATATAACTGATCATTTAAGTGAATCTCAAAAACATCTGAAGAAAAGATATCCGATGCTACAAGCTACAATTGAATAAAATTGTTAAAAATTTTAATTTATTTTATTAACAATTTAATTAAGTTGTAGCATCGAATGTTTTCCTTCAGATGTTTTTGAGATTTACTTAAATGATCAGTTATATAAATATGTACCAAAAAATGTATTTGCGTAAGTCATTATAATCATGCCGTCTTACTCGCACCCACTCATAAATACTGTCTCGCGCTCGTACCTGCAGCTAAACTACAAGCTTGTCTGGCAAAGGGTTGGCACTATCAAAAATGTCTGGCTAATGAGGAAACATTATCTTATTATTACCCAAGTATCATATATAAAAATCAGCTTTCATACTATAACGTAAGTAGAATTACATATAATTTTATGAACATTAAGGGTGTCTGGCAAGGGGTTGCCACTATAGTAAGTGTCTGGCAATTAATGACGTGATTTTTAATGATATTCTGAAGGTAATATCAAAAAATCACACTTTATAATTTGACGAAATTAGATCAGTATTTTACACCCCTTCAATACCGTTTACCTGCCAAAGCCAGGGTAACACAAACTTCATAATGGTCCATCATTCTTACCTGTGTTGGGAGCATGCGTAGACAAGTTTTCAGCTTTTATAAAATAACGAAGGTCTGGGGTTCACGGGCTCTTAGACTATGAGAATAAATCACTTGACAGCAGTTAAGTCGGTCGCCATCTCGAACAGTAATGCCAACTTGAAGTTCTATATCTTGAAAAAAGACATCCTTCACTTTTTCGAAAAGCTAACGAAACAGGGAAGCTTTTCCTTACATTTGAACACCATAAACCCTCTCTAAACCTTCTGGTTTTCTTTCTGCAGCTGAGGACGCCGACAACAAATCAGATGAAGTATCACGCAAGCTGGCCTTCGTTGAAGACGAGCTTGAAGTAGCTGAAGATCGTGTAAAAGGAGGTGACGCCAAGATCATGGAACTGGAGGAAGAATTGAAAGTTGTAGGTAACTCTCTGAAATCTCTCGAAGTATCCGAAGAGAAGGCCAACCAAAGAGTTGAGGAATTCAAGAAACAACTCAAAACTTTGACTGTCAAACTAAAGGAAGCCGAAGCTAGAGCAGAATTCGCAGAAAAGACTGTCAAGAAATTGCAGAAGGAAGTCGACAGGCTGGAAGGTAAAGAATTTGTGCAAATATTGTCTCATGGTTTCATTTTAAGTTTTATTTTCACAGCTTTTTTAATTTTTATTTTATCATACATTATGTTTGGTCATGACTTAGCGATAATTTAAGGGCTTCAAATATACCTAATTTTATCGACAAAAACACCCACATTGGGGAGTTTACCCCCTCAGTTTTAGGGTGACCACCATTTTAAATTTACTTTTCTATTTTAGTTGACCCTTCCAAATAATATTGATTCCTTTGAACATAAAGGTCCTACAGATGTGAAAAAATGTTTTTTGAAAAATAATATTACCACCTTTTATTGAAGTGGGGCAATATGAAAATATTCAACTTAGAAATGTCTTAAAAAAATTCTTTAAAAAAATTTTGTAAAAAAATGTACTGATTTTCTTAGCATATCCGCAATATTTCAAGAACTAGCACATTGAAGTAGAATTTTTTTCAATGAGCTAACACGCATGGATATTAGCTACAAAACGATACCAACATAATTTCTGTAAGTTACATAATTAGAAAGTAATTGCTGTTCGAACATGACCCTTATGAAAATTGATAAAATAAAACTCAGTACTGTACTTTCGATAATTTTTGATGATCAAACAAACAAATTAATCATTAAAATTGCCCAAAATGGCTTCTGCTTTGTAGACAGGCAGTGGCCCTCATGACGACATGTAGCAACAAAAAAAAGTTTGAGGCGCTCGCGTAGTGGTCATGTTCGAACAGCAATAACTCTCAAATTATTTAACTTACAGAAATGATGTAGGTATTGTTTTGTAGCTAATATCCTTGCATGTTCAATCATTGAAAAAATTTTAACTTCAATGCGCTAGTTCTTGTACTTTTGCAGATTTACTAAGAGAACCGGTATATTTTTTACTAAAATTTTTTTTAAAGAATTTTTTTATGGCATCTTCAAGTTAAATGTTCTCATATTGTTCTACTTTAATGAAAGGTTGTAGTATCATCTTTCAAAATACATTTTTTTCACATCTGTAGGACCCTTATGTCCAAAGAAATCGATATTATTTGGAAGGGTCAACGAAAATAAAATAGTAAATTTAAAATGGGGGCTACTCCAAAACTAAGGGGGTAAACTTCCCAATGTGGGTGTTTTTGTCGATAATATTAGGTATATTTGATGCCCTTAAATTATCGCTAGGTCATGACGAAACACACTGTATATTTTTTCAATCAATTGAATTTTATTTTCAATCTTTATTCTGTTTCATTTATCATAATATGAGTCTTCAAGTAACACTAAAATTGTCCTCATAACATTCTACTGAAAGAAATTGAAGACTCATACTGCATATTTTGCTTTCTTATATTTTTCTTTTCGCTTACCATTTTATTTGCTTTTTATTTTGCAGATTTCGTACTACGTGAAAAGGCCAAGTATCATGGCATTGTCACAGACATAGACAAAACATTTGTCGAAATGTCCTCACAAGCTTCCAAAAAATAAATTAACATTTTTCACTACTGCCAATCGTGTTAGGTTTATAAATAATCGTAATAAATCCCGTTCAATAGTTGATATCATATATTTTCATATTCAATAATCTTATACGCGCGATAAAGGTTTCGATATTGAACATTCAAACAAAAAAAAATCGAAATTTTATTGTTTTTATTGTTAGATGCGAAAAAAGTTGTACGATTCGACGATATAGTATACTATACAGGCTGTTCCTAAATGGTATGTCTCTACTGAAAGGGTTGTAAATAAATTTTTCATCAGGTATCACCATTACGAAATACGTTTGTATAATTTTTTTATCAAAGCATTGAGGAACATCCCTGTATATCAATTTCTTTGTCAAATAGAAAATGTTCTCGTTATATTTCGGTCAATATCGAGAATAAAGCAAAAATCAATTCCACAATCATAAGTTTCGACACTACATTCACCTCTATTCAAAACATTAATTATTTCTGTACAATGGCTGTTTTTGAGCTCAGGTAAAAGCTTCCTGTTTTCTACTGGGGTTTTCAATAGGTATGTTATAAATGTTACATGTTCATAATGGTTCAAGCGTTCTTCTTGTCGACTTTATTGTGAAGTTTACTGTGTTCGTCATGAAATAACGGGGTTTTAAATGTAAATTTGTCAATGGATTAGGGAAAGATAATCTTTTTATCTTCGACTATTGTATAATACACCCTGTATAGGTCTGTTTGCTCGGCCATAATAATACCCATAAATCACAAGGGAATAATGTGTGATTATTCACTGCTTTCAGATGCCTCATGGATTTAGATCTTATATTATATTCTTCAAATTGATATTCCTTTAGTATTCTAAAGTACTTCAACTAACAAATATGGGTATACATTGTCAACCGAGGGTCCAATCTACTTTTATTACATCAATTAAAGCAATTTTCATTACAAAATATAGAATGACAAATTCTTCAAAAATTTCTCATGTGTTAACTTGACTTTTTCCGCACTTGTAATAGAAGGGTCTTGTCATGGTCGCCAAATGTTAAAATCTTCAAGATATAACGGGTGTCCCAAGGTGAGTGGCCTATTAGATTATTATTATTATTATGATGATTTTTTTCGGTCCATCCTGTATAACTGACAACTATAATTCAAAAGCAGTGACATAGATCAGATCAATATCTAATGACTTGCTAAATTTCTGACTTAAATCTCAAATATTGAGCGAACTAGAGTCATTTTCGTAACACGCCAATTTGATCTAATAGGCCACTCACCTTGGGACACCCGATATATTCAGTAGTCGTGGACAAAGTATAGTATGCTACTCGCGTATAATGGCTGATATTCGCTCGTGAATAATAGCTATCATTATACGCCCGTTGCATAATATACTATTACTCACGAAATTATTATCTATTTCTAATTTGATAACAGAAAAGTAGGTAACTATTTTTTATATTTGTTTCCACTAAGTGTGGAAATATGGTAACTGATATAGATATTAATAATATTACCACTAGCGGTCAAATTATTTCTGGAAATATACTTGTGTGTAAAATATCCGTATACTCACGGAGTGTTATATTCGAATGACTGCATTAGATTATTGTTTTCGTCCAGTTTTTGACAACACGATTATTAGAATGAATTTTTCGGAAGAAACTATTTGAAACAAATTTTTGGAGACGATAGGCAAGTGTTTTCTTGAGCCGAGAAAAATAATAAAACGAATGAAAATAGCACAAATAAAGATTAACTGTGGTAATCAATGAGGCATCTGGAATCTTATTTTTAGTATTTAATAGTGTTGGCATATTCCGCGTATTGCTATGATTTAGGATTTTCGATTTATTTAAAAATAGCGTTATGTGTTGGCTAATTTTCAGAGCTCCACAAAAACATCGTCTTTCGTCGAAGGAATGCATGTATTGAGCAATCCTATTTTTAAATAGTTCTGAAAATAATGTATCGCGGAGTGTTTTATCGATTTATCATTTCACAATCGCTTCTATCTCCAGTCTTGACATATGAATGCATTTTTTTGAACTATACAGGGTGTAACTTAATAAGTGTAAAATATTTAAGGAGGTGATTTCTCATCGAAAAAAAGATAGGATCTTTCATATAAAGAAACTTCATTGGAGCATCCCTTGTTGAGATACAGCCCCTCAAAGGAAGTCAATAAAATTTGTATAACAATTTTTTTCACAAGCACCAAAAAAGTTACAATATTGAAATTAACCTGACGTTTCCTACTAGCAAAAGACACTTATCCAGTTATTTATTTGGTTTACCCCATGGTTGTAAGGGTGGAAAACGCAACCCCTAAAGTTTATTTCCAATTTAACTTTTTGTCTTATTATTTGTTTGCCATTTAAAAATTTATTTCCGATAGCCTGTTTCATTCTGAACAAAAATGTCTCTTGAGTTTTTGGCCCAAAATAAACCAGTTCGCAGCAAAAAATTATTTTACGAACAACTACAGAGATAGGTACTGACAGAGTTATACCAAATTAATTGTAACTATCGCTAAAAGTGTCCTACTAGATAGATTAGTTTCGCATTTATGACGATCTATCTCTGTAGTTGTTCGTAAAATAATTTTTTACTGCGAACTGGTTTATTTTGGGCAAAAAACTCAAGAGACATTTTTTGTTTAAAATGAAACAGGCTATCGGAAATAAATTTTTAAATGGTAAACAAATAATAAGACAAAAAGTTACATTGGAAATAAACTTTAGGGATTGCGTTTCCCACCCTTACAACCATGGGGTAAACCAAATAAATAACTGGATAAGTGTCTTTTTGCTAGTAGGAAACGTCAGGTTAATTTCAATATTGTAACTTTTTTGGTGCTTGTGAAAAAAATTGTTATACAAATTTTATGTACTCCCTTTGAGGGGCTGTATCTTAACAAGGGATGCTCCAATGAAGTTTCTTTATATGAAAGATCCTATCTTTTTTTCACCTCCTTAAATATTTTACACTTATTAAGTTACACCCTGTATATGCTGTTCACAGCAGGTTAACGTGACTTTAATTTCTGGAAATAAAGAAAATGATATTTTTTGTTAAATCCTGACTTAAATGCGTCTAACTCAAGATTTTGATCAATGATTCGAATTATTTTTCTTGGTGCTTCTATTTTCATTCATTTTTTTTTTGGTGTATACCTATCCCTAAGAAATTCTGCGAAAACTTTTGGCGTCACCATTACTCTTCCATTCCACATTGAAATCGAATTTCAACTTTTGAAAATCTGGATGGAAAAGTGGAGAAATTTCAAAAATGGAAAATTATGGAAACATAATTAACGGAGATAACCGTTTCTGTTCCTTATATGTCCCTTCTATGTTTTGTTAATTCGTTAATGAATTGATAACAAAGTTATGGCAGAAAATTTGTATTCTGTGATGTATCGTCTAAAACCTTTTTCGTTTATTCGTTTTATTTTTGTTAGGTACGTATTTTGTTATAAGCTGTATTATAGGATAGTTGACTACAATATACAGGTGTTTCTTTTCAACTTGGCTTATTAGAAGTATTTGCAGAACTAGTGAATATTTCGTTCTGAAATTTTGGGTGGAGCCTTGGGTTTGAAGGAACTCTTCGTCTGAAATATTTTCGAGTCGACAGTGTTGCCACATCTATCTTAAACGCATATTTACTTTCTTATTTCAAATGGAACTACCTCTATTTTCATAGGGGCGTTCGGTATCGACATCGGACTGGTCGGATCGATCTGAACCATTCGTTTAATACATTCAGATTGAGGGGAGTACACATCTGGACCGTTCGGCATAAAAATCTGAGCAATCGGGTGTCGATCTTTTCGCTCGGTCTATTTCGACAGATCAAAGCGATTTAATCCATAGATTTTTGTGTTTTAATATATTTTTTTGTTTTATGTTGAGTTTCCTGATCCGACAACCGATAGATTGAAAAATTCTAATACTTATCAACACTTTTATTCTTCTGTTTTCATTTATTCTTTAAAAACCTAATTAATTCATTAAAATTTTTCGATATAGCTATCGTAGTTATGAATGGGCAGGAGGAGATGTTGCTTTCTCGTTTCTTTTTCGTGTAATTAATTAATTTATCAGGATCTTTCGGTACAACTATCGCCGTAGTGAACGACCAGAAGGGGATATTGCATTCCTCGTTTCCTTTGCATTCAGTGCCTTTGCACCTAATTATTTAATTGAGATTTTACGGTAGAGCTACGAAAAGGGTGAAAGTATCGTTAAAAGATGAGTAAATTTCCCAAAATAGTGATCTTTGAAATCTCATAATCTATTAAAGTAGAACAGAGCAGTATGTTCTGTGGCAGATGCTCTGTACCGTTCGTTTATTCGCAGATATTACAGATGAATCTGTACGATCTGTGGTCACGTGACTAAAAAATCCGTCTGCTCGCGGAGGTCAATGCCGAACGGGCTTAATACCAAATTTGCAGTATAACCTACTAAGAAAATTTTTTCTACCATTCACTTTTGCCAAGTTATGTACTAATTCTTGAAATATTGATTTCTGCATTGCCAGTTCAGAAATTCAATATTTTTATAATTTTTTTTGCGAACTGAGACATTTGCTATTTCGATACATCGTAAGGTTTTACTAAGATTTCGCTTCGAAAATGTGGAACATACGAGGGCAGTTCAACTATAAACAAGACTTTTCGTTTTCAGGCACAATAGTAGGGGAAAAACATTCCTGATTTTTTGTTGTTGGGTAGGTTTGTCAGGAGTAAGGGAAGCACGTCGGATTGCCTCATCAACCCTCTCGGTGTCCACTGTGACGATGTTTGAGCAAGAGGTTCCTCCGTTAGAAGCGCAATGTGTTGTGATAAAGTTTCTCGCCGCAGAAGGCGTAAAACTGGCCAAAATCTTGAGGAGATTGACTGCCGATGTTCGGAGAAGAGACACTGTCGCGAGCCAGAGTGTTTGCATGGCATAAACAGTTCGTGGAGGATCGTGATTGTGTTGAAAATGAGAGCCATGACCGCAGCGAACAACATCAGTAGTGTTCGACAGCTTATTGAAGACGACAAACGTCGTATCACTTCTGAAATTGCAAGTTAGGTCGGGATAAGTTATGGGAGCACCTACTCCATACTCACAGAGGAGCAAGGGTACCGTAAGGGTTGCGCCAGGTGGTTTCCTCGCCTTCTCACAGCTGACCAGAAATTGCATCGTTTTCAGGTGTGCGGGCGTCTTCTTGTACGATCTCAGCCATTAGGAGATCAATTTCTCACTCACATTATCACCTGTGATGAAACCTGGGTGCACCACTACACCCCAGAGTCTAAACAAGCGAGTAACGAGTGAGTGGAGAGAACAATACGTTGCGCAATTGACGGAGGAACCTCTTGCTCAAACATCGTCACAGTGGATTCCGAGAGGGTCGACGAGGCAATCCGACGTGCTTCCCTTACTCCTGACAAAGCTACCCAACAATAAAAAATCAGGAATGTTCTCCCTCCACTATTGTGCCTGAAAATCGAAAAGTCTCATTTATATTTGAACTGTCCTCTTAAAATTGAAATATTTCGAGATTATTTTTATTTTTTCATTTTCGCAAAAATAGTCAACTACCCTATTATACAGGGTGTCCCATTACTCGACGTCAACCCGGAACCGGGTGAAAAGGCAAGTAATGCTGTTTATCAGAAAAATATAAAAAAAATCTAAGTTGCATGATTTTAAAATAATGCGCATATAAAAAAACACGCAAAATTCCACACTCTGTGGCAGTCTTTTCGCTCCTGTTGCCACAAATATCAACTTTTTCCAACTTTTTTCTTTGCTGTGTAACCTTGAATAATGCTTGTCTAAACTGTAATCAAAATTTTGATACCAGCTGCTCTAGGTTTCATAAAAATAGGGCTTACTTCTCAGAAAAAAAATTCGAAATAAACAATTGCCTAGTTTCAACTGACTGTATTGAAAAAAATGTACTACGTAGTTTGGCATGTTTTTTCAAAAGTTGGCGCATTTAGTGAGGATTCCAAAATGGTATAATACTTGTTTAATTATAGCTGCCGTAGTTCAAATTTATTTTCGATTGCCTTTGAATGCACTTTTTCGTTAACTGCTTCCCAGTAATAGAGTCCAATGGGTTCAAGTCCGGTGAACGGGCCGGCCACGAGATTGGACCAGAACGTCCGATCCATCTTCCGGGAAAAAATGTTACCAGAAAAAAAAATTTCAGAGAAATTCTCAGGAAAAATTTTTTCTGGAAAAATTATTTTCTCTGCAAATTTTTTTTTCTGATAACATTTTTTCCCGGAAGATGGATCGGACTTTCTGGTCCAATCTCGTGGCCGGCCCGTTCACCGGACTTGAACCCATTGGACTCTATTACTGGGAAGCAGTTAACGAAAAAGTGCATTCAAAGGCAATCGAAAATAAATTTGAACTACGGCAGCTATAATTAAACAAGTATTATACCATTTTGGAATCCTCACTAAATGCGCCAACTTTTGAAAAAACATGCCAAACCTACGTAGTACATTTTTTTTTCAATACAGTCAGTTGAAACTAGGCAATTGTTTGTTTCGAATTTTTTTTCCGAGAAGTAAGCCCTATTTTTATGAAACCCAGAGAAGCTGGTATCAAAATTTTGATTACAGTTTAGACAAGCATTATTCAAGGTTACACAGCAAAGAAAAAAGTTGGAAAAAGTTGATATTTGTGGCAACAGGAGCGAAAAGACTGCCACAGGGTGTGGAATTTTGCGTGTTTTTTTAAATGCCAATTATTTTAAAATCATGCAACTTAGATTATTTTTCTGACAACCAGCATTACTTGCCTTTTCACCCGGTTCCGGGTTGACGTCGAGTAATGGGACACCCTGTATATTGAAAAGTTCTACTATTAAATAACATGGAAAATACTAAAAATTTTCTAATTTTTCAGACGAGCTTGGAATCAACAAAGACAGATACAAGTCTCTCGCCGACGAGATGGACTCTACCTTCGCCGAATTGGCTGGTTATTAATTTTTTTTACACCAAATTTCCATCTGAAATATATATTTTTCATCTACTTATCTATTGGGCCCAATCAATATTGTACATCTGGTTATCTAAAGCGGCCATCCTGTATCATTTATGTATGTATGTTCTGCTTTTTGAACTCGCAACTATTTATTGATTCATTTGAATGACATTGTATAGACCTTTATTTTATGGAATTGTTTGTTTTTGTTTATTTTAATAAAGTTGTAAGGAATGGATACTTTCATTTTTTTACTGGATTATTTCATCTGGTGATTATGTAGATAACCGATTTTCAAAGAAAATACATTGCGCAAAAAAATTAACGCACATTATGGAAATCTCAAATTTATTCTACAACTGAAGGTGTTCTCAATGATAATTATTTTTTATCAGAATTATGCATGCATATGTTATCCACTTTCAACGTTTTTCTTAAATACAAATGTTTTCTCCCAGTAGGAATAAAAAAATGAGATTATCAGATTTTGAATGTATTGGCCCCATTATGAAATCAGTTGTTCTCGATCCATTCTAGTGATCAATAGTCTTTCTTTCGTTTGATTTTCTACACTCGATCGCTATGCAACGCGAAACACGCAATTTGACCCAAGAGGAATGTGCCCAAGCGGTAGTTTTGCGAGAAGAAGGGTGGACATACACAAGAATTGCAGAAAGGTTTGGAGTTTCCCATACAAGTGTATCCAGAATGTTGCAGCGACTCAGGGAGACAGGTATGAATGTCCGAAGACCAGTACAGGGTAGACCACGGGTAACAACTGCCATTCAAGAACGTTACTTGAGAGTTTCTTCGTTGAGACAACGGTTTGCAACCGCTCGCCTCCTTCAAAATCAGTTTGAGCAAACTCATGGGGTGCAAATTAGCACTCAGACAATAAGAAATCGCCTCAGAGAATATGATTTAATGCCTCGTGTCGCGGCAAGAGGCTCAGCTCTTACCCCAGCCCATCGAAGGGCGCGTTTGGATTTTGCGAGAGAGCATATCCATTGGGAAGAGGCTGATTGGGAAAGAGTTCTCCCCACAGATGAGTCTAGATTCTGCTTCTACCATTGTGATCGACGTTCCCTTGTATACAGACGTCCACATGAAAGATATGCTCAATGCAATTTCCTGAATACTACTGGTTTCGGGGGAGGATTAATTATGGTATGGGCTGGAATATCTTTGATTGGTGAAAATTTCATTTTTATGGACGATAATGCCAGACTCCATCGTGCGCGCATCGTTCAGGAGTACCTTGAAGAGGTTGAAGTCTCTTGAATGGAATGGCCAGCAAGAAGTCCAGATCTCAATCCGATTGAGCAGGTTTGAGACAACCTCAATAGAAGTTTAGAAAATCATCCAGCTACTCTTAATGACTCAGGAATCCAACTCAGAGAAATCTGGTAAGGATTAGATCAGAACATTTTAAGATCGCTCATTTTGAGTATGAACCGTCGTTACCGAGCTGTAATTAACGCAAAGGGTGGAAATACCAAGTATTGAATCATTTATCAGCATTCCAGTATATTCAAAATTGTTTATTTCTCTTCTTTGACATTGATTCGGTGAAATCCTGATTTTTTCTTCCATTCAATCTTAATGTGTCTTGTTTCGTTCAAAACCTTCCCGAGAGAACATAAAAAATAAGTTATAAAGTCAATGTAGAGTTAACTTTCATTAAAATTGAGATTTTCAGAATGTGCGTTAATTTTTTGCGCAGTGTATTCAGTTAAAATATGATAGGTACGCCAACTTTTTTTTTAAACTTAAAATATTTTCGTAATCACCCCATAATTCAATTGCATCTTGAGTTTTTCTCCTGGGACTCCTGAGACGAATACTTTCTGAAATAAAAAAAATTAATGCTATTTCGTCTAAGAGAGTTATGAAATTCTTTGATTACTTCTAAAATCGTTTAGACACAGATTAAGGCAGTTGAGTCCTTTCATTTCGTGATTGTTGGGCAGAGAATAATCCACACAAGATTGTTGCTCTGATAATTTTGTTGAAGGAGATGCCTGAGGATGTTCATCGAATACTTACCGAATAATGTTACGAATTCATATAAATTGAGGTTTTCCTCATAGAAGGGAGTTTTTGCAATCCTAAAAAACCATTTCAGTCATCTTATTATTCTCGTTAAATTAAATAAAGCTGATTTAAATTATGTTATTTATTATTATCAACTATCACCTGACTGCGAACGCCAATCAGAGGTAATTGACGTCACTTTCCAGATAATGTCAATACAAATTCGAATGTTCGATGCTCAGATCAACAAAATACATTCATAGGCCGGGTTCCACGAAACTCTAATCACCCTGATTATTGAAATGTCATCATTTCTCTGCAATTTTCAGTTCATTTTCGACTTAAACCATCGACATACTTCAATATAAACGATTTGATGGCCAATCAAGCTTTGTGAAACCAACGGTTCTGTGACTTGAACCATAGTAAATATATAATATATCATATCTATGAACTATGATTCGAACTTACGAAGTTGAAAGCTGAAAGAGAAAATAATATTTGTTTCGTTACAAGAACGATAATCTACAATTTTCTTTATAATGGAGATAGGATTCATCAAGGGTAATAGTAGTAACTTACCGAAGATAGATTCCCTTATGGTAGCAAGTTTCTTTGCTGAAAACAAGGATTTTTGTGCAGCGGAGCTTAAAAACGTGAAATTGTCTTTGTAAGTAGCAAACTTTTAACTCATATTTATTATTACAAATAAAAGAAACACCTCATTCAGCATTTACAGACCGACCTATTCATTTTGAAGGCTTAGATTGAACTTTTCCACAAGGGATCGGGCAAAATCAGTTCGCTTTGACAGAAGTCAAAGTATGTTCACTGAATAATGACGTAATCATCAGAACGTGACAAAATTGAGCATTTCCGCGGGAATTTTGAATTGTCATTTCATTTACTCATTTTTATTGGCAATTACTATATTTTTAAGAAAAAAGTAGTTTTTTAGTGTTTATCTTTAAAATAAAATAAATTCCAAAAAGTAGTCAACATCCCTATTGTCGAAAACAAGAATTCATTTATCAGCCTCTTCAATCATTGACTTGACATGTCAACTCCAGATACAAAGTGGGATGAAATATTTTCCGATAAAGTTGGTTGCCTGTTTCCCAGCTATAATATGTGAAAAACTCTCACAGCCTTCCATGATTTTGGAAAATCTATTGCGATTAAGTACCCATTCCTATTCTTATTGCTACGCATAAACAAGAGAACATCGAAGAAGCTATAATTGATCATCAAACCTGAGATTTTTTCTCCGACTCTTCCGAACTCGATTACAGTATTCAATAGATATAAGTCACGCGAATTTAGTTATTTTCAGATACTCCTTTTTATAGGAAACGATACCGTTTTTATCGAAACTTTTCTCTTTATTTCGATTCTGATCCTATCTACGTTCATGTATTTTATGAAACTGATAAGGTACGAAATATTGCTGCTATTATTTTAATGTTTTTGCAAACTTAAATGACCTACTCACCTTCGGTTTTATTGAGTATCACTTCGAAGCAGGGAAATTCTAGAAAAGCTTTCACGTGAAGTCGAGACTCGAGATACATGCTAAGTGAAGGGTTTTCCAATAAGAGGTGTTATTTTGATATTCAATTCAATGCAATTTTTCAGTATAAATGATCGGATGTTTATTTCATTATAAAAAAGAAGCTATGCTGTTAATAGTGGAAAATAACATCAGCCAAATGAGCACCACGACCACGCTTACAAGACCATATCCTTTTAATGGAATTTTCCATAACCAAATCGCAAAGTGGCTGCCCTATGTCCTCGATAGCCTCACGAATTCCATTATTGAGGCCTTGAATCGACGCTGGGCTATTGGCGTAGACCTTCTCTTTCACGTGGCCCCTAAGGAAGAAGTCGCAAGGTGTTAAATCACAAGATCTCGGTGGCCAATTGTGATCACCTCTTTATTGCGGTCCGACAAGGTGCTTCACGACGACCCGAAAATGTTAGAGTTTTACGAACCGTCTCTGCTAAATTTTCACCATTTTTATAGTGAATTTTTATAATTTCAATGCGTTCTTGAAGCGTGTATCGTTCCATTTTCATTAATGGCGTAGTTTCTACTTGTCAAATGTAAAAAATTACAGTTTTAAACGTGACATCTACCGAAATAGCGGGCTATTCAAAATAACACCTTACTTATTGGAGAACCTTTACATGAAAATGTAGTGGATATTGGGAATCATAAGTTTCTTTGAAGCCAACCTGCGATATGAACCTGAATCTGCATAAAATTGGTGCTATGACGTGTCCTAACACCAATATAACGAGGAACAGAAGGAAATGGGGCAATATAAACCAAACGAAGTGCCGATGAGTATTAAGGTTTGTTATAGAAGTATAAAATTGGTACATTCGTGATATCATAATGGCAAACGTCACCATTCTCAACAGGACCGGACTATCTTTCCTATTTCGATTAATGGAGGGTATAATAAGATCTATTTTGACATCCTGGTTCCCTCTCAACTCTTAAACAGTAGGGAAACACCCGGATAGATGCCCCACTTTTTGAAATTGCCTTATATTTTTGAAAATATTGATTTTATATAAGTAATTTCTATGGATGTAGGTAGCCCGATTATTTGATTTGAAACACTTTTCACTGACATAGCAATCCCAAATTTCCCAAAAATTTGATTTTTGTGGAACCCTTTCTTTGGGGATGTATGCCTACAAGTATGGATAGTTGCCTCACCATGAAAATATTGGGACGGATAGATGCCCTTCATACTATGTGAACCAAAAACCCAACTAAATACATTGAGATTTCACATGCCTAAAACAGCAACTTTATCTACGCAACATAGATCGAATTAACAACAATTGTATGTTTTGATTGAATTTCAAAAGCATATATTAAACGAAGAGTTTAATTCTTCTTATTAACATAAATCATTATTCCACACATTCATGATAAATTAATAAAACATTAAGTCTCAACAAAAATAATCAAGAATCAAGTTTAAATAAAAATAATACAATGAATCCAAAGTCAGCTAAGAAGATAAGGTTTCAGTTCAGATGCCCCTTATTTCTTGAAGATTTTAACATTTGGCGACCGCGACAAGACCTTCTATGAAGCGTGAAAAAAGTTGACACATGAGCAATTTTTGGGGAACTGATCATGGTAGATTTTGTAATAAAAAAGCTTTAATTGATATAATGAAAGTAGATTTGGTCCTCGATTGACAAGGTATGCCCATATTTGTCAGTTGGAGTACTTTATAATACTGAAGAAATACCAATTTGAAGAATATTATATCAAAGCTAAATCTATGAAGTATCTGACATCAGTGATTTATAATCTCATTATTCCCTAGTGATTAATGGGTATTATTAAGGCCGAGCACAGAGACGTACAATGGACGGATTTTACAATAGTCGTGGATGAAATCTATATTTTAAACAAATGAATATATTATTTTTTGTAATATTATCGTTTTATTCGGTTGTCAACAAGTTCCTTTTGTTGTTAGTAACAATATGTACTTACTCTTGATTATTGTATCTTCACTACAGGGAGGGGTGTTTGAAACTTTTGAAAGTGAGTGTATTCAAACGCCCAGCAGCTCTAAATTTTCTCGATCTACCTGAAATTCGAATACAGTGAAACTTCCCTATAACGAACGTCTGTATAACGAATTTAGTACAAGAAATTGCACCTTGAATCCATGTTAAAAACTCCCTCTCGATAACGAAATATTCAAAGAACATCATTCTTTGAATGGGTATGGGTAAGAAGGTATAAAGGTGGGTTTTTTCCGAAATTTATCCGGGCTAACGTAATAAATCCCGACCTTAAACTAAATCATTACGACGGGCAGAGAGATCCTTCTGAAACAGTTTTGAATACACCCCTGGCTGTTTGGTTAAAATCTAACCATTACGCTAGTGTGAAAAGTTGTGCGAAAATATCTGAAAGCAAGTGCTTAAGTTTGAATGATAAACTTAAATTTATCAGTGAAGTCGACCGCGACATTGCCGACTATAGAAACAAATTTTCTGTTTAACGAAATTCTTTATAACGAATTTTTTGGCGGATTTAGCTCTTTCGTTATAGGCAAGTTCCACTGTATACGGAAAAATCTAATTATTCCGTCTCTTCATCAGTGTTAAAGGAGTGTGTGTTCTCCCTCTCTATTTTTTGTCAGGCTCTGACATTCTGAAAGTGGAGGGCGTGCGTGTCTCTGGGTTGGAGGCGGTAACAGGTGTCGAAGTCTAAAATAAATACCGTCACCTCACGATCACCCAGTTCTAGTGCCTCCGAATCCACCAAGGGTTAAACTTCAACCCTTAGCATCAATTCCCAATAATTTTCTCACACCTTAATCGAAGTGTTCATATTGAGGTATGTTTTTTTGTAGAATTTTTTACTCTTTTTAAATTGTTCGATCGACAATTTCACAAAAATAGTAGACAATTCTGGATTCACTACCTCCAGAAGAATTTCGAAGTTCATTCCTAATCTTGAAGAAGTTAGGGAAGGGTACCGATTCACCCTTTTCAAATTGAGGGTGTGAACTTTTTTGTTCACAAAACTTTCTGAGTTCTTCATTCCTTGAAATGAAACTTTCTCAGGGATCAACTCGCCAACTCTTTGCTTAATATCTTGATTAGATCTTTAAGGTAACTTTTCAACATTTATTTTGAGAGAACAGGAGAAGTTTAACAATTCCTCGAATAATGGATAGGCACAACGTCAATAATTTTGTATTTAATGATTGAAGAATGTATTCGATACATTGTCATGTTTGCATTTTATACTCTGAATGATGAATCATAATATATTAAAATTATAATATATTCCATTAATCAAGTGACATAAAATGCTATGAATGATAGTTAAATAATTATACTCTGCCTGGTTTTCGTATAATTAATGACTTCAATGTTTTCGTCTCCATTGTTGATTTATAATATCCAGAAAAGGGCCTATTTTTCACATATCACTCTTTTATTTTAACCATTTTTCATTATGTGAGTATTAAGTAGTTCTTGCAGACAAGAATGTCATTTATCACAACATAAAACTAATGATCTGACTAAAAATATTTCAGGTTTTTCCTTAATCACCTTAATCTAATTGAGAGAAAGATTAACCGTCGAGAATAACTGCTATTTATGAACTTTCTTTGTAGTTATATCATAAGGGCATTTAATTTTTCCGAAAAAATAGAAAAAACACGTTTTCAAGTATTATTTTAAGAAAAAGATTGGTATTTTTGAACAAGCACGAAGGTTTTTTTAAATCTTACATGACATTGTGTTTTTTCAATTTTTTTCACAGGTAAATTTTAAAAAGAAGGCGTAGAGGCTATCACCCCTTAATACTTCATACATATTGTCTTCCAATTGAGTTATAGCTCACCCTCTGTTCCGTATTGAGAATTTTTGGGTGACAACCCTAAGATTGAGATGATTTTGTCCCCCTCCCAATAAATATTAACCTTTTCCGGCATTTTCTCTGAAAATATCCTGATCTTGAAAAAATAGGTTAATAGTGAATATTATAGTGGAGCTCCTGACCTGCGAAAATTCGGGAATTTTGTAGATAGTTTTTCGGAAAATGTTTGTTAGAAGTGGAGGGTTTTCCAATAAGAGGCGTTATTTTGAATAGCCAGCTATTTCGGTAGATGTCACGTTTGAAGCTGTCATTTTTTTAACATTTGACAAGTAGAAACTACGCCATTAATAAAAATGGAACGATACACGCTTCAAGAAATGATCAAAATTCACTTTAAAAATGGTGAAAATTTGGCAGAGACGGTTAGTAAAACTCGAATATTTTCTGGTCGTCGTGAAGTCCCTTGTCGGACCGCAATAAAGAAATTGGTGGAAATATTCGAGCTGTTGGGACAAGTTAGTGATGTGAAGAATGAAACCCGTGCTCGTCGCTCAAGAACAGCCGAGAATATTGCTGCTGTAGCCGAAAGTGTCGAAGAAAACCCAAGTTTGTCCATTCCTCGTCGTTCTTTGGAATTAGGCATTGCACAAACGTCCTTACACCGTATTTTGCATAAATATTCATGGTCTCAAGGCTTATAAAGTTCAGTTAATACCAGAACAACGTCGTGTCTTTGCTGATTGGGTCGTTGAAATGCATGAAAATGATCCGGAATTCCATCGAAAAATTATCTTGAGCGATGATGCCCATTTTCACCTCGGTGGCTTCTTCAACAAATAAAATTGTCGTATCTGGGGCTCGGAAAACCCAAGAGTTATTGTTGAAAAGCCTCTCTATCCTCAACGTGTGACTGTTTGGTGCGGTTCATGATTCGGCGGAGTCATTGGACCTTACTTTATCGAAATAGAGACTGAAGCAACAGTTACGGTGAATGGATTGCGCTATTAAGAGATGATTAATGATTTTTTTTGGCCAAAATTGGATAAACAACGTTTAATTTCAACCTCAAAGATGGAATTCGTGAGGCTATCGAGGACATAGGGCAGCCACTTCGCGATTTGGTTATGGAAAATTTCATTAAAAGGATATGGTCCTGTGAGCGTGGTCG
Organism: Propylea japonica; assembly: GCA_013421045.1. Classification (NCBI taxonomy): domain Eukaryota; kingdom Metazoa; phylum Arthropoda; class Insecta; order Coleoptera; family Coccinellidae; genus Propylea; species Propylea japonica. Next base: position 20,241,172 of record CM024244.1, read on the forward strand.
TGGTGGTCATTTGCCTGATGTTATTCTCCACTATTAACGGCACAGCTTCTTCTTTATAATCAAATAAACATCCGATCATTTATATTGAAAATGTCAATTTTCTTCGAATATCTAAATAACACCTCTCATTGGAAAATCCTTTAGTCTGAATAATTGTAAGGAATACAACTGGTTTATACTACAACATCTTTAAAATCCCTTTGGCATTTTTCCTTTTTTATGAACAACGGCGTCCCACACGAGAAGAAGGCAGTAGAGATTTTTAGTCACAAATATAACGAAGAATTAAAATATAATTATTACTTTAAAATATCTCAGTGGCGTACCACTTTTGTCAGTCAGTTTTCAAGTAAAACTTTAACACTCTCTATCTTAGAAACAATACATTTTCGGATCTACATTTACGGAAAGATTTTTCATGAAATGACCTGAAGAATCACCTCCTAAAGTTTGTCGCTTGAATTCAGAAACACTCTTTATATTTTTCGTTAAGGATGATGGTCTCGTCTCTTTCAACGAATGACGTGTAAAACCTTTTAAGCAGACTGTTGCCTTTTGTAGTCTGGACCTGGTAAGCACGTTGAAACCCTCGGTACTTTTTGATTTGCCATAAAGATTTTGAGAACTGTTTTCTGTTTCTTTTGCCTTTGAAAATTCTATAGTTTTCAACAATCTAGTCTGAATTATTTTAAGGAATAGAACTGTTTTATACCTCAACATCTTTAATATCCGTTTGGCGTTTTCCCTTTTCACGAAATAAACCATCAACCCTGGAAAACCATTTATCACACCCCATAAAAATAATAGCTGGTCCTAAAACTGCGACAGATTAAACGTTAATAACTTTAACATTAATAACTTGCGATGTTGTACGCAGTAGCGTTCAAGGATGGGGGACGACGCACAGGAGGAGACTTCGACTGATCGGTTATGGGTGAGACTCAGTGCCTTGGGAGAAGGTAACGTGTTCGCCGTTCTGCCAGAACTTTTCCGGAAAATGATAACGCAGGACGCATTGATGGGAAATGCCGAGCAGTTTGACATGATTTTTCCCAGTGACGATCAGTGGAAGGAAAAGATTTACTACAGGCTTGTGGAGCAGCAGAGAAAGGCTGATGCTGCATCAGCTAATGATGAGTGAGTATTTACCTTTTTTAAGAATTAGGTTATGAAAGGTTAACATGATAATATAAAATTGTAATTTCTAAAAAACTTTATAGGTTTTCACCCCCCAGCCTCTGAAACAGCAATCACTACATAGTATAAAACAAAGTCGCTTTCTCTGTCCCTATGTCCCTTTGTATGCTTAAATCTTTGAAACTACTCAACGGATTTTGATGCGTTTTTTTTAATAGATAGAGTGATTCAAGAGGAAGGTTTATATGTATAATAACATCCATTAAATAGTAGAGAAGTACTGTTATTTTTGATGTTTCTAATGTGATGTCGTAAATAATTTCATTTTTTCCGCTTACATTGCAAACTCAGGCTGAACCCTACGAGATTTATCAAAATAATGTACTAAGTATTGTACACATTGAAAAGGTCTACAGAAAAGTCCGTGATGATATATGTCTATCTCTTATGGATAACCCACAATAACTTTTTTTTGTCATTAACTTTTTACGACAAATAATGGCTAATTTTCGAAGCGATTTCAACCAATACAGCTTTAATCCTTAACCAATTAAATACCTTGAATACATTGTTCATTTAATATAGGACTATATGGCCCTTTACACCGTATGATTTAAGTGAATATTATCGAAGTATCAACAATAATAATACAATAACAATAACTTTATTCTCAGAATCACAAAGAGAAATGAGAACTCGTCACAAAAACAAATGAAGTATAAACATTCAAATTACATTGGATAATTCAAAAATTCACAAATCGAGTAGCGTTCTATTTTCACAATTAAATCGAATAATTTTTCTTTGAACTTTTTGTGATTGCTTATGTCTAGAATGATTTTCGGTACACTATTATAGTTATTTAATCAACTAGGTCATTAAAGACGGCGACTAATGGACAAGATATTTTAAAGCGTGAGCGGAGCGAACAGTCGCTCGATTAATAACCGAGTTGATTACAAGATTTGTGTATGAATTCTTGATTGGAATAAATTTTCATTCTGCACAAGACATACATTTGTCATAATGAAATTTCTATGTATCTATGTTCCAGTAGAGTTTTGACCTTTCTTTTTAACAATTAGGGTTTAGGAGAGTTGAATTGATTATACAGGATGTCCCGAAAAATGTGGGAAATCTGTCGGATTCTGATAGAACATAAAAAATTAAGATGACAAGTTCCCATAGTTTTTTCCCTAGCGATCCTCCCTACGAAGATACGACCTCCTAAATGACGCTACTGGAAATTCATTTTATAAAATAAATTCAATTACTCACTTCTTTCATTATTTTTCTCGAAAACAGTTCATTTATCGAACTGAACAAGAGAATCTTTTCTTCAGCTTAATGTTCAAGGTATCCAAATTTTTTTTTTAGCACCTTATCATACAGGGTGTTAAAAATGTAAGCATTAAAATTTACAACCCAATCCGCCCCTAGTAAACTGAACAAGCTAATTGAAATTTTAGTGCGGTGATTAAAGAGGTCCTTGATACTATTAATTATATCAAATTTTCATCAAATTATATCGAGTAGTTTGAAACTTATTCCACTAAAATGGATTTCCAGTGGCGTCATTTAGGAGGTCGTATCTTCGTAGGGAGGGCCGCTAGGAAAAAAAACATGCGAACTTGTCATATTAATTTTTTATGTTCTATCTGAATCGGAGAGATTTCCCACATTTTCCGGGACACCCAGTATAAAATTGATATTGTTCGAAGAGACTATTGAGCAAGTTGTTCCATGTTCACATGAATATAACAAATAGAAAGTGTAAGCGTGACTAACTACAGGATGTTTTAGCTCGTCCAAAACTATGACCAAAAGGTTTCATTAACTCACTCTCCAAAATGACATTTTCGAGATATTTAAAAAAAAATCAAGAAAAGCAGGTGTTTTTGAGCGCTCGTTTATTGTTGGAGCAATAATGCTATTGCCTCCAAATTTTGTATAAGCCTTGAGATTCATGCTAGGTATGTTATTGCAAAATTTCAGCATAATCGGAGTTATATTCTAGAAATTATTCGAAGAATGAAATACCTATGTAGAATATCAATAATTAAAAAAAATAATTCTGAAGTTCTGATGATACAATCCTCTTGAAATTTTGCATGAACATTTAATATATCAGACTTCATTCACAAAATAATTTTCACTCGAATCGGATATCTTGTTATGGAAATATAAAGATTCTTTTTTTCATTATTCCAATTAAACTTTCTATCCTTCTGTTAACACTATAGCCATAAAATTCTGCATGAGGCTTATTGTAATCATCTTGCATGTAGCCGCAAAATTGCATTTCGATTGATTTCGTTTTCTGTGAGAAATTGATGAACAAAAATTTTGAATGGCCATATTTTATGGACCACCCTATACGATTTGGCTGGTAGACGAACTTAACCGAGGCATTTGGGATCGGAACTCACCCTGAAAATGTCAAGTCTCTACGACAATCTCTTATCGTTTGAAACCATTTTCGGTCCAACATTCGAAAATTACAGTCATTTGGGCCAAACTATATTGATTAGCATTCATTTAGGTAGAACGAGAGCTCAACAAGAATTCTTCATAACTCTAGAAATGACGTGAACTTTGGTTTATTAAAAGTATTTGAACTACTTGAAATCCTACAAAACCTACAGCCAAAATGTCAGCAAATAGGCAGAACCAACTCGTTACTCGAATGCAAATTTCTCAGTAATGCGATTTTCCACATTTATATGTGTGTAGATCAACCTGATTTGCATATCGAATCTAAATTCGAGCATTATATATGTAGTAGGTACAGAGGAATTCGAACCAAATACCTAAAGGTTACGCATATTTATGAAATGGGTTTGTTGAGGAAACAGATAGGGAAAAACAATAATTCTCCTTTGATTTATAAACTGAAATCTTTAGAACCAAATATCATCCAAATATATAGACTGTTCTAGAATTCATGTATAATATTGGAGAATATAGAAGAGCTTTTCGTCACTGTAAAAATATCTATTCACAGCAGAAATATAGTCACACTTTTGAAGACACCTTATACATACAGGGTGTCCTGTAATTAGACCGACAAACTTCTAGTAACTATTTGTGACCCTATACAGGGTGTCCCGGAAACTGTGGAAGATCTCTCGGATTCATATAGAACATAAAAACTGAAGATGACAAGTTCCCATGATTTTTTTTTCCTAGCGGCCCTCCCTACGAAGATACGACCTCCTAAATGACGCCACTGGAATACTGGAAATCCATTTTAGTGGAATAAGTTTTAAACTACTCGATATAATTTGATGAAAATTTGATATGATTAATAGTATTAAGGACCTCTTAAGTAAATCACCGCACTCAAATTTCAATTAGCTTGTTCAGTTTACCAGGGGCGGACTGGGTTGTACATTTTAATGCTTATATTTTCAACACCCTGTATGATAAGGTGCTAAAAAACAATTTGTATACCTCGAACATTGAGCTAAAGAAAAGGTACTCTTGTTCAGTGTCGATAAAATGAAACGTTTTCGAAAAAAAAATTATGAAAGAAGTAATTTAAATTTATTCCACTAAAATGAATTTCCAGTGGCGTCATTTAGGAGGTCGTTTCTTCGTAGGGAGGGCCGCTAGGAAAAAAATTATGGGAACTTGTCATCTTATTTTTTATGTTCCATCTGAATCCGAGAGATTTCCCACATTTTCCGGGACGCCCTGTATAATAAGCATATCTAATGTTTTGTGATTTGGCAAAAAAAATCAGTAAATGAATTCTGTATCATGACACTGACAACCCGTCAGGAGTTCAACCAGTTCATTTCAAAAAAATTGCAGTGAATTGCTCCTGTCAACTTCCTCATTGAAGGTAGGATTTCAGTGTATTGTCTTTATATTATTGTATTACTTCTCTAATGTATTCCTTCTCTAATATATTCCTTCACCTAGAATTTTCCATTTCATCTTTGTTTTACAAACGAATATGAGAAAAAAATCCCAATTATTTCTTTTCTCATGGAAAATATGTAGTTATACTGAACTTTTAACAGTGTCATTCTTTTTTTTTGTGTTTTCAGGATGTTGGACTCAACACATCAACCAAAACAAAACAACGAAGAAAAACTTCACGACTGGAATATCATCCCTAAAAGCGAGAGGACAGAATGTGATGAGGCCAAACCGAACAAAATTGGAAGAAAGAGGTTGAAGCAAGGACCTAACCCTATAACTTGGACTGTGAGCGACTTAGCGAAAGCAGGATGTTTGCTGCATACACCACCAATAGGCACATCATTTGAAGATGAGCAAGAGATGAGAAGAGTATACTCCCTGATATATGACGTATTCAGATGTAAGTGTAAAAATTCGTGTTTAGCTTAAAAAATTTCTTGTGCTTTATTCGTAAGTGATTTCTTTCATCCTTCTATTTTTATTTGAAACTAGTTGGCCAGGCTAACGTTGTTTTGTCGTTAATCTACATTATTTGAAATAGAGTTATTTTCCTAAAAACTGCGGGAAGTGATAGGTACTTACGACGCGAAGCGGAGTTCGGCAAGCAGTCAAGGGCGGGAAAGATACTTTATGCATGAATTAGGAAAATTATTTTTTCTACGACCGCATGAAGATTCAAAAGCACATTGAAATAAATATTATATTCTTCATCTTTCACAGCTCGCCTTCCAGTTTCAGAGATCTGATGAAATCCAGTATCTGTGAAGGCTTCAACGAGGCTAGTTCCTCACTTACAAGTTTCTCGCCCAAGGCATTATCTCCTTAGGCTTGCAATGCCAAAGCATTTCGTGACAAGGTGAATGAGGGTTTCTTTCTCCTCCCCACAGAACCTACACTCGTCAGTGCCTGACAATCCCATCCTCAACAGGTGCTTCCTGAGGCGACAGTGTCCTGTAAGAAAGTCAATGAGGAGGTGTAATTGTTTCTTACCAAGATCCAGATATCTTTTGGATCTTGCTGTTTCAAAGTCCCCAAAGGACTTAATGGAATGATCCATCCCTGGGAGATTCCGCCGGAGTTTTTCCCTCTCGGCTTTCTCCTTCTCCAGAAACTCCTTCTTATAGGTACATTTATCTATATCACAAAAGGGTTCTGGGCCAATGAGTGACATTAGTGCGCCCTCTTTGGCAAGTGTATTGGCCTCTTCGTTTTCTTTGATTCCCAAATGGCCGGAAACCCAGGTTAAAAAGACATTATTTTTCTTGCTTACCTCATTGAGTTTGTTCCGGCACTCCCAGATCATCTTTGAGTCGATGACGTAGGATCTCAGTGCTATAATAGCAGCTTGACTATCTAAGTGTATGGCTATATCACACTTCTGATAGTTTCATTCCAGATTTATATCTAAACATCTTTCAATAGCTAAGATTCGCTTGAAAGACGCTCATACAGGAGCCTAGCGACAGTGCACACTTGGTACTTGGCCTGTATATCCCAGCGCCAGCTCCTGTAGAGGTTTTGGAACCATCTGTATATCATTTTACGGTATTTTCTTTGAGGTTATAGTCGGTGTATTTTTGTTCCCATTCCTATCTTTTACTTACCAATATCCTGGAGTTTTTATCAGTGCTTACTTTCTTGATAATTACATCACTACACCATTTCCAAGTATATTTCAGAAAGCGTCAATTGTATTTCAGAAAGCGTCAATTGTATTTCAGAATAGTCAATTGTATTTCAGAAAGCGTCAATTGTATTTCAGATTAGTCAATTGTATTTCAGAAATCATCAATTGCATTTCAGAAAACATCACTTGTAATTCAGATCAGTCAATTGAATTTCAGAAATAAGTAGTCAATTTTATTTCGGAAATGGTCATTCGAAATTCAATTTATAGGTACATACATACATACATTTTGGGGGATTAACTTTGTTTATTCAAAAGAAGGGAACATTCTTTCATTGCAGTATAGTTTGTTTACTTCTGTGATAATTTATTTTGATGTTTATTACAATTGTCCAAGTTTTTAATCTTGTATAACTAGTGTAAGGAGTTTATTTTGGAATTCATCACTGTATTGTCTTGTAATTATTTCTATTTCTTGAATAAACATTATTATTATTATCGACTTGAGCCTATTAGCGTAGAAAGGGTGTGATTTTTCACACCCCCTAGCGATCGGCTATCACACTCCCTACTAAGGGGAACATTCACTCATCCCGGATAGCAAGTATCAGGGGGATTGAGCTCTGAGGTCTTCGGTGTTCTTCTTCTCCTGGGTCCTGGGTTGTTCGTCCTTCGTTGCTTGGTCCTGGATCTCTCGGTTGATGTCGTGGTAGTTGGTTTTGCAATGTTCCCTCCATGGTTGTTCCTGGTGTCCATCGTGACCTACAAACTTCCTTACCGTTCTAGCAGTACCAAGAAGTACTGCTTTTTGCATTACTTTAAACAGGTTTTCATCCAAATCTAGCTCCTTGAGGTTGGACTTAAGGCTCTTAGGAATAATTCCTGTGGTTGATATGAGAATGGGAATGGTTCTGGTACTAGACATTCCCCACTGCCTTTTAATCTGAAGTTCAAGCTCTCGATATTTCGATATTTTTTCAGCATATTTTTGACGTAGATTGTTGTTGTTCGGGATGGCTACGTCTATAAGTATTGCTCTCTTCTCTTTTTTCTTCACTAGGATTATATCTGGCCTGTTATTAGCAACTGTTAAATTTGTAAGTACTGTGCGGTCCCAGTATAACCTGTAAAGGTTGTTCTCCAGTATTACTTCAGGCTGATACTTATAATATGGAATTGTTATTATTATTATTATTATTATTATTATACATTTACAAATACGGTTTATCCTCCTCAGTCCCGAGACCACACTGAAATCGAGATAACTGTGATATTTGGAAATTAAAATGATATTCCTACTTTCTGAATTACAAATGACGGTTTCTGAAATACATATGATAGGTATAATCTGAAATACAATTGACGCTTTCTGAAATTCAATTGACTAATCTGAAATACAATTGACGCTTTCGGAAATACACTTGGAAATGGTGTAGTTTTAGTTTTGGACTAACGAACAGCAATCGATTTTTATACCTATATAGATATTAAGATACATCATTATGATGATATAATATCGAATAAAAAAAATGTCTAAAACAATGATAGTGTATCCTTCAAAAAGTATCGGTTTCATGCGTTTTCCGTTCAGCATATGCAAATCCACCCAAATAACGATTCATCATGCGATATATACCGATTTTATTCATTTGAAGGAATCGTTCTAGCGTGATCGGAAAATCGGGATAACTTACAACTTTCCTTCCCAATTTGTATTCATGAACGATAAAATTTGAAGAATTCGATTTGACGTTCATGTCATATTGATGGTTTCTTTGTTTTTCCCGCAGATAAGAATGTACTGATGCAGGCTTTGAACGACATAAATTTCTTCCAGATCTTCGAACAGGTGAGTTACGACTTTTGTTATATCGGTTGAACATGAAAGATGAATTATTATGCAATGATATGGAATGAAATTTAGACCGATGGCTTGCAGGTTTCCTCAGGTTTCCCACAATTAAGGATGAACTTAAAAAGTTAGTTATGTAACGGGGACATTTATGTTTATATTACAGTGGAACTTCCCTATAACGAAAGCGCTAAATCGGCAAAAAATTCGTTATATAGAAATTTCGTTATACAGAAAATTTGTTTTTATAGTCGGCAATGTCGCGGTCGTCTTCACTGATAAATTTAAGTTTATCATTCAAACTTAAGCACTTGCTTTCAGACATCTTCGCACAACTTTTCGTGTAATGGTTAGATTGAAACCAAACAGCCAGGGGTGTATTTAAAACTGTTTCAGAAGGATCTCTCTGCCCGCCGTAATGATTTAGTTTAAGGTCGGGATTTATTACGTACGTCCGGAAAAATTTCGGAAAAAAGCCACCCTTATACCTTCTTACCAATATCCATTCAAAGTGTGATGTTCTTTGAATATTTCGTTATAGAGAGAATTTACTTCGTTTTAGAGGGTATTTTAACATGGAATTTGGATTCAAGGTGCAATGTCTTGTACGAAATTCGTTATACAGACGTTCGTTATAGGGAAGTTCCACTGTATATTATTAATTCATTCTTACCCACATTTAAGGATTCTGCACAACGAAATCTCGTATAAACTATCAGGCTTTATTGCATATCGGGAAATCTCAGATTAACAGGAGATTTAATGTAAATAATTGGAAAATTCATCAGGAATCAAAGAAAAATCAAATCTTTGATAATAACAAAGTTTATTTTATAATTCGAGGGCGTAGAAAACGAATATGAAATTAGTTTTTTCATAAAATAATTATTTATCCAAATAATCGACTTTTTGTGAAAAAATCTGGAAAAAATGGTCAACTTTGGAGAGCTGTAGCATCAAGAAAAATAATACTATATATTATAACACATAAGATCCAATTTTTTCGATTTTTGATGGACCATAATTTAAAAATCAAATGAGATACAGAAAATCTGCTTAGATTCCATTGTTAACAAATTAGCCTATAGAATGTATATATTCTGATTGCTAATAAATGAATTATAATTAAAAAAAAATAAATAGAATTAATCTACACCCTCGGATTAGTAAATGGTGTAAAAAATCCAAAAATCACCTTTTTTTCCATACATATGTATGGAAATTTTGCCAAAAATCGAACCCTTTCCAATCGCCACCAAAATTTCATCATTTATTAATTCAAGAGCGTACCTAGATTAATTCTACCCAGGCAGATTTTCTATATCTCATTCATTTTTCAAGTTATGGTCCTTGAAAAATCGAAAAAATTTTACCTTCGAGAAAAAAATCACAAAATGTAAACTTTTCGCGATATATCAATAATAAAAAAAAATTATGATTTGCGAAAGATCAATCTACAATAAAAAAAATCAGCACCTGTCCAGTTTTATTTTTCTGTCTGCTACAGCACTCCGAAGTCGAACAATTTTTACGGAATTTTCCAAAAAAAGTCCATTATTTCGAAAAATATTCTTCCTATGGAAAAACCAATTGCATATTCGTTTTCTACACCCTCGAGTTAAAAAATAAATGACCGGGTCGCTATAGCTGAAAAAATTATTGTTTGGATAATTTTGCATGACAGTATGTTGTCCATAGAGATAGAATAGATAGAATAGAATACTATTCTATCTCTATGGTGTTGTCAAATAACTGAATGAGTTTATTTTCATTTATTCGACTAACCTTTCAACTGCACTCCATTTACATGGTTTTTCATAGGAGGGAAATATGAAAGAAAACGAATATTGCTTTTATCAATAGGGATGTTGACTCATGTTACGAATTCATATAAATTGAGGTTTTCCTCATAGAAGGGAGTTTTTGCAATCCTAAAAAACCATTTTAGTGATCTTATTATTCTCGTTGAATGAATAAAGCTGATTTAAATTATGTTATTTATTATCAACTATCACCTGACTGCGAACGCCAATCAGAGGTAATTGACGTCACTCTCCAAGTATTGTCATTGCAAATTCGAATAGTCCAAGAGCTGGCACGAATTTTTGGGCAGGTATTTGAGGCAAGCTGAAAACTTGTCAGATTACTCTCCTATTATATCCCAACTCGGGATTGCAGACCTGGCTGGTGAGTAGCGGGGCTAAATCAACCCCTACATTTTTAATGGCCTGGCAGGTAGAAAGCCCTACCGAAATGATCTGTCTTTTTGGGAATCTTATTTTTTAGTTATCAGTAACACTCCATTAAAATTTCAAGCTGCCAAATAATTTAATCGGGGTTTTAACATTGCCAGACGCGTGCAAATATATTTTGCAAAAAATTATAAAAAATGTTTTTGAGGCAGCTTGAAATTTTAATGGAGTGTTACTTATAACTAAAAAATAAGATTCCCAAAAAGACAGATCATTTCGGTAGGGCTTTCTACCCGCCAGGCCATTAAAAATGTAGGGGTTGATTTAGCCCCGCTACTCACCAGCCAGTTCTGCAATCCCGAGTTGGGATATAATAGGAGAGGTATCTGACAAGTTTTCAGCTTGCCTCAAATACCTGCCCAAAAATTCGTGCCAGCTCTCCTACTAGAATGTTCGGTGCTCAGATCAACAAAATACATTCATAGGCCGGGTTCCACAAAACTCCAATCAGCTTGATTATTGAAATGTCATCATTTCTCTGCAATTTTCAGTTCATTTTTGACATAAACCATCGACTTACTTCAATATAAACGATTTGATGGCCAATCAAGCTTTGTGAAACCCACGGTTCTGTGACTTGAACCATAGTAAATATATAATATATCATATCTATGATTCGAACTCACGAAGTTGAAAGCTGAAAGAGAACAGAATACCTAGTTCATTACAAGAACGATAATCGACAATTTTCAAGGGTAATAGTAGTAACTTACCGAAGATAGATTCCCTTATGGTCGCAAGTTTCTTTGCTGAAAACAAGGATTTTTGTGCAGCGGAGCTTAAAAACGTGAAATTGTCTTTGTAAGTAGCAAACTTTCAACTCATATTTATTATTACAAATAAAAGAAACACCTCATTCAGCATTTACAGACCGACCTATTCATTTTGAAAGCTTCAATTGAACTTTTCAAGGCAAAAGCAATTTTTCGTGTTTGTATAGGGTTTATCTTTGAAATAAAATAAATTCCAAAAAGAAGTCAACATCCCTATTATACTTCACTAGAGGTGACAGATATTTCAAGATAACTGCTGTATTCGCCACATGCAAAGAAATGATTCGCATGCAGCTCTAGCGGTTGCACAATTAATAGGTATACTTATTTAACGTGGCATTTCCCTTTTTGGTCTATCAAATACATCACAGTTTCCCTCAAATTTTGATACCTCATTTAAATCCTGCTTGTACTCGTCAAAGTTGTACACGCGATGTTTAGCGAAGAATATCTAGTTGAAAAAATGTTATGTTCGTTCCCTGAAATTATGTTGTTAACGGTTTTCGTGATTTTGGATTATTTTCTTGTTGTTTTCATGATGGTTTTGATTATGATGGAAAAAATACGTTATTCAGAGGCTTGGTTTTCGTGAATTTTGACGGAAAATGTACCGGGCCCGGCTCTTGAATTGTAACTATAGTCCGTTCACGAAAGTTTGAGCGCACAGTAGGCTTTTGTTTATTTATTTGAAGTTGGCAGTATTTGCTGTCATAACGTAAAATTAAGTCAACGTTGCCGAATGTACCCGGCCTCGTCCGACGAGCTTGCGAGTTATCAGAGAACTCTATGCAATATTGACAACATAAACAACATAACCTAAAATTTCAATATACAAAGTGGAATATGCCAAATTTCCATGGCCAACCGACGGCTCAACCTTTCGTGTCGGGCTATAGTTTCAAGCCATCGACGAACCTGCCACAGTGACATCAGCTATTTAGAAATTTGCTGAATGACAGTCATAAGTATTGTTCACAACCTTACGAGAGCATTTTGCTGAAAATAAACGCAAAAAAGAGTTATAAGGCTTGAGAGAGCGAAGGATTTGCGGAAAGCGGTTCTGACGAGAAAAATTTTCACTTGAGCAATTTCTGAATTCACCTGACAAACCGTTCATTTGAGAATCTGAATCATTTGTAGGCTACCAGAATCTAACACCCGCCTCCAAATAACGGTTTGAACCGCTGTAACCGGATGGTCGATCCCCAATCGTTTTCACTGAGCCTGGCGTCGGAATTAATGCGACATTTTATCAAGAAAGTGTTCTTGAGCCTACTTTGAAGCCATTGGCAGACAAACATTTCGGTAGCAGACCACAAACGTTTCAACAAGACTCTGCACCAGCTCACAGAGCGCGAGTGAACCAAGAATGGTTGAAAAACAACAGTTCGAACTTCATATCGACCAGCGACCACACAGTGGCTCTAGAATTGACCAGACTCAAATCCAATGGATTATTCTCTCTGATCTATTTTGGAAAGCAGGGTCCGAACTGAAAAATACAGGGTGTTCCTAAATTGAACGTACAAACAAAAAGGGGATATTCCTTAAGTGAGTTTAAGAAAAAAAAGTCCCATAAACATGGGGTCGCAAACGTTTCGTTTTCGAGATACAGGGTGTTAAAGTTTCAATCAAAAACATGTGTTGATTATACGAGTTTATCGAATCTTCATGAATCATCGCTACAGATTAGGAAAATTTCCATAAAAACTGACACTGAATTCATTCACCACAGCTTACAAAGCGGCCTTCCCAACATAATTTGGATTTTCACGAGGATTTCGAGAGAATCGTTCAAAATTTTTTTCTCGAAATCGTTGGTAGATACGACAAAACTACAAGAGATCGAAAAGTTTAGTATAGGAACCAAGCTTCCTTTTACATTTTTTCAAATTAACAGTTGCTCACCAAAAAAAAGTTCTGCAGAAGAACAGGTGGCAGTGTTCCAGGAAAAAATATCCCTGTAGATCTTCTATCGAAATTGCCATGTCACGTGGTGAGAACTCTCGAATGTAATGTATATGCCAAATTTCAGTTGAATATCTTGAAGTGTAGATACTATGAGAAAAAAAGTTGAAAAAAAATTCAAACTTCAACACTCTGTATCTCGAAAACGAAACGTTTGCGACCCCATGTTTATGGGACTTTTTTTTCTTAAACTCACTTAAGGAATCTCCCCTTTTCGTTTGTACGTTCAATTTAGGAACACCCTGTATACCAACCTCGAGAAGCTGAAGACTTTTAGCCTCGTTCGACATTGCCTTATAATTTCTGTAATGGTTTTCGGGATAACCCTCAACGTTCATTCTGACATCAATCTTAAACGTGATTATTGAACAGCTAGTTACCATATGCAACTTGTATATTTTTGTTCATCCAACGCAATTTTCTTTCTTCCTCAGCTTCAAGCCTCTGTGCCAATAGTATGGTTACTCTTCTACGATCTTTACCATAGAAGTTTCAAGAAAAGAGAGACAGCTGTAAGAGAACTTGTCGCCAGACTTTTTCATCATGCAAAACTGTCTTTTGCCGAAAACGCCTTATGGTGTCAAAGAGTAAAATTAGCAGCTGCCGTTTCTAGATTGAGAATCAAGTACAACGCTCTGAGTTTGATGGACCTGCTCCCTAGTCATTTGAGGGGAGAAAAAGTTAACAAGGAAACGCAAAATATACCGGTTACCGTGTGGGTTAATAACAAAAAGTTCAGGTAAGTATATATTTTACTAGCTACCCGCCCCGGCTTCGCACGGTAATTCGATCCAAGTAAAACTGTTAAATAAAGACAGTTGCATCAAAATTTTATCATAAATTCCCTAAATTATGGCGCCTACCGACCCTCTAAGTTAGAAAAGTGATCAAATACTAACTTGAAGTCTCAGTAACACTCAGTTAAAAAAAAACATCAAAATCATTTCAGTAGCTATGGCGTCATGCGCTTCTTGACACGATCACGCTAGATTTCCGCGGGAATGAGGTATTTTCCCGCCGTAAAAAGTAGCCTGTATCCGTGCCTAGGGTCCTATCTTTATATTGACCAAGTCTTATAAAAATCCGTTCAGACGTGAAGGCGTGAATGAGGTAAACTTTTGAAACAAACGATTAAAAATCACTAACTTAATTAGTTTTCTGCCAACTGCCTACGCCTTATGTACGATAGCATGAATATTGTTAGCCCATATCCTTTTCTAGGTTACTATCTTTCACCTAACTAGATGTCATCAAAATCCGTTCAGCCGTTTAGGCATGATAGAGCAAAACTCCCAGCAAAAACCATAAAAAAAATCACTAACTCAATTCTGTTTTCTGCCTACTTCCTACCCCCTAAGTACGATGACGTGATCATCTTGATCTTATATCCGTTTTTAGGTAACCATCTATTACCTTACTAAATTTCATCAAAATCTGTTCAGCCGTTTAGACGTGAAAGAGCAAAAGTCCCAACAAAAACGACTAAAAATCACTAACTCAATTTAGTTATCTGCCTACTGCCTAGCCCCTAAGAACGATGGCGTGATTATTTATAGCCTATGACCATTTCTAGGTTATCATCTATCACCATACCAAATTTCATCAAAGTCCGTTCAGCCGTTTAGGCGTGAAAGACTAACAGACAGACAGAGTTACTTTCGCATTTATAATATATTATGGATTTATTCGAGTTAAAACATCCTAAAGATGTTATCCGATTCCCAATTGCCAATACCTTTTATTATTTAGTCTCCCTTCTCATTAATTTTCTTATTCCACTAATACATATTGTTCTTGGTCTCTCTTTTCCTGTTTTCTGAGGTATCCATCTCATCATTTTCTTTGGTAATCTGAAGGCTACTATTGGGTTTTTTAACATTTCATCATGGAGGACCAGCGTTTGATTTTAGAGTATCGTTCTCTTAGGTGAATTGCTTTCCCTACAACTAATGAACTTTACCTGCCCAGCCTGTTGGTCTTCTAACTACATATGTTTTTCATACAAAAATCGCATAATACATCTATTATTACAAAAAGTTGGTGTTATAGAATCTCATTATTCTTTAATTAGGAAGATATATTGACAAATTCTCAGCCTACTAGTTTGACTTTAGCTTTGAAAAAAGGGGTTACAGTTCACTGCGACCTTAAGGTCTACTGTGCCCCTTTACAGAGCTGTTCTAGCCAAACCCTTAACATCTCGCCTTCTAGTACCAGAGATCTAATGAAATCTAATAACTGTGAATACTTCAACGAGACTAGTTCCTCACTCTTACAAGTTTCTCGCCCAAGGCATTCATTCTTTACCCTTAGGCTCGCAACGCCAAGGCCTTCCGTGCTCCCCACAGAACCTACACTCATCAGTGTTCGGGAATCCCATCCTCAACAGGTGCTTCTTAACGCGACAGTGTCTTGTAAGAAACCCAGTGAGGAGGTGTAATTGCTTCTTACCAAGATCCAGATATCTTTTGGACCCGCTGTCTCAATGTTCCGAAGGAACTCAGTGGAATGATCCATCCCTGGGAGATTCCGGCAGAGTTTTTCCCTCTCGGCTTTCTCCTTCTCCAGAAACTCCTTCTTATAGGTATATTTACCTATACCACGGAAGGGTTCTGGCCCAATAAGTGACATTCGTGCGCCCTCTTTATCAAGTGTATTGGAGTCTTCCTTTCCTTTGTTTCCTGAATATAGCCTACTATAGAACCAAACGAAATTTCAAGGTCAAAATGTTTTATTACTCAACATATCCTCCTCTGAATTGGATACATTTCTCACAGCAAACCTGTAAGGTCTCTAGACCTTTATAAAAATGTTTCTTCTTGCTTTGCAGAACAGACCTCAACAGCTTTTATAACCTGCTCGTTGGAAGCAAATTTACGACCTTTCAAACTTTTTTTAGTTAAGGAAGGAGATGATAGTCGGAAGGAGCCAAATCTGGCCAACAAGGGGGTTGTTCTAGTAACTCTAACCCTAAATTACGAATTTTTTGCATTGCAACATGAGATTTGTGTACTGGGGGTTGTCCTGCAAAAATAAAACAACTTTGTATAGTTTTCCGCGTCTTTTTTTTTTTTCTCAATTTTTTTTCCTTTGAATTGTCAGTTCTACCCTTATGCAATGAATCGATCATGATTACTTCATGAAAATCCCAGAAAACTTAAGCAAGAACTTTTCCAGTAGATTTTTGGACACGAAACTTCTTATGTCTCGGAGAACAAGAGTGTCACCATTCCATTTATCGTTGCTTTGTTTCTGGATCGTAGAAATGTACCCAATTCTCATCCATAGTAACAATTCGGTTTAAGAAGTCTACATCGTTTTAAAATCGAGCACAGATCGAACGCATCCTCTCAGAATTGCCAATTTCAACTTTGGTGCAATTACAAAGGTTCTTCGTGCTTTTATGAATAAAACACTTATGCGATTTACAATGATTTGTTTCCAACAAGTGTTATTATTATGAATAATCTTCTTTTCAGAAACATCAACGACATCAGAAAGCAAATTGAATACGCCCTGAGGTGAAAATGGTGGAAGATGTCAAAGATCTGGGACCTAATACTTTCAAATGGGACAGACATTGTCCACTGACTGTCGCGTTCCATTATTCTATGAGAACGCAACTGGCGCGAAAAGCAATCTTGTTCGAAACCATAAGCTCATTGTTCAGGTAAAATTATTGATCCCATGTTTTAATTTAGTATCTCCCATATATTTGTTTTTGGTCATTATTTGGTTTAGATCGCTCCGCTCACGCGTTAAATATATTGACCATTAATAAACTAGTTGATTAACAGACTATTATTTGATTATGTTACATTTGCCGTAGGATAGATCATTTTGTGTAGGTGCAGCAACTTTTTGGAAGGTGGTTGAAGATCTTGAACTCTCTGGAAGTGTGATACAAACCCATGTCAATTCTCCAAGATCCACGGCATACTTGGCTAACCTCCTGTCGCAAAACGAGAAGATCAAGAAACTTATGGCTTTCAGTGCAGGTAGAAGGTAAAATTCAGTTGCGTTGCGAAATGATGCCTAAAGAGTGGTCAGAAAATCATGTTTTTTTACTGATAAAAGTATAACCAATAATTCAAAAAGAGAAGAAAATATAGTCCGTTCACGAAAGTTTGGGCCGACGGTTGGCCATGACATTTGGCATATTCCACTGTGTATATTAAAATTTTTAGGTTATGTTGTTCATTTTCTTGTCAGATTGATACGCAATGTTGTCAATATTGCATAGAGTTCTTTGATAACTCGCAAACTCGTCGGTCGGGGCCAGATATATTCGGCAACGTTGACTTTATTTTACGTTATGGCAGCGAATACTGCCAACTTCAGATAAATAAACAAACGCCTACTAAGCGCTGTAACTTTCGTTAACGGACTTTATTGATAATCTGATTTTCCACACATGTCATCATGAAATCATCATATTTTATTATGACAAAAACAGAATAACTTCCGAAATTGATGTTAATGATCAAAGGCATGTTCTTATTTTGAGCCAATTATTAATTATTCACAGGAAAATAGAATATGAAAACTACCTCCACGAACTGGGAATGACGAATGTTGTAATATATTCCGATAAACTAGTCGATTTTGGATTCGAATCACCCTGTATGGAAGAAGTGGTAGCTGTTTATGCTACACCACCGAACAGTTATTCTGCCGTAACAGACCCTATTGATCTGGTAAGTTATCAGTTCCATTCTGCAATATTACCTATGTTAGGTATATTTTTCAAAAATTGGTACATTTTTACAACTGTTTTGTTTTTATTGAAAAAAGTCTTGTATCAATTCTTTGCGAGAAGTTCATAATGACGAATGATATTATTTTTTGAATGAGATACTCCTATATTCTTGAATATTCAGATAAAGTATATAATCACCATTCCGAGTTTATAAGAATTAACTTACTTTGAACTGATGTTGGAAGATATTTTTGGCCCTAAATTTTTCTTGAATGTTTTGAGAGTTCTCCGTGTTTTTACAAGAAATAAATTCATAGTTATAAAGATTTTACTATACCGTACATTTGTGAATATTCATCCCGCAGACATTAGTTTTTTATTTAATTAGCTATAGATCATGTATATGGGGTTTTCCAATAAGAGGTGTTATGTTGATATACAAAGAAAAATGTAATTTTTCAATATAAATGATCGAATGTTTATTTCATTATGAAGAAGATGCTATGCCGTTAATAATGGAAAATAAACCGCACCAAACACTCACACGTTGAGGATATAAAGGCTTTTCAACAATAACTCTTGGGTTTTCCGAGCCTCAGATGCGACAATTTCGCTTGTTGACGAAGCCACCGATGTGGAGATGGGCCTCATCACTCAAGATAATTTTTCGATGGAATTCCGGATCATTTTCATGCATTTCAATGACCCAATCAACAAAGACACGACGTTGTTGATGATCGGCCGGCTTGAGTTCTTGTGTTAACTGGACTTTATAAGCCTTAAGGCTTAAATCTTTATGTAAAAAACGGTGTAATGATGTTGGTGGAATGCCTAATTCCAAAGAAGGACGAGGAATGGACAAACCTGGGTTTTCTTCAACACTTTCGGCTACAGCTTTCTTCACGTCACTAACTTGTCCTAAGATCTCGAATTTTTCCACCAATTTCTTCATTGCGGTCCGACAAGGTGCTTCACGACGACCCAAAAATGTTCGAGTTTTACGAACCGTCTCTACCAAATTTTCACCATATTTATATTGAATTTTAATAATTTCAATGCGTTCTTGAAGCGTGCATCGTTCCATTTTTATTAATGGCGTAGTTTCTACTTGTCAAATGTCAAAAAATGGCAGCTTTAAACATCTACCGAAATAGCGGGCTATTCAAAATAACACCTCTTATTGGAAAACCCTTTATTATGTGCTCTTTTCCAAGGTATATAAAGTATTCATTCCCTTATCATAGGTTTGCAGTAGAGGTGGCGACCTTTCAATGTTGGAAATTCTCACAGAATCCGAAGATACCTTGGAAGGAAGAAACAGAGTGACAAAAATACTCGAAGAGCAAAGAAAGACACTGAAATTCGCAATGTCAAGGCCACAGGTGAGTATTTAATCGTTATTTTGGGGGATTTTTCGACACTATTTCTGAATTGAAATAAATGATTTTCATTCATGAAAATCTTTATTGATATGGCTAAACTCTAATTCTAATTTTTCTATATTTGGTTTATTTGATTCTTTATAACTTACTAGCGACCCGCCCCGGCTTCGCAAGGTAATATCTTCGAAAATATTCACTTTAATCATATGCCATATAGAATGTCGCTAAGTTTAGATCCAAGTAAAACTGTTAAATAAAGACAGTTGCATCAAAATTTTATCATAAATTTTCTAAATTATGGCGCCTACCGACCGCCTAAGTTAGAAAAGTGATCAAATACTAACTTGAAGTCTTAGTAACACTCAGTTAAAAAAAACATCAAAATCATTTCAGTAGCTATGGCGTCATGCGCTTCTTGACACGATCGCGCTAGATTTCCGCGGGAATGAGGTATTTTCCTGCCTTAAAAAGTAGCCTGTGTTCGTGCCTAGGATCCTATCTTTATATTAACCAAGTCTTATAAAAATCAGTTCAGACGTTAAGGCGTGAATGAGGTAAACTTTTAAAACAAACGATTAAAAATCACTAACTTAATTAGTTTTTTACCTACTGCCTACGCCTTAAGTACGATAGCATGAATACTAATAGCCCATATCCTTTTCTAGGTTACTATCTATCACCTAACTAAATTTCATCAAAATCCGTTCAGCCGTTTAGGCATGATAGAGCAAAACTCCCAGCAAAAACCATAAAAAAATCACTAACTCGATTCAGTTTTCTGCCTACTTTCTACCCCCTAAGTACGATGACGTGATCATTTTGATCTTATATCCGTTTTTAGGTAACCATCTATTACCTTACTAAATTTCATCAAAATCTGTTCAGCCGTTTAGACGTGAAAGAGCAAAAGTCCCAACAAAAACGACTAAAAATCACTAACTCAATTTAGTTATCTGCCTACTGCCTACCCCCTAAGAACGATGGCGTGATTATTTATAGCCTATGACCATTTCTCGGTTATCATCTATCACCATACCAAATTTCATCAAAATCCGTTCAGCCGTTTAGGCGTGAAAGAGTAACAGACAGACAGACAGACAGAGTTACTTTCGCATTTATAATATAACAATTTAATGTTTATCTTTTTCATACAGATTCAAGTAGTTTTATATGAAACTCACTCTGAACTGGATGTGGAAAACTGTGACATGGTCAATACAACATTGAACGAAATAAATAGGTTGGCCAAACTGCATCATGCCTCTTTACAAGGAATAATAAGCGCAGATTACATGTCTGGAATTCAAATGGTAGATAATAACTGTAGAAAAATAAATAAGCTGGAATTAAAGTTATTTTTTCACATAATAGCCTTCAGAATTGCTGAAAGAAATAAATAATAATGAAGAAGAGAAAAAGCAACAATCGGAAGATGACAGTTTAAATCGGTTGAGCTCGGAGGATATTCTTTCTTCAAATGTTCCGAATTCTATCGAAGACATCAGAACTGAGTGTCCTGATAAACTCGAAAATGTCCACGTGAGTATATTTTTTTCTGTCCCGCCTATAAATACTCATTTTTTGGACGAAATAAGCAGATGCTATTCGCACCAGAATTCTGATTCTAGTGAAAACCTTTGAAAAACCTCCATATCTCTCTATATCTCTTTTTATTATGCTTCTGAAATCGATCGATCTGAACCGTTCGTTTATTACATCCGGATTGAGGGGAGTACACATCTGGAGCGTTCGTCATAAAAATCTGAGCAATCGGACGTCGATCTTTTCGCTCGGTCTATTTCGACGGAGCAAAGCGATTTTATTCATAGAGTTTTATGTTTTTTATAAATTTTTTGTTTTATGTTGAGTTTCCTGATCCGACAACCGATAGATTGAAAAATTCTAACACTTTTATTCTTCTGTTTTCATTTATTCATTAAAAACCTAATTAATTCATTAAAATTTTTCGATATAGCTATCGTAGTTATGAATGGGCAGGAGGAGATGTTGCTTTCTCGTTTCTTTTTCGTGTAATTAATTAATTAATTAATTAGGATCTTTCGGTACAACTATCGCCGTATTGATCGACCAGAAGGGGATATTGCATTCCTCGTTTCCTTTGCATTCAGTGCCTTTGCACCTAATTATTTAATTGAGATTTTACGAAAGGGCTACGAAAAGGGTGAAAGTATCGTTAAAAGAAGAGCATATTTCCCAAAATAGTGATCTTTGAAATCTCATAATCTCAAAGTAGAACAGAGCAATATGTTCTGTGGCAGATGCTCTGTACCGTTCGTTTATTCCAAGATAATACAGATGAATCTGTACGATCTGTGATCACGTGACTAAAAAATCCGTCTGCTCGCGGAGGTCAATGCCGAACGTGCTTATTGTAAGAGCGAATAAACTATTACTATTACTAATATATGAGTTATAAACTGAATATTGTATCTTTTTCAAAAGGCAACCTCATATTTTTCCCTTCAAACGATTATCCAGTAAAATAAATAATCAAATTCTAATTATTTCACGTAAATTCAACACTTAAGAACAATAGCTAAAAATTGTTGCGCGTTCGCCATTTTGCAATTTTTGGTGTTCTACTCCGGATATCTTTTTCAAATTGCAACCTCATATTTTTCCCTTCAAACAATTTCCAAGCAAAAAAATTCAATTTCTCACCATTTTACGTAAACTCAACACTTAAAAACAATAGCTAAAAATTGTTGCGCATTCGCCATTTTGCGATTCGTGGTAAACTGTTTTAGTGGTCTAGATTTTCAATACAGACACCTTGAAACATTATAAAACATATCTTTTCTTTTACTGGAGAATCCAAACTAGTTATAGAAGCGACTCATTCGAAATTTTACCAGGGAAATAATTACAACTCGACCAAAATTTTAAATTAAGTTGACACTATTGATTCGCTTTTTGTTACAAAATTTTATTACCTCATTGTCTTTAAATGGTTGCAAATGACTACAACGAATGTCAGACAACAATTATTAAAAGATTGAGCAATTTATTGAATGAATTTTTGCGTGCACTTACCTCGAGAGTTTAAAGAGAAGGTTTCTGTGAATTCACCCCCAATCTGGTAGCAGAACGTGGTTGGGGATAGGAAAAAGGGATGATTAACCTTTTCTGTGCCGGCTTTGTGATTATCACTTAGCTGTTCGAGTCTCACACACTTCACGAAATTACTTAATCAGTTTTTAACAGAAGAACAGATGGAATTGAAATAGATGAAGATGATCTCTTGTAGGTCCCTGAAACTGATCTGTTCGACACTCCAAACCTTCCATGTTTGTGTCCTGAGGAAATGAACTGCAAAATGGAGAACGGTTGCTATTTGGCGCTCATACAAAGAAAGGTTTTTGCAGTAGATTGAGTGTTTGAATAAGCCAATTGATTCGATATTTCTGCAGCAAGTGTTAAAACTTGATAACAAATACATGATCCAGATGGCGGAGCAAAGAGGTCTATTTGGGAGTAACAACAATAATACGTCTAAGCAGAAAGGGTCGAAACAGAGCCGAAAGAAACAACAAGCTGCGAAACAAGAGATAAAACAGAAGAGGACTAGAAAAAGACTGAAGGATTTCGAGGTAAATTATTTATTAATAACTTCATCGATAAGTCCTGATATTTTTGATTTCATTTCATTTGGAATATCGAAAAGAAGAATCTTTATATTTCCATAACAAGATATTCGATTCGTGAGAAATTTATTTTGTGAATGGAGTTTGATATACTGAATGTTAATGCAAAATTTCGAGGAGATCCCATCATCAGAACCATAGATTTCAATTTTTTCAATTATTGATTTTTTTACACATTTCTAGGTATTCTTAATAATTTCCAGAATATATTAGCGATCGTGCTAAGATTCTGCTTCATATAAAGGGTTTTCAAATGAGAGGTGTTATTTTGATTAACCCGCTATTTCGGTAGATGTCACGTTTGATGCTGTCATTTTTTGACATTTGACAAGTAGAAACTACGTCATTAATGAAAATGGATTCATACACGCTTCAAGAACGCATTGAAATTATTAAAATTCACTATAAAAATGGTGGAAATTTTGAAGAGACGATTCGTAAAACTCGAACATTTTAGGGTCGTCGTGAAGCACCTTGTCGGTCCGCAATAAAGAAATTGGTGGAAAAATTCGAGCTGTTGGGACAAGTAAGTGATATGAAGAATAAAACCCGTGCACGTCGCTCAAGAACAGCCGAGAATATTGCTTCTGTAGCCTAAAGTGTTGAAGAAAACCCACTTTTGTTGATTCTTCGTCGTTCTTTGGAATTAGGCATTCCACAAACGTCATAACACCGTATTTTGCATAAAGATTTGGGTCTTAAGGTTTATAAAGTTCAGTTAACACAAGAACGTAAGCCGGCCGATCATCAACAACGTCGTGTCTTTGCTGATTGGGTCGTTTAAATGCATAAAAATGAGCCGGAATTCCATCGAAAAATCATCTTGAGTGATGAGGCCCATTTCCACCTCAGTGGCTTCGTCAACAAGCAAAAATGTCGCATCTGGGGCTCGGAAAACCCAAGAATTGTTGTTGAAAAGCCTCTCTATCCTCAACGTGTGACTGTTTGGTGCGGTTTATGATCCGGCGGAGTCATTGGACCTTACTTTTTCGAAAATTGAGACTGAAACAACAGTTACGCTAAATAGATTGCTCTACCGAGAGATGATTATTGATTTTTTATGGCAGAAATTGGATAATATTGATCTGGATCACGTTTACTCTCAACAAGACGGCGATACGTGCCACACAAGCAACGAAACCATTGATCTTTTGCGGTAAAAGTTTCCGAACCGTGTTATCTCTCATATAAAGGTGATCACAATTGGCCACCGAGATCTTGTGATTTAACACTTTGCGACTTCTTCCTTTGGGGCCACGTGAAAGAGAAGGTCTACACCAATAGCCCAGCGTCGATTCAAGACCTCAAAGATGGAATTCGTGAGGCTATCGAGGACATAGGGCAGCCACTTTGCGATTTGGTTATGAAAAATTTCATTAAAAGGATATGGTCCTGTAAGCGTGGTCGTGGTGGTCATTTGCCTGATGTTATTTTCCACTATTGACGGCATAGCTTCTTCTTTCTAATGAAATAAACATCCGATCATTTATATTGAAAAATAGCATTTTTCTTTGAATATCAAAATAACACCTCTTATTGGAAAACCCTTTACTTAGCATGAATCTCAAGACCTATACAAAATTTCGAGGTAATAGCATTATTGCTCCACCAATGAACGAGCGCTCAAAAGCACCTTCTCAGGGTTTTTCTTTTAATGTTATGATATATATTGATATTGTCCTTCATATATCACGATCATTTACAGCAAACTTTAGTTGTAAAGTAGGTACCCTCTTCAATTTATAATTTCTAGATGGATCGCATCGCAGCACCTACCCATTCATTCTTACGTCACGTCACCGTGACCTGTCACGACTGTCAACGATGCCGTCAGATGCAAGAAGACCTCAGAAAGCCTCAGCACCATCCTTGCAGAAAATGGTGGACGGAGACTACCCACTATCTATCTACCATAAAAAGTAGTCTAATAAAGAAAAATCTCCTACCTCCAACTCGCACAGCTCCAGCCCTATCGTCGAAAAACATAGTCAGCCATCTTGTCCATTCGTCCTGTCGTCTCGACGAAATCGTAGCCAAACACAACTCGTCCTCCTCCATTCCCATCCTCCCGAAACTGAAGCTGACGAGAGAAAAAACGAAACGCAAAGTGCCGCTCGTTATACCCGTTACTTTAGTTTCTTTCCCTCACACGTATTGTACAAATCACCCCCCTGACATTTGCGACACCCCTAGCTGAGTGATCTGTCGAAATGTGATGAAAAAATTTATAGTATTTTTGCTGGTTTTGTTTTATAGTTTTATGTTATTTACTGGAATATTTAATTGAATATAAATGAGAATATGAGAGGAATTGTTTTTATTTTCACGAAAGGGGTTATAAAGAAAGCTTCAATTACAATCAGCTGCTTCTACTTCTACTGCCACTCGCGCTGCCTGAATTAATTTCCGAAATACTTCTGGGGGCAGTATGGGGGCAGTGAGCATTCACACTCTGCTGCATATGTAATTTCTCTCGGGACCAAGTTTCGAAACGAAGAAGTTCCACAGCAACCTGGTTAGTTTAGTTTAAAAAAGGGTTGCAGTTCACTGCGACCTTAAGGTCTATTGTGCCCCCTTACAGATGAGCTGTTCTGGCCAAACCCTTCACAGCTCGCCTTCCAGTTTCAGAGATCTAATGAAATCTAATATCTGTGAAGGGTTCAACGAGGCTAGCTCCTCACTTTACAAGTTTCTCGCCCAAGGCATTCTCTCTTAGGCTCGCAATGCCAAGGCATTCCGTGACTAGGTGAATGGGGGTTTCTTCCTCTCTCCAGAACCTACACTCGTCAGTATCCGACAATCCCATCCTCAACAGGTGCTTCCTCAGGCGACAATGCCCTGTGAGAAAGCCAGTGAGGAGGTGTAATTGCTTCTTACCAAGATCCAGATATCTTTTGGATCCCGCTGTCTCAAAATTCCGAAGGAACTCAGTGGAATGATCCGTCCCCTGGGAGATTCCACCAGAGTTTTTCCCTCTCGGCTTCTCCTTATCCAGAAACTCCTTCTTATAGTTACATTTACCTATACCACAGAAGGGTTCTGGGCCAATGAGTGACATTCGTGCGCCCTCTTTGGCAAGTGTATTGGCCTCTTCGTTTCCTTTGCAGCAACCTACATAGTTGAATGTTATTACTTACTGCCGCTCGCACTGCCGATCCTTTGACTGCGCCAATTCTAGCTTTCTATTTGACTGAATCATTTCCGAAATCACTTCAGTTGGAAGTGAAGTGATTTCGACAGATAGAACATGCATGCTTTTCGGGTGACAATCAACAAAACGATAAGGTTTGAAATCAGAGTACCAAATAAGAATATCGACGATAGTTTGGAAGGAAATTCTAAAAGTAATATAAATTATTCATTACTAGCAATAAAAACCGAGGATAATAATTCACTTTCTGTTATGTTTAGAAGTAAATTGCATACTTTGACCAAAATTTTAGGTTATGTTATTGTTATGATGAACTGAAGTGATAGTGGAAATTAAACTGATTTTGTCAGAAAGCAACATCAGTTGAAATTGACTAGCATCAGTCCAAAATCACAACATTGTCAATAGAACGCGCATCAACTGATTTTACATCAGTTTGAAAGTGATGCAGCTTCAATAGAAAGAGCCTGATTAAGGGAGAAGTGTGGTGATTACTGATTACATTCTCGTGCTGCCCACTTCCCTGCTCCCTGCCGTGGAAGTGAGCTGAGCGGCAGTAAGTGATTACATTCAACTAGGTTGCTGTGGAATTTCTTCGTCCGTCAATGTCGAAACTTAGTCGCGAGAGAAATGTTGCAGCAGAGTGCTCACTGCCTTCGCTACTGCCGCTGAAGTATTTCAGGAATTATTTCAGGCAGCGGAAGTGACTAAGTGTAATTGAGGCTTTAGAAGGGTGATATATCGTATGTTGACGCAACGAATGATCCGTTGCGTTACCGACGTAACGTAACGGACCAGTGAGAGAGCAGTAAGGCCTAAGTATGTGATGAGAATGAAGTTCAACCGAACCCAAACCTTTGACTGGCATATTGGGGCTTTGATTCGATAACGTTAATAATATCCTATTGCAAACCGACTTTCTATCAGATTTTGATGTTGAAAAAAATACTTTAAGGTATGTAGGTACCATTGACTAAGCAAAATAATAATTGATTTTTTTCTAGGCATCATCAGGAAATGGAACAGATGATGAGGAAGACGAAACCGAAATTTCAGGAATAGATGAAAATGATAACAAAAATTTCGAGAATGGAATGAAAGGTAAAATGTAAATTTGTCGATATTTTAAGATTTACCTCTAAGATCTGCCCCCCTATACTTTCTAAGAGTATCTAATAAACATACATATTTGGAAATTACATCTGAAACATACGATATACAATGCATCAGATAGAGAATTCTTCCGTCCAGTTGCACAGTTGAATAGTCGAGATAATCACGTGCTGTAACTGAATGAAATCCATTGACTAATTGCAATAACCTAGTCTTGTCTCTCTCTTATCGCAGTATAGTAGGAAACCTGCAGTGCATGTATAGAATTATTTAATTGTCAGGCTGCCCGAAATACTCGATTCAAGTATTTACTGTTGCCTACCATACTGAATGAATTACGCTCCTCTCAACGATAAGAGAGAGACAAGACTAGAATATTGCAATAAGACAACGGAATTCAGTGTGTTACAGCACGTCATTGTCTCGACTATTCATCTGTGCAACTGGACGGAAGAATTCTCTGTCTGATGCATTGTATATCGTATGTTTCAGATGTGTATTTCCAAACCTGTATAGATGTGAATAAATGTAATAAACATAGTAGATATGTTTAATCCTCTGAGGTCTGGTTATATCGTTGCTTCCCACTGTACAAGTATTAAGTACTCTAAAGTATGAAGACAGTTGTTTATAAGATGTGGATTGCTTCAACATGGGTCAAATATTTCAGATGATGACGCTATCACAGATCTAGGAGATTTATCGAAGAAGCAGACGTTCATTAGGCCATATTTTCAGAATTGCTGTGAACCATGTTTGACAACTACAATTGAGCTTGCACAGGAAAGATATTTTTTATCAGAACTTAAAGAAAAGAAACCTGAAGATAAATTAGTCATCCTCCCAGATGTGAGAAATTTCACCTCTAAATAACATGTTGACTTATTTATGCATTGAAATCTGTTTCTCATACGTTTGAAATTGTTAATTTCAGTTGAAAGATCAGCAAACTGAAACGAATGATTGGGAATTCGATCAATCAATGGACCTTTCCATTTCAAATGAAGATTCTTCAG
Organism: Propylea japonica; assembly: GCA_013421045.1. Lineage (NCBI taxonomy): Eukaryota > Metazoa > Arthropoda > Insecta > Coleoptera > Coccinellidae > Propylea > Propylea japonica. The sequence goes on from CM024244.1 coordinate 20,269,737, forward strand.
AAAGTTTGGAAGAAATTGCTATTGAATTGCACTTCCCAGAAAAAAATATAGAGTCAAAAAAGGAATTCCTGTCTCTAAATCAAAAAACATGTGACAAGAAGATTTCTACACAGAGAATCAATAAACTTTCAAATAAAATGCTGATAGCCAAGAAGAATTCAGTTTCGAGTTCGTTGCGATCCTTGAGAGCTCGCTTACGAAAATTGAATGCAGAACAGGTAAGTCAAACTGCTGAACTACATAAGCTTCGTACGTAGCAAACATAAACTTTTGAGACAAATTTTCAAAGACTTTAAAGAAGGACCCTCTCATTAAACTCTGAAATTTATCCTATAGTCCGTTCACGAAAGTTTGAGCCGTCGGTTGGCCATGGAAATTTGGCATATTCCACTATGTTTATTAAAATTTAAGGTTATGTTGTTTATTTTCTTGTCAGATTGATACACAATGTTGTCAATATTGTATAGAGTTCTCTGATAACTCGTAAGCTCGTCGGACGAGGCCGGGTACATTCGGCAACGTTGACTTTATTTTACGTTATGACAGCAAATACTGCCAACTTCAGATAAATAAACAAACGCCAACTATGCGCACAAACTTTCGTGAACGGACTATAAGTACCCAAGTCCATTGAATGCTTTGCATAAGTATACAGTTATATCATAATCATACTATTATTACCGACTTCACACCAAATACCTACAGAGTATTAGCAAATCGTCAAGTACTTCTTCGAATGGATACGAGATGACAGTGAGACCAAGTGGTACTTTCAACGTAAACGCTGGGCCAGTGAAGATTTTCAAGTATGGATTAAATCTCAGAAGGATCAGGGGAAAACTTACAGAAGAAATGATCAACAGAATAGCTATGCCTACGGAAGCATCCAAAATGCGATCTATCAGAGAGGTGAGTGGAAGAAAAGCAGTTCTGAATTATTTAGTTTTTATTGTTACAAAAGGAAGTTAAGGAAAAACCTAAAGAACTTATACAGGGTGTCCCAAAACTCGACGTCAAGCCGGAACCGGGTGAAAAAGGAAGTAATGCTGGTTGTCAGAAAAATATAAAAAAATCTAAGTTGCATGATTTTTAAATGATGGGCATTTAAAAAAACACGCAAAATTCCACACCCTTTGATATTCTTTTCGCTCCTGTTGCCACAAATGTCTAAACTGTAATCAAAATTTGGATACCAGCTGCTCTAGGTTTCATAAAAATAGGGCTTGCTTCTCAGAAAAAAAATTCAAAATAAACAATTGCCTAGATTCAACTGACTGTATTGAAAAAAATGTACTACGCAAGTTTGGCATGTTTTGTCGAAAGTTGGCGCATTTAGTAAGGATTCCAAAATGGTATAATACTTGTTAAACTGTAGCTGCCATAGTTCAAATTTATTTTCGATTGCCTCTGAATACACTTTTTCTTAAACTGCTTCCCAGTAAAAAAGTCCAATGGATTCAAGTCCGGTGAACGGGCCGGCCACCAGATTGGACCAGAACGTCCGATCCATCTTCCGGGAAAAAATGTTACCAGAAAAAACAATTTCCAGAGAAAATAATTTTTCCAGAAAAAAATTTTCCTGAGAAATTTCTCTGGAAATTTTTTTTTCTGGTAACATTTTTTCCCGGAAGATGGATCGGACGTTCTGGTCCAATCTGGTGGCCGGCCTGTTCACCGGACTTGAATCCATTGGACTTTTTTACTGGGAAGCAGTTTAAGAAAAAGTGTATTCAAAGGCAATCGAAAATAAATTTGAACTACGGCAGCTTCAATTTAACAAGTATTATACCATTTTGGAATCCTTACTAAATGCACCAACTTTTGACAAAACATGCCAAACTTGCGAAGTACATTTTTTTTCAATACAGTTAGTTGAAACTAGGCAATTGTTTATTTTGAATTTTTTTTATGAGAAGCAAGCCCTATTTTTATGAAACCTAGTGCAACTGGTATCCAAATTTTGATTACCGTTTAGACATGCATTATTCAAGGTTACACAGCAAAAAAAAAGTTGAAAAAAGTTGATATTTGTGGCAACAGGAGCGAAAAGACTGTCACAGGGTGTGGAATTTTACGTGTTTTTTTAAATGCCCATCATTTAAAAATCATACAACTTAGATTTTTTTTATATTTTTCTGACAACCAGCATTACTTCCTTTTTCACCCGGTTCCGGGTTGACGTCGAGTTTTGGGACACCCTGTACAGATTCGGCAATTCACTTCGGAAACATACGATATTCAATGCATCAGAGAGAGAACTCTGCCGTCCAGTTGAACAGTGGTATATTCGACAGATTTACGTGATATGTTTCTGATGAGATGGATGATCCAATGAACGACTGTTGTTATGGAGTTCAATCTTCATTGTATTTCATTTAATTTTTAGGAGTGTTTGCCAGCGTGTAGGAGAACTGAGGGAGGAACAAGTACTAGAGATTTCACATGTGAGTGTTGCAAGAGACGAAATTCCCAATCGTGAATCATCATCAAGAAAATTACTATGTAACTAAATATGAATAAAGATGTGTTGAGAGGGTCATCTTTTTTTATCTTTTACTTATAATCAACAACATAACTTTCACTATACCAGCTAGGTATTATTTTCCAAGAAAAAAACTCATTATACTGCAAAAAAAAGAAAGAAAGAAAAAAGAGAAATGCTTACAATAAACATTTTATCCAACTATCAAAAGATATGATAGTAAGAGACGTCAGAGTACCAGGTTAATATACCAAAGTGTTTTTCACATTGGAAATGACTGAAACAAACAATCCATTTACTTATAACATTTTATTGTACATCAATAGTTAACAATTCGTACTCAGTAGGAATTCCTTCAAATACGATCTCTTATTACAAATTTCAATGTCATAAATATCATCCATCGCATAGCTGTAGCTAATATGATTTGAAATTTATCATTCAACAATATTATTTGTTATCAAAAAAGCAACCACAATAAAACTTACGCTCTTTGGTTTCCATATTATGTATATCGAATGATAATAATTATTATGTTGTGAAAAAGGAACTAAAATCATTCCAAACAATCCTTGATGAAATAAAAAACTCAAGGGAGTAAGGATGACTTGCTAAAAAAAATTTTGATGCTTCAATTTTTGCCCTAATGACAAAAATAGCGTAAATATTAATTCTCATTCTTCGATAAAAGGATAAATATCTTTTATATCATTATATATACAGGGTGTAACTAAATAAGTGTAAAATATTTAAGGAGGTGATTCCTAATCGAAAAGAAGATAGGATCTTTCATATAAAGAAACTTCATTGGAGCATCCCTTGTTAAGATACAGCCCCTCAAAGGGAGTATATAAAATTTGTATAACAATTTTTTCACAAGCACCAAAAAAGTTGTAATATTGAAATTAACCTGACGTTTCCTACTAGCAAAAAGACACTTATCCAGTTATTTATTTGGTTTACCCCATGGTTGTAAGGGTGGGAAACGCAACCCTAAGTTTATTTCCAATGTAACTTTTTGTCTTATTATTTTTTTACCATTTAAAAATTTATTTCCGATAGCCTGTTTCATTCTAAACAAAAAATGTCTCTTGAGTTTTGCCAAATAAACCAGTTCGCAGTAAAAAATTATTTTACGAACAACTACAGAGATAGATCGTCATAAATGCGAAACTAATCTATATTCTATCTAGTAGGACACTTTCAGTGATAGTGACAATTAAATTGGTATAACGCTGTCAGTAGGTACCTATCTCTGTAGTTGTTCGTAAAATAATTTTTTGCTGCGAACTGGTTAATTTTGGGCAAAAAACTCAAGAGACATTTTTTGTTTAGAACGAAACAGGCTATCGGAAATAAATTTTTAAATGGTAAACAAATAATAAGACAAAAAGTTACATTGGAAATAAACATTAGGGGTTGCGTTTCCCCCCCTTACAACCATGGGGTAAACCAAATAAATAACTGGATAAGTGTCTTTTTGCTAGTAGGAAACGTCAGGTTAATTTCAATATTGTAACTTTTTTCGTGCTTGTGAAAAAAATTGTTATACAAATTTGATGTACTCCCTTTGAGGGAATGCTCCAATGAAGTTTCTTTATATGAAAGATCCTACCTTTTTTTCTATGAGGAATTATCTCCTTAAACATTTTACACTTATTTAGTTACACCCTGTATTTTTTATATCAGCGTCTATATTTCTCTTCAATCTGCTAATGTAATATTTAATTCTATTAACAGTTACAAATATATCACATTGAAATTTTCATTACGAACATTACACTTTATGAAAGTGATAATAATGATTCAGCTGAGACATCACTCTAAAAATCATTTAAAATTTGTGTCTTAAATCGCCAAAAGTCAGTGGCATCAACAATTATACAAACTTATTGAGTTTTCATTATGTAAAATAACAATTCAACTAATCTCTGCTGTATCACTCGGTAATCGAAGAAAAATTGGTGTTCAATTATATTACTGTTTCAGTAATATTTGTATAACAAAACTGTTGTTAATATCTGTTGACTGCTACTGACTTCTTCAAATTTCAAGTAATACGTCAAATTCTTTATTCATCATAACATTATTCTATAACTTTTCAACAAATATTTGTTGATTAACATTTCCCAAACTTTGTCCCATTTTAACTTTTGTTCCAGGGGTGACATTGAACCTAAAGTTGGGTGGCGCTTGAAAAACAAGCACTATTGTTGAGCCCATCCTGAATTCACCCAAAATATCACCTTTTTTGAGTTCTAGTGAATTTCCGAAACATACGTCCCTGCATTTCGGCGTTTTCCTAGAGCAGTTAGTTTGTAAGTTCTTGTCGAAGTATACTTTGATTGTTCCCACATTTGTTGCACCTAAAACGGTGAAAATTCAATAGAATAGATAGATAGTGAATATTTTATTTCCAGAAATTTTTTTAACACTGAGTGTCCTTTGAATTTTTATGGTCGAACTCCGAATAATTTTTTATTTTTTCAGATATAGCGACCCGGGTCTATTTGTTTATTAAATCGAAGACACAAAAAACGAATGTGCAATTAGTTTTTCCATAAAATAATTACGGTGGAACTTCCCTATAACGAAAGCGCTAAATCCGCAAAAAAATTCGTTATAAAGAAATTTCGTTATACAGAAAATTTGTTTCCATAGTCGGCAATGTCGCGGTCGACTTCACTGATAAATTTAAGTTTATCATTGAAACTTAAGCACTCCCTTTTAGACATTTTTGCACAACTTTCACACTAGCGTAATGGTTAGATTGAAACCCAATATCCAGGGGTGCATTTAAAACTGTTTCAGAAGAATCTCTCTGCCCGCCGTAATGATTTAGTTTAAGGTCGGGATTCATTACGTACGTCCGGAAAAATTTCGGAAAAATACCACCCTTATACCTTTTTACCAATACCCATTCTAAGAGTGATGTTCTTTGAATATTTCGTTATATAGAGAATTTACTTCGTTTTAGAGGGTGTTCTTAACATGGAATTCGGATTCAAGGTGCAATGTCTTGTACGAAATTCGTTATACAGAGAAATTCGTTGTAGGGAAGTTCCACTGTATATACTCACCAACTGCAGTATAGGAGAAAAATCCATGTTCCCATTCGCCAAGATAAATCGATCTCTCATTTATCGAAAACAAACCAGGGATCCAACTAGCAATTTTAGGATTTACAGACAACAATTCACCATGGAAATGTCTGCGATGGGTTGGCTTCCAGTTGGCAGGAGAATGAAATCTGAAATAGGAATAAATCAAGCATGAAAACCTTGCTGATATGAGAACATTATTAAAGCCTCAATTACACTCAGTCACTACTACTGATGCCACTAGCGCTGCCAGAAATAATGCACGAAATACTTCTGCGGTAGTATCGAATCGAATCTCTTTTTATAAAAATCAATTGCGGTTCGTAAATGTAGCTAAAACTCGAGAACGGCTGGAATGATTTATCATTTTATGTGCTTATATTGAAGGGGACTACAGGCTAAAAAAGAATATGCAACTCATTTTTAATTCCGACTGTTCAAACGGAAATTATGAAAGTTTGAAATATCGAGTTTTGGAAAAAATGCCATTTGAACGGTGAAATTCTAAACGCTTGCAGATATCGATTCGAAAGTATATTTTTCTGATTCAGCTACCTCAAAAACCTATAGAAACATACCAAATTCAATGAAGTCCGCCATACTTTTCAAATAAACTCAGTTTATAGATTTTGCATTTTTCATTTTCGAGTTGCGTTCAAGAGCGCCTGTGTAATACAGTTTATTTCGGATGGATTAATTTTAAACGTAAATCGATTCATTAGACCGAGCTGAACAATTATCATTAATAACCGTGTATGTAGATTCCACAGAATTTTTGAAAAATGCTGAAATATAGCGTTTTAGGGGGGGTCAACCCCTTAGGCATTTTTCGTCCAAAATTTCAAAATTTTAGATGGCCATTTTATGTGCTTATATTGAAGGGGACTACAGACTGAAAAAGAATATGCAATTCATTTTTAATTCCGACTGTTCAAACAGAAATTATGAAAGTTTGAAATATCGAGTTTTGGAAAAAATGCCATTTGAACGGTGAAATTCTAAACGCTTGCAGATATCGATTCGAAAGTATATTTTTTTAATTCGGCTACCCCGAAAACCTATAAAAACATACCAAATTCAATAAAGTCCGCCGTACTTTTCAAATAAATTCAGTTTATAGATTTTGCATTTTTCATTTTCGAGTTGCGTTCAAGAGCGCCTGCGTAATACAGTTTGCTTCCGATCGATGAATTTTCAACATCAATCGAATAATTAGACCTAGCTTAACAATTATCAGTAATAACCGTGTATGTAGATTCCACAGAATTTTTGCAAAATGCTGAAATATAGCGTTTTAGGGGGGGTCAACCCCTTAGGCATTTTTCGTCCAAAATTTCAAAATTTTAGATGACCATTTTATGTGCTTATATTGAAGGGGACTACAGGCTGAAAAAGAATATGCAATTCATTTTTAATTCCGACTGTTCAAACGGAAATTATGAAAGTTGGAAATATCGAGTTTTGGAAAAAATGCCATTTGAACGGTGAAATTCTGAACGCTTGCAGATATCGATTCGAAAGTATATTTTTCTAATTCAGCTACCCCGAAATCCTATAAAAACATACCAAATTCAATAAAGTCCGCCGTACTTCTCAAATATATTCAGTTTATAGATTTTGCATTTTTCATTTTCGAGTTGCGTTCAAGAGCGCCTGCGTAATACAGTTTGCTTCCGATCGATGAATTTTCAACATCAATCGAATAATTAGACCTAGCTTAACAATAATCAGTAATAACCGTGTATGTAGATTCCACAGAATTTTTGCAAAATGCTGAAATATAGCGTTTTAGGGGGGGTCAACCCCTTAGGCATTTTTCTTCCAAAATTTCAAAATTTTAGATGACCATTTTATGTGCTTATATTGAAGGGGACTACAGGCTGAAAAAGAATATGCAATTCATTTTTAATTCCGACTGTTCAAACGGAAATTATGAAAGTTTGAAATATCGAGTTTTGGAAAAAATGCCATTTGAACGGTGAAATTCTAAACGCTTACAGATATCGATTCGAAAGTATTTTTTTTTTTATTCAACTACCTCGAAAACCTATAAATGTTCCCACACAAGTTTACAAATTATCAATTAGCAATTTATTATCTGGTCATGCGAGGGGAATAAAGAGCAACTTTTATCAATCCTCAATTCAGGATGCGAATATTGATAATATCAATGGCACTCGCTGTTTTGATGAATCTGTTTGAATATATTTGATGGATTTGTTTTCTTCGTTAGAAAAGCAACAAACTTGACATAATTAGGGTTCCCTAACTTCTAGGTGTTATCTAAGTTTTCTTTTTTTGTACGAGTGTCAAAAAAACTTGACTTTTCTTCATCACTATGGATGCGTAAATTATTACTTCTTTTCACCGTTAAAAAAGTCTTTTTTCTCCAACCATCAAAAAATGTTGACATTTTGTACTATTTTCAGGTGCAAAAGTCATACATTTCCTTACCGTACAAAAATTCACTCGTTACTTAGCAACACTTTTAATCCTAGGATTAAAAACGCTACTTTTAATCCTCCGGATTAAAAGTAATGGCATTTGACGTCTACTTGACAATCACTGTCATGATTCTGTGTTCAAATTCATAACCAAATTATGAACGATTTTTCACTAAAACCAATTTTATTGTAATTTTGACTTGGTTGGAGAAAAAATAGTATATATTATTCGGACTAAAAGTGCCTATTTTAACTCGCAATTTTGCATTCGCTCGGCTACGCCTCGCAACTGCAAATATTGCTCGTAAAAAAAAGATGCACTTTTAATCCTTATAATATAATATACTATTTTTAACGGTGAAAAAAAGTAAATACAGTTCAAAACCGTTAAAAAAGTCTTGTTTTAACGGTGAAAAAAAGTAAAGACTGTATACATAGATATATTACATTGGAAGCATTGTCTCTATCATTTTATATTTCAGACGATGTAAATTCACATTCACAGTTGTACAAAAAATGTTGTTTGTATTTCGTGCGTATAAAATTCGTATTTTCATGGCACATTTGAGTGAAAAATTAACACTCTCATATGCCATGAAAAAAACACTCATTTTACGGATTTAATACAGAAATAACTATTTCGTGATCTGCTTAAATTCATTCATGTTTGTTTTCTGTTATTTTAGGAGAAAAATCGAAATTTTTTCAGACGCCATATTTAGTGAGCAGTAAATAACAAAGCAGGGGTGCCTAAAAAATAAAGACGACAAGAAAAGTCTCTCATTATCTTAGTTTGCTTTTCCAGTTATTATTTTTGATTTTTTGCCCAAATGTTTTCGAATTTTGAGCCGAAAATGGTCTCACACGATAGGCTTCGACTCAACAATCGAATAATATTGACTTTTGGGCAACTTCTAGGATCAAGCGCTCATAAACTGTTATGGAACTTTTCATACAATCCTATGACAAACCTGTGTTTTCTTCAACGGCTACAGCAGCAATATTCTCGGCTGTTCTTGAGCGACGTGCACGGGTTTTATTCTTCACATTACTCACTTTTCCCAACAGCTCGAATTTTTCCACCAATTTCTTTATTGCGGTCCGACAAGGGGCTTCACGACGACCCAAAAATGTTCTAGTTTTACGAACCGTTTCTGCCAAATTTTCACCATTTTTATAGTGAATTTTAATAATTTCAATGCGATCTTGAAGCGTGTATCGTTCCATTTTTTTAATGGCGTAGTTTCTAGATGTCAAATGTGAAAAAATGACAGCTTCAAACGTGACATCTACCGAAATAGCGGGCTATTCAAAATAACACCTCTTATTGGAAAACCCTTCACTCCTAACAAATATTCTCCGAAAAACTATCTACAAAATTCCCGAATTTTCGCAGGTCAAGACCTCCACTATAATATTTACTATTAACCTATTTTTTCAAGATCAGACTGCGTGGAGATCCCAAATATTTACAAAATACTTTTTGCACGAAAAGACCTCCTTAGGCGATAACCCCTCGAAAGGGTCATTCTTCATTAATCTTTATTCCCTAATTAATATTCGAATTATTAGCGAAAGTATAAACAGATATCCGGGATAGAAGTGTCAACAACGCAAAATTTCATGTATGTACATTTTTTAATTGAAACACGAGCTCCGGAGCTGAAATCATAAACTCATAGATTGAGGTCAATAAAGGGTTTTCCAATAAGAGGTCTTATTTTGAATAGCCCGCTATTTCGGTAGATGTCACGTTTGAAGCTGTCATTTTTAGCCATTTAAAAAGTAGAAACTACGCCATTTATAAAAATGGAACGATACGCGCTTCGAAAACGCATTGAAATTATTAAAAATCACTATAAAATGGTGAAAATTTGGCAGAGACGGTTCGTAAAACTCGAACATTTTTGGGTCGTCGTGAAGCACCTTGTCGGGCCGCAAAAAAGATGGTGGAAAAATTCGAGCTGTTGGGACAAGTTAGTCATGTGAAGAATAAAACCCGTGAACGTCGCTCAAGAACAGCCGAGAATATTGCTGATGTAGCCGAAAATCTGGAGCAACAGTTACGGTGAATGGATTGCGCTATCGAGAGATGAATAAAGATTTTTTAGGGCCGAAATTGTATAGTATCGATCTGGACAATGTTTACTTTCAATGAGACGGCCCTACGTGCCACACAAACAACGAAATCATAGATCTTTTGCGGAAAAGTTTCCGAGATCTTGTGATTTAACACCCTGCGACTTCTTCCTTGAGGCCACGTGAAAGAGAAGGTCTACGCCAATAGCCCATCGTCGATTCAAGACCTCAAAGATGGAATTCGTGAGGATATCGAGGACATAGGGCAGCCACTTTGCGATTTGGTTATGGCAAGTTTCATTAGAAGGTGGTCATTTGCCTGATGATATTTTCCACTATTAACGGCATAGCTTCTTCTTTATAATGAAATAAACATCCAATCATTTATATTGAAAAACGGCATTCTTCTTTCAATATCAAAATAACACCTCTTATTGGAAAACCCTTTATATTGAAAATATTCGACATACCTGTGATAATCTCCGGGAGCTAAGTATATAACGCATTGATACAAATGCGGACAATTTTTTTTATTGTGCAGAAGGGAGCTTCTATAGTCCGGGCACTGATCGATTTTACTATTCCATGTATTTTCGCCAAAGAAACTGGATAGTGTGTAAGTTATACCCTTAACCTAAAACAATATTTGCAAATGAAGATAATACTACCTAACCAACAAATGTATACAAGATAAAGTATAAAATATAAAAAAATAATTATTATCTTAAACAAAATTGATCACATTTCTTATAAAAGTAATGTTGGGCTTCCTTGATAATAGCCTAATTTGATTATACAGGGTGTCCCGGAAAATGTGGGAAATCTCTCGGATTCAGATAGAACCTAAAAAATGAAGATGACAAGTTCCCATAATTTTTCTTCCTAGCGGCCCTCCCTACGAAGATACGACCTCCTAAATGACGCTACTGGAAATCCATTTTAGTGGAATAAGTTTCAAAATACTCGATATAATTTGATGAAAATTTGATATGATTAATAGTATTGAGGACCTCTTAAATCACCGCACTCAAATTTCAATTAGCTTGTTCAGTTTACCAAGGGCGGACTGGGTTGTACACAAAGATATTCTACAATATTCTAGAATATCTTTGGTTGTACATTTTAATGCTTACATTTTTAACACCCTGTATGATAAGGTGCTAAAAAACAAATTTGGATACCTTGATCATTAAGCTAAAGAAAAGGTACTCTTGTTCAGTGTCGATAAAATGAACCGTTTTCGAAAAAAAAATAATGAAAGAGGTAAGTAATTGATATGTATTACAATAAAATGAATTTCCAGTGGCGTCTTTTAGGAGGTCGTATCTTCGTTGGAAGGTCTGCTAGGAAAAAAATTATGGGAACTTGTCATCTTATTTTTTTATGTTCTATCTGAATCCGAGAGATTTCCCACATTTTCCGGGACACCCTGTATTCACTTACTTGTTCAATATCCTCGCTATGAACTGGACCTAAATGTAAAATTGTTCCATCACAAGGTGAAACCAAAGAACTCTTTTGGTCAATTATTCTAACTTCGTCTTTAATAGCTCTTGAAAAAAAGTCTGCTAAGCTTGGGTACGACTTTAAATCCTCATTCAAAGCCTCCGATAGATTCACTTGAAACATATTTATATACATACTGTACACATAAGGCCTTAATACTTCTGGTACTTTTATATCTGAAAAAATGAGAAAGTTTTTCAGATAACAATTTTTTAAATCCCTTTTTCCGTCGATCTTAATAAAAGGTGATTTTAATGTGCACGAAATTGATCATTAAAGACCCATTTTAATGCTCAATTTCTGCTATTTTAATGTGCAATCCTCATGGCAACCGTTCACAAAGTATTCAGAAGCACTACGAGAAATGTCAAAACTCGACTGGAACATAGATACATAGAAATTTAATTATGACAAATGTATATCTTGTGCAAAATGAGAATGTATTTTAATCAAGAATTCATACACAATTCATATTGAGATCGTCGGAAAAATCTTGTTATCAACTCGGTTATTAATCGAGCGACCTAGTTTAAATAACTATAAATGCATAAGAATCATTATGGTGAGTGAATGAACGTTAATTAAGCTACTTTGAAGTCATTATTAGAAAAGCGATGGATGGATCATCGAAAAACTCATGCGTACGAAAATCAATTAATACAATTTGAAAAATGTGGCCTTATAAATATTTCTCAATTTCTATTACCAGTGAAACTATAGAAAAACAACAACAACAAAATTTGGTAAATGGAACAACTTGAAACTTTTTAGAAATGGTTTAAGATGATATCGCAGTTATTCTATCACTAGGTATAAAAAATCGTTGAAAAATTATGTCACCTGCAATCCAACCCCAACATCTGGACACCGTTCTAAGTGGCAAAAAGCAATAACATTTTATTCTAATTCTGTCGCTATTCTGTCTTGGCTCCCTTTTCGAAATGCTCTCCATTGCATTACAGCTACGAGACATACGCCTACTGGAACGAATTTTGTGAATACACCACTCCATTCCGACCATCCTGTATACAAGAAAATAATAATAAATATCTGTCACATCAACCAGTAAAAATAACATAGATTAAAAAATATATTACTTCTAGTAGTCACCTGAATCTAAACAATAAATAGGATACTTTCAAATTTAAGTATTCTGAAGTTCTAGTAAGATACACTGCGCAAAAAAATAAACGCACATTATGGAAATCTCAAATTTATTCTACAACTGAAGGTGTTCTCAATGATAATTATTTTTATCAGAATTATGCATGCATATGTTATCTACTTTCAACGTTTTCTTCAATACAGATGTGTTTTTTCTCAGCACGAATAGAAAAGATGAGAATATCAGATTTTGAATGTATTGGCTCCATTCTGAAATCAGTTGTTCTCGATCGATTCTAGTGATCAATAGTTTTTCTTTCGTTTGATTTTCTACACTCGATCGCTATGCAACGCGAAACACGCAATTTGACCCAAGAGAAATGTGCCCAAGCGGTAGTTTTGCGAGAGAAGAGGGTGGACATACACAAGAATTGCAGAAAGGTTTGGAGTTTCCCATACAAGTATGTCCAGAATGTTGCAGCGATTCAGGGAGACAGGTATGAATGTCCGAAGACCAGGACAGGGTAGACCACGGGTAACAACTGCCATTCAAGAACGGTTTGCAACCGCTCGCCTCCTTCAAAATCAGCTTGAGCAAACTCATGGGGTGCAAATTAGCACTCAGACAATAAGAAATCGCCTCAGAGAATATGATTTAAGGCTTCGTGTCGCGGCAAGAGGCCCAGCTCTTACCCCAGCCCATCGAAGGGCGCGTTTGGATTTTGCGAGAGAGCATATCATTGGGAAGAGTTCTCTTCACAGATGTGTCTAGATTCTGCCTCTACCATTGTGATCGACGTTCCCATGTATACAGACGTCCACATGAAAGATATGCTCAGTGCAATTTCCTGAATAATACTGCTTTCGGGGGAGGATCGATTATGGTATGGGGTGGAATATCTTTGACTGCTCGTACAGACCTAGTGGTCGTTGATAATGGAGCTATGAATGCTGATAGGTATATAAGGAACATTCTTGAAGAGCATATAGTGCAATTTGCCCCATACATTGGTGTAAATTTCATTTTTATGGACGATAATGTCAGACCCCATCGTGCGCGCATCGTTCAGGAGTACCTTGAAGAGGTTGAAGTCTCTTGAATGGAATGGCCAGCAAGAAGTCCAGATCTCAATCCGATTGAGCAGGTTTGGGACAACCTCAAAAGAAGGCTGAGAAGTTCAGAAAATCATCCAGCTACTCTTAATGACTAGGAATCCAACTCAGAGAAATCTGGGAAGGATTGGATCAGAACATTTTAAGACCACTCATTTTGAGTATGAACCGCCTTTGCCGAGATGTAATTAACGCAAGGGGTGGAAATACCAAGTATCAAATCACTTATCAGCCATCCAGTACTTTGAAAATTGTTTATTTATCTTCTTTCACATAAGATTGTGAAATCCTGAATTTTTCTTCCATTTATTGTGTCTTGTTTCGTTTCAAAAACCTTCCCGAGAGAACATAAAAATAAGTAATAAGTCAATAAAGAGTTAACTTTCACTAAAACTGAGATTTTCAGAATGTGCCTTAATTGTTTGCGCAGTGTGTTTAAGTATAATCAGGAAATTCCATTCCTGGGATCCTTCACAGGTAGTTAATGATGTGATTACTGCTTCATTAAAACATTTGTCAAATATATCAGAGAAAAGCACGAAAATGCATTAGAAAGGACCTCACATTTCCTAGCATAAGAAAAATTTTGACTTTTTCTTCCGAAATTGCATAGTTAGATTTGATTGATATGTTAGTAGAAGAGATACATGGTGTTAATTTGGATCAAATACAAAACACAAACGATATGCTCCATTTATGAAGGTCATTAGCATGATAATTATGAATTAATCTAAATAAATAATATTTCGCTTCTCATAATGAGCAAATCAAGACACCAACTGGGAAATACTAGCAGTTATCAGATTCCCTAGAAATCCAGTCAAAATAAAACCAATTTTGGTCGCATCAATCATAAACATTTCTATGAAATTGAAGAGATGTGGGAAAATCCTTATCTTACCAAATTAGCGAAGTCCGTGAGGGAATAAGAAAGAATTAGATACACACGTATTTCAAACGCAAATGAAATGATACAATTTCTACAAATATTTTATGTACAGAGTGATCGAATTTGTGATCCCAGAACTATGTCAACTGCTGATATTAAAAAAAATTGAGAAAAGCCCCGAGCAGGTGCTTTCGAGCGCTCGTTTGTTGGTGGAGCGATAATACTTTTACCTCAAAATTTTGTATAGGACTTGAGATTGATACCAAATATATAGATGCAAAATCACAGCACGTACGAAATAATATTCTGGAAATTATTCAAAAACTAAAATATGTAAAAACTTGACAATTAAAAAATTAATTCTATAGTTCGGATGATGCGATCCTCTTGAAATTTTGCATGAACATTCAGTATATCAATCTTCATTCACAAAATAAATTTCAATGCAATGGGATATATTGTTATGGAAATACAGTAGAGACTCAATAATCCGGATCAATTAATGCAAGGGATGATCCGGATTAATTAGAATCCGGAATACCGCGTCTTACAATTTAGTAAAGATGCAATTTAAAAAAACGGTTGAAATAAATATAGGCTTTATTATCGAAACCATAAAACAAATATATTATTTGGAATAATTAGATATTTTACGTTTTTTACTGTGAGGGAAAAAGAATGCTGAACAATAGCTTTCTCCTGTATATCTTTCAGAAGCTGAATATCAGTAATTGCCATGAGTTATGGAATAAACAGACTGCATCGAATTGATCTATGCTCTAAATGCATTTGCTAACATTATCCCCGTATTCGAGGATCGGAAAAATATGTGCTAAAAGGCCTTTTCGGTATTTCAGTTTTGTTAATTTAATATCATTATGATCCATATGCTGTATCAAAGCTGTATGGTTTGGAGGTAGAAACATTCCATTCCATTTCACTAATTAATTATTCTTGTCTGACTTTTTTGTCTTATACCATAGTGCACTATTATATACCAAAAGAACGCCCGATCGTCGTCATAGAAATTGAGTTACGACAAGTTAGAACAGTAAACCACGTATGCAACGATCGGAAATTCGGATTATTGAGTCTTGCAATCCGGATTATAAGGACATAATACAATCTTGACGGCAATCCGGACTAGTAAATATCCGGATTATCGTTCTCCGGATTATCGAGACTCTACTATATTAAGATTCTTCTTTTCAATATTCCAATTGAATTTTCTATTGTTCTTTTAACACAATGGGCACATAATCTTGCATGAGGCTTATTACGAGCACCTTGCATATGGCCGCAAAATTTCATTTCGATTGGTTCCGTTTTGTCTGAGATACTGAGAAACAAGAATTTTTAATTTACTCCCAGCATTTGGGAACCGAACTCACCCTGAATATCTCAAGTCTCTGGGACATTCCCTTCGAAAGTTATTGTGCTAACGGACGGCCCCAAGGACAGAATTGAATTTGACCACGAATTCGTTATCAGGGAGTCGAACTCTATTTACCCTATTATTTGAGGACCATTTTCGCCTCAAAATCGAAAATTACAGACCTTTGGGCAAAACGACGATATACACTCGTTTTGGTAGAACCAGCGCTCAAAAATATACAGGGTGTTTCCTAAACATGCGGCAAAAATTCAGGGGATTGTTCCTTGGACTATTTTAAGCATGTTTTGTCCTTTGATGATTTTGAAAAATCTCTTTGTTTCGAAGATACAGGCGAACAACATTTTTCATATTTTAAAATTAATAATAGTTTAAATAAAAATGCGTACCGCACTGTGTTTACTAAGTAGGTACAATTTATTTTTAAATTTGTTTAACAACATTCCAATTACTAAAAACGGCCAGTTTTTTGACTTAAAATTGATAAGTTCAGATGGTAAAGGAATACAGATTAAACACGGTTTTCATTTGAATTCGTTTTTTTGGCTAGAGGTGGTCATTTTCAACAGTTTTTGTAGATTAAGTTAAATTTTCATGTAATTTTTCATAATAAAATGTTATTATCTGAAATTTTGTTTCCCCTGTATCTTCGAAACAAAGAGGTTTTTCAAAAATCATCAAAGGACAAAATATTCTTAGAATAGTCCAAGGAACAATCCCCTGAATTTTTGCCGCATGTTTAGGAAACACCCTGTATAAATGGTGTTATTGTTACAAGGCTTCCCAAAACCACAAACTCCAAAACAAAGAGCTATCACGAAGTTACTAACCTTTAACAATGAGTATGTATTGTATAAAGTATAAGCCAATATCCTTAAAATCAGAAGGCACCAAGAATACAATCAAACTTTTTCTATTAAGAAGTATCATTTTCACTCAAGCCACAAATCGAAATAGCACTCCAAGTACAACCACGAACGCACCACATGAAAAGCCAAAAAGCAGACGATTGCTCATTTTATACACTAGTATGTTGATAACTTATATCAAGAAATTTATGTACTTTATCTGTGGAATGAATGTACTCACTTGATGCTGTTGTGTTGTTGCTCGAAGAATAGTTCCTTGTTTGAATAAATTGACCCGGAAGTTTACTTTTATTGTAACGTTTATTAATGTAGATTGAAGATTTCAACGGACTCCCTCGCTGGTATCTGAAAATAATAATAATTTATCATTTTGTCACACGTTTTTTATCATTTTTCCGAACTTGAATTCGATATTTAGGATGAAATACCACTGTTTAAATCTATGAGAGATGATAACCCATCAGTAGGGTCCTGTAGCGGTCTTAGAAGAACAGGAGATTCGAAAAATCATCACTTGGAATGCCAGACTTGGTTTGAAACACCCTCCTGGTCCAAGAACATGAATTAAGTATTTTGTATCTGAATATTGAAGGTATTTATTCGAATAGTTTTAAGTTTCAGTTTTGTAAAAACGGCGAGACAGGGTTTTTTCTACTGAGGTTTTTCCCTGTGCTCTGGTATCATACGCAGACTAGTATGGTAGGTACCCCATTTTGCTATCATACGCCAGGGCCAGAATAGTATGGTACCCCGTTTTGCACCAACCTTAGCTAAGTAATTTTTTGTTTCATGTATTGTATTTTGTTAGCGCTCATTTCAAAAGAATATAAATGATATGGAGTTAAAACTCCTCAATTTACAAATTGATCAATTAATGTCTGAAGATTAAAGTATGAAAAAACTTTACATCAACATTGCTTCTAAAATGCACTTATTCATCAATTCATATTCCTGGAAAAACTATGGTTATGAATAATTTTGAATATTATCTCGAAGTTATTCTTCCTATTCAGTTTGTTTGTACAATATTATTTGAAGTGTTCATTTTGTTTTTATGGTCAAATAAACTTTATTATTATTATTATTCCTTCCAATATACAGGGTGTTTGGTGATTCAACGCGATCCTTCGAAGTGGATATACTAGATGTCATTTGCAGAAAAATGCGTCTAGTGAAGCATGGTCCGAAAATCTATGGTTACGAATATATGACGATTTTTTTACTTTTCTGCTTCGTTATCGAAAATACAGTGGAACTTCCCTATAACGAACGTCTGTATAACGAATTTCGTACACGACATTGCACCTTGAATCCAAATTCCATTTTAAAAACACCCTCTAAAACGAAGTAAATTATCTCTATAACGAAATATTCATAGAACATAACTCTTTGGATGGGTATTGATAAGAAGGTATAAGGGTGGGTTTTTCCCGAAAATTTTCGGGACGTACGTAATAAATCTCGACCTTAAACTAAATCATTACGGCGGGTAGAGAGATCCTTCTGAAACAGTTTTAAATACACCCCTGGCTGTTTGGTTTCAATCTAACCATTACGCTAGTGTTAAAGTTGTGCGAAAATGTCTAAAAGGAAGTGCTTAAGTTTGAATGATAAACTTAAATTTATCAGTGAAGTCAACCGCGACATTGCCGCCTATAGAAACAAATTTTCTGTATAACGAAATAATCTTTATAACGATTTTTTTGCGGATTTAGCGCTTTCGTTATAGGGAAGTTCCACTGTAATTAATTTAATGAAAACTAATTGACCTTAGTATTCAATGAATATTTTTTCAAAGCTAAGAAACTAGTCCTCCATTTCTTGCGAAAAGTATTCACCAAAAATTGTGATAACCCGAGATATACAGGGTCATAAAAAGCTGCACCTGTTTTCCTCATAATAAACTATTGATGAAATGAACTCGGAAGTTTTCCCTTTACATTACTACACAAAATAAAATGTTCAATCATCAAAGTACAGTTTTTTTTATTTTTCAAGATTTATTTCGTCTTGATGTAAACATTCACGTTCAAAATTCAAAGAAATTGTTTCATTATTAGAAACTTTAGTTTCCACTAAGAGATATTTCCTCTAATTCACTTTATCCTGTGTATGTATGTATTATTTCATGAGAAAAGTGAATTTATAATTTTGAATTAAGATATTTTGAGTTCCCCCTGATTTTTTTTAGTTTTTAAGTGATATTTATCAACAAAACATTTTTGGTAAGCAAACAATGAATGAAAAAGTAAAATTTGAGCTTTCCACTTCAGTTTTATATATTTTTACCCAAATTGTACCTCTCACTTACCCCCAAAAACGAATAAAATTAATTCATGATAAATCATCATTAATGAATAATTTTCTATCGACTCCAGAAGAGAAAATTGAGGACTACAAGGAAAATTAAGGTATGAGACTGAATATGTATTACCATTGTTTGAGGAGAACAACTTAAACAATGGTATTACTTTATTAATGTTCGTGTAAATGCATTTTTCTGGAATATTTTAGAATGAAAACAATTCGTGCTTCAGTGTTTTTTTACGAGTACATTTCAATGTAGTTATACTTTCACAGTTTCACCTTGAGCTTAGGGTATTGATTTCCAATGATTCGTGACTATCATAGTTATGAATGTTTAATGAATTAGATACTTTTCACTGTAAAGGGTGTCTTGAAATAGATGGTCTTTCATGGGACATTTATCATGTTTTTTTTGAGGCAATATCAACTTTAATGATTCGCTATATGTATGAATATTTATAGATGAAATAACACTCACAGTCTATAGAAACTGAGAATAGAACACATTGTTTAATTCAAATTTACAATATCAAAACACTGAGTTCCTCATATTTCAATAAACAATTTAACCTCAATTTTCCGAAACTGACATGTGATTTCCATGATTGATTTGCACTACGGAAACTCTTGCTTACGACACATCCGAACTATGTAATTGAAAGATTTATTATTTATTTAAATTATAATTTCAATATTGTTCTTGTCTAATAGGCAATCACAACTCAGCAAAATTATGTTGAATTTGCCAGGCATATAATTTTAATATCAGGAATGTGAATTTCTGTACACAAATTAATCAGCTGTGTGAACCTGGCTGCCAGCCGCCATCTGCCAAAATTCCGAAGATACCCGAAGGCGTCCAGTACCGTCTGCCAGTGGCGTGCACTACATTTCTCATTTCGTTTCATCGACTGAGATTTTATTACAGTAACTGAACTGAATTTACGTATTCTATACCAATATAATTAATTAAATGATTTTTCGGAATAAAAAGCACCCTGTTTTATTTTGACAGTCGTTGCGAAATAGTTGAAAAAAATGTTGCATTTCCCAAGTCTGGGGGATGAAATCACCATGAAGGCAGGGAGTGCAAGAATTATGTCTCTATAGTTTGAAAAAGATCTTCCGAGGAATAAGAAACCCTCGTTTCATTGTGACAGCGGTTTCACTGCGTACCTACTGATACTAGCACATTTCGTCATCATTTTAATCGTCGTCTTTTTGTTCTGAAAATTATTTGAAGAACTTTAATCATAGTCCCTGTTTCAAGCGCCTGTGGCAAACTATCAAAATGCGCCCTTGAAAGAAATTTATTTTTCAATACATATAATTATGTAATGCCAACCCTGGATTCCTTTAGCCAAGATAATCTTATTACAGCTTTTCTAATTCATATACCTATGTTATAACGTGCATAATTGCAACTCATCATTTCTGCTGAGTTTAGACAATATTATTATAAAATGATTGTGAATGCCTCTCTCGAGGAGATTAAGTATCGAGATCTTGTACGCTTTGCTTCGCTTAATAAAGTTGATTTTTTAAAAATACGGTTTTTCTCCCTAAAAACATAATTGGCGACGAGGTGATGGGATTGTGCCGGTCTTCGTGAAACGAATACGGACTGTCAGTGTTAACTGTTAAGGTGCAACCAAGAACAAGGAGAAAATACCAGAAGCCCTGATCGACCGAGTAGCGCCCTTCGACAACTTCAACAAAGAAAAATCAAGAACTTCAGAGGTGAGCAAGAGCAAATCCTTTACTTTTTTCCCCATTATTTTAACCTGGCCCAAAGTTAAAACCAATTCCAATCCAATTCTTTTTCCCGTACAGTTTTGAGAGTAAAACCTGTATAAGTTTTTCCTAGGTTTCTTTCCAAAAACCGATCAAATAATTCAATTTATTAATAATTTTTTCTCAATCATACATAATTGATTCAATTATAGATAATTTAATCGATAATTTATCGAAACTTAATTTGAAAAATAACAAAATGACACAGGATAATAATACTTTCGAGAGAATGAAGCTGATTAGCCTTTTCGCGCAATCAATTGTTCCATTTGACGGAAACCCCGCAAATTTAACAAGATTTTTAAATCATTGTGAAAGATTTTCTAATAAATTCAAATCAAACGATGCATTACTTAATGAAGCAATAATAGATATTATTAAAAGTAAATTAATAGGTACAGCTAGTGAAATAGTGAGCAGCAATGAACGCATCACTTCTAGCTGGACAGATTTAAAAAAATTCCTCAAATTGAAATTTGAAGAGAAAATTAGTCTAACTGTATTATTTTGGGATCTCCAGAACGCCCAAAGATTTAGAAATGAAAATGATCTAGAATTCCTAGAAAAAATTGTCGATTTAAAGAACAAATATGATTATCAGGTGGAGTTATCCGAATTGAGTATAGTTGAAAAAGAACAAGAAAAAATATTGCATCTAGAGTAGCCACTAGAGTTTTACTTTACAACATTAACCCTGAATTACGAACTGCACTGAGAGGTCATGGTATAATGAATTACGATGACATGGTCAATTTTATTAGGCAAGATTTTTATTATTACCAGCAACCTTTTCTTCATTATAAAACACAAGTTTCTCAAAAACCTAACAATTTTCCAAATTCAAACAAACGCCAAACGCAAAACCCAATGCAGTACCCAATACAGAGAAATTTTCCTAATCAATTTCAACCACATTTTAAACCACCACAAAATCAATTTCCTCCACAACCTATCCAATTTACGCAACAAAATACCAATCAATTTCCTTCAAAACCTATCCAATTTACACAACGCCCAGTAACTCATCATTTCCCTACCAGACAACAAGTTTTCGGACCTAGTACCTCTAAGGAAGTAGATGTATTCAAACCTAATCCAAATCAAAGAATTTTGACACCACCGGAAAAAATGTCTATACAGACGCGAAATTATCCACATAAACGCTCGAATTATTCGACACAATATCAGGCAAATCCTCCAAGAAAACACCCAAATTTTAATCAAAATAATTATCAGCAAAATTACAATAATCAACCTCCTAATTTCACATTTGAAGAATTGACTAATATTGAACCAGATTGTGAGCCAATCGATGTAGAATATAATGAGTCACAAAATTATCTTGAAATTAACGAAAACTTTGAAGATGAAAATTTTCACCGAACAATTTATCGACCTAAATTCTGCTTTAGACACATAAAAATCAATTACCTTACATTGAATTCCAAAATCCTAAGTGCAAACTTCTTATAGATAGCGGATGTTCAGTATGTCTAATTGACCCAAAATTTGCTTATAATAACTTTCCCAAAAATATTTTTAAGGAATCGACAACTTTAACTGCATGTATGAAGCAGGAAACTTCTAATGAAAAAGTACTTATACCAGTATTTAGAGAATTCCAAATTGATGATTTTCACCCATTCATACTTTACAAATTTCACAAAAATTACGATGGATTAATAGGAGCAGATTTCTTGAATAAATATGGACTAAATTTAGATTTCAAAAACCAAATTTTAACTAATGAATATTGTAAGATTCCATTCCAATATCAAAAAGTTTCCCAAAAACCCTCAAACATTCCAATAGATCTTAGTCATTTAGAATCAAAAATTAGAAACCAACTGACAAAAATTCTCCAGACGAACGAAGATGTTTTACAACTACCTGATCAACCACTCAAATTTTCTAGTAACATTAAACACAAAATTAGAACGACTGACGAAATTCCTGTACACGGTAAAATGTATAAATATCCAGAAATTCATAGAGCGGAAGTACAACGACAAATTGAAGACATGTTAGAGAAAAAAATAATTAGACCTAGTATTTCCCCATGGTCCTTTCCCGTTGTCATAGTTCCCAAAAAGCAGGACAAATCTGGACAAACGAAATGGCGAATTGCCATAGACTATAGAAAACTGAACGACAAAACCATAGACGACAAATATCCCTTACCCCAAATCGACAACATATTAAATAAATTAGGCAATAAAAAATACTTTACCACACTTGACTTAGCATCTGGTTTTCACCAGATAGAACTCGACGAAGAATCAATAGAAAAAACGGCCTTTACCGTAGAAAACGGACATTACGAATTTCTTAGAATGCCTTTTGGACTCAAAAACGCCCCAAAAACTTTCCAGCGGCTAATGAATAATGTTTTAAAAAAGTATATAGGTATAATCTGTTATGTATACATGGACGATGTAGTTATTTTTTCGGATACTGAAGAACAACATTTGGCAGATATCCATACCATCTTAGAAGCACTCAAAATTGATAATTTAAAAATCCAACTTGATAAATGCCATTTTTTCAAAAACAAAACTGAAATTGAATTTTTAGGTCACATTATCACACCTCAAGGAATTAAACCAAACCCTAATAAATTGAAAGCTATTACTGACTTTCCAATTCCAAAAACTCAAAGAGAAATTAAATCGTTCCTCGGATTAATAGGTTATTACAGAAAATTCATTCCAAATTTCGCTAAATTAACGAAACCTCTAACATTATGCCTGAGAAAAGATGCAAAAATTAACATTGACGATTTAAATTACATCGAAGCATTTGAAACTTGTAAGCGGAATCTAATGAACGATCCAATATTAAGTTACCCTGACTTTGATAAACCTTTTATTCTCACGACAGACGCATCCGGTTATGCAATAGGATCAGTTCTATCGCAAGGAAATTCCCCGAACGATCTTCCAATTGCATTCGCAAGTAGAACGCTAAATGACGCCGAAACAAGATACAGTACGATAGAAAAAGAACTGTTAGCTATCGTATGGTCATGCAAATATTTCCGACAATATCTCTACGGACGCAAATTCACGATTTACACAGACCATAAACCTTTATGTTGGTTATTTTCTTTAAAGGAGCCAAATTCCAGACTAATGAGATGGCGTATTCAGTTAGAAGAATTCGACTACGAAATTAAATACAAGAAAGGTTCGACAAATAACGCAGACGCACTTTCGAGGATTAAAATTGACAAAAATAATATCGAAATTAATGGTATTGAAGATGATTTAGATTCAATTGCAAATCAAATAACGACCGAAGAATTAGACGATTGTTTGAATTTACTTAATGCAAATAACCAGACTGAAACCCCTAGTACTAGTCAAAATGACAATATTATAGATTTCGAAACAGACGACATAACTGTTCACAGTACTTTAGAAAATCCTATTCTCGAATTACCTATTACCGAAAGAAGTTTAAATTCTGCAGCCCTACAAATAATTTTCAAAACGACTCCAAATTATAAAGTAACAAAATCAAAAATTTTTGGTGATAAACTTAGATTCAGAGTTTCCATCAACCAAATTGAAAATGATTTCATAAAATTCATCAAGGAATTTATTCAACCCAAAAAAGCATACACTTTGTATTTTGCCTCTCAAGAATTAGAAAAACCACTTATACGAATTCTACAGGAAAAATTCGATTATAAATCTTATGACTTAAAAATTTCCAAAATTTTTCTAGAAGACGTAGAAGACAAAGAAGAACAACTTCTTCGCATACAACAATACCACGAGACAAAACTATCCATCGCGGATTACGAGAAAATCTTATAAGTCTAAAACGTAAATATTACTGGCCCAACATGGACAAAGACGTTAGGAACTACATAAATTCTTGTGAATTATGTCAGAAAAATAAATACGAACGCACCCCAATCCAAATTCAATTCAGACCCAACCCTATCGGAACGAAACCATTTACGCACGTTTACTGCGACACGATTAGGTTCAATCAAACGTATTGCCTTAGTATCGTAGACTCATTTTCAAGATTAGGACAATGTTATACATTAATTCAAAAAACAGGAACAGAAATTTTAGACAAGTTATTAATTTTCTTTAGCCATTACGGAATTCCTAACAAAATTACATGTGATAATGGTCTCGAATTCAAAAACAACGTTATACAAGATTTTTGTAAAGTCCACAAAATCGAAATTCATTACATTACAAACTATAATCCCAATTCAATGCCATAGTTGAACGATTTCATTCCACATTAATAGAACAATTGAGGACAATTACAGACAAAAATTTGACTTTCCAAAATAGATTATCTCAAGCATTACTCAGTTACAATAATTCAAACCATGCGAGCTTAGAAATGACCCCTATGCAAATAATTAAGGCAGACTTGAACTACTCATTACCTATTGAACAAACACATAATGAACGATTACAAAATTACGTGGAAAATTACGTCGAAAATTTGAATGACATAACGAAACATTTGGAACAAAATAGACAAAAAAATATTCAACGCTTAGAAAAAACTAATGAAAAACGATCAGCAAAGGAAGACCACCCTTTAAACAAAAACCCAACCTACATCAAAAATCCTATGACACGAAAATTAGATCCCCCATTCAAAAAAAAATGATGCCTGTGAAATAGATAAAAATCGAATCCAAGATAAGAAAAACAAGCATATCTACCATAAAAAAATCATGAAACAGAGAAAAAACTAGTTTCAAAATTTTGTTACAGATCCAAAATGGAATACACTTTCATACTTTTCATACTTCTCGGAATAATAACCTTCTCGATATCCCTTGAAATTATCCAAATCCAAAATAGCATACTACTACCCATTTCACTAGGTAAAGCCTACGTAACTCACAAAAACTTGCAACTTTTATACCATATTGACCTAGCCAAAATCGAACAAATCATAATTAATTATCAAACTGAAATAGACAACTACAAAAACTCAAAATTGAATTTCGCACAAACTGCAAATTATCGATATTTAAGACACTCTAACGAAATAAACCTGAATGCATTAGAAGAACTTTTGAACGAAAAAATACGAATCAAAAGAGGATTAATAAACTTAGGTGGAAAAATTTCAAAATTTCTATTCGGAACGCTCGATTCTGATGACGAAGCTTTATATCAAAGTTATTTCAACAGTATCAAAAATAACGAACAAATATTATTTCGAAATCAAAAACAAATCGCAACTATAGTGAATGACTTGAAAAATAAGTATATCAGTAAATTCCAGAAAATGTCAGAAAATCTTAAATTGTTTCAGATAGTACCTGAACTGCATGAAGTACAACAAATGCACCTTTTGATTTTTGAATTGAAAGACATAAAAAATATCTTAGACGAAATACAAACAGCTGTTAGCTTTGCGAGGTTACATTTATTGCACGAATCAGTTTTACCATATTCCAAATTTCTAGAATTGATCAAAAATGAAAATATTATACCAGTTCATCACCTGAAAGACTATTATCAATTGTGTCACACGAAAGTTATTTTCAAAAACAAAATTTTATTATTTCTGATTTCAATTCCATTAGTTCAAAAAGAATATTATGATCTATACAAATTTTACTATCTCCCACAAAATAATGAATCCCTTCCATATACCAATCCTTATTTGCTCTCGCAAGAAGAAAAGCTGAAATGGTCCACCAAACACTGCCATCCAGTGGAAAACGACTACTTATGCGATCAAGACTCACTAGAAAAAATTCCGAAGTGCCTGGAAAATATCCTCACCAACCACACCACACCGAAAATTGCCAGAGAATACCAAAAATTCCAACCCAGGACCTGAAGATCCTAGAAGATGGAAGCATTCTCTCAATTCAAAATGAGAAAATAATCGAAAAATGTCCATTGCAAACGAAACATCATTTCCTTCCTACGATGGCCATTCTACGTACCAAATGTACCATCAGTAACAAAGAAAAGGAAATAGTTCCAACCACAAATATCAGCGAAGAGAGAATCGTCCTTCTACAAACACCACACAAGTTACCCCAGGAATACACAAAAGAAGAACATCAACCAGAGACGACATCCCCCCGACATCGAATTGGAAGAAACCAACCAGTGGAATCTTCCTCAGACTGCATTTAATTCATTTTTCTATTTGATAATTCTAATAATTATAATAACTACTTTTTACTTTATTTTCAAGCTTGCTTTATCCAAAAATAATTTATGTAAAAATAAAGCTACACCCATAGGTGATACCTTTAACCAAAATGGGGAGGAATTATGTAATGCCAACCCTGGATTCCTTTAGCCAATTAATCTTATTACAGCTTTTCTAATTCATATACCTATGTTATAACGTGCATAATTGCAACTCATCATTTCTGCTGAGTTTAGACAATATTATTATAAAATGATTGTGAATGCCTCTCTCGAGGAGATTAAGTATCGAGATCTTGTACGCTTTGCTTCGCTTAATAAAGTTGATTTTTTAAAAATACGGTTTTTCTCCCTAAAAACATAATTATATATGATTTTATAATAGACATTTATTGATTATAAGGGGTTTTCCAATGAAACGTGTTATTTTGATATTAAAAGAAAAATGCCATTTTTCAATACAAATTATGGGATGTTATTTCATTATGAAGAAGAAGCTATGCCGTTATTAGTGGAAAATAACATCAGGCAAATGACCACCACGATCATGCTTACGGACCATATCCTTTTAATGAAATTTTCCATAACCAAATCGCAAAGTGGCTGCCCTATGGCCTCGATAGCCTCACGAATTCCATCTTCGAGGTTTGAATCGACGCTGGACTATTGGCGTAGACCTTCTCTTTCACGAAGTCGCAGGTGTTAAATCACAAGATCTTGGTGGCCAATTGTAATCACCTCTTCGAGAGATAACACGGTTCGGAAACTTTTCCCGCAAAAGACCAATGGTTTCGTTGCTTGTGGGGCACGTAACGCCGTCTTGTTGAATGTAAACGTTGTCCAGATCAGTACTATCCAATTTCGGCCATAAAAAATCATTGATCATCTCTCGATAGGGCAATCCATTCACCGTAACTGTTGCTCCCGCCTCATTTCCGAAAAGTGGTCCAATGACTCCGCCGGACCATGAACCGCACCAAACAGTAACACGTTGCGGATAGAGAGGCTTTTCAACAATAACTCTTGGGTTTTCCGAGCCCCAGATGCGACAATTCTGCTTGTTGACGAAGCCACCGAGGTGGAAATGGGCCTCATCACTCAAGATGATTTTTCGATGGAATTCCGGTTCTTGTGTTCTGAACTTCATAAGTCATAAGACCCAAATCTTTATGCAAAATACGGTGTAATGACGTCTGTGGAATCCCTATTTCGAAAGAACGACGAGGCATGGACAAATCTGGATTTTCTTTAACACTTTCGGCGCGGCAGCAGCATTATTTTCGGCTGTTCTCGAGCGACGTGCACGGGTTTTATTCTTCACATCACTAACTTGTCCCAAGATCTCGAATTTTTCCACCAAACTCTTCATTGCGGTCCGACAAGGTTCTTGAAGCGTGTATCGTTTCATTTTTATTATGACGTAGTTTCTACTTGTCAAATGTCAAAAAATGACAGCTTTAAACGTGATATCTACCGAAATAGCGGGCTATTCAAAATAACACCTCTTTTTGGAAAACCCTTTATTTTGAAGAACCTTTTATTGACAATAATCTCCCATATTTTAAGGTAATGGACAATGCACCATGTTTCTCGCCATGTATAATTTTCTAGGATTTTGTTCCGTTTTGGTAGTGTTCGTTAACTACGTGTTTCTCAATTTTGTAAACTGGTAAATTCGCCACTTTGAAATATAGAGCTTGAAGTCAATCTTGATGTAAAATGGAATATTTCATATTTCACATTTTGCGCCCCTAGGTCGTTTGCGCCCGTGGCAAATGCCTCCCTCGCCACCCCACGGTCCGGCTCTGAGTTCAGTTACAGTAATAAAATCTCAGTCGATGAAACGAAATGAGAAATATAATGCACGCCACTGGCGGACCGTACTGGACGCCACAGCTGGACGCCTTCGGGTATCTTCGGAATTTTGGCCTGGCGGCTGGCAGCCAAGTTCACACAGCTAAATAATTCAGTAGGTTTATCGTTGCGTAGATCAGATTTCAAGTTCCTTTACAAACAAATTTCAAAAACCTGATTCAAAAATAAATAATTATAATTCTTATAAAGTTGCTAGTTAAGTTATTAAACTTTAAGTTACTAAATATTCAAACAGAAAAACCTGCAAAAACTAAATGAACAAAAATGCCACAAACTAATAAACTCCTTGACAAAATATCCAATAAAAATGGAATAGCTAATATAATAACTAGTGAGTTTCAATTCAATATAATGCAGATTTTATGGTAAATATTAAGTTATTAGTGACCAGCAGATATTGACCAGATTTTGGTGTCATTGTATTCATTGAGTCTTCCTGAACAACATTAGTGAACCAACAGGTGGCGGTCTGTCTAAGTTTAGAAGATATGGGCCCCCAAAGTTCCAAAAATGTACCATCTTCACGTCACTATTTCCACTATAAAAACACAAAAACACTGCCCCGATTTGGTCTATAAATCACCCTCGAACATTCACATAACGATTCGAATAGTTTCATTTCAGGTAAATTCAATAATTAACGCAAAAACATCGAAATTCTAGACGTACCACGTAACCACACTTTCTACGGAAAGCGCGCCGTTCTTCACAGTTCTTCAAGGTAAGTTTGGCACCGCCGCATTGTCAAAGACTTGGGGTTTGTTTATCTGTGCGCACGATTTGCCATATCATATAAAATGATGGCGGGAATTACGTTTCTTAGCGCGATAATTGAAACAGCTGATTGGAAACTGAAAACCAGGATATCGATATTTTATTTTATGATTACTTATGCATATTTGGTTGATCTTCATTTCGTACATGGCAATTGCGATCTGGGTATGTCGCTATCTGCATACTTTATGAAGGATTTTCAATTTTAATTTAGGTTAATATAATTCTTGGAAAAGCGCGCCATCGGCAACCCCTAACCTTCTCTTTCTATTCTATCAATCAGTCGATGGTCAGCGGTTTAAGTGGTCACACCCAATTTTGGTTTTTCATTGATTGCTCTACTATATATACCTTTCATTGCTTTATTTTTCTGCCATTTCACTATTTGGTGATAAATGAAAGAACACAACCCAAAACTTTCACTTGCCTGAAGCTTCCAGTTTTCTGAGATATTAAATTCAATTTAGGTAGTTAGTTATATAATATTTAAGTGTGTTAAGATTAAAATCGAAATTTACATTTTAACAGATTGACAACTGCAATATCAACATAATCATTCAGACTTCGATAATAATTCATAGCCTACAATTATTATTCATAAAACCCCTAAATAATCTTGAAAGGTGTTATACGAATATGTCTATACAATTAGAAACTCCTAAAAAATGCAGTCATACACATAATAGCTATTGATATATACTCAGATAAACAAAATAGTATTTTATTGATCTGGATATTATATCATATCCTTATAATAGTTGAAATAAAATTAAATCAGATATTAATTTATGAATAATGGTAATGTACGCACAGAATATGACATTATATTATATGATAGATTCAAACCGAAACAGTTTCCGATCAGCTGATTCTAAAACAGCTGTTCATATGTCACTCCCGAAAGAACTGATATGCGGCGGTGCCAAACTTACCTTGAAGAACTGTGAAGAACGGCGCGCTTTCCGTAGAAAGTGTGGTTACGTGGTACGTCTAGAATTTCGATGTTTTTGCGTTAATTATTGAATTTACCTGAAATGAAACTATTCGAATCGTTATGTGAATGTTCGAGGGTGATTTATAGACCAAATCGGGGCAGTGTTTTTGTGTTTTTATAGTGGAAATAGTGACGTGAAGATGGTACATTTTTGGAACTTTGGGGGCCCATATCTTCTAAACTAAGACAGACCGCCACTTGTTGGTTTCACTAATGTTGTTCAGGAAGACTCAATGAATACAATGACACCAAAATCTAGTCGATATCTGCTGGTCACTAGTAACTTAATATTTACCGATTTTATATTTATAAAAAAATATGCTTGCAGGTACTCAGAAGGAATATAAAGATAATTTATTTAGCAGTTCTGTCGTTGATGAACTAGGGGATACTTTGGATAATATAGATACTCAGGCAATATTATCTGATAAAGATGAATCAAAAGCCTCAACTTCCCACTCGGTGACTGATAATCGTGTGAATAATATTCCGAAAGACAAAATTGCTAGTATTTCAAACCATGTTACCCAAGAAAGTCCTTTACCAACTCAATTTTTTGATGATTCACTTGTGATGGGCCAAATAGAAAACGCATTAGATTCTGTACATGAGAATAAATCAAGCGATAGTAGAAATAATTCACAGAGAAAACGTAAGTTAGAAGACGATCAAGACAAAAGTAAAGAATTATTCAAAATGCCTAAGATGATCGAAACCCGATCACCTGATAGTAAAGTATCAGTGTTAAAGAAATACAATAGGACTTTATCTGAGTTATTCAACCAAAGTGACATGGACGTAATCTTCGATGAAATCGAAAATTCCATTTGCCTAATGGGTACATCACAAGAATTAATGGGTACCACACATGATCAAGTTCTAGAAATGTTATGCGACGGTGACAAAGAACTTGATGTAGATCAAGATAAAGATATATCAATTCTAGATGTGTCGAGTGCAAATTTGAGTTTTAGTAGTATTTTTAAGAACAAGTTGCTGGCCAATGCTTCGAAATGCGCTGCAGTACAAAAGTCTGAAATATCTAATATTTCGTTGTGTGAAGAAGTGGTAGAGTTTCAGGAATTAGGTCCATTTTATGGATTGCCAACCAAAGTGAAGGATCTTATAAAACTTTATAAAGGAATAGACGAATTATATGGTGAGAACCATTTTTAATTTATAGGTTACTGCTTATAGAAACAACCTACTCTTTTCAAATATCAGACAGACTTGTTTGTTTATACAGGGTGTACCAAAACTCGATGTCAACCCGGAACCGGGTGAAAAGGCAAATAATGCTGGTTGTCAGAAAAATATAAAAAAATCTAAGTTGCATGATTTTAAAATAATGGGCATTTAAAAAAACACGCAAAATTCCACACCCTGTGACAGTCTTTTTGCTCCTGTTGCCACAAATATCAATTTTTTTTTTTGCTGTGTAACCTTGAATAACGCTTGTTTGAACTGTAATCAAAATTTGAATACCAACTGCTCTAGGTTTCATAAAAATAGGGCTTGCTTTTCAGAAAAAAATTCAAAATAAACAATTGCCTAGTTTCAACTGACTGTATTGAAAAAAAAATGTACTACGCAAGTTTGGCATGTTTTGTCAAAAGTTGGCGCATTTAGTAAGGATTCCAAAATGATATAATACTTGTCAAACTGTAGCTGCTGTAGTTCAAATTTATTTTCGATTGCCTTTGAATACACTTTTACTTAAACTGCTTCCCAGTAAAAAAGTGCAATGGATTCAAGTCAGGTGAACGGACCGGCCACCAGATTGGACCAGAACGTCCGATCCATCTTCCGGGAAAAAATGTTACCAGAAAAAAAAAATTCCAGAGAAAATATTTTTTCCCAGAACTAATTTCTCCGGAGAAATTTCTCTGGAAATTTTTTTTTATGGTAAAATTTTTCCCGGAAGATGGATCGGACGTTCTGGTCCAATTTCGTGGCCGGCCCTTTCACCGGACTTGAATCCATTGGACTTTTTTACTGGGAAGCAGTTTAAGAAAAAGTGTATTCAGAGGCAATCGAAAATAAATTTGAACTACGGCAGCTACAGTTTAACAAGTATTATACCATTTTGGAATCCTTACTAAATGCGCCAACTTTTGACAGAACATTCCAAACTTGCGTAGTTCATTTTTTTTTTCAATACAGTCAGTTGAAACTAGGCAATTGTTTATTTTGAATTTTTTTCTGAAAAGCAAGCCCTATTTTTATGAAACCTAGAGCAGCTGGTATCCATATTTTGATTACAGTTTAGACAAGCATTATTCAAGGTTACATAGCAAAAAAAAAGTTGGAAAAAGTTGATATTTGTGGCAACAGGAGCGAAAAGGCTGTCACAGGGTGTGGAATTTTGCGTGTTTTTCTAAAAGCCCATTATGTTAAAATCATGCAACTTAGATTTTTTTTATATTTTTCTGACAACCAGCATTACTTGCCATTCCACCCGGTTCCGGGTTGACGTCGAGTTTTGGGACACCCTGTAGATGTTTCCAAGGATTTAGATTTATCACTATTTTATTCACCTTTTCTTATGTAAGAGATTTTCTTTCAGATTGGCAAGATGAGTGTTTAAACCTCCCAGCAATTCATCAGAAAAAAAATCTCATATATGCTTTGCCCACAAGTGGAGGTAAGACTTTAGTTGCAGAAATCCTTATTTTAAGGGAGCTGCTGTGTTTCAAGAAAAATGCAATTTTTATTTTGCCGTTTGTTGCCATTGTTCAGGAGAAGGTACTTATATGACCTTTTTATGATTTTCTTTGTTTGCTTTTATTCTGTTATTAGATGAAATACAGTGGAACTTCCCTATAACGAATGTCTGTATAACGAATTTATCTCTATAACTAATTTCGTACAAGACATTGCACCCTCTAAAACGAAGTAAATTCTCTCTGTAACGAAAAATTCAAAGAACATCATTCTTTGAATGGACATTAATAAGTAGGTATAAGGGTGGGTTTTTTCCGCAATTTTTCCGGACGTACGTAATAAATCGCGACCTTAAACTAAATCATTATGGCGGGCAGAGAGATCCTTCCGAAACAGTTTTAAATACACCCCTGGCTGTTTGGTTTCAATCTAACCATTACGCTAGTATGAAAGTTGTGCGACAATGTCTAAAAGGAAGTGCTCAGTTTTGAATGAAAAACTTAAATTTATCAGTGAAGTCGACCGCGACATTGCCGACTATAGAAACAAATTTTCTGTATAAGGAAATTTCTTTATAACGAATTTTTATCGCGCTTACGTTATAGGGAAGTTCCACTGTACTTTTTTTTAATTTCTTCTGGCAGCTCTTATTTGTATGCCGAATTGCCATCTGCGATTAAATTGAAAGATAAGATGTTTATTATTATTTATTATTCCACTGTTTGTAGGTTTGGACGTTATCCCCTTTCGCAGTTGCTTTAGATTTCTTAGTAGAAGAATATGCTGGAAGCAAGGGGGTCTATCCTCCAAGAAAGAGAAGAAGAAAAAATTCCGTATTTATAGCTACAATAGAAAAAGCTCATGGACTGGTGAACAGTCTTATAGAAACAGGAAGATTAAATGAGATAGGACTTATAGTCGTTGATGAATTGCATTTATTGGGTGAACCTGGAAGAGGACCAACACTGGAAGCTCTGTTAACCAAACTTGCCATAGTTGAAGGTAATGAAAATTCATGACTAGCTCGCCCGGCTACCGTTTTTTGCTATTAATCTACATCACTTCACTACATAGTATAAAACAAAGTCGCTTTCTCTGTCCCTGTGTCCCTTTGTATGCTTAAATCTTGAAAACTACGCAACGGATTTTGATGCGTTTTTTTTAATAGATAGAGTGATTCAAGAGGAAGGTTTATATGTATAATAACATCCATTAAATAGTGGAGAAGTACTGTTATTTTTGAGGTTTTCTAATGTGATGTCGTAAATAATTTCATTTTTTCCGCTTACATTGCAAACGCAGGCTGAACCCTACGAGTTTTATCAAAATAATGTACTAAGTATTGTACACATTGAAAAGGTCTACAGAAAAGTCTGTAATGGTATATGTCTATCTCTTGTGGATAACCCACAATAACTTTTTTTTGTCATTTACTCTTTACGACAAATAATGGCTAATTTTCGAAGCGATTTTAAACAATACAGCATTAATCCTTTACCAGTTAAATACCTTGAATACATTGTTCATTTAATATAGATCTATATGGCCCTTTACACCGTATGATTTAAGTGAACATTTTCGAAGATATTACAGATTTAAAAATTGCGGGACGTAGGAATTGCGTGCGAAGCTTCTTTTTGATTTTCTGGGTCTGCTGACTACGAATCTGCGCCCTTCTTTTTGTTCAAATCTTCTTCGTTGGTTCCTTTCATTTCCTTTCTCTTGCGATTGTTGCTCAGTCTGCATATTCTGCTCGGCGTGCACTTCTTGCTCTCAGCTGGTCTTTTATTAAGCTCTCTTCGCTCACTTCACTCTGCATCGTGATCTTTTATTATCAGAGCGAGCAAGAAGATCAGATATATTCGCTCCCGCTCAGAAGCGAGAGCTCTTCCAAATGTCATTTATTTCTAACCTAAAAGTTAGTTTAGGACAGTTTAGGTTAGTTATTTATGTTCTGGATGTTTTAACGAAAGATAAAACTAATTTTGTTGTTACAATATGTGGTACCGCGAAAGCAGAGACACCGTTTCAGAGCGAAAGACAGCAAATAATAACTTTGAGGTTACGAATTCTTTGACATGACAAGCCTTTGCTCCTGAGCGTTCTTTTATTATTTTCACTCTACAACAAATGTCATGACGTCACAGATAATCTTGCTCGCTCCGCAGATCATATTTTCAGACTAAGCATGTGTTGCACCGTAACTGCGCCATGTTAACACGCACATCTGCATTTTCCTGTTGGATTTGTTCGCCTGATCTTTGTGCTCTTCTATCTCCGCTAGACTCTAGAATGGTTTGTTCTACTATTCAAATTTGCTCTTCTGTGTCTTGCTGGCATTTTGACTGTATTAATAAATCAATCATTTACTTTATCTACGATTGCTTCTGTACTTTAAAGGGCCCACTCACTAAGAGGGAAGCGCGAAGACTTGAATGCGCGTTGTACGGGGTACAGTTAAAACAGTGTGTGTATGACGTAAATTTGGAATGCGCAATCATCTCCGTCGTGTGGCGTGTGCATTCTTCACCGTACGTGGAAGAATGACCAAAAACGACCGTGTATGGGCAACAAGTCTCTGCACGTTTCATATGTTTAGCAACACAGTGTCGGGTTCGATATTTATACCTTGGACATTTTTTCCTTAATAACAACACACGCCACTGCCATTAACATCAGATCTTTTTTCGACGTCATCTCACGCTTGTCGCACATCCAAACCAACACGCAAAAGTGTATGTGTGTGGGAAATATGAATGCACACGTTTGCGTTACAGCAAACGTGCAGATACTTAACTGCGCATTCTTCCTTCTTAGTGAGTGGGCCCCTTTACTTTATCTATAGTCCATTCACGAAAGTTTAAGCGCATAGTAGGCGTTTGTTTATTTATCTGAAGTTGGCAGTATTTGCTGTCATAGAGTAAAATAAAGTCAACGTTGCCAAATGCATTCAGCCTTGTCCGACGAGCTTGCGAGTTATCAGAGAACTCAATGCAATATTGACAACATTGCGTATCAATCTGGCAAGAAAATGAACAACATAACCTAAAATTTTGATATACACAGTGGTATATGCCAAATTTCCATGGCCAACCGACAGCTCAACCTTTTGTGTACGGACTATAGGTACATATTAATAAAATATTATATTGGATATTACAGCTAAAGTGCAAATAGTTGGAATGAGTGCCACTATTGGAAATCTGAGCGACATATGTACGTTTTTGAAGTCCGAAGCTTACACGAAAAACTTCAGACCAGTGGAATTAACAGAATACGTTAAATGCGACGCTGAAATTGCTAGAATCGATTTCAAGGCCGATGAAGACAAATTGCTTAGTGTTGAAAGGACTGTGGATTTTAAGGTAAGTCAAATATGTTTTCTTACAAAGTAATTGAAAAAAAAACATTGGAAAAGATTAAGGTCAATGACAACATGGTTTTAATTGTAATGTTAATAAGAAAAAGATGATTCCTCAGAGTTTACAATAGAATATACGATAACTCATGTGTATTTTTACATTACATGTCTTTATCAACAACAGTTCACTCAATTTACAGTGGAACTTCCCTATAACGAAAGCGCTAAATCCGCAAAAAAAATTCGTTATAAATAAATTTCGTTATACAGAAAATTTCTTTCTATAGTCGTCAATGTCGCGGTCGACTTCACTGATAAATTTAAGTTTATCATTCAGACTTAAGCACTTCCTTTTGGACATTTTCGCACAACTTTCACACTAGCGTGATTGTTAGATTGAAACCAAAACGCCAGGGGTGTATTTGAAACTATTTCAGAAAGATCTCTCTGCCCGCCGTAATGATTTAGTCTGGAAAAACTTCGAAAAAACCCACCCTTATACCTTCTTACCAATACCCATTCAAAAAATGATGTTCTTTGAATATTTCGTTATAGAGAGAATTTACTTCGTTTTAGAGGGTGCTTTCAACATGGAATTTGGATTCAAGGTGCAATGTCTTGTACAAAATTCGTTATACAGAGAAATTCGTTATACAGACGTTCGTAATAGGGAAGCTCCACTGTATTTATTTTTAATAAACGATTATTATTTACTTACTGGCGCACTTTTTTTAAGTATGCTCCAGCAATTAAAGCTCTAGATCCTGACCAGCTTGGGGGTTTAGTTATGGAAGTGTTACCAAAAGACTCCTGCTTGATATTCTGCGCGTCAAAAAAGAACTGTGAAAATGTCGCGAAACTTTTATCCAAAATATTATTCAAGTAAGTTGTGAACTATATTACCAATTCGTGAATATTTATATGAAATATATTTCAAGATCTTTAAAAAATCATAAAAAAGAGGAAAAAGAAGTTTTACTGAAGGAACTCCAACAAGAAACTGGAAATCTATGCGAGACCCTGAAATTTTCTATCCCGTTTGGTATAGCCTATCATCATTCAGGTAATAAAATATTTTTGTTTAAGATTTTTCCGAAATTGTTCGATGATTTTGAGTAGAAAAGAGGTTTAAGCGTGCATCGCCATGAATAACAATAAAGTGAAAGCAGAGAACAATATTAATCGATAGAAATCAACCAATCCTCTTTTCTATCATTTACAACTAGTGTCACCTGACGTTACCCGAGCGCACCGCGTTGTTGACTGAAGACGGAAATTTTGCGATATGCAAGAACGCTTCAGTCAAGGCAACAAATGGTAAACATTTCGCTACTTCGTTCGAGGTTTTCGTATGGAACAAGAGATGGCGTTTTCGGTAT
The DNA here is from genome assembly GCA_013421045.1 of Propylea japonica. Classification (NCBI taxonomy): domain Eukaryota; kingdom Metazoa; phylum Arthropoda; class Insecta; order Coleoptera; family Coccinellidae; genus Propylea; species Propylea japonica. The sequence continues at coordinate 20,308,026 of CM024244.1, forward strand.
TAAGACATGCCTTCAATGTCTTTCAGTATACAGATTTGGAAATTCACATCGAAAACATACGATATACAATGCATCAGACAGAGAATTCTTCCCTCCAGTTGCCCAGATGAATAGTCGAGACAATCACGTGCTGTAACTGAATGAATTCCGTTGTCTTATTGCACTAATCTAGTCTTGTCTCTCTCTTATTGCAGTATGGTAGGGAACCTGCACTACACGTATAGAATTTTTAATTTATAAGGCTGCCCGTAATACTCGATTCAAGTATTTACTGTTGCCTACCATACTAAATGAATTACGCTCCTCTAAACGATAAGAGAGAGACAAGACTAGAATATTGAAGTAAGACAACGGAATTCAGTGTGTTACAGCACGTCATTGTCTCGACTATTCATCTGTGCAACTGGAGGGAAGAATTCTCTGTCTGATGCATTGTATATCGTATGTTTCAGATGTGAATTTCCAAACCTGTATACTGGTATGATATTGCTGTGTAGGATAATACCGTAAAGAGCATGCCATTTCGCTGTAAATTCCAAGAAATACCTTGTATCATTCAGAGCTTTCCTGTGCTGATGATGAGTTCTAATAAGGATGAAATGGCCATCCAAAGGTGCTCTGATTGATACAACTTCCTTGCATTTTGTTTCGAGCGAGGGCGAAATTAGCTCCGAATATGAGTTTAATATTGGTTGATTTCTATCGATTAATATTGTTCTCTGCTTTCACTTTACTTTATTTTGAAGTAGTTTATTCATGTTGAAAGTTATACGTCCTATTATATTATACACTTCTGGAAAATATTAAAGGATCAAAAAAAATTCCAAATTTTTCGGCAATTTTCAACATGCCGTAACTTTGAGAGGAATGGTCGTACAAGGAATTTAAAAAAGGAAATTGTAGCTCCAAGTGTCTAGTTTTTGAATTAACACTCCAAAAATTTTAATTTTCAGTGGTTTTCGAGTAATGATAGAAAAATCAGCAACAAAAAAATTCTCAAAATTTTACCACTTTTTTTTTTGTCTACGAGCGTGGAAATTTTATTTTTGTATAATCGTTATAATGATGGGATACTTTGTTCATTCAGCTTTTATTTATTTTTTTATTGACCTCAATACGTCCACTTCTCGCCGAGATATCGGTCTTCAAATGGAAAAGGATCCATTTGTTTTTGATTATCGATTTCTCAGCAACCAATGATCGCACAGAAAATTGAAGGAGGGTTTCAAAAATAAAATTTCCACGCTCGTAGACAAGAAAAAAAAAGTGGTAAAGTTTTGAGAATTTTTTTGTTGCTGATTTTTCTATCATTACTCGAAAACCACTGAAACTTAAAATTTTTGAAGTTCTAATCCAAAAACTAGACACTTGGAGCTACAATTTCCTTTTTTTTAATTCTTTGTACGACCATTCCTCTCAAAGTTACGGCATGTTGAAAATTGCCGAAAAATTTGGAATTTTTTTTATCCTTTAATATTTTCCAGTAGTGTAATATGTGCAGTTGTACATCCCGCTTTTTATGCTTCATAGGGTTAACAACTGAAGAAAGACGTCTCATCGAAGACGGTTTCAGAGCGGGTGCTATATCTGTGATATGCTGCACTTCAACGCTGGCAGCTGGTGTGAATTTGCCGGCCAAGAGGGTAAGAAAATATACTAAACTAGCTGGCTCGGCTAACTTTGTTTTGCCAATAATCTACATTATTTGTAGAATATATAGTCCGTTCACGAAAGTTTGAGCGCATAGTAGGCGTATGTTTATTTATCTGAATTTGGCAGTATTTACTGTCATAACGTAAAATAAAGTCAACGTTGCCGAATGTACCCGGCCTCGTCCGACGAGCTTGCGTGTTATCAGAGAACTCTATGCAATGTTGACAACACTGAACACTGCGTATCAATCTGACAAGATAAAAACAACATAACCCAAATTTTTAATGGCTCAAACTTTCGTGAACGGACTATAGAAGAAGATAAGACTTGATTTATATAACAAACTCTTTGTCAAGGTTATTCTAAGATCTCCATACGTTGGAAGAGATTTCATGAATCTGTCTCGTTATAAACAAATGGTTGGTAGGGCCGGCAGAGCAGGTTTAGGAGAAAAAGGTGACAGTATATTGATTTGCACAAGCAAAGATCTTCCTAAAGTAATTAGCTTACTAAAGTCACCGATGGATAAATCGATGTCATCGATACATGAAAACGAAGGTAAAGGTCTCAGGTAAGAGGTAACAATTCGACTAGATCTCAACATATACTTATAAACTTCTATGCTTCTAACATGAATCCACTTCTCTATTACAAATTGAAGCAGCGTAGCAGCGATCACTTGGTACAATGGTCCTATCAATTCACTGCGCAGGCGCCAAAACATAACCTCGAATAGTTTAAATTATGACTTGACAAATGAAAATAACTGAAAATCATAACCTCAATTTTTCACGTCTTGTCAAATTTCCGGTTGGCACATGCGCAGATTATTGAAAGGGCCATCGGAAGTGGCAACTAGATTGCTTCAACTTTTATTTCACTTTAGCAGTATAGAGTTTTATAGGTATAGTCCGTTCACGGAAGCTTGAGCCGTCGGTTGGCCATGAAAATTTGGCATATTCCACCGTGTATATTGAAATTTTAGGTTATGTTGTTTATTTTCTTGTCAGATTGATACGCAATGTTGTCAATATTGCATAGAGTTCTCTGATAACTCGCATGCTCGTCGGACAAGGCCGGGTACATTCGGCAACGTTGACTTTATTTCACGTTATCACAACCATACTGCCAACTTCAGATAAATAAACAAACGCCCACTATGCGCCCAAACTTTCGTGAACGGACTATATATGGATCTCAAAGATATAAAAACAGAATTTCTTGGAATGTCAGTTTACATATCAAGAAGACTAAATTCTATTATAAACCCTCTGTTTCCCTTTCAGACATTTACTTCTTAGTTGCATAGCTCTTGGAATTGCAAATACAAGATCCGAACTTCAAGAGGTAACAAAGAAAACACTATGGGCGGTACAAAACAAAAATGAATCGGAACAAAAAAAAATTACGGATAAAATAATCAAGGAACTCTTCACTCTAGGAGCATTACAAACAAACAATCCAACTCTAAATATGGAGAGAGTTTCATCTGATGTTTCACTGAAACTTGAGTGTACAGTAAGTGTCAGAACATTAATATACAGATTTTTCCTATATTCAAGGAATTTTTCCTTGAATAATTTCAAGAAGAAAAGCCCCATAAACATGGGACCGTTTCATTATTTCCTTTTAGATCAATAGTGAAGAAAATCTGGAAAGTCAAGAGATTGCCAGAGGCAAAAAAAAACATCTACTCATACAAAAAAATACGAAACTAGTTATCAGTAAAATGGGAATAGCTGCAATTAAAGGTAAAGATAATATTAATGAGGGTTTTTTCAAGAGCTTGACAGTTTTGAATAATCATACAAGGCAGAAATATTGTTCAAATTACAGTGGAACTTCACTATAACGAACGCCTGTATAACGAATTTCGTACAAGACATTGCACAAATTCCATGTTAGAAAACACCCTCTAAAACGAAGTGAATTCTCTCTATAACGAAATATTCAAAGAACATCACTCTTTGAATGGGTATTGGTAAGAAGGTATAAGGGTGGGTTTTTTTCGAAATTTTTCCGGACATACGTAATAAATCTCGACCTTAAACTTAATCATTACGGCTGATAGAAAAATCTTTCTGAAACAGTTTTAAATACACCCCTGGCTGTTTGGTTTCAATCTAACCATTACGCTAGTGTGAAAGTTGTGCGAAAATGTCTAAAAGGAAGTGTTTAAGTTTGAATGATAAACTTAATTTATCACTGAAGTCGATCGCGACAGTGCCGACTATGGAAACAAATTTTCTGTATAACGAAATTTCTTTATAACAATTTTTTTGGCGGATATAGCGCTTTCGTTATAGGGAAGTTCCACTGTAATTTTTCATTATTATAATCTGGAAGAATTCTCACTATTCGGAAGATTTTTTGCGTTAAACGAGTATCGATAAGATTCCAAACTTGTAAAACCATAAACAACAAACTTTTCATGCTTCTTAAAAAGCAACCATAACCTCAAAAAGGTTATCAGAATGTAAAAAAATTTATATTTGACAGGAGGGCTTGAACTGTCGAAGGCACATATCTTATATGAGGACTTGGTCCAAGCACAATATAGTCTGGTATTATTAGATGTTCTTCATTTGCTATATTTAGTAACCCCATATGACCTAAGCGAACAGATAAGACCTGATATGAATTCTTACTTCACCATGGTGAGTTACCTATATTTCTAAACAGTTTATTTCAGTGCAGTATTCAATCTCAAACTACAATATAGGTTAAAGTAGTACAGGGTGCGGCAGCATAACTTCCTTTTTTAAAACTTAATAAAACGCATTGTATGAATCAGAAAATTTTTATTCTTTTTTTATAACCCAGTTTTGAAGATAAAATCAGGCAGGGACGTCCCCCATTCTCCATACACTTAGTAAACCGATTTCTGGCGTTTGTCATTGTTGGAAATGATAGATAGGCAGTGTAGGTTTTTATCAACTTTAATTGTAACGATGAATTTGGATTAAGTACGATCACAATACAACAATGCAACGAATCAGTTGAGAACATGTACATTGACATAATGACATATATGAGCATAGAAATTAACAACTGTCATAGAATAAACATTAGTTCAAATGTCATAACGATGTATTATATCTAACAGTCATGACTCCAGCTAGTATAGCAGGCGTTTTGTTAGCAATTTTTTCCTGAATGTTGTTCTTCAAATCTTGTAGGGTCTTTGGACGGTTCACAGAAACACGAGATTTCAAAAAACCCCATAGAAAAAAGTCACAAGGGGTCAAATCGGGAGAGCGGGCCGGCCACTCCAAATCACCCCTAATTGAGATAGGGCGCTCTGGGAAATGTTTCCTCAAAACAGCCATCGATGCTCTTAAAGTGTGTGCGTACCATCTTATTGGAACCAAATGTCCCCCTAAGTCCAACTCATCTAGCCGTGGGAAAAAAATTCCTGTAACATGTTTACATACCGGTTCTGAATTCACTGTCACTGTGACTTCATTTACCTCAAAGAACCAGGGCCAATAATTCCACTTGAGGAAATTGCACACCACACACACCACACTGTGACTTTTTTTCTATGGGGTTTTTTGAAATTTCGTGTTTATGTGTACCGTCCAAGGACCCTACAAGATTTGAAGAACAACATCCAGGAAGAAATTGCCAACATAACGCCTGCTATACTGGCTGGAGTCATGACAAACGCCAGAAATCGGTTAACTCAGTGTATGGAGAATGGGGGCGTCACCTACCTGATTTTATCTTAAAAACTGGGTAAAACAAAACTTTATGTATGTGCCTATATTATAAAAAACGAATACAAATTTTCTGATTCATACAATGCGTTTTATTAAGTTTTAAAAAAAGGAAGTTATGCTGCCGCACCCTGTACAAGAGTGGTCAATATTTTTTTGCCGCTACCGACATTTAAATAAATCGAATCTATTCATTTTTTTCATTCATTCATTCAGAAGGCTTAACTTCAGAGTTAAAAGTAAACCTAGAGATGCCTTCCCGCATTTGTTGACGCGGCCAAGTAGAATCTGTTTATGAACGCGAACAACATGCGGCGTTGCGAACTTGTGCCGTATGTTTATTCCGTATTGGGATAATTGGCTTCCCTTCTATGGTACTAACAGCTAGAATCTGCTATAGACCATTCTGTCAGTTTGGCAACATCGCTATTTTATTGTTTAGTTATTCGTTGCGTCGTATTTATATTTATGACTTGATTTGACTTTCATAAACAGAACTACTTTACTGATTTGGTGGCAGTTTATTGTTGCTTAAGGGTATTCCGGTAATTATAACTATGAAAGAATTACGAAAATGTTGTATTATATTCAGAAATTGTAGAAATGAAAATCGAACCTTTACTGCCAGTATGGCAGTAAAGACTGGCAGTAAAGTGCTTTCCATTTGCGCTTAGGGGCGTCTCTGTGTTTACTTCTTACTCTCAGGATCTAAACATTAGGACTGATATAATTCTAACAATGAATGAATTACATATAGTTCGTTCACGAAAGTTTGAGCGCATAGTAGGCGTTTTTTTATTTATCTGAAGTTGGCAGTATTTGCTGTCATAACGTAAAATAAAGTCTACGTTGCCGAATGTACCCGGCGTCGTCCGACGAGCTTGCGAGTTATCAGAGAATTCTAGGCAATATTGACAACATTGCGTATCAGTCTGACAAGAAAATAAACAACATAACCTAAAATTTTAATATACACAGTGAAATATGCCAAATTTCCATGTCCAACCGACGGCTCAAACTTTCGTGAACGGACTATACATACATGTTTGATGATTTAAAAATATTTGCTTTTAGTTCCAACAGTTACCTCCTAAAGAATTGCATACAGCTAAAGTTCTCGGTATAACCGAGTCGGTAGCTGTGAAGATGATGTCCAATCAACCCATAAAGGTCAGTTAATGCCTATATATAAAAACTTACAATAACAATATATGCTTTTTTCAGACTGTTTCAGAACGTGTACTCAATAGATTTTATTTGACACTAATGTTATATGATCTTTGGAATGAAATGCCAATTTACGAAGCTGCAGATAAATATGGGGTATGATAATTTCAATTATAACAATAAGGAACTCTCATAGGCCGTCTTATTTTTACGGTTTTCTAACTTCCCTATAACGAAAGCGCTAAATCCGCAAAAAAATTCGTTATAAAGAAATTTCGTTATACAGAAATTTGTTTCTATAGTCGGCAATGTCGCGGTCGACTTCATTGATAAATTAAAGTTCATCATTCAAACTTAAGCACTTCCTTTTAGACATTCGCACAACTTTCACACAAGTGTAATGGTTAGATTGAAACGAAACAGCCAGGGGTGTATTTAAAACTGTTTCAGAAAGATCTCTCTGCCCGCCGTAATGATTCAGTTGAAGGTCGAAATTTATTACGTCCGGAAAAAACCCACCCTTATACCTTCTTACCAATACCCATTCGAAGAGTGATGTTCTTTGAATATTTCGTTATAGGGAGAATTTACTTCGTTTTAGACGGTGTTTTCAACATGAAATTTGGATTCAAGGTGCAATGTCTTATACGAAATTCGTTATAGGGAAGTTCCACTGTAATTGGTAATTAAAACAGTGTTTTTTTCAACTTCAGGTCGATAGAGGATTGGTGCAAAATTTAATGCAGTCGTCAGCTACATTTTCCAGCAACGTCATGAGTTTCTGTCAAGAATTAGAAGAATTTTGGCCATTTGCTCATCTTTTGAAAGGAATGAGCATGCGGTTATCTCATTGTTGTACGAGAGAATTGATGCCACTTATGGAACTACCAGCTGTAAAACAGGTACCTCTAAATTTTCATCTTGATGCAATCCTAGCTTTCTATTTGACTGAATAATTTTCCGAAATCACTTCAGTTGGAAGTGAAGTGATTTTGACAAATAGAACACGCCTTTTTCGGATGACAATAAATGAAACGAAAAGGTTTGAAATCAGAGTACCAAATAGGAATATCGACGATAGTTCGGAAGGAAATTCTAAAAGTAATATGAATTATTCATTACTAGCAATGAAAACCGAGGATAATAATTCACTTTTTGTTATGTTTAGAAGTAAATTGCAAACTTTGACCAAAATGTTATGTTATGTTATTGTTATGATGAACTGAAGTGATTGTGGAAATTAAACTGATTTTGTCAGAAAGCAACATCAGTTTGAAGTGATGCGCATCAGTTCAAAATCATAGCATTGGGGCTTTTCTATTTGGCTGATTAATTGAAGATATCACTTCACTTTGACCGAATCGACCAATAGGAATGCTGCGTTACTGATTTTGCATCAGTTTGGGAGTGATGCAGCTTCAAATAGAAAGGGCCTAATATTTCTTAACACATGTTCTTATTTTAGAGCCGCGCTAAACAATTGTTCAACGCTGGTTACAAAACCTTACATTCTATAGCTAAAGCCATGTTGAAGATTTAATCAGAGATATAGAATATTTGAACAGAAGAGTTGCTGTACAGTTGATTTCTGCTGCAAAGGTAAGTGACATCCTAATTCTTATAATCTTATAATTCGTGAAATTGTAGTATTTCGAACGAAAGTTATTGATATCCAGTGAACTAGTTATGTTATTTATGATAATAGTTTCTGTCTCTTATCAACAGCAGTATATCATTTACTAATTCTAAAGGGTTTTCCAATAAGAGGTGTTATTTTGGATATCCCGCTATTACGGTAGATGTCACGTTTGAAGCTGTCATTTTTTGACATTTGACAAGTAGAAACTACGATACACCCTTCAAGAACGCATTGAAATTATTAAAATTCGCTATAAAAATGGTGAAAATTTGGCAGAGACGGTTCGTAAAATTTTTGGGTCGTCGTGAAGCACCTTGTCGTACCGCGATAAAGAAATTGGTGAAAAAATGCGAGCTGTTGGGACAAGTTAGAGATGTGAAGATTAAACCTGTGCACGTTGCTCAAGAACAGCCGAGAATAATATGGCTGCTGTAGCCGAAAGTGTTGTAGAAAACTCAGGTTTGTCCATTTCTCGTCGTTCTTTGGAATTTGGCATTCGACAAACGTCGTTACACCGTATTTTGCATAAAGATTTGGGTCTTAAGGCTTATAAAGTTCAGTTAACACAAGAAACAATGAAACCATTGATCTTTCGCGGGAAAAGTTTCCGGACCGTGCTATTTTTCGAAGAAGTGATCACAATTGGCCACCGAGATATTGTGATTTAACACCTTGCGACTTCTTCCTTTGAGGCCACGTGAAAAAGAAGGTCTACGCCAATAGCCCAGCGTCGATTCAAGACCTCAAAGATGGAATTCGTGAGGCTATGGAGGACATAGGGCAGCCACTTTACGATTTGGTTATGGAAAATTTGATTAAAAGAATATGGTCCTGTAAGCGTGGTCGTGGTGGTCATTTGCCTGATGTTATTTTCCACCATTACGGCATAGCTTCTTCTTTATAATGAAAATGAAACATCCGATCATTTATATTGAAAAATGGCATTTTTCTTTGAATATCAAAATAACACCTCTTATCGGAAAACCCTTTACATTATTAATCTGTGACTATTGAATTTATTAGGTTAGGTTAGTATAACCATTGGTTATATCATCTAACGAATTTTCATACTAACCTAACCTAATTAGAGATATTCAGAAAACTCACTTTATTTGGTTTTATAACAACAAAACTTATCATTTTTACAGATGTTGCTCTTAGAAAAGGTTGAAAACCTAAGGGAAGAAGCAGAAGATGTTTTGAATGGAGTAAATAATGACGGTTATCAGAATAATCAGTTTAATATGAGTTTACCTCGTTGAAATATGAGTTATGCGTTCGGAAGTGTTATATGTTGAATTTTTCTTTTTATTGCGATGTGATAATAGATATATTTCTGGTATTCTTTACCTTGTGTCTTAAATATGATGAAATTTTCTGGCTATGGATATTTTTTATATTCCTTGTGATAGCTATTTGTATTTTCTGTAATAAAAAACCAATAGTGAAATATCCCTCAGCTTTATTATTTGACGATAACTCAAAATTTTCCATACTGCTCCACTGTTTTTTCCTAATAACCTACTTCTTCAGTCAGTGTAGATAAGTATAAAATTCTATAGAAATAAAAACAAAATACATACATTCAACTATATCTATTTATCTCTTTTTGTACAGACATGGGTTTAAACTTAAATTAGGCAACCCTTTGCCTTTTTTAGTATTTGCGACTTTTTTGAAGTCTATAAAGTAAAAAAGATTGTGCGATAAATCTTTGTAAATATTCTGAAATCCAAAACACTGAACTCCTTTAATGAACGCGTCCACATCATCGAATCTGCTCTCTACCTCAGCAATTTTCAGGATTCCTCTGAAAATATGCAAATAAATGAGATTACAATACAATACATTACTCGTATGCCTTCCTCATTGTAGAGGCCTGAATAATTTATTTTCATCGTAACAGACAACTAGTGAACCCACGAATCTACATTTTTAAGCGGATCAATATTTTTCGGGTAGATCAATTGAACCGGTAGATCAGATGAACGGTAGGTCAGTTGAACTGATAGATCAAATGAACGGTAGGTCAGATGTTGTACCCAAGGATCTAATGAGCAAAAAACAAGAACTAGCGATAATCAAACGATATAAAAGACAATTAGAGAAGTTGTAAAAGTATAAATTACATAAACACAATCTTACCCGATTTTTAAAACTCTATTTGCTTCTTTCAAGTAATCCTGAAGATTGGTTCCCATCAAAGAAAGACAAAATACGGCAACGTCCACACTTTCTTTAGCTAACGGAACATTAGCCATATCACATGCTGTAACCCTCTCATTGGTCGCGGCCAAATCGAATGAGTGAACTTTTTGTTTAACTTCCTGGGCAATTTTCGCATCGCCACAGCCAAAATCTGCTATCTCGTGAGATTTATTCCTGCAAGAAAATACAGGTTTGGAAATTCACATCGATAGTCAATGAATCAGACAGATAATTTTCCCGTACAGTTGAACAGTTATACAGGGTGTTGGAATTTAGAATTCTTAGTAACCTTTGAAATTAATATTTTATCAAGTTTGTATTGAAAAAATAAGAGAGTTGACAGTAAGTGACAATAAAGAAATTGACTAAGAAATTTCGTCTTTTTTACTGTTCAGTAATTAGACTAAGACTGAACACAGGGTGACCGGACGATTGACGTCCAAAAGTAAAAAACAGGTCCCTCGTCTCATGGGGTATTCGAATCACCCCCATGTATGTTATGCGATTTTCACGGTTTCCGAGTTATGAATTTTTTTATGAACTTTTGAGAAATTTCAACTTGACCATTTTAAAAAAGATATTTAAAAAAAAGTACAAGAGTTTTCTGATATATTTTTTTTTAGATAAATCGCCATAAAATGTTCTTTTATACATAAAATAACCAGCATCGTAAATTTGATAAAAATTAAAGAAATTTTGTTCTCAAGTGAAAAAGTTACGTATTTTGGATCATGATCTAAATTTACAAATTCAAATTAAAAATGTAAACAGTCTACTTCATGGTTTCTCAGTAGGCTTAAAAACTGCGCTCAACACTCAGCTTTCAGAATCATTAATAAAAAATGGTACTCAACAGTCTAGTTTTGCTAGAATTAGCCTCCAAAGTCAGCGAGGTGGAAAAAATCAAAGAACTAGACGCATACTCAAAAATTATTTTTTGCCATTTTAAGATTTTTAAGAATTCGCTTTAGGAGAAAAGTTTTGGATAAGAAAAAGAAAAAGGTATGGCAATAAATCACACATCATGTAGATAAAAAAAATTTATTAATAAAAATAACAATAAAAAAATAAATGAATAAATAAATTTTGTGGTGTTTTATGTGTATTGAGGCTGGAGGTGGCCTTTTTGTAAACCTATTGTAAATTTTATACATAAATTTCTTTTTATCTACATGATGTGTGATTTATTGTCATACCTTTTTCTTTTTCTTATCTAAAATGTTTCCTCTAATGCCAATTTTCATTAATTTTCAGCATTTTATATCATAACTTGATCAGGAAAATCTTAAAATGGCAAAAAATAATTCTTGAGTAAATGTCTAGTCCTTTGATGTTTTCCACCTCGCTGACTTTGAAGGCTAATTCTAGCAGAAGTAGACTGTTGAGTACCATTTTTTATTAATGATTCTGAAAGCTGAGTGTTGAGCGCAGTTTTTAAGCCTACTGAGAAACCATGAAGTAGCCTGTTTACATTTTTAATTTAAATTTGAAAATTTAGATCATGATCCAAAATACGTAACTTTTTCACTTGAGACCAACATTTCTATAATTTTTATCAAATTTACGATGCTGGTTATTTTATGTATAAAAGTACATCTCATGGCGATTCATTTACAAAAAAAAATATATCAGAAAACTCTTGTACTTTTTTTAAATATCTTTTTCAATATGGTCAAGTTGAAAATTCTCGAAAGTTCATAAAAAAATTCATAACTCGGAAACCGTGAAAAATCGCATAACATACATGGGGGTGATTCGAATACCCCATGAGACGAGGGACCTGTTTTTTCTTTTGGACGTCAATCGTCCGGCCAGCATGTATATTCGAGAGATTTACGTGCTACGTAACTGTCTAAATTTACTTACATTTTTTTAATGCTCTTGATAATAATATCGACTGGATTGACTGGCCATCTATCCACTTGTTGTCTGAAGCCCTCATGATAAGCTTTAAAAGAATCGGGATCACTTTTGAACATATTTTGAGCGTCTTTGCTTGGTGAGCAATACAATTGTTCATTTAAATATCTAAATCTCGACGATTTAAGTTTTGCTAGCATTCTTTCTCGCAAAGATAAAGTCTTAGAACTTTGGTTGCTGTTACTTCTTTTTACTAAGGACGTATCTTCAACAGAATTTGAACCAAGGGTATCATTTATATCCCAGTCTTCGGTTTTAATTCCTCGTCAGAAATTGTGTTTTTAGATTTTTTCCTTTTCTTTTTAGTCTTTTTTTCTGCTTCAACAATATCAGACTTGATTTTTTCAGTCATCTTTCTGGAGATTTTTGAGTTTTTTCTTTTTTTTTCGTTTATTTTTCGATCTATTTTCTTCTTGGCTATTGTTGGAAAATGTTTGATTAGCATCTTCTGAAAACAGATTTTTTTGGTCTTCTTCCCCACTACCCAGTTTTGTCTTCAACATATTTTTCATGTGTTTAATGTTTGGCAGATTTTTCAATTTTGGTTTTTTTCTTTTCTTCCTCAATTTTTCATGACTAGTGTTCACTTGATTTCCATTCGATGTATTTGAATTATTACATTCTAACGTTTGCTGCTTCTGTTGGTTAATTTTTTTTTCTTTTTTGTCACAAAATTTTTTATTTGTCCAGATTTTCACCAAAATTCTTGACCAATTTCTCATTTATCTGTTTTTTTTTTTTCTTCAATTTTGCTTTGACAATTTTACCACCGTTTTTGAGCTTTTCTTTGCGTTTGCCCTTGCTTTTACCATCCAGCTGAAAGCAAAGGAATATATTCGAAAAATTATGTAATTTTGTAAACCGTGAACATGATAACTTTATGAGTTCAACACTTGAAATCTTCAGGGTATGTCTAAGTTTATAACTGCATTCATAGTATTAGAAGAGGAAACCATATAGAGCAAGAGCCCGTGAACCCCAGACCTTCGTTATTTTATAAAAGCTGAAAACTTGTCTACGCATGCTCTCAACACAGGTAAGAACGATGGACCATTATGAGGTTTGGGTTACCCTGGCTTTGGCAGTAAACGGTATTAAAGGGGTGTAAAATACTGATCTAATTTCGTCAAATTATAAAGTGTGATTTTTTGATATTACCTTCAGAATATCATTAAAATCACGTCATAAATTGCCAGACACTTACTATAGTGGCAACCCCTTGCCAGACACCCTTAATGTTCATTAAATTATATGTAATTCTCTTACGTTATAGTATAAAAGCTGATTTTTATATATAATTTAGGTAATAATAAGATAATGTTTCCTCATTAGCCAGACATTTTTGATAGTGCCAACCCTTTGCCAGACAAGCTTCTAGTTTAGCTGTAGGTGCGAGCGCGAGACACTTAAATGATTAGTTATATAAATCTGTACCAAAAAATTTATTTGCATAAGTCATTATAATCATGCCGTTTCACTCGCACCCACTCATATATACTGTCTCGCGCTCGCACCTGCAGCTAAACTACAAATTGTCTGGCAAAGAGTTGGCACTATCAAAAATGTCTGGCTAATGAGGAAACATTATCTTATTATTACCTAAGTATTATATATAAAAATCAGCTTTTATACTATAACGTAAGTAGAATTACATATAATTTAATGAACATTAAGGGTGTCTGGCAAGGGATTGCCACTATAGTAAGTGTCTGGCAATTAATGACGTGATTTTAATGATATTCTGAAGGTAATATCAAAAAATCACACTTTATAATTTGACGAAATTAGATCAGTATTTTACACCCCTTTAATACCATTTACCTGCCAAAGCCAGGGTAAAAAGATAAATGGCAAATTTTCCACAATACCAGAGTGATAAAGAATTAGAAGAATTTTTTCTGGTATAATTTTGTAGCTTCACACATATAAACCTTATTCTAGGTTAATGATAAGCATTTCAAATTTATATACTTTTTTATTTTGTACTATTTCAATAGAAGTAACTCCTTTTAATTTTGGGTTGCGGCAAAGAAGAAACTTCACGACTTTCTGCCAACAGTTGTTGTTGCTTCTTCCTAAAAGCTGTCAATGGCTGTTTGAAAGTCTTGTAGTACTTCAAAACCTCTCGAACATCATCCACATCGTTATTAGCAATTGTCATCAAAAACGCAGTCAAGTCTATCAAAACTTCGTCATCATATCCATTCCAAGGTTCAATATTAAACAGATTATCTTTATGAAATTTGACAGATTCGTCGTTATAATCTATAACGATCACTTTACTGAGATCTCTATTCAGTTTATCGAGATTCTTTACGTGATGACCGTCAACGAAATGAGTGGCATCCCTAACTAATTTGTAGGAAATCAAATTCTTCGGATCGATAGCCTCACAAAGTGGAAAAACAACCATTCCTTGTTCAGCTGTAAAAACCACTATTTCATATAACCCTGATAGGTTTTCGAGAAGGTAGTTCAGACCAGGACGTTTCTTGAATCGCCACCCAGTCTTGTAAGTCCAATCAGGATGTACTAGAACATTTTTTAACTCCAGAACTAGTGTATACGTAGGTTGATGATATGGAGGTTTCAAAGGATCTGGCAACAACTTTTCCCGAGACGGTTGCTGAATAAATAAAGTCAACATTTGTACAGCTTTCAAGCAACGATAAACGTATTGTTCGTGTAGTGGAAGTTTCGAGAATTCATCCTCAACTACGTTTCCATCGTCATCTACAATTGGACTTCCATATTTTATGAATAAGAAGGATCCTATCGTTGCTATACTTATCCCCAACGTTACTAACGAATATTTCAATGATTTCGTAGAATGTTCTTCCTCATTTTTGTTTGTATTTATATATTCAGATACTTTGGTTCCAGTGTTAGTTACGGTAACTCTTTGGGGACAATGTGTATGATATAATAAAGAAGTGCATCGGACTAAGCTAGACTTTTTGTACGCACTGAGCGGTATGTAAGAACCAACAAAATTACAGTAAGATTTTGGAAACCTGAAGTTAATCAAAGGAAGGATCTGTTTCCATTTGAAATTCATGACTGTTCTGTCACGAAAACTCATACTTCATAAACAGGGCCTTCTCTAGAGTTACAATATTTCACAACCTTCAGCAATAAATTTCATAATTTTTACCTTGAATAAATTGTTGCATATTTCATCGCCTACAGTGTTAGAGTCCCACTGGGGCGTTGCAAATTTTCCCATTTTCTACAAGAAGTCACATAAAATAACGGCAATAATGAATAACTTCAACTAACGAACGAACTTGACCAGATGATAAACAATAAACAAAAATTCATAACCTAAAAAACTCGGTTAATACCACAGAACAGTAATTAGTACCATAGAATAAAAAAATAATTTTTTGAATTGTTACTTTCAGAATTTGTTGTGTTTGTGCATTTTTTAACAATGGTTTTGGTTTAGGAATACCTCAAATTGCTAATAAATAGCTAGTATATTGGAAAATGACTTGAAATTTTTCCCGTTTATCAAATTTTCAACATGGGAAAAGGATTTTTTCTTGCGAGTGCTACACAATTGAAATTTTACACGTGTGGATATATCTCGATGATTTCGAATATATCTTTTTCGAAATTTTTGCATCGATCCTCAACAAATTTAGGCCAATAAGCACAATTTCTCATACGTAATTTATATAACAAAATTGAAGTTTTCAAAACACTTGAATGAAACTTTGAATGTGCGTCACTCTAAAACAGCAGAAATGTATGGAATACCTTAGTTTAGTTTCTCCCTTCAAAAATGATTCATGATTGTCCAAGAAATCAATAACAACTTAACGAAGTCTCTTAAGGGATATCGATCAAACATGAAACCATCGAAAATATAAATATACGGTCCCATTTCTTGACAACACTTTTATTTCCTTCCCAGTTGAATCATTCATAGATCAGATCTAGGTAATTTTCTATGCCGGCATTCTCAATTTGAATCAAGCAACTGGAGAAAACAAATGTGATTAACTTATTGACAAAACACGATAATTTTTCTTTCGCAATGGAAACGGCAAATGAAATGTTCACAACCAAGCAATACGGAAATAAACAGGTGAGTGGAAACCATTAATTGTTTCTCAGCGATGGTGAATTGATACGAATTCTTTCTGCAGATACGTTTCCCCGTTGACGATTTGCCAAAATATGAAATCCGAACAGATGCAAATCTTTTCTCCGCATCTGTCCCAGGACCGAGTCATGCCAGAAATTTCGAGAACGGATCTCACGAGCTGATTTTGTTTGAAAATCAAAACAGTGAAAATTTCAGGAAAAGATTGGTAAATATATTTAGAAAATTTGAAATAGTTCCGCTTGAATGGAAATATCAGTGTTGAAGATTTATTTGAAATCTGACTAAGTGGTACGCCACTGAGATATTTCAAAGTTACAGTTATTTTTTAATTCTTCGTTTAATTTGTGACAAAAATCTTTTCTGCGTTTTTTCTTGTGGGCGCCGTTTTTGAGCGCCCGTTCTGTACTTAAAGGAGTGCTATATCGTTTTTCCCAAATGTCTGTAATTTTCTAATTTTGAGTGTTATTCAGATACACCCTGTATACCGGGTGTCCCGGAAAATGTGGAAAATCTCTCGGATTCAGATAAAACATGAAAAATGAAGATGACAAGTTCCCATAATTTTTTTCCTAGCGGCCCTCCCTACGAAGATACGACCTCCTAAATGACGCCACTGGAAATCCATTTTAGCGGAATAAGTTTCAAACTACTCGATATAATTTGATGAAAATTTGATATGATTAATAGTATTAAGGACCTCTTAAATCACCGCACTCAAATTTCAATTAGCTTGTTCAGTTTACCAGTGGCGGACTGGGTTGTACATTTTAATGCTTACATTCTTAACACCCTGTATGATAAGGTGCTAAAAAAACAAATTTGGATACCTTGAACATTAAGCTAAAGAAAAGGTACTCTTGTTCAGTGTCGATAAAATGAACCGTTTTCGAAAAAAAAATAATGAAAGAAGTAACTAATTGAAATTTATTCCACTAAAATTTCTAGTGGCGTCATTTAGAAGGTCGCTAGGAAAAAAAATTATGGGAACTTGTCATCTTATTTTTTTATGTTCTATCTGAATCCGAGAGATTTCCCACATTTTCCGGGACACCCTGTATAATTTACAGGGTGTTTCCTAAACATGCGGCAAAAATTCAGGGGGTTGTTCCTGGACTTTTTTAAGCATGTTCTGTTTTTCGAAGATACAGGGCGAACAACATTTTTCATATTTTTAAAATTAATAATAGTTTAAATGAAAATGCGTAGCGCACTGTGTTTACTAAGTAGGTTACAATTTATTTTTAAATTTGTTTAACAACATTCCAATTACTAAAAACGGCCAGTTTTTTGACTCAAAATTTATAAGTTCAGATGGTAAAGGAATACAGATTGAACACGGTTTTCATTTGAATTCGATTTTTTGGCTAGAGGTGGTCATTTTCAACAGTTTTTGTAGGTTAAATTAAATTTTCATGTAATTTTTTATAATAAAATGTTATTATCTAAAATTTTGTTTCCCCTGTATCTTCGAAACAAGAGGTTTTTCAAAAATCATCAAAGGACAAAATATTCTTAGAATAGTCCAAGGAACAACCCCCTGAATTTTTGCCGCATGTTTAGGAAACACCCTGAATAGCAATGCGAATATTTGTGTTCTTTTTCAGTTTGTTTCCGGTGTAAACGGAAACCAAGAATACAATGGTCAATTTTTGCAAATTGATAGTAGCAGTTGTCAATACATCTCACCACCAAGAAAGAAGAGAAGAAGGAAGAATAATTTGGTTGACTTTGTTTCGAACTACACCTCAGTGCAGAATGTACAGGGTGGTGGTTCTGAAACGATCGGGATTCCTGATGAGGTAAATATACAGGATGTTGGCTCTCTCTATATTCACTTCGTTTCATTTTATTTATTAACTCGAGGGGGTAGAGAACGAATATGCAATTAGCTTTTCCATAAAATAATTACAGGGTGTGGCAGCATAACTTACTTTTTTTAAAACTTAATAATACGCATTGTATGAATCAGAAAATTTTTATTCGTTTTTTATAATATAGGCACATACATAAAGTTTTGTTTTACCCAGTTTTGAAGATAAAATCAGGTAGGTGACGTCCCCCATTCTCCATACACTGAGTAAACCGATTTCTGGCGTTTGTCATGACTCCAGCCAGTATAGCAGGCGTTATGTTGGCAATTTCTTCCTGGATGTTGTTCTTCAAATCTTGTAGGGTCCTTGGACGGTTCACATAAACACGAGATTTCAAAAAACCCCATAGAAAAAAGTCACAGTGTGGTGTGCAATTTCCTCAAGTGGAATTATTGGTCCCTGGTTCTTTGAGGAAAATGAAGTCACAGTGACAGTGAATTCGGACCGGTATGTAAACATGTTACAGGAATTTTTTCCCACGGCTAGATGAGTTGGACTTAGGGGACATTTGGTTCCAACAAGACAGTGCAACGGCACACACTTTAAGAGCATCGATGGCTGTTTTGAGGGAAAACTTCCCAGAGCGCCTTATCTTTAGGGGTGATTTGGAGTGGCCGGCTCGCTCTCTTGATTTGATCCCTGTGACTTGTTTCTATGGGATTTTTTGAAATCTCGTGTTTATGTGAACCGTCCAAGGACCCTACAAGATTTGAAGAACAACATCCAGGAAAAAATTGCCAACATAACGCCTGCTATACTGGCTGGAGTCATGACAAACGCCAGAAATCGGTTTACTCAGTTTATGGAGAATGGGGGACGTCACCCACGTCATTTTATCTTCAAAACTGGGTAAGACAAAACTTTATGTATGTGCCTATATTATAAAAAAAGAATGAAAATTTTCTGATTCATACAATGCGTTCTATTAAGTTTTAAAAAAAGGAAGTTGTGCTGCCGCAACCTGTATTTTTCCAAATATTCCGCAATTCAATTTAATTCAACTAATTCAAGAGATGACAGTGTGTGTACACCTTTAGCTTCTGACCAAATGACATCAATAGAAAAGTTTTTTTCAGCTATAGTGACCTGGGTCATTTTATTTATTGATTCGAGGGCGTAGAAAACGAATTAGGAGTTAGTTTTTCAATAAAATAAATAGTTTTCGAAATAATCGACTTTTTGTGGAAAAATCAGGAAAAATTGGTCAACTTTGGAGTGCTGTAGCAGACAGAAAAGTAACATTGGACGAATGCTGATTTTTTTTATTGTAGATTGATCCTTTACGAATAAGAATATGCAGTTTTTATTTACATATCGCCAAAAGTTCAGATTTTCTGATTTTTTTCGCGAAGGTCCAATTTTTTCGATTTTTCATGAACCATAACTCTAAAAATAAATAAGATACGGAAAATCTGTCTGGATAGAATTAATCTACGCCCTCGAATTAGTAAATGGTGTAATTTTGACGGCGATCAGAATCGAAAAATTTTCGCCCAAAAATCGCAATTTTTTCCATACATATGTATGGAAATTTTGCCAAAAATCGAACCCTCTCTGATCGCCACCAAAATTTCATCATTTACTAATTCGACGGCGTAGATTAATTCTATCCAAACAGATTTTCCGTATCTTATTTATTTTTCAAGTAGTGGTCCTTGAAAAATCGAAAAAATTGGACCTTCGGGAAAAAAATCAGAAAATCTAAACTGTTCGCGATAGGTAAATAAAAATTGAATATTTCGATTTGTAAAGGATCAATCTACAATAAAAAAAATCAGCATCTGTCCAGTGTTATTTTTCTGTCTGCTACAGCACTCCAAAGTTGACCAATTTTTCCGGATTTTTCCACAAAAATTCGATTATTTCGAAAATTAATCATCCTATGGAAAAAATAGTTGCATATTCGTTTTCTACGTCCTCAAATTAATAAATAAAATGACCCAGGTCGCTATAGCTGAAAATTTTTTTTTTTTATGTCATTTGGTCAGAAGCTAAAGGTGTACACACACTCTCACTCTCATCTCTTGAATTGCGGAATATGAAATCGATTTTTCCAATAGGTTTTAGGCGAAATCTACCACAAAGCGTCGTCGCAAGATTGTCTTGAACAAGGCACCGACGAAAGAGTAGATGAAGTTATGAAAGCGGCCAAATCCTTGTTCTCCAAAAGGACGAGAACCTTGTACCACTGGATGCACCCGAACGCGCCAAAACAGCTCATAAAAGCAGCTGTTTCTGCGTCCTGGGACTCTTTGGGAATCCAGGAAAAGCAGTTTTATGTTTCTCAAGTAAGTTTTGATATATACAGGGTGTTTGGTAATTCGACGTAATCCTTCGAAGGGGATATAGAGGGTTTTCCAATAAGAGCTGTTATTATGATATTAAAATAAAAATGCCATTCTTCAATATAAATGATCGGATTTTTATTTCATTATAAAGAAGAAGCCATGCCGATAATAGTGGAAAACATCAGACAAATGACCATCACGACCACGACCACATCTTTTTAATGAAATTTTCCATAACCAAATCGCCAAAGTGGCTGACCTATGTTCTCGATAGCCCCACGAATTCCATCTTTGCGGTCTTTAATCGACGTTGAGCTATTGGCGTAGACCTTCTCTTTCACGTGGCCCCAAAGGAAGAAGTCGCAAGGTGTTAAATCACAAGATCTCGGTGGCCAATTGTGATCACCTCAGAGATAACACGGTCCGGAAACTTTTCCTGCAAAAAATCAATGGTTTCGTTGCTTGCGTGGCACGTAGCGCTGCTAGTTGAAAGTAAACGTTGTCCAGATCAATACATCCAATTTCGGCCATAAAAAATCATTGATCATCTCTCGATAGCGCAATCCATTCACCGTAACTGTTACTTCAGCCTCATTTTCGAAAAAGTAAGGTCCAATGACTCCGCCGGACCATAAAC
The DNA here is from genome assembly GCA_013421045.1 of Propylea japonica. NCBI lineage: Eukaryota > Metazoa > Arthropoda > Insecta > Coleoptera > Coccinellidae > Propylea > Propylea japonica. The sequence goes on from CM024244.1 coordinate 20,329,242, forward strand.
CGCACCAAACAGTGACACGTTGAGGATAGAGAGGCTTTTCAACAATAACTCTTGGGTTTTCCGAGCCCCAGATTCCACAATTTTGCTTTTTGGCAAAGCCACCGAGGTGGAAATGGGCCTCATCACTCAAGATGATCTTTCTATGGAATTCCGGATCAATCAGCAAAGACACGACGTTGTTGATGATCGACCGGCTTGAGTTTTTGTGTTAACTGAACTTTATAAACCTTGAGACCCAAATCTTTATGCAAAATACGGTGGAATTACTTTTGTGGAATGCCTAATTCCAAAGAACGACGAGCAATGGACAAACCTGGGTTTTCTTTAACACTTTCGGCTACAGCAGCAATATTCTCGGCTGTACTTGAGCGACTTGCACGGGTTTTATTCTTCACATCGCTAACTTGTCCCAACAGCTCGAATTTTTCCACCAATTTCTTTATTGCGGTCCGACAAGGTGCTTCACGACGACCCAAAAATGTTTGAGTTTTACCAACCGTCTCTGCCAAATTTTCACCATTTTTATAGTGAATTTTAATAATTTCAATGCGTTCTTGAATATATCGTTCCATTTTTATTAATGGCGTAGTTTCTACTTGTCAAATGTCAAAAATTATAGCTTCAAACGTGACATCTACCGAAATAGCGGGCTATTCAAAATAACACCTCTTATTGGAAAACCTTTATATCGCCACTAGCAGACCAACAGACGTTGCTCTGTATACACCAAAATTCATTCAATTCGATCTAGCCGTTTAGTTGCAGATTAGATTAATTACCTAGATAACGACTACAGCGCCACCTGTTGATCTGATTTATGATCATAAACATACGGGCATCAGGCAATCCAAAATATATTCATACATCCCTCACACTTCGGTACCTTCTCCTACCCGCCTAGTGCCTACCTCGGAGACGCATTTTGGTGCGATTTCATCTTCAACCTGCCATATCTTTTGATGTATTCATCATAATTGAATGATGTAAAAGGCAATTTCGTTCTAAATTAAATACTGGGTATGAACGACGTATTTAATTGGATAAGGATCAATAGCGTATTCATAAAAAAAATACTCCCAAATAATGCATAATTTTGAGAAACATTCGGAAAACTTCAAAAGGTGATTATGAGTAAACCTTGAAAGATAGATATATGCTATCGCGGACTTTTTTGTAGAACTATTGAAGAGGTACATTTCCCCTTAGATTATTCACAACATTGTGAATAATCTAAGCATTTCCCTCAGACATTGTTTCTATGTACGTCTTACGGTTTTTGCAGCGCACCTGAAAATAGCTGATTTTGGTACTCATATTTTTTATCATTGAAGTTATAGTAGGTTTCCTTAATTTTCTCGGGTGAAAAGTATAGCCTATGTTACTCAGGGATATTGTAGCTTTCTAAGAGTGAAATAATTATTGAAATCGGTCTAGTAGATTATGAGTTAACACTTATCAAACCCACGAACATACAAATCTTTCCTCTTCATAATACTAGTATAGATAATTAACTTTTGAACTACATATTTCTTCATTCTAGGTTCTCGGTCGATTCGGTTTTTCCCAATGTAATCTGATGGTAAACCCTCAACTGGGAGGAATCAAGGAATTGCCACAAGTGCCCGAAGTTCCACAATTCAACGATATTTCAGCCAACGAACTGAGGAACGCCATTTCAAGTATTACCATAGACGGAAATAATGTTTTCATTACGGAACCTCCAATTTCCTACGCCACTGGTGGTCAGAAAAAAAGACGTGGTAGACCACCGGGTAGCAAGAACAGGAAATGTATAACAGGAGAATCCTTGGAACCCCTGAATCAGGATTTCCAGGATGATCCTGAATTGAGCGAAGAATTGCAGCAGTTTGCCATGAATTTAAGTATACCGTGAAGTTATTTTATGTCGATTTATTGTGAAATTAATTAAAATTTTTCCACTTTTTCTAGACTGTAGTGATTCTTGATAAATATATTCGATAAAAGTAATGAATTGCGTTTTTAATCTAAAGGGTTTTCCAATAAGAGGTGTTATTTTGAATAGCCCGCTATTTCGGTAGATGTCACGTTTGAAGCTGTCATTTTTTGACCTTTGACAAGTAGAAACTACGCCATTAATAAAAGTGGAACGATACACGCTTCAAGAACGCATTGAAATTATTAAAACTGACTATAAAAATGGTGAAAATTTGGCAGAGACGGTTCGTAAAACTCGAACATTTTGGGGTGGTCGTGAAGCACCTTGTCGGAGCGCAATTAAGAAATTGGTGGGAAAATTCGAGCTGTTGTGTCGTGGATTGCGATATCGAGAGATGGTTAATGATTTTTTAGGCCCAAATTGGATAGTATTGATCCACACAAGCAATGAAACCTTTAATCTTTTGCGGGAAAAGTTTCCGGACCGTGTTATCCTACGAAGAGGTGATCACAATTGGTCACCGAGATCTTGCGATTTAACACTTTGCGACTTCTTCCTTTGGGGCCATGTGAAAGAGAAGGTCTACGCCAATAGCCCAGCGTCGATTCAGAACCTTAAAGATGGAATTCGTGAGGCTATCGAGGACATAGGGCAGCCACTTTGCGATTTGGTTATGAAAAATTTCATTAAAAAGATATGGTCCTGTAAGTGTGGTCGTGGTGGTCATTTGCCTGATGTTATTTTCACTATTAACGGCATAGCTTCTTTTTCATAATGAAATAAACATCCGATCATTTATATTAAAAATGGCATTTTTCTTTGAATATCAAAATAACACCTCTTATTGGAAAAACCTTTACTATCATGATCCTAGAACATACTGTTATAATTTATACCCTTATACCTATCTGTTCAAGCAAAGTAATTTGTAAACGAACATTATTTTATTTGTGATGATCTAGTCATCACGAATAAGAGGTACAGTAAAATATTGTCATTTTCTTCCCAAAAATAGACCTCTCATTTTATCTTCTTCAGTTAAATATGGCCACCTGCAAAAAGAAACTCCTAAGTATACCTAATATGTGGTGTCTACAAGATATAGATACGAGGATGAGGATACCTATATTGAAAAATTCTAGTACAGAATCAACTAAAATTTCAATTTTAAGATAAAGAAAAAATGACAAACAAAGAATTCTTCGCCTTTGAGGAGCCTATAAATTGAGGATTGTATTCATTTCGATGATTACTATTTTCAATTTATCTATTTTTCTAAAATTTCAATGTCTGAATATGTTATTTCTCAACGTAAAATCAATAACTTATTGATACTTACGCTCCCTCTACTGATAGTAGTCTTTGTAACAGCATAAAACATGCAACAAACAAAAACTTGAAATACATTTTTTTCAAATTGAGAAAGGAAAGTAAGAAACGAGTGTTTCCCTCTATAATATTGATTTATTTCTCTTTTGAGCTCATTATATACGTACAGCTGAAAATGATAAAGTACAACTATACTTTATCATCATGAAGATAATTTAAATTTTACTAGACAGAATAAAATTGAAGCCCGAATTACCGAAATTGCCACTAAAATTTTGAGTTGTTTTAAAATATAAAATACAGCTCCAGATAGTCAAGATAGCTATGAAAGTAAGTACTTTCCAATTGAAATATCATGGAAACAAATTTACAGGGTGTCCCAAATTGTCCCTACAGGCAATATCTCGACTCTCAGTCAAAATAGAATGTTCAAACAGAAAATATTCTAAATGAGAGCAAAAACTCTTATCTCTTGTCATCTTCCTCGTTTACATGAAGTAGGAAATTGCAAGAAATAGTTATTTAATAAACTAGGTTATTAAAGACAGCGACTAATGGTCAAGATATTTTAATGCGTGAGCGGAGCGAACGCGTTAATAGTTCGAGACCATTAGTCGCTCGATTAATAACCGAGTTTATTACAAGATTTTTCCGACGATCTCAACATGAATAGTGTATAAATACTTGATTGAAATACATTCTCAATTCGCACAAGACATACATTTGACGTAAAGGAATTTCTATGTTTCTATGTTCCAGTAGAGTTTTGACATTTCTCGTAGTTCTTCTGAATACTTTGTGAACGGTTGCCATGAGGATTGCACATTAAAATAGCCAAAAAATTGAGCATTAAAATGGGTCATTAACGCTCAATTTCGTACACATTAAAAGCACCTTTTATTTCGAGGTCGGCGGAAATAGAAATTAAATGGTTATCTAAAGTGTCATTCATATTCTAGAAAAATTTGTGTCTTTAGTGGCCATTACGGTAATTTATGCTTCAAGTTTTCTGCCTAATAAAATCCATATTATCTTTATAACTATACATTATCATTTTCAGTTATATAAAGAGTTTGAAAGTGAAAATGAACTCAGAATGAAACACTCGTTTCCAGATATTCATTCTGAATAAGAAAAATGTATTTCAAGTTTTTATTTGTTGCATGTCTGCTTCTGTTACAAACTGTATTATTAGTCCAGGGACAGGCAGAGTCAGCGTAAGTCTATTTAAATTCATGACTATTCGAATACTAATTTTTGCTTAAACTGTGCCTAAATAACTACCTACTTTTCATCTCCAAAAGTATCACTTTCCCGAACACTTTTTTTTGAAATAAATATTTGCTAAATTCGTGAATTATTATACTTTTTTGGATCTTAAAACTCTCTCGCGAATATGTATTCAAAAAGGAAGAAATAATTTCGAAGATTCTATGTAAAAAAATTTAGCAGTAATGTAAACTTATGATAGAATCTGAAGCAGATAGCGAATTTTTTAAAACGGTATGTACGGGTTTTTCACTATAATTTGACCCCCCATTTAACTTTGTTACTGAAAAAGATACAAAAAAATTTTTCATATAAAAGTTTCACGAAATAAACTGAGGTTTTTTGATATGAGTCCAGAAACTGAAATATATACAGGGTGGCCAACATATTGATGGCAACTTCATTTTTTCGAATGGAACACCCTGTATATTTTTCTATGTTTGGCTAGCTCTTTTTCCCCGGATTTAGAATATGTAACATATGTTGGTCTATCTTTTTTATTTTGAGAACCACAGAGTTTCAAATTTTAACCACCTGCCAAGATCTGTAATCATTTTACAAGTGGCAGAGTGCGTTTACTGAAAATGCTCATTTTTGAAGTTATAATAACGTCAATGGGAAGATATACAGGGTGGACAACATTGAATGCAACTATATTTTTTTCAAATGGGATACCCTGTCCTGTATATTCTTCCTTTTTTTGATGGGGTATTTCCTCCTGATCTCGAATATAAATGCGTATGTGGATGTGTCTCTTCAATTTTCAGAGTTTCAAAGTTTTGAAATGATGACACCGAATAAAAAAATATGTGAAATACATACGAAATTCTTTATATCCAAACAATCTACTTGAAAGTATTATTTTAGAATGATATTAACAATATCATAACCAATGAAAAATGATAAACTATGGTAGTATGGTAAGAATAACATCAACTAAAGAAATTGCTCAAAATGACCACCTTCATTCAATACACATAGTTCATATAGTTGTCTCAAGTTGTTTAGACTATTTTTGATAGCATTAGTATGGCTCTGATTCAAGTCAGAAATTAAAACTTCAAAATTTGTTTCTAATCATTACGATATTATCATTATTCTTTGTGCGTTGACGGGATTAGTTCCGAATTATGGGTTTAATATTGGTTGATTTTATCATTAATATTATTCTCCGCTTTCATTGATTGTCATTATTGCTGAAGTAAATTTTTTCCTTCAGAAACGGGTGTGAAAACGTGTCCAACGGTGTTAAATCGGGACTATTAGGTGGCCATAAAATGGGTGCGCCATTACCAATCCAAAGATCGAATTGGCCACTTAAATATTCACGAACTTCCAAAACGCTATGCCAGATGGTTATTGAAATTTGAAGCTCTGTGGTGCTCAGAATAAGAAAGATAGACCAACATATGTAACATATTCGACATCAGGGGAAAAAGAGCTAACCAAATATGGAAAAATATACAGGGTGTTCCATTTGAAAAAATGAAGTTGCCATCAATATGTTGGTCACCCTGTATATATTTCAGTTTCTGGACTCATATAAAAAACCTCAGTTGATTTCGTGAAACTTTTATACGAAAAATTTTTTTGTATCTCCTTCAGTAACAAAGTTAAAGGGGGGGTCAAATTATAGTGAAAAACCCGGTACAGGGTGTTTTTTCAAGCTCACCCTGTATGTTTGAAAATGTTTTAGAATTATTACACAATCATTTTGTTTTACACTTAACATTTCATCAAGATTGATCAAGCCATACCAAAGTTTTGGATAAAAAAAAAATTGGTCAAATCGGATAAATCACCCTGTAGACTGTCAATAAAGGCCCCCTGTAGGCTGTCAATAAGGGCCCCCCAACCATTGTTTCGATACTGCCTTGACTAGTGTAAACTTCTCCTAAAATCTGACGGTTTCCTCAAGAATCACCCTGTATACATTTGAGGTACCTATTTTTTTCAGGAATAACCGAAATCAGTTGGAAGCTAAGGAAGAGGGCGAATAAAAAAAACGACTTCATCATTATTTTTACTGTTCAACACTGCAATGGTTAATAAATTAATGTTCATTTGAAAAATATTGTTTTATTATGATGGATACAATAATTACCCACAGTCAGGATATTAAATTTCATTTTCCGCCGACCTCGATTTTAATGTGTACGAAATTGATCATTAATGATCCATTTTAATGCTCAATTTATGCTATTTTAATGTGCAATCCTCATGGCAACGGTTCACAAAGTATTCAGAAGCACTACGAGAAATGTCGAAACTCTACTGGAACATAGAAATTCCTTTATGTTGAATGAATGTCTTGAGCAAAATGAGATTGTATTTCAATCCAGAATTCATACACAATTTATGTTGAGATCGTCGGAAAAATCTTGTAATCAACTCGGTTATTAATCGAGCGACTAACGGTCTCGAACTATTAACGCGTTCGCTCCACACACGCATTAAAAAATCTTGACCATTAGTCGCTGTCTTTAATAACCTAGTTGATTAAATAACTATTTCCGCCTACCTCGAAATAAAAGGTGATTTTAAGGTGTACGGAATTGAACATTAATGACCCATTTTAATGCTCAATTTATGCTATTTTCATGTGCAATCCTTATGGCAACCGTTCACAAAGTAGGTACTATAAATGACAGCAAAAACTCTTATCTCTTGTCATTTTCTTTGTTCACATGAAGTACGAAATTTCAAGAATTGGAAATTAAATGGTTATCTAAAGTGTTATTTATATTTTAGAACAATTTGTGTCTTTAGTGGCCATTACGGTAATTTATGCTTCAAAAGTTTTCTACCTAGTAAAATCCATAATTATCTTCATAACCATACATTATCATTTTCAGTTATATAAAGAGTTTGAAAGCGAAAATGAACTCAGAGTGAAACACTCGTTTCCAGATATTCATTCTGAATAAGAAAAATGTATTTCAAGTTTTTATTTGTTGCATGTCTGCTTCTGTTACAAACCGTATTATTAGTCCGGGGACAGGCAGATTCAGTGTAAGTCTATTTAAATTCATGAGTATTCGAATACTAATTCTGCTAAAACTGTGCCTAAATAACTACTTTTCATCTCCGATAGTATCACTTTCCCGCACACTTTTTTTTTCAAATAAATATTTGCTAAATTCGTGAATTATTATACTGTTTTGGATCTTAAAACTCTCTCGCGAATATGTATTCGAAAAGAAAGAAATAATTTCAATGATTCTATGTAAAAAATGCAGCAGTAATGTAAACTTATATGATAGAATCTGAAGCAGGTAGCGAATTTTTGAAAACGGTATGTACAGGGTGTTTTTTCAAGCTCACCCTGTATGTTTGAAAATGTTTTAGAATTATTACACAATCATATTGTTTTACACTTGAAATTTCATCAAGATTGATCAAGCCATACCAAAGTTTTGGATAAAAAAAATTGGTCAAATCGGATAAATCACCCTGTAGACTGTCAATAAAGGCCCCCTGTAGGCTGTCAATAAGGGCCCCCCAACCATTGTTTCGATACTGCCTTGACTAAGGTAAACTTCTCCTAAAATCTGGCGGTTTCCTCAAAAATCACCCTGTATACATTTGAGGTACCTATTTTTTTCAGGAATAACCGAAATCAGTTGGAAGCTAAGGAATAGGGCGAATAAAAAAATGACTTCATCATTATTTTTACTGTTCAACACTGCAATGGTTAATAAATTAATGTTCATTTGAAAAATATTTTTTTATTATGATGGATATCAATAATTACCCACAGTCATGATATTAAATTTCATTTTCCGCCGACCTCGAAATAAAAGGTGATTTTAATGTGTACGGATTGAGCATTAACGACCCATTTTAATGCTCAATTTTTTAGCCATTTTAATGTGCAATCCTCATGGCAACCGTACACAAAGTATCCAGAAGCACTACGAGAAATGTCAAAACTCTACTGGAACATAGAAACATAGAAATTCCATATTGTCAAATGTATGTCTTGTGCAAAATGAGAATGTATTTCAATCCAGAATTCATACACAATTTATGTTGAGATCGTCGGAAAAATCTTCTAATCAACTCGGTTATTAATCGAGCGACTAACGGTCTCGAACTATTAACGCGTTCGCTACGCTCACGCATTAAAATACCTTGACCATTAGTCGCTGTCTTTAATAACCTAGTTGATTCAATAATTATAAATGACAGCAAAAACTCTTATATCTCTTTCAATCTCCTCGTTTACATGAAGTACGAAATTTCAAGAATTGGAAATTAAATGGTTATCTGAAGTTTTATTTATATTTTAGAACAGTTTGTGTCTTTAGTGGCCATTTCGTTAATTTATGCTTCCAAGTTTTCTGCCTAGTAAAATCCATATTATCTTTATAACTAAACGTTATCATTTTCAGTTGTATAAATAGTTTGAAAGCGAAAATGAACTCAGAGTGAAACACTTTTTTCCAGATATTCATTCTGAATAAGAAAAATGTATTTCAAGTTTTTATTTGTTACATGTCTGCTTTTGTTACAAACCTTATTATTAGTCCAGGGACAGGCAGACTCAGTGTAAGTCTATTTAAATTCATGACTATTCGAATACTAATTTTTGCTTAAACTGTGCCTAAATAACTACTTTTCATCTCCAAAAGTATCACTTTCCCGCACACTTTTTTAAAAATAAATATTTGCTAAATTCGTGAATTATTAGGTATACTGTTTTGGATCTTAAAACTCTCTCGCGAACATGTATTTCAAAAAGTAAGAAATGATTTCAATGATTCTATGTGAAAAAATGCAGCAGTAATGTAAACTTATGATAGAATTTGAAGCAGGTAGCGAATTTTTGAGAACGGTATGTACAGGGTATTTTTTCAATCTGCAAATTTGATCTGAACTTATTTTAATGCTTACCCTGTATGTTTGAGAAAGTGTTGGAATTATTGAAAGTACACAATCATATTGTTTCATGCTGAAAATTTCATCAAGATTGATCAAGCCATACCAAAGTTATGGATAAAAGAAAAATCGGTCAAATCGGATAAATCACCCTGTAGATTGCCAATAAAGGTCCCCAACCATAAACCAAACATTGTTTTGATACTGCCTTGACTAGTGTAAACTTCTCCTAAAATCTAACGGTTTTCTCCAGAATCATCCTGTATACATTTGAACCTACCTAATTTTTTCAGGAATAACCGAAATCAGTTGCCCCAAGGAGAAGATTGACTTCATCATTACTTTTACTGTTTAATACTGCAATGGTTAATAATAAATTAATGTTCATTTGAAAAATATTTTTTTATTAAGATGGATATCAATAATTACCCACAGTCATGATATTAAATTTCATGTTCCGCCGACCTCGAAATAAAAGGTGAGTTTAATGTGTACGAAGTTGAACATTAATGACCTATTTTAATGCTCAATTCCAGCTATATTTTTGTGTGCAATCCTCATGGCAACCGTTCACAAAGTATTCAGAAGCACTACGAGAAATGTCAAAATTCTACTGGAACAAATTCCTTTATGTCAAATGAATGTCTTGAGCAAAATGAGATTGTATTTCAATCCAGAATTCATACCCAATTTATGTTGAGATCGTCGGAAAAATCTTGTAATCAACTCGGTTATTAATCGAGCGACTAACGGTCTCGAACTATTAACGCGTTCGCTCACACACGCATTAAAAAATCTTGACCATAAGTCGCTCTCTTTAATAACCTAGTTGATTAAATAACTATTTCCGCCTACCTCGAAATAAATGGTGATTTTGAGGTGTACGAAATTGAACATTAATGACCCATTTTAATGCCCAATTTATGCTATTTTCGTGTGCAATCCTCATGACATTGCACAAAGTACTTACTTTAAATGACAGAAAATAGTATATAACATATATTACTAGCAAGGTAAGAGGGTTTTTACTGGCGAATGGAGGATATAATTGACGAGCTGCAGGCGAGTCAGTTACCTCCTTGAGCCAGTAAAACCCGTTACCTTGCATGTATTGTTTTTTTTTTATTTGTTTCTCATTTGTAAAAAGGTTCGATAAATCCAAAAAAAAATCTCAATAATTTGTCGCAAATGTCGTAAGCTATATTTATGTTTATTTATGACATCGGAAAATTATGACAACTGTCAGTGGCTCTACAAGAGGGAAGTCCTTCGAGAATATTTGCTCATTTCTGACGAAAAAGGCCAGATCCAAATGAAACAAGGTATGAATATCGTTTTTTAATACTTTTATAACGTTTATTACTGAAAATATTTGTTCCAGGAACGATGAAATTAGAAGGATGAATGAAATTAGAAGCAAGTAAGTACGTGACAACTCTCAGTGAGTTTACAGGTCAAAAAACCTCTAGGATATCTGCAATTTTGAAATGGAAAACAAAAAGATACGAATAAAACAAGGTACGAATATCGTTTTTGAATAGTTTGAGAACGTTTATTGAGAAATACATTTGTTCCAGGAACTCTGAAATTAGAAGATGAATGAAATTAGAAGCAAGTATTTGACAACTGTAAATGTAAATAATACTACTAACTTGTAAAAATTTTACAAGTTAACTGTCAGTTTTACAAGTTAGTGACTGGTAAAATAATTTTCTTGATTAATATTGTGTTTCTGGAAACTGACGTTTACAAATGAGAAATAAATAAAACTCTTATCTCTTGTCATCTTCTTCGTTTACATGAAGTAGGAAATTTCAAGAATTGAAAATTTAATGGTTATCTAAAGTGTTATTTATATTTTAGAATAATTTGTGTCTTTAGTGGTCATTTCGGTAATTTATGCTTCAAAATTTTTCTGCCTAGTAAAATCCATATTATCTTTATAACTTTACATTATCATTTTCAGTTATATAAAGAGTTTGAAAGTGAAAATGAACTTAGAGTGAAACACTCGTTTCCAGATATTCATTCTGAATAAGAAAAATGTATTTCAAGTTTTTATTTGTTGCATGTCTGATTCTGTTACAAACCGTATTATTAGTCCAGGGACAGTCAGAGTAAGTCTTTTTAAAATCATGAGTATTCGAATACTAATTTTTGCTAAAACTGTGCCTAAATAACTATCACTTTCCCGCACACTTTTTTAAAAGTAAATAGCTCTCTCGCGAATATGTATTCAAAAAGTAAGAAATAATTTCGAAGATTCTATGTAAATTTTGTGTTAATCCTTCGTTTTTCCTTTCATAATACTCGTATGTTTCGAATGTTCATTCTGTATTAGTTGTATATTTTTTGGTTGTTTTTTCCTTGGAAAACTCGACTTGTGTTAAAAAACTAAAAACCCTGCATTAATGTAAACTTAAGATAGAATCCGAAACAGGTAGCGAATTTTTGAAAACGATATGTACAGGGTGTTTTTTCAACCTGCTGATTTGATCTGAACTTATTTCAATGCTCACCCTGTATGTTTGAAACAGTTTTAGAATTATTGAAAGTACACAATCATATTGTTTCACACTGAAAATTTCATCAAGATTGATCAAGCTATACCAAAGTTATGGGTAAAAGAAAAATCGGTCAAATCGGATAAATCACCCTGTAGACTGTCAATAAAGGCTCCCTGTAGGCTGTCAATAAGGGCCCCCCAACCATTGTTTCTAGTGTAAACCTCTCCTAAAATCTGACGGTTTCCTCAAGAATCACCCTGTATGCATTTGAGGTAACTACTTTTTTCAGGGATGAACTGAAAATTTTGGCGTCTGCTCTGGCTCTGGACCAAGGAAAAAAATGACTTCATCATTATTTTTACTGTTCAACACTGCAATGGTTAATAAATTAATGTTCATTTGAAAAATATTTTTTTATTAAAATGGATATAAATAATTACCTACAGTCGTGATATTGAATTTAATTTTCCGCCGACCTCGAAATAAAAGGTGATTTTAATGTATACGAAATTGATCATTAATGACCCATTTTAATGCTCAATTTCAGCTATTTTAATGTGCAATCCTCATGGCAACCGTTCACAAAGTATTCAGAAGCACTACGAGAAATGTCAAAACTCAACTGGAACATAGATACATAGAAATTTTATTATGTCAAATGTAAGTCTTGTGCAAAATGAGAATGTATTTCAATCAAGAATTCATACACAATTCATATTGAGATCGTTGGAAAAATCTTGTAATCAACTCGGTTATTAATCGAGCGACTAATGGTCTCGAACTATTAACGCGTTCGCTCCGCTCACGCATTAAAATATCTTGACCATTAGTCGCTGTCTTCAATAACCTAGTTGATTAAATAACTATTTCCGTCGACCTCAAAATAGAAAGTGAGTTTAATGGTACGAAATTGAACATTGATGACCCCTTTTAATGTTCAATTTATGCTATTTTAATGTGCAATTGAAATTTTTCAAGTTGTATCTCTTATTTAAGGGGTATGGTAATATATTCGAACAACAGGTACTATTTATATTTTAAACTAAAATATTTATTCATCGTAGTTATTTTTTACATAAAACTTAAAATCTAGGAAAAAAAAGTTGAGATTTAATTTCATTCATTACAAATACAAGCGAAAAATTGATCATACTGGCACAAGAAAATATACAACAGAGAAGAAAGGTTAAAACACAAGGTACAGTACTAATATCGCTAGATAAAACATAAATTTTCTCACGAAAACTCAAGAATAAATAAAAAGTGCATTATTTTTGATTCAGTCGTGTGCATTTCTGGTATTGGTGAAGAGAAATGATAATATCAATGATTATATCATGAAAACAAATTTTAGGTAGTCAGCTCTAGGTTTTTTTAGACAGCTATTATACAGAGAAAGAAATTTGAGTGAAATATTGATGGCAAAATTATCTCAGAACAATAAAGAAACATAGATAGGCATCGTCAGATAAAATCAGAGGCAAAAATAAGGAGAAGATATAATATTCTCCCCCTAATTTTGGGTAGGTACTCTTATGATTTTCAATATATTTGCGCCAGTTTTCGTAATTCTTCATTTTAATACGCTTTGAAGTGATATTGAAGTACATTTACTTCAAAAAATGCCGAAATATTGTCTGATTTGCAAGACATGTGAAAGACATGATTGAATACAAAATAGCAACATTCCAGAGTTGGTTACTGTAGCGTAGGTTGATTATGGGTAGTAGGTATTAATTTAAGAATATTTCTCTTATTCTGTAAAGTTATAATTAGATAGCTCAGTTTATGAAGAAGTTATATGTATTCATTTCATTTCAGTGCCCTTTAAAAAGCCAGACTCTACCTTTCGTTGATATCGAACTGTCAAATTTCAAAACAAAATAAAATAGTATATTATGCAACGAGCGTATAATGATAGCTATTATTCGCGAGGTGAAGTTTAGGCCTCGAGCCGTAGGCGAGTGGCCCAAATTACCGAGTGAATAACAACCATTATACGCGAGTAGAATACTATACTTAATCCACGACTACTGAATATATTTCTTGAAGATTTTAACATTTGGCTACCGCGACAAGACCCTTATATGACAAGCGTGGAAAAAGTCAAGTTGACAGATGAGAAATATTTGGAGAAGTGGTCATTGTATATTTTGTAATAAAAAAAGCTTTTACTGATATAATGAAAGTAGATTTGGCCATCGATTGACAAGGTATGCCCATATTTGTTAGTTGGAGTACTTTAGAATATTGAAGAAATACCGATTTAAAGAATATTATATCAAAACTAAATCTATGAAGCATCTGACAGCAGTGAATTATAATCTCATTATTCTCTTGTGATTAATGGTAATAAAGGCATTATTAGGGCGAGCACAGAGACGTTCAATGGACAGATTTTACAAGAGGTCTGGATAAGCAAACATTTGCTCTGTATTATAGTTTTCGTTTTGAAGAGTTTCGTGCTCCTGAGCTGTTCCAGTGCTTGTGCGCAACCAACGGCAAGCCGTATTTCGAGCTTTTGAGTTACTCAGGAGCACGAAACTCTTCAAAACGAAAAGGCTAAAAATGTTATCCTCAAATTCATTCGATTGACATCACGCTCGGGGCCAATCTATGTTTCTTTATTGATCTGAGAAAATTACCAACCATTTATTTACAAGACAACTCGAAAAATGACCGAATTTTAGGTAAGTCCTAGATGTACAGGATCACTATAAATGATTAAAACAGCGCAGTTGGCGTTAGACTATTATGAATATTTATATTCTGATAAAAACTTTAATTTAAACAAATGATACTGTGAGTTTGGGCTGGTAATTCCAATAGAAATTAAATAATGTGACTGGAATCATAAATTTGTAGAGATAAAAAATTTCCGAAAGAACCTACGATGTTACAATCATTCATAAAGACCCCGTATAACATTTGTGTAGGTATTCATTTTACTGACATCACTCTCGGGGCCTATCTATGTTCCTTTATTGATCTGAGAAAATCACCATCCATTCATTTACAAGCCAACTTAAAAATGACCGAATTTTAGATAAGTCCTAGATATACAGGTTTGGAAATTCACATCTGAAACATACGATATACAATGCATCAGACAGAGAATTCTTCCGTCCAGTTGCACAGATGAATAGTCGAGACAATCACGTGCTGTAACACACTGAATTCCGTTGTCTTATTGCAATATTCTAGTCTTGTCTCTCTCTTATCGTTGAGAGGAGCGTAATTCATTCAGCATGGTAGGCAACAGTAAATACTTGAATCGAGTATTACGGCAGCCTGACAAATTAAATAATTCTATACATGTACTGCAGGTTCCCTACCATACTGCGATAAGAGAGAGACAAGACTAGATTATTGCATTAAGACAACGGAATTCATTCAGTTACAGCACTTGATTATCTCGACTATTCATCTGTGCAACTAGACGAAAGAATTCTCTGTCTGATGCATTGTATATCGTATGTTTCAGATGTTAATTTCCACATTTGTGAATAGGTGCATATTTGGTTCATCAAGACTATTTTTCTCGAAAGTACTCGCTGAAAATAATTGAAACGGTTCTACTATCTCTAGTGCAGTCGATAGGTCTCAGTTTCTTTGTTTACTTGGAACTGGTATCGCACCAGGGGGCAAGTTGGCAAACTTGGGATTATTTTGGGGGATGTTTTCATCACCCTCTTCTTCTGGGAGTGGTGGGGGGATGGTGCTTGGGATGTCGCAGTCCTCTGTTGGAGGCACAACGCACCTAAGCGATCTACGGTCGAAGACTAACATTGCAGGACATCTTTGAAGACGAGGATAACCTCCTTGACATTGCCAGTATCTGTTGCATGATTTTCCTAGAGCTACGTTTCCGTTGGCGTCTTCGTTACATAATGCTGGAAATTCAAAAATATCTATTAATAGAGCACTAACATCTGACGAATCTTCTTTTGAAATCAAGAGCTAACATCTATACTAATATTATGAAGAGGAAAGATTTGTATGTTTGTGGGTTTGTTACGAGTTAACTCATAAACTACTTGACCGATTTCAATAATTCTTTCACCCTAAGGAAGCTACAATATCCCTGAGTAACATAGGCTATACTCGTACTTTTCACCCGAGAAAATTAAGGAAACCTACTATAACTTCAATGATATAAAAAATGAGTACCAAAATCAACTATTTTCAGGTGCGCTGCAAAAACCGTAAAACGTACATGGAAACAATGTATGACGGAAATGTACCTCTTCAATAGTTCTACAAAAAAGGCCGCGATAGCATATATCTATCTTTCAAGGTTTACTCGGTATTATCTTTTAAAGGTATCCGAATGTTTCTCAAAATTATGCATTATTTGGGAGTATTTTTTTATGAATACGCTATTGATCCTTATCCAATTAAATACGTCGTTCATACCCAGTATTTAGTTTAGAACGAAATTGCCTTTACATCATTCAATTATGATGAATACATCAAAAGATATGGCAGGTTGAAGATGATATCGCACCAAAATGCGTCTCCGAGGTAGGCACTAGGCGGGTAGGAGAAGGTATCGAAGTGTGGGGGATGTATGAATGTATTTTGGATAGCCTGATGCCCGTTATGTTTATAATCACAAATCGGATCAACAGATGGCGGTGTAGTCGCTATTCAGGTTATTCATCTACTCCACAACTAAACGGCTGGATCGAATTGAATGAATTTTTGTGTATACAGAACAACGTCTGTTGGGTCTGCTAGTATGACATATGAGGGGAAGAATTTACATCTGAAGATATGGATATAAACGTGGGAATTCCACAGGGTAGTATACTAGGGCCGCTACTATTTCTTGTGTATATTAATGAACTTGACTCGATATTGCAAATTGCACATCATTAAACTTTGCGGATGATGCGAATGCGTTGATTGAATCTGAGAATATTACTGAATCGATAGAGTGCCTCGAATTAGTGCTAAAAGACCTATACAACTGGTGCTGTGATAACAAACTTGTACTTAATCAACCATAAACTGTCTGTACTTAGTTCTTTTCAGACAGATCAAAGCAGGTGTTTCCCCAAAGTATAATTTTTGAAGATCATGAAATTAAAGTTCCAAAGTCTATACCGTTTTTAGGAGTCTCAATTGATCAAAATTTGAAGTGAAAAATCGCGTTGAACAACTTAGAGAAAAATTAAACTCCGTAATATATAGCCTGAATGTGGTAAAAAAACAAGTTGATGTTGATATGTATAATACAGTAGTTATAGTTATAGTTTAAAAAGGGGTTACAGTTCACTATGACCTCAAGGTCTATTGTGCCCCCTTACAGAGCTGTTCTGACCACATCTTTCACAGCTCGCCTTCAGTTTCTGATGAAATCCAGTATCTGCGAAGGCTTCAACGAGACCAGTTCCTCACTCTTACAAGTTTCTCGCCCAAGGCATTCTCTCCTTAGGCTTGAAATGCCGAAGCATTCCGTGACTAGGTGAATGGAGATTTCTTCCTCCTTCCCACAAAACCTACACTCGTCAGTGTCCGATAATCCCATCCTCAACAGGTGATTCCTAAGGCGACAGTGTCCTGTAAGAAAGCCAGCGAGGAGGTGTAATTTGTTTCTTACCAAGATCCAGATATCTTTTGGATCTTGCTGTTTCAAAGTTCAGAAGGAACTTAATGGAATGATCCATCTCTGGGAGATTCCGCCAGAGTTTTTCCCTCTCGCCTTTCTCCTTCTCCGGAAACTCCTTCTTATATGTACATTCACCTATACCACAGAAGAGTTCTGGGACAATGAGTGACATTCGTGCGTCCTCTTTGGCAAGTGTATTGGTCTCTTCGTTTCCTTCGATTCCCGAATGGCCGGGAACCCAGGTTAAAAAGACCTTATTTTTCTTATCTACCTCATTGAGTTTGTTCCGGCACTCCCAGATCATCTTTGAGTCGATGACGTAGGAGCTCAGTGCTTTAATAGCAGCTTGACTATCTGAGTGTATGGCTATATCGCACTTCTGATAGTTTCTTTCCAGATTTATATCTGGACATCTTTCAATAGCTAAGATTAACGTTTGAAAGACGCTCATAACATAACATAATACAATACATAAAACAAAAATCCCTAGTTGAGGTAAGTGCAAAACGGAGTACCATACTATTTTTTCGTATGATACCAGAGCTCAGGGAAAAACCTCAGTAGAGAAAACCCTGTCTCGCCATTCCAACAAAAATAGAACTTAAAAACTATTTGAACATTGAAGGATTTCTTCTTTATTGAGTCCAACCGAAAACCCTCTCCAAAATGCCTTCGAGATTCTGAACCAGAAACGAAAAAATCTAAACAGAAAAAAAGAACAGAAAAATAAAAACATGAAAACTCTATTAAATCGATTCAAAATCAACAACCCAATTCAAAAACGACTCTGTAACTTCACGTACAGCCCTTAAGCCATTCTGAAATTTAAATATAGATTGTTTCAATTCATTTCACACGGAAATAAATAAAATGTTTACTTACGATGTTTCTGGCATCCGTCTACATTGTCGGGCCAGTCACAAGAATGTGTTTTTTCGTTATACAAAAGTCCTCCGATACAGAGCTGTTCTGTAGCTGTTCCGTTCCAGCATGTCCAATATCTAGTACAAGAAGTTTCATGACCAAATATTCCATATAGCCAGTCGCAATGTTCTGTTCCAATAGGAGGATCTGTTGGAAATAAAAAAATACATTAGAATATCGAAAAATCGAAGAAAGCACTGATGTGAAGCCGAAACGTTGTCCGTTCTTGTTCATTTTAGGAAAACGATGATTCAAATTTGAATATTGATTTATGAATTAACTGTGGCACGTAGCGCCGTCTTGTTGGAAGTAAACGTTGTCCAGATCAATACTATCCAATTTCGGCCATAAAAACTCATTAATCATCTCTCGATAGCGCAATCTATTCACCGTAACTGTTGCTACAGCCTCATTTTCGAAAAAGTAAGGTCCAATAACTCCGCTGCGGGCCATAAACCGCACCAAACAGTCACACGTTGAGGATAGAGAGACTTTTCAACAATAACTCTTGGGTTTTCCGAGCCTCAGATGCGACAATTTTGCTTGTTGACGAAGCCACCGAGGTGGAAATGGGCCTCATCACTCAAGATGATTTTTCGATGGAATTCCGGATCATTTTCATGCATTTCAACGACCCAATCAGCAAAGACACGACGTTGTTGATGATCGGACTGCTTAAGTTCTTGTGTTAACTGAACTTTATAAGCCTTAAGATCCAAATCTTAATGTAGAATACGGTGTGACGACGTTTCTGGAATGCCTAGTTCCAAAGAACGTCGAGGAATGGACAACCCTAGGTTTTCTTCAACACTTTCGGCTACAGCAGCAATATTCTCGGCTGTTCTTGGGCGACGTGCAATTTCTTTATTGCGGTCTGACAAGGTGATTCACGACGACCCAAAAATGTTCGAGTTTTACGAACCGTCTCTGCCAAATTTTCACCATTTTTATAGTGAATTTTAATAATTTTAAAGCATTCTTAAAGCCTGTATCGTTCCATTTTCATTAATGGCGTAGTTTCTACTTGTCAAATATCAAAACATGACATCTACCGAAATAGCGGGCTATTCAAAATAACACCTATTATTGGAAAACCCTTTATAAATTCAAAATACTTACTTGCTTGCTGTTTATTATCACAGTAATTCGATCTCCAAGGATAATCACATCCTTCGGTCACACCCCTGTTTTTTCCAGCAAACACCAGACCATTTGGACAATCATAAAGTTCTGGCTGGCCGTTAACACATTCCCAATACCTATCGCAGTAGACTTCGTCTCCAACAACTCTTGCTTTCAATTTGCAAGGATCCTCCTGGTTACCCTTCAGCTGTTGAGCTACTGAACTACCTGAAAAAGACAAAAATAAAATTAATTACCTCGTTCACTTCAAAAGATTCATTCTCAAAAAAAAAATTCGTTTTGGGCGAAGAGTGAAAAA
The DNA here is from genome assembly GCA_013421045.1 of Propylea japonica. Lineage (NCBI taxonomy): Eukaryota > Metazoa > Arthropoda > Insecta > Coleoptera > Coccinellidae > Propylea > Propylea japonica. The sequence goes on from CM024244.1 coordinate 20,349,125, forward strand.
CTGTGATTTTCTCCGGAAATTAGGGTAAAACCCGGATAGATGCCTCAGTTGGATAGATGCCCCATTTTCAAAATACCTAACTTCCGAAACATGTATCAAAAAATTAATTTTATAAGTAGCTGCTACAGTCACCCTGGACCTTAGTTTTGTAAGGGTTATTGTAAAGTGAAGCCGTTTTTCGTTAGTGTGTGCGATCATCTCAGCGAACTTCACAAACACGCCAAAGTTTTAGAGGTAAGTATTTGCCGCTGTATAACTTTTGAATTGGTAATAAATTCAGTTATTATTTTTATTACGTCAATACAGTGTTTCATTGAGTGTACATCTGAGTACAAATAGTTTTTGTTTTCTTCTTAATTTATTAAAAAAATTCATGGGCATCTATCCCTATCGAAAAGGATAGTTGCCCTGATTTTTCGAGGTATAGGTGCCCCTTAGGGCATTCAAACTAAAACCTTATCTCCTTAGCTGATTTTCGATTCATTGTTTTATTTTGATTTTAAACTTGATTCTTGATTATTTTTGTTGAGACTTAATATTTAATTAATTTATCATGAATGTGTGGAATAATGCTTTATGTTAATAAGAAAAATTCAACTTTTCGTTTAATATATTCTTTTGAAATTCAATTAAAATGCACAATTGTTGTTAATTCGATCCATGTTGCGTAGATGAAGTTACTGTTTTAGGCATGGAAAATCTCAATGTATTTGGTTTTTTGGTTCACATAGTATGAAGGGCATCTATTCGTCCCAATATTTTCATGGTGAGGCAACTATACATACTTGTAGGCATCTTTCCCCAAAGAAAGGGTTCCACAAAAATCAAATTTTAAGGAAATTTGGGATTGCTATGTCAGGGAAAAGTCTTTGTATTTCAAATCAAATAATGGGACTACCTACATTCATGGAAATTACTCATATAAAATCAATATTGTCAAAAATATGAGGCAATTTCAAAAAGTGGGGCATCTATCAGGTTTTTCTCCTATAACCTTATTATTCAAAAGTTAGAACAGAAACTATGTTATCGATGGAAAAAAAATACAACACGAATTGTTACTAATGATCCTATCGAATGTTACAGAAATCTGAATGGTGGTCACGAACTCACCAACGGTGAAGATACAGCATTAATCAAATGGAAAGATCGACCCTAAGATTTTTCCAAGGCTACAATTGATGGTGAATCAGCAAGTAACATTTGAGGCGGAATTACACATGAATAATGAAATATCTGTGGTGCAATACAACGAAGGATTTAATTCATGTAGGTACTTAGTTCCGTTATCAGAGAAATTGGTAAGATCTATTAGGATAATCTTCAGTGACTCATTGATCTAACTTGTAAATATCAAATTCATGCTATCAACATAAACCACGCATGAAATATTGTATGTAATTAATTACGATTGAAATAAGAAGAGCGTTAATAAGTTGGATAGTTGATTCTAACTTAATTTAATCGGCTCTATATGAGCAGGATGCAAAAAGTTCAATGTTTTCTTTCCTGAGGAGATCTGGAAATCTGATACTGCATAGGCTATTCTGACTAACTAAACTATCATAACTCGAAAACATTTTTTTGAAACATAGATAAATTGAAAATAGTAATCATCGAAATGAATACAATCTTCAATTTATAGGCTCACAGAACCTTCAAAAATTTGTTAGGTTAGCCTCCTTAAAGGCAAAGAATTTTTTGTTTGTCATTTTTTCTTTATCGAAAACATTTCAATGACTTATGAATATAACCGAGGCATTTAAGGCCACTCTCGACTAAATTTCCTCTTTGAATCAAGTTTCCAATAATAATGCTCATAATAAACATCATGCAACATTTTGTGGCCATAGTGTTAACAGAACAATAGAAAATTCAATTGGAATATTGAATAGAAGAATCTTTATATTTCCATAGTAAGATATCCGATTCGAGTGAAATTTATTTTGTGAATGAAGATTGATATACTGAATGTTTATGAAAAATTTGAAGAGGATCGCATCATCTGAATCATAGAATTTATTTTTCTTTTAATTATCGATTTTATACGTATTTAATTTCTTGAATAATTCCCAAAATATAATTCTGATCGTGCTATTATTTCGCATTCATAACCTTAGCATGAATCTCAAGTCCTATACGAAGGTGAATTATGTTCCATCAATGAACGAGCGCTCAAGGATTTTCTCAAAATTTTCGATAGCTCCATACCTCTTATCTTGCATTCAGATTTCACCTCTGTTTTAATTAAGATTTTCAATGCTACATAAAATGTGCAATAACTCGTTGATGTATATCTTCATACTAGATAATGCTTTTTTTCGAAACCATAACAAATATAAGATCCCAATCTGATATACGAATACAATTGCCTGATCCAAAACAAACAATGTGAACTTATTATCTAATAATATTCACCTAGAAGTAATTTCAATTAATGAGGGAAAGCTCTGTTCAGTTTATTAACTGAGAAATAAAAGAAAAATGCATTGAATTAATTTCAATTAAGAAATTGTTGAGAATTCTAGGGTTGATCTCAAGAACAGATCATAAAGTTATCAGATGTTTATGATCGCTTTATATTTCTTATATTTATATCGTTTTGCCCAAATGTCGTTATTTTTCTAATTTTGAGCCTAAAATGGTCTCAAACGATAAGATTCGACTACCTGTACAGTACTGAGGTTTTTTTTTCACCAATTTTCATAAGGCTCATGTTCGAACAGCAATAACTCTCAAATTATGTAACTTACAGAAATGATGTGAGTGTTGTTTTGTAGCTTGTGTCCTTGCGTGTTAAATCATTGAAAAAAAATTATACTTCAATGTGCTAGTTCTTGTACTATTGCGGATTTACTGAGAAAATCAGTAAGTATACATATTTTCACTATGAACTTTTTCGAAGAATTTTTTATGACGTTATCAATTTGAATGTTTTTATATTGTTATACTTCAATGAAAGGTGGTAGTATCATCTTTCGAAAAACATTTTTTTCACATCTGTAGGACCTTTATGTCCAAAGAAATCGATATTATTTGGAAGAGTCAACGAAAATAAAAAAGTAAATTTAAAATGGGGGCTACTCCAAAACTAAGGGGAAAAACTTCCAAGTTTGGGTGTTTTTGTCGATAATATTAGGTATATCTGATGATGACCTTAAATTATCGCTAACTCGTGACCAAACACACTGTATATCGTTATCCGTAATAAAACAACATATACTTTCACATTAACGATCATTTTCGCACCAATGAAAATGTATTCAATTAATTTTTATCACGTTATAACACTTCTATATTGACTAGTATATAATTTTACAGAAGTACATAATTGAATAACATACTCTTCGATCGTATAGGTAACATTTACATAATACTAACATTCATGCTATCCAGGCACCGGAGAAGTCCGCATATTTTCTCAAAATTATCTTACATAAAACTAACATCTTTCAAGGACGGAGCACTTTTACTTTCTTGAAGATCTCGGCGATGAGATCTGCACGATTTATCGAATTGTTAAACTGGTTTGTTCTTATTCGCTTGTTTTAAAAGGATTGGATGTACTCAGGTATTTTTTATGGACAGTGTTGAATTTTAATGGACTGGCCGAAAACTGGATGCAAGGATGTTGATAGATTCAAAGAAGTAGGGGAAAACCCGGATAGATGCCCCACTTTCTGAATTTGCCTCATATTTTTGAAAATATTGATTTTATATGTGTAATTTCTATGAGTGTAGGAAGCCCCATTATTTGATTTGGAATACTGAGACTTTTCTCTGACATAGCAATCCCAAATTGCACAATAATTCGATTTTTGTAGAACCCTTTTTTTGGGGATAGTTGCCTACAAGTATGGATAGTTGCCCCACCATGAAAATACTGGGAGGGATAGATGCCCTTCATACTGTGTGAACCAAAAACCCAACTAAATACAATGAGATTTTCTATGCTTAAAACAGCAACTTTATGTACGTAACATGGATCGAATTAACAACAATTGTGCATTTTTAATTGAATTTCAAAAGGCATTTATTAAACGAGAAGTTGCATTCTTCATATTAACATAAAGCATTATTCCACACATTCATGATAAATTAATTAAATAATAGGTCTCAACAAAAATGATCAGGAATCAAGTTCAAAATCAAAAAGCACAATGAATCGAAAATCTGCTAAGAAGATGTGGTTTTAGTTTAGATGTCCTAAGGGGCACCTATACCTCGAAAAAGCAGGGCAACTATCATTTTCGATAGGGATAGATGCCCATGATTTTTTTTAATAAATTAAGAAGAAAAGAAAAAATATTTGTACTCAAATGTACACTCAATGAAACACTGTATTGGCGTAATAAAAAAATTAATGATTTTATTACCACTTCAAAAGTTATACAGCGTTAAATACCTACCTCTAAAAGTTTGGCATGTTTGTGAAGTTCGCTGCTGAGACGATCGCACACACTAGCGAAAAACGGCTTCACTTTACAATAACCCTTACAAAACTAAGGTCCAGGGTGACTGTAGCAGCTACTTATAAAATTAATTTTTTGATACGTGTTTCGAAAGTTAGGTATTTTGAAAATGGGGCATCTATCCAACTGAGGCATCTATCCGGGTTTTACCCTAATATTTTCGTCAGTGTTGGAATCAAATCGAGGCATTTTGAAATAAGTATCAAATATAGAAACGTCAAAATCGAAATGCATCAAAATGTATCCATGGTAACGAGAGTGAAAATCTCGCCTATGGGCTGTTTTCAGTGTAATCAGGCGCTGATTGGTTGTGTTCAATCAGATGACTTCGAATTGATTGATTTCATTGGATTTTTAATAAGGCAAAAAATTTTCAGGACAACTTCCCTGTTTTATTAGCTTTTCAAAAAGGTACAAACGTCAATAATTCCTTCATGCAATTAAAAACTATGGCCGGAAAACTGATTAGGTAACAGACCTCTTTGAGTCACTCAGATATCCTCTATTTCACTCGTGATTCGTAAGCCGGCCATAGTTCGAGTGAAATAGGGTAGAATAGGATGTCTGAATGACTCAAAAAAGTTTGGAACCCATTCAGTTTTTGAAATGTACCTACGTTGAAGATAAAAAATCCTTAACATATTATTATATCAATATAACATTGACTGCTCAAAATCCCCAAGTTTTTTATATTTCAAATAATTGTAAAAGTTCATCAACCGAGAAAATGATAAACCAAAAGAGAGAGTCTAATAACTCGGTAAAAGTATTGATGACTTCGGTTTAGTATTGAACTTGATCTGATCGATAAGTTGACCATAATGTTCGTTCGATGGAACGCACTTACATCTGTTGCAAGATCTTTTTCTGGGTCAAATAAGACAGATGATATCGAAAGCATCTGTTCAATGGAAAATGTAGCATATCGGTATTGCTCCGGCTATTATTCGAAAGAGATTGATTGCTTTTTGAAATCGTTAAGAAAATTAATGAATTATTGCAATTAGAACGTAAGTTTTCTTTTCATTCTGTTGGGATTTATCGGTCTACTTTTATAATTAATGGTTTAATTCAATATTGGTACTGTATGCTTTCTTTTTTCCACAAATTTATATTCTGCGAAAGCATTCCCTTATTTTTTATCACTGTAGCATGCAATGTTATATTTTTTCTTTATAATGGTCATATTTTTCTTCAGATAAAGTACAGAAATGAAGGAAGTTTCGCGTCTACTCGATCGTTGGGATCTCCATTCAAATATCAGATAATCTGTATTAATTGAATCAATTGGAAAAGCTTTACAAGCTATCATTTGGAATCATTCATTTAATGAAATAATGAAGTCAATTTTCGACCCGAAATCTTAAAAGTAACGATAGGGTAAAACCCGGATAGATGCCTCAGTTGGATGCCCCATTTTCAAAATACCTAACTTCCGAAACACGTATCAAAAAATTAATTTTATAAGTAGCTGCTACAGTCATCCTGGACCTTAGTTTTGTAAGGGTTATTGTAAAGTGAAGCCGTTTTTCGCTAGTGTGTGCGATAATCTCCGCAACGAACTTCACAAACACGCCAAAGTTTTAGAGGTAAGTATTTGCCGCTGTATAACTTTTGAAGTATGTAATAAATTCATTATTTTTTTATTACGTCAATACAGTGTTTCATTGAGTGTACATCCGAGTACAAATAGTTTTTATTTTCTTCCTAATTTATTAAAAAAATTCATGGGCATCTATCCCTATTGAAAAGAATAGTTGCCCCGATTTTTTGAGGTATATCGTGCCCCTTAGGACATCTTAACTAAAACCATATCTTCTTAACAGATTTTCGATTCATTGTGTTATTTTGATTTCAAACTTGATTCCTGATCATTTTTGTTGAGACTTATTATTTCATTAATTTATCATGAATGTGTGGAATAATGCTTTATGTTAATATGAAGAATGCAACTTTTCGTTTAATATATGCTTTTAAATTTCAATCAAAAATGCACAATTGTTGTTGATTCGATCCATATTGCAAAGATAAAGTTGCTGTTTTAAGCATAGAAAATCTCATTGTATTCAGTTGGGTTTTTGGTTAACACAGTATGAAGGGCATTTATCCCTCCCAGTATTTTCATGGTGGGGCAACTATCCATACTTGTAGGCATCTATCCCCAAAAAAAAGGTTCTACAAAAATCAAATTTTTGTGAAATTGGGGATTGCTATATCAGAGAAATGTCTGAGTATTTCAAATCAAATAATTGTCCTTCCTAAACTCATAGAAATTACACTTATTAAATCAATATTTTCAAAAATATGAGGCAAATTCAAAAAGGTGGGCATCTATCCGGGTTTTCCCCTATTTAAACGTCAAGTTTAGCCATTCTTTTCCGTATGTTCATACATAAGGATGTTACACGTACCTAATGCTATTATAGCATACTGAATAAGGAGCCTGTGTACAGAGCTGGTTTAGAAATCAATTATATAAGTTGATTTCTGTATAAAGATATTAAATAGTACAATGACCCTCATTCTCATTTCCTAAAGGTACCCTCAGTAGTTCACACATTCAGATTACATAAAATTCAGTGATACTTCAATTCACAGGTCTAGGATTACAGAAACAGTAAGTAGTTTTTCCAATAAGATGTGTTATTTTGAATAGCCCGCTATTTCGGTAGATGTCACGTTTGAAACTGTCATTTTTTGACATTTGATAAGTAGAAACTACGCCATTAATAAAAATGGACGATACACGCTTCAAGAACCTATTGAAATCATTAAAATTCGCTATAAAAATGGTGAAAATTTGGCAGAGACGGTTCGTAAAACTCGGACATTTTTGGGTGGTCGTGAAACACCTTGTCGGACCGCAATATGGAAATTGGTGGAAAAATTCGAGCTGTTGGGACATGTTAGTGATGGGAAAAATAAAACCCATGCATGTCGCTCAAGAACTGCAGAGAATATTGCTGCTGTAGCTGAAAGTGCTGAAGAAAACCCAGGTTAGTCCATTCCCCGTCGTTTTTTGGAATTAGGCATTCCACAAACGTCATTACATCGTATTTTGCATAAAGATTTGGGTCTTAAGGCTTATAAAGTTGAGTCAACACAAGAATTTCAACAACTGGGAGTGAAAACCTATAAAGTTTCTAAGAAATGCAGAATCCTCCCAGAATATATTTCAATAAATATCAACAACGTTGTGTCTTTGCTGATTGGGTCATTGAAATGCATGAAAATGATCCGAAATTCCATCGAAAAATCATCTTGAGTAATGAGGCTCATTTACACCTCGGTGGCTTCGTCAACAAGCAGAATAGTAGCATCTGGGGATCGGAAAACTCAAAAGTTATTGTTGAAAAGCCTCTCTATCCCCAACGCGTGACTATTTGGGGCGATTTATAGTCCGGCGGATTCATTAGACCTTACTTTTTCGAAAATGAGACTGTAGCAACAGTTACGTTGAATGGATTGCGCTATCGAGAGATGATTAATGATTTTTTATGGCCGAAATTGGATAGTATTGATCTGGACAACGTTTACTTTCCACAAGACGGCGCTACGTGCCACACAAGCAAGGAAACCATTGATCTTTTGCAGGAAAAGTTTTCGGACCGTGTTATCTCTCGAAGAGGTGATCAAAATTGGCCACCGAGATCTTGTGATTCAACACCATGCGACTTCTTCCTTTGGTGCCACGTGCAAGAGAAGGTCTACGCCAATAGCCCAGCGTCGATTCAAGACCTCAAAGATGGAATTCGTGAGGCTATCGAGGACATAGGGCAGCCACTTTGCGATTTGGTTATGGAAAATTTCATTAAAAGGATATGGTCCTGTAAGCGTGGTCGTGGTGGTTATTTGCCTGATGTTATTTTCCACTATTAACAGCATAGCTTCTTCTTTATAATGAAATGCACATCCGATCATTTATATTGAAAAATGGCATTTTTCTTTAAATATCAAAATGACACCTGTTATTGGAAAATCCTTTACATAATATGGCGATTCTTCAACTTTTTTGAAATTTTCTGCTTCAAGTAATCAGTTTAATCAATTCACCTTCATAACACCAAATTACTAGTCCTTTACTGAATCCTTCTTGTGGAACATGTATATTATAGCGATGTCATGGGAATAAGAACATATTGAACAAAAAAATTACTCAACAATGAAAAAATCTGGACGGTAGTTAAGAATATGTGGGAGTCAGTTGTTAATTTCCCACTGCATATTCATAAATTAGTATTCGATGAAGGATCTCTTGCATAACGGTCGAATGACATCAAAGGTTACCTATTTGGTATTCACAGACATATTTGTACACGACTTCGAAGAACGATCTAAAGGCTAGATACGATACGAAGGAAGAAAATGATTGTCATAGAAAATCTATTTGTTCTTCCTGTATGAATCATATGCGCAGTTGAATTTGGTACCTAGTCAATGGGCCTTTCTAGTGTAAAAAATATAGGTTTTTTCTTGAGCAAAAATATTCACTAAAATTCTGATAAGCCGAGATACAGGGTCATGAATGGCTGTTTTGCCCATAAAATTCTGATGATAAAGGGTTTTCCAATAAGAGGTGTTATTTTGATATTCAAGGAAAAATGCAATTTTTTAATATAATTGATCGGATGTTTATTTCATTATAGCGAAGAAGCTATGCCGTTAATAGTGGAAAATAACATCAGGCAAATGACCACCACGCCCACGCTTACAGGACCATATCCTTTTAATGAAATTTTCCATAACCAAATCGCAAAGTGGCTGCCCTATGTTCTCGATAGCCTCACGAATTCCATCTTTGAGGTCTTAAATCGACGCTGGGCTATTGGCGTAGATCTTCTCTTTCACGTGGCCCCAAAGGAGAAGTCGAAAGGTGTTAAATCACAAGATCTCGGTTGAAATTAAACGTTGTCCAGATCAATACTATCCAATTTCGGCCATAAAAAATAATTAATCATCTTTCGATAGCGCAATCCATTAACCGTAACTGTTTTTCCGGCCTCATTTTAGAAAAAGTGAGGTCCAATGACTCCGCCGGACCATAAACCGCACCAAACAGTCACACGTTGAGGATAGAGAGGCTTTTCAACAATAACTCTTGGGTTTTCCGAGCCCCAGAAGCGACAATTTTGCTTGTGGACGAAGCCACCGAGGTGGAAATGGGCCTCATCACTCAACATGATTTTTCGATGGAATTCCGGATCATTTTTATGCATTTCAACGATCCAATCAGCAAAGACACGACGTTGTTGATGATCGGCCGGCTTGAGTTCTTGTGTTAACTGAACTTTATAAGCTTAAGGACCCAAATCTGTATGCAAAATACGGTGTAATGACGTTTGTTGAATGCCTAATTCCAAAGAACGACGAGGAATGGACAAACCTGGGTTTTCTTCAACACTTCGGCTGCAGCAGCAATATTCTCGGCTGTTCTTGAGCGACCTGCACGGGTTTTATTCTTCACATCACTAACTTGTCCCAACAGCTCGAATTTTTCCACCAATTTCTTTATTGCGGTCCTATAAGGTGCTTCACGAAGACCCAAAAATGTTCGAGTTTTACGAACAGTCTCTGCCAAAGTTTCACCATTTCTATAGTGAATTTTAATAATTTCAATGCGTTCTTGAAGCGTTTATCCTTCCATTTTTATTAATGGCGTAGTTTCTACTTGTCAAATGTCAAAAAATGACAGTTTCAAACGTGACATCTACCGAAATAGCGGGCTATTCGAAATAACACTTTCATCATTTTCAAAATACATTCCATTTACAAACAACCTCAAAGAAAAACCAATACTATTTCCTAGAAACAACTGACACAGTTCCCAAACAAACATTGCATCGATCTCTTACAGGTTATAGGCTCATTTCTCGTATTATCTGACCCATCGATGATTCAACATTTCCCAACCCGAATTACGTAACGAAATCCATCATTTTCGATGATGGAACAAATGTAGAAATGGTAGTTTCTCCTCTTCTTTCAATATTACATTTGGACTGCTCTATCCAAGATTCAAGAGTAGGTACGAAGACATGCCGAATTGCATTGAACACCTACATTCGTTTTGACTATCGCCGATAGCGATCTGAGAAGAATCGGTTACTGGTATATACGAGAAAATCCTGCCTATCTATTCACTTTCACTGGTTGCTTTCTACAGTTTATCTTGGAATTAATAATCGTATCACTGAAATATCAGAAGGTACCAGAGGCGTAGCCTGCAGGGAAACTCCTAAGAACTTGATATCACGATTAGATGCATAACAGTTCAATTGATTGAATAATGAAAGATTGATTTTATGTTTGGAATAATATGCTAGTTTTGACTGTGTTGATGTTTATTGGTTAACCAGTGAGTTAGGAATATTAAAGTGTGTAATATTCGATCACATTTTTTGTAGATACTAGGATAAAAATTTAGGAAAAGCCCTGAGCCCTGAGTGCTTTTGAGCACTCGTTTATTGGTGGAGCAATCATGTTGTGACCTCAAAATTCTGTGTAGGACTTGAGATTCGTGCTAAGTATATGAATGCAAAATCTCAGCGTGATCGGAATTGTATTCTGGAAATTATTCAATAACTGAAATGTATAAGAACATGATATTTAAAAGAATTAAATTCTATGGTTCTGAAGAAGCCATCCTCTTGAAATTTTTCATGAACATTCAGTATATCACTCATGATTCACAAAATAAATTTCACATGAATCGGTTATCCTGTTATGGAAATTTAGGAATTATTCTTTGCAACATTTCAATTGAACCCGTTTGAAAGTTATTATGCTAACGGCCGGACCGCGCGCCCCACGGACAGAATTGAATTTGACCACGAATTCGTCATCAGGGAGTCTAACCCTATCGTTTGAAATAATTTTCGGCTCAAAATTCGAAAATTAAGGACATTTGGGCAAAACGATATAGATATCGATAGAAATATAGTCTGGGAGGATTCTGCATTTCTAAAAAACTTTGTTAGGTTTCCACTCCCAGTCTCTTAAACAGAAACAATTAAAAAAAATTAATTAAGATGGTCCGGCGTAAATCCTTGTAATTGTCAGGAGCCAATTGGCTTTGAAAAAATTGATGACTAACAGCGAAGCTAAAAAAGGAAATAAATTAAAAATATAACGTAACGTTTCTGTGTGTGAATTTCATTCGAATCGGATATCTTGTAATGGAAATATAAAGATTCTTTTTTTCAATATTCCAATTGAATTTTGTATGGTTCTGTTAACACCATGACCACAAAATTTTGCATGGGGCTTATTATACACATCTTCCATGTGGCCGCAGAATTTAAATTCGTTTCGTTCAGTTTCGTCTGAGATATTGAAGAGCTAAAATTTTTAATGGCAACATCCTGTACTATTTTGCCGGTTAACCGGCGAATTAACTGTAGCATTTGGGAAGCGAACTCTTTGCTGATCGGTAGCATTTAAAAATATTATGGGAAATTTCGAAAGTGAAATTTCTGAATGTCACCACAAGCAGCCCATCCTCTGTTCCATAAAGTTCATGAGAAATTCCGAGACTTAGCAGAGCATACGATAATAACTCAATGAACCGTATAGGTTCACGAGATTATTCAGTGAAGGAAGGTAAGCAACCGTAAATCGTAGATTCGCAAGGTTACTATTACTTTCTCTTCCACTCTTCTGAGGAACTTCTGGTTCTCAGAACAGTCCTATCTTCATACATTTCGAAATATGTTTGTACTTGTTGAAATTTTCGAGGAAAACGCGAACATTCCTAACCTCATATACAGGGTGTCCCATTACTCGACGTCAACTCGGAACCGGGTGAAAAGGCAAGTAATGCTGGTTGTCAGAAAAATATAAAAAAAAATCTAAGTTGCATGATTTCAGAATAATGCGCATTTAAAAAAACACGCAAAATTCCACATCCTGTGACAGTCTTTTCGCTCCTGTTGCCACAAATATCAACTTTTTCCAACTGTTTTCTTTGCTGTGTAACCTTGAATAATGCTTGTCTAAACTGTAATCAAAAGTTTGATACCAGCTGCTCTAGGTTTCAGAAAAATAGGGCTCACTTCTCAGAAAAAAAATTCGAAATAAACAATTGCCTAGTTTCAACTGACTGTATTGAAAAAAAAATGTACTACGCTAGTTTGGCATGTTTTTTCAAAAGTTGGCGCATTTAGTAAGGATTCCAAAATGGTATAATACTTGTTTAATTGTAGCTGCCGTAGTTTAAATTTATTTTCGATTGCCTTTGAATACACTTTTTCGTTAACTGCTTCCCAGTAATAAAGTCCAATGGATTCAAGTCCGGTGAACGGGCCGCCACGAGATTGGACCAGAACGTCCGATCCATCTTCCGGGAAAAAATGTTACTAGAAAAAAAAAATTTCAGAGGAATTTCTCCGGAAAAATTTTTTCTGGAAAAATTATTTTCTCTGGAAATTTTTTTTTCTGATAACATTTTTTCCCGGAAGATGGATCGGACGTTCTGGTCCAATCTCGTGGCCGGCCCGTTCACCGGACTTGAATCCATTGGACTTTATTACTGGGAAGCAGTTAACGAAAAAGTGTATTCAAAGGCAATCGAAAATAAATTTGAACTACGGCAGCTACAATTAAACAAGTATTATACCATTTTGGAATCCTTACTAAATGCGCCAACTTTTGAAAAAACATGCCAAACCTACGTAGTACATTTTTTTTTCAATACAGTCAGTTGAAACTAGGCAATTGTTTATTTCGAATTTTTTTTCTGAGAAGTGAGCCCTATTTTTCTGAAACCTAGAGCAGCTGGTATCAAACTTTTGATTACAGTTTAGACAAGCATTATTCAAGGTTACACAGCAAAGAAAACAGTTGGAAAAAGTTGATATTTGTGGCAACAGGAGCGAAAAGACTGTCACAGGGTGTAGAATTTTGCGTGTGTTTTTAAATGCGCATTATTTTGAAATCATGCAACTTAGATTTTTTTTATATTTTTCTGACAACCAGCATTACTTGCCTTTTCACCCGGTTCCGGGTTGACGTCGAGTAATGGGACACCCTGTATATGATGTGTGCAACAAATTCGGGGAACTTTGAAAGTTATCGCTCGGCCCCACGGACAGAAGTGAATTGAACCACGGATTCGTCATCAAGAATCTATTATTGAATGTCCTTCTATCTGGGCAGGTCATTATGGGGAATAAAACACTTTTCTAGATAAAAAACTTAAGTGATTTTAATTTAATGACTCAACATGTTTCGAGCTATAAGAAGCTCATCTTCAGGAGAAAAAACACAAAAGTGAAGGTAAAAACAGAAAACTCATGGAGAGACGACAGCAAAGCCAAATATGAAACATCAAAAATTACATTGAATAAATAATCTAACTTTAAAAACAAAGACAAAGAGAGAAAAGTTAAAACAAATGAAATAGATATAAAATCAGTTGACTCTGAATCAGTTTGTCAAAAAATAATAAATACAAAAAACCGTGCCATGACAAATCGAAAAATTGAAAAAAATCAGGGAGTCGAACCACATCCTTTGAGACCATTTTCGTGTCAGAATTCGAAAATTACAGATAACAAATAACCTAGGAACGCAATATATTGAAATAGTATATTAAGCAACGATCGTATAATGATAGCTATTATTCACGAGGTGAAGTTTAGGCCACGAGTTGTAGGCAGATGGTCCAAATCACCGAGTGAATAAAAGCCATTATACACGAGTAGCATACTATACTTTATCCACGACTACTGAATATATTCCTCGAAGATTTTAACATTTGGTGACCGCGACAAGACCCTTCTATGACTAGCGTGAAAAAAGTCAAGTTGACACATGAGAAATTTTTGAAGAACTGGTCATTGTAGGTAAATTTTGTAATAAAAAATGCTTCAAAAGATATAATAAAAGTAGATTTGGCCCTCAATTGACAAGGTATATCCATATTTGTTAGTTGGAGTATCTACTTCAGAATACTGAAGAAATACCAATATAAAGAATATTATATCAAAGCTAAATCTATGAAGCATCTGACAGCAGTGATTAATATCTCATTATTCCCTTATTGTGATGGGTATTATTATGGCCGAGCACAGAGACGTACAATGGACGGATTTTACAATAGTCGTGGATAAAAATATAATTGTTTTTTTTAAGTATGTGATATAAATTTCAAGAAAGTGTTATATGATTCTTAGAAAATACAAACTGCAATCATAAACAAATATTCATGATTGCAGTTTCAGCAACTTCAATATGAGATGAGATAACTTTCTGCGCACTTTCACTCAAATAAACTATTGTATTATACAATTGCTAATACTTTCATCTTTCGGTTCATCGGTAAATGAAACGCATAAGCCAGTTTTCACACATTCTATTCAATTATGACAACAGATCAGTAAAATGATAAACGCCGATGAAAGTTGATACTGGATATAATAGTTTTATTTGACTTTGGGAACCCCGTAAAAGTAAAGAAAGTTGTCACTTGAATATTTCTCAACTTTAGTTTGACAATTCACTTCACACCTTTTCACACTCTCCCCATACTTTTGTTCTTTATAGATGATAGATTGTCATTTGAAGCGAAAATAATGATAACTTGTGCATCATTTCAACTATAATACAGGATGTTTTAGAACGAGGTTACCAAAATTCGGGTTCTTCAAACTTTAGATGATTTTATGACATAAAGTTCCTATGAACTATGGGTCTTTGATGTATTGATTCTGAAATACACGGAGTTGAAATTCAAAAAAATGGTTATTTTTGTTCGCTTTTTGGTAAGTAATGAGTACGCATCAAAACACATCTTTTTCAATGAAATATTATTTTCAATTGTCACCAGTGCCGTTCGTACAGACTTCTGTACCAATAAATTTGGTTAAAAATATGGTATGTCAATGCTTTTTTAAAATTTAAAATTATTTTCGTGATCATCACATATTTCACATTATGAATTATATCTTCAGTTTTTTACCTGGGACGAATATTTTCTGAGATGAAAATAAAATACTATTTCATCTAAGAGAATAACGAAATTCTTTGATTACTTCAAAAATCGTCTAGACACAGATAAAGGCAGCTTAGTCCCTTCTTTTTCATTTTTTTTTGGCAGAGAAAAATCCACACAAGATTAGAGAAACTCACGACGTAGACCAATTTTCTGTAAATGTATGGATTGGAATAATTGATGATTATTTAATTGGGCCTTTCTTCCTACCAAGTGGATTAAATCTAGAGTCATATAGCCGCTTTTCGTATGGAAGTTCACCAATTTTGTTGGAAGATATCCCCATTATGAAAAAAGACGCGATGTGGTTTATACACAACATTGTTTTGAAAATGAAGGCACCGAGCTACTTAATTTGTGTCTTGACGATTTCGGAAGTAATCAAAGAATTTTGTAGTTTTCTTAGATTTCATTTTTGAACGCTCGTTTTACTTAAACGAGTGCTATATCGTTTTGCCCAATTGTCTGTAATTTTCGAATTTGGAGCCGAAAATCGTCTCAAACACAGTGGAACTTGCCTATTACGAACGTCTGTATAACGAATTTTGTACAAGACATTGCACCTTGAATCCAAATTCCATGTTAAAAACACCCTCTAAAACGAAGTAAATTCTCTCTCTAACGAAATATTCAAAGAACATCACTCTTTGAATGGGTATTGGTAAGAAGGTATAAAGGTGGGTTTTTTCCGAAATTTTTCCGGACGTACGTAATAAATCCCGACCTTAAACTAAATCATAACGGCAGGCAGAGAGATCCTTCTGAAACAGTTTTAAATACACCCCTGTCTGTTTGGTTTCAATCTAACCATTACGCTAGTGTGAAAAGTTGTGTGAAAATATCTAAAAGCAAGTGCTTAAGTTTGAATGATAAACTTAAATTTATCAGTGAAGTCGACCGCGACATTGCCCACTATAGAAACAATTTTTTTTTGTATAACGAAATGTCTTTATAACGAATTTCTTTGCGGATTTAGCGCTTTCATTTTAGGGAAGTTCCACTGTATATTAAAAAGAAGAATCCCCATATTTCCATAACAGGATGACCGATTTTAAACCAACAATTACTTTTTAATTCTTAAATTTGTGTGTAAAAAAATAAAACATCTTACCGCGTATTTGTAGTAGAACGTTACGGTAAAATGTTTGATTTTTTCACTAAAAAATGGAGCCCCATACGAAAAAAAAGCCGAAAAGATTTTCTGTCACAAATTGAACGAAGAATTCAAAAATAATTATAATGTTTAAAATATTTCAGTGGCATACCACTTTTTTAGTCAGTTTTAAAATAAAATTGTATACAAAATTTTGGCGGATAATCATGCAAGAAAAACTCAGAAAAAAAATAAAAATAAATCTGAACATACCTGCCACAGCCAATACAATAAAAAACAATTCACTCCGCATGTTGACCGACTTTTTTACCGTCAACTAACTCACTAACAAATATTTACCAATCACTGAAAGTCGACTTACCGCTCATTATGTGGCTCATGAAGACTTAGAAGAGGGGACCTGCAAAATTCTCTTCCCCACCTTCTGATGGTGACATTCAGGGACGATTCTATAGATGTGGTAATGGTGAAGAATTTAAAAATATCAAGGAAGATTAATGTCTGTCTATTCTTATGTCTTATGGTAATTATACCCTTTGTTTCCAGTCATTCTAGAGCCTTAACCAAGGGAATGTCTTGAGATGATTTTGGAGAACTATTTTTTATTAATTGGACGATTGTTTCCTCATTATTTTTTCACAGTTAGCACGAAGGTTCTGCGAATTCTTCGATTCATTTACCTCAAAATTTTGTACAGAGTGCGGCAGCATAACTTCCTTTTTTAAAACTTAATAAAACTCATTGTATGAATCAGAAAATTTGTATTCGTTTTTTATATTATAGGCACATACATAAAGTTTTGTTTTACCCAGTTTTGAAGATAAAATCCGGTAGGTGACGTCCCCCATTCTCCATACACTGAGTAAACCGATTTCTGGCCTTTGTCATGACTCCAGCCAGTATAGCGGGCGTTAAGTTGGCAATTTCTTCCTGGATGTTGTTCTTCAAATCTTGTAAGGTCCTTGGACGGTTCACATAAACACGAGATTTCAAAAAACCGCATAGAAAAAAGTCACAAGGGGTCAAATCGGGAGAGCGGACCGGCCACTCCAAATCACCCCTAATTGAGATAAGGCGCTCTGGTAAAGTGTTTCCTCAAAACAGCCATCGATGCTCTTGAAGTCCGAATTCACTGTCACTGTGACTTCATTTTCCTCAAAGAACCAGGGACCAATAATTCCACTTGAGGAAATTGCACACCACACTATGACTTTAGGTGAATGCAAAGGCCTTTGATGCAATTGTCGATTTGACCCCTTGTGACTTTTTTCTATGGGGTTTTTTGAAATCTCGTGTTTAAGTGAACCGTCCAAGGACCCTACAAGATTTTAAGAACAACATCCAGGAAGAAATTGCCAACATAACGCCTGCTATACTGGCTGATGGAGTCATGACAAACGCCAGAAATCGGTTTACTCAGTGTATGGAGAATTAGGGACGTCACCTACCTGATTTTATCTTCAAAACTGGGTAAAACAAAACTTTATGTATGTGCCTATATTATAAAAAACGAATAAAAATTTTCTGATTCATACAATGCGTTTTATTAAGTTTTAAAAAAAAAAGTTATGCTGCCGCACCCTGTATTAGGACTTGAGATTGATACTAAATATGAATGCGTAATCAGGTTTGAGTTGAATAATTTAAAAAATGCGCCGCAAGCTTTGAAAAATGCATATTTTATTTTTTTCACAAATACTGAGAAAAGGGGGTAAGGGGACATGCTTGAAATTTGATTAATCATTCTACAGAAATGAAAAAACTCAAAAACGACGAAAACAATCCTTTATTTTTGAGGAATTGAAACATAAGATACAAAATATACTTGAACTTTCTTAACTGAAAATGAAAATACAGTGGAACTTCCTTATAACGAACGTCTGTATAACGAATTTCGTACAAGACATTGCACCTTGAATAAAAATTCCATGTTAAAAACACCCTCTAAAATGAAGTTAATTCTCTCTATAACGAAATATTCAAAGAACATCACTCTTTGAGTGGGTATTGGTAAGAAGGTGTAATTTTTCCGAAATTTTTCTGGACGTACGTAATAAATTACGACCTCAAACTAAATCATTACGGCGGGCAGAGAGATCCTTCTGAAACGGTTTTAAATACACCCCTGGCTGTTTGGTTTCAATCTAGCCATTACGCTAGTGTGAAGTTGTGCGAAAATGTCTAAAAGCTAGTGCTTAAGTTTGAATGATAAACTTAAATTTATCAGTGAAGTCGACCGCGACATTGCCGACTACAGAAACAAATTTTCTGTATAACGAAATTTCTTTATAAAGAATTTAGCGCTTTCGTTATCGGGGAGTTCGACTGTGTTAATATGGATGTTTAAGTCTCCATTCTATTCTAAAATAATAATATTACTTTTACAAAAATATCAACATTGAAATATTTGAATTACTTTTTTTTTCACAGCTCGGGGGGGCTGAGCCCGACAGCCCCACCACCTCGGTGCGCCACTGACCAAAACAAATTTACTGGTAGATCTAAGAAGGTATAAAGGATGAAGGTACAATTTTATCTCAACTTTACTAAATGCTGAAATAAGACAAAAAATATCAAATAAAAATTTATTACAAGTGTTATGGTTTGAAAATGATGAAGTAAATCAAGACAAATGATAATAAATTAATGTGAACAAATCACGATTATGAAAATTTTTCCGTGTTTTGTCAATACTTGTAATCACTTCATTTCAACAAACTAATAGTAGAGAAATATAAAATTATATATAATATTTAGCTACCTAGAATGCCTACTGAATAAAGAGATCACCATCAAACAAATCATTTGCAATTTATTGATAGTTCTTTGGAGATCATTGACTCAGAGAAACAGGTCATACCTTCTTCTTATACAGGGTGTTTCCTGAACATGCGACAAAAATTCAAGGGGTTGTTCCTTGGACTATTTTAAGCATGTTTTGTCCTTTGATGATTTTTGAAAAACCTCTTTGTTTCGAAGATACAGAGCGAACAACATTTTTCATATTTTTAAAATCAATAATAGTTTAAATAAAAATGCGTACCGCACTGTGTTTACTAAGTAGGTACAATTTATTTTTAAATTTGTTTAACAACATTCCAATTACTAAAAACGGCCCGTTTTTTGACTTAAAATTGATAAGTTCAGATGGTAAAGGAATACAGATTAAACACGGTTTTCATTTGAATTCGTTTTTTTGGCTAGAGGTGGTCATTTTCAACAGTTTTTGTAGGTTAAGTTAAATTTTCATGTAATTTTTCATAATAAAATGTTATTATCTAAAATCTTGTTTCCCTTGTATCTTCGAAACAAAGAGGTTTTTCAAAAATCATCAAAGGACAAAATATTCTTAGAATAGTCCAAGGAACAATCCCCTGAATTTTTGCCGCATGTTTAGGAAACACCCTGTAATTTGAAACTATTCGAGACAATAAAAATTGAAATTATACTTCTAGAATCACACTGAACAAAGGCAGCATCTCAAACAACTCTTATATGACCTATAATATCATAAAAAAACAAATTCACATCAATCATTATTAAAATTATTATCATTCCAAATTTCAACATTGTTTTTCCACCTTTTTTGACATAATAACTTTAAGCATGTAATTTATAATTCGATAAATCTGCAGTAACTTCAATTCATAAAGTTTAAAGCGAGTATAATCATAAATTAAATCATAAAAATTAGATTAATAGAAAAAATATAAATTCGAACGGTCTCTATGTCTTCCAAAAGTTTGGATTTTGTGACAGTCTCCTCTCAAAGTTTGTATACCAATTCTGAACAGACGACAAAGGAACAAAAGTGGCAGTCGGGTCCGGTACCATATTTCCTTGCGACACTGAGTAACTCAAAATGTAATTCATGAAATTCTCCAACATTCTTTGTGCAAATGTTATACTATTTTCGGGCCCACTTGGAGAAGGTACTTCAGTGATATTTATTATTGGTTCTAAAATAATTACAAAATTAGTTAGTGGTAATATATACTGATGAACAAAATTAGCGCACCACTTAAAATTTCGTTAAATTTTAACAATTGATATCTTCCCAATCTTTAGTTGGATTTTAACGTTTTTTTCTTTCAATTGTAGCTCTGTTATTTTCGTATTGCCTCCTTTAAACAGAAGTCCAAAAAATAAAATCTTTATGTTGTACAGGGCGTTTAAATAATGTCATGTGTTATAGTCAAATTTTAACATCTTCTGTGGGCAATGCCAGGTTGCTGAGGCATATAAAAACAATAAAGCGTTGTAGCCTAGTATCTCTTGGGTATTTTGTTTTTTTTAAAACCAGTTCATCTTGAAATCGTCCAGAGATATTCAACATTTTATCAACTCTTGTATTTTATGCATTAGCCATGAATATCTTCGCAACCATTTGTCCGATTTGAATGTTTTTTTTTAGTTGTAGCTCTTTTGTTGGCGAATATCATACTACAATGAGATGTTAAAAAAAAAGGATTGCATTATGCTGTACAGCGCGTTCAAATTTTCGGGTTTTTTTCATTACAGTTTAACACCTTCTGTGAGCAACACCAGATACCTGAGGCTTCTCTACTATACTATACTAACTATACAGTGATGTAGCCTGATGTTTCCTGAGTATTTTGCTTTTTTTAAGAGCAATTTAACTTTTACCCTTCCAGAGATATTCACATTTTTATAACATCTTGCATTTCATACAATATATTGACAATGAATATTTTCAGTCAAGTGATACTGGGGTTTACAGTTGTCATAATTTTTTCTTATTAATGAAATTCATTTGAAATTAATGATTGTGTCAATTTCTAAAATTTTCTTCACTTTAAAATTCTTTTTCATTCGACATTGAATACGTAGTTTAAGCAGATCTCAAACGTTTAAGATTACGTTCAGGTCAGGACTAAAAGCCGGCCACTGTAGATGTTAAATACCAACCTCTTTAAGGTATTCACAATATCTATCAGCAGAAAATTGTCACCTATGTATCTCGCAGAATTTATCGCCAATAAAAGAGCTACAACTAAAAAAAAAACATTCAATTCGGACAAATGGTTGCGAAGATATTCAGGTAAAAACCATAGCTAATGCATGAAACACAAGAGTTGATAAAAATTTTAATATCTCTGGACGACTTCAAGATGAATTGGTTTTTAAAAAAACAAAATACTCAAGAGATACTAGGCTACAAAGCTTTATTGTTTTTACGTGCCTCAGCAACCTGGCATTGCCCACAGAAGATGTTAAAATTTGACTAAAAAACATGACATTATTTAAACGCCCGGTACAACATGAAGATTTTATTTTTTGGACTTCTGTTTAATGGAGGGAATTCGACAATAACAGAGTTACTATTGAGAGAAAAAAACGTTGAAATCCGACTAAAGATTGGGAAGATATCAATTGTTAAAGTTTAACAAAATTTTAGGCGATGCGCTAATTTTGTAAATCAGTATATAAAAGATTGTGGAAATTTACCTATTGATATTCCTATTTGGGCATTATGGCAGATATTGCTCTGACCGAACATCGTGTCAGAATATGTATTCATCTCGTGCAGTTTTTTCAATGATGAAATTTTGAATATTGCAGACGGTTTAGTATTAGATATATGCCCTAAAACTTGCCAGTTTGGGGGAGCGTTTGGATCTGGCCAGCTAAAATACACTGGAAAGAAGTCGAAAATTATTAATCAACGAAAATTGATCAATATATAACACTACTTATGAATAAAATTCCAACCTTGTCCGGCCATGCCTTCCGGAAAGGGGTTCACCCCTGTTAAGAACACAACTACATGATTAATGTTATCAGCATCTGGTATAGTGGTTAAAAACTGAGATTGGCTTATGGGTTGAAATTCGGTTTGCACCTGAAACAAAAATGCTAAATGAGGAAAGTTATAATTTGAATTTCAAAAAGATTGAACAGCAGAAGGAATAAGGAAACAAAAACAATATTTAGGAATGTAGTATAAAGAATAATAACTTACAAGGCGTCCAGAAACAATAACACCAAACATTATTGATAAATCTTGAATTCCATAAACGAATGGTTGTTTATTTTTGTAATAAATTTGTTTGGTTATGTTTTGGTGAATTCTAGAACATTCGGAAATCTTAAATCAAATTCAAGCGAATGACCAGTAATGACTGTGGTCATTGTTGGTCATGCCCTTGGTCTTGGCACTTGAGGAATGACCGCGAATGACCAGCTTCCGCTCAAATGCAGTTCTGGTCATCTTCGCCATTTTCGTTAATGTAGGTTAGGGAGAATGAAAACAAACACATAACCAACGATTTTCTGAATTAGAGTTTCGTTTCAGTAAAAATGCATGTATGGGACTGAATATCGTTTGTTTTGAAAATTACCATTACCTAGTTTATTTAATGAGAACCTAGAAAAATCCCCAAAACCTTCTGTATTACTCCCTGGACAAAAATTTGAATACTATTTTCCATACCACATCCGTACAACCACTTAAGTTAATTACATGATTTATTTTTATTTTTGCTAGCTGAATGTTGTTCAACATTTCTATTTCATTTACGCTACAATTGAGTCATGTTCAGTTTAGAAGTTTTCATATCTGTTGTAATTGCAAGTGAATGTTTATTTGAATCTGACATTCATGTTTTATACATAAGATATAAACATAAAACTTAACCTTATTTCTTCAATGACCAGAAGCTTGACTCGGCTCTCGAGTATGTTCACCTTAGGTCATCTGCGGTCTTAATCGATGACGTTGAAGGGCAATTCATGACGTCACATGATAAAGACCAGCAATGACCAAAAGCGCTTAAATGCAGTTGGTCATTGTTGGTCACTGTTGGTCTTGACCAATGATGACCAGGTCTTCCGCTTGAATTTGATTTTAGACTACATTAAATGGAGCGGATTTTGAACCAATCAGCGAGCAGTAGGGATTTTTAAATTTGACAGACACAATTTGTTTACATTTTCGTCGGATGTCATCTTGACATTTGAAATATTCCGATTTTTACTAATTTTAAACGTTATTTGGAGCTTGAATTTAAGGGATTCTCAATTAAAACTCAAGAGGAGATTGTTGTACTCATTTGCGTTTGCTGGAATTATTTCATTTTCGATGATGGTATGAAAATGAGCAATAATGACTGACTGCTGTTCAAAGGTAACTTTAGCCCTAATATCCGTTATTGATAATTTTTTCAAGTATTGATTTCATTTTCAGATTCATTTGTCCAGTATGCCAGGGAAAATGTTTTATCAATGCAAATTATAAATAATGGAATGATATACTTACTTCGAAACTTGTTTTTGCCATCAAATTGGTTTGAAGATGTATTCTTATATTCCAATTGCCAATAAAGAATGATCTAAATCAATGTATCAAGACAAAATTTAATTGGGGGACCCACATCTATATGATTCACAAATAGAGAAAATAGTTCGATGAGGGCTGAAGAACTTCGGTCAATGGTCATTTGACTCTGTCAATAAATATCTTATCGTTATCATTATTCAAGTTGGATGAGAATAAATCGTTGTGTTATTATAAGGAGCAGCATGTGTGAAAGTATAATATAAAAGTAATATAGTCTTAATGAAAAAGCTGTTGGGTAGTGTTATTGAATGGAGCGAGCAAATTTGTGATGTGATTTTTAGCATGTGTAAAAGTATAATGATGTGGAAATTTTATTTACTTGATTCTTAGTCCTGAATAAAAAGTAGTGAACTTGTGATAACTCATCATGTGCTGATTTCATAGGAAAATGAAAAATTGACTACTTCAATAAAGTTTTTCAGAGTTAGTTTCTACTGTATTATAATAAAATCAGTAATCTTCCTTTGCTTTTGAGTGATTAAAATATTGCTTATTTCAAGTAATAAGTGAATGATTGATGGTGATTCAGACTAAAAGTGTAATCGAACAAATGTAAGTAAGAAGAGAATAGGTGATCAAATGTGAAAACTGATGTGGGATAAAAATACATATCATTCCAATTATCTTGAAATATTTATTTAGTAAGACATACAGATGACTCTTCATGACAAATTATTGTTCTGGTATAATTAGTAGTTCTCTAGTAGTGAAGCTTCAGTAGATATAATCGGATTATTTAACGTCTGACCTCTCTTCTGAAAAAAAAACTTTATACGTTTTCACTCCCAGTCTCTGAAACATATAGAATTAAAAAATGTTTAATTAAGGTGAAGTGCTCCTGCGAGAATCTTTGCACTTATTGGTCAGGAGCAAATTGGTCTAGAAAAAAATTGTTGCCTAACAGTAAACCTGAAAATGAAACAAATTAAAAGGATATTGTAACGTTTCGGTGTCTATATCAGACAGCTTCTTCAGACAAACTCTTAAAATCTTTAGGATTGTGTATTTTTTCATTTGTAATCTGATTGACATTGATAGTTGTCAATCTTCACCTTGCTTATACTTCTTGTTCATCAGTAATTTTCTTGTTTCACCTAAAAATCAGATAAATAGTCTACATTCAATACTATTAGGAATAGTACAATTTTTGTTACCATATCTCTCAAACAGAATTTCTATGTTCAAAACAATTTAGTAATTAGTACTGATACTACAATGCATGCTCTATGGGCAACTCATCTGTTGTTGTGTATTATGTTAGACCCATTCACCCTAAATTTTCCTAAAACTTATGAATAAAACATAGCAATTAGTACATATTGAATGACTGTGATATAACCGACATACTACATTTCAATTAACTTCAATTCTACTTTTTGCTGGGATAGTATAACTGTTTTTCAATTTTCCTTTTTCTACATGTGTTGGTTGCTGTACTTTTTTCCCTACTTAATAGAAATTCGTTCACTTCGCATAATGCTGCATAATCGTTTTTGAGTTTATTGTATACATTTTCAAGCATAATCTACAATACAATAAATAAATCATCCTCAACACCCTTAACAATACATTTTCTACTTCAGTTCTGTAACGTCTATAGTTACCTCATGTTTCTTATTTTCATCAATTGAAATATTCCCATTATGATTTTTTTCCTGTTCCTCCAGAAAATCATGAACCTCATTCTGATAATTTACTTTACTAGTGGAGGGTTCAGAGATACATAGGTTAAAATTGTCTGAATCACCCGAGTCTGCACCTAAAACAGAATCCCTTCTCCCCCTAATCAAAGCAACTGCATGTATATGTTTACACAATGCAGTTCTTATCGTATATTCTTTACATTCACACTGGAACCTGTGTATGCAGATTTTGCATGTATCACAGTACACAGCTCTGCAGGCCTCATCACAGAGTTCATTTAAGGATACCCTGTAAAATATACCTTCTTCTGTACTCGATTGTACTTGAAAATCTCCATCGTCTAGTTGAGTGATCATATGCTGAACAACCTTTTCAGCTTTATCATGTGCTTCTTTGATCACTCTATGCTGGTACGAATTTGCGGTGGGTCTTTCTGTCTCGATTATTTTTTTCCACATCTTGTCATTAACCAGCTCTTCCAACATATCCAATAATTTTTCCACTCTAAAAAATAGGGTAAAGGTAAGTTTTACTCTTCTCTTATGAAAAAAAGATATAAAAGAGATACCGAATATTTTGTCTTCCTTTCAACTTGTGATATTTCAAAACATTATTTAAACTTTCTATTGCCATGTTTGTATTAATTCCACAGTTTTTTCTAAAGCAATGGGCCCACATCTTCACCCTATCTTCAGTCTGAAAGTATATCTGAAAAAGACTCAATTAACATAGGTGTCTGATCGAAAATATTCACTCACTTTTGTAAATAGTTGAGAAATTCAATTTCTCCTTCATCTACTAAATTCTCGAAGTATTTGGATTTCAATTCCATAAATGTTGAAGGATCGATCTCAGTCAAAATTCTTCTCATTTCCTTCTTCATTACTTGCTTATTTTCTTTTTTCTTTAGTTTGGCTCTTCCTTGTATGTTCCAATTTTTCATTACATGCCATGTGCATAATAATCTTCGTGGTTTATTTTCCAAAGCCATTACCTGTACCCATGCATTATAATATTTGACATCATCATCTGTCATGATGTATTCGGCTTCAATGGTTCCTCCTAGTTTGTTCTTCATTGCTGAAAAAAAAACCTTTTGAATTACCTGATCCAATCTATTTGATAGAAGGAAGGCCACTGGAAATCCTATATTCCGCTCGTCTTTAACCAAAACAATGGTAAGGTCCCAATTTTTACGGTTTGTTCCATGTGTACCGTCTATGCAAATTATCTTATGAAACTCTTTCATCTTTTTTTCCATCATTTTATTCATATAACCCAGAGCAAAATCTTCTTCTTTCAACTCAGGGTGTCTTTCTCCTATAAATATATTTTAATTAAAATCCTGATCTAAAGTTTTTCAGAAGGAATTACCAATTTTCTTAAATAGAAATACTTGATTTTCTTCTCGGTTATTCCATTCCTCCACTTTCATAGTTGTCGCTATCATATCATCTTCATGTCGCTTCTTGTCAATATTGAATTTTCTTATTAAATATGCCAAGTCTCCTCTAGTCAAAATATTCATCCTTGTCAATTCTGAATTTTGTGTATTTCTTGAATCTTTCAGAATTCTATCTACTGTGACTCCCTCAGTTAGTTTACTGGCAAGCATTTCTTGCTCTCTTTCTGTCAAACGTTTAGACCTCAGTTCGTTATCGTGCCCTACATGAGTTTCAATGAAGTGCACGCTCACAACTAAAAAGAAATATTAAAAACAAATCATCAATAGAAAAGGCATTTCTATGAATCATTACCATTGCTACTACTGATTGTGGCCTGAATTCTTGAGGGACACATACCAGCTATTTTAATGCTGCCCCCTTTCTTCGTTTGTCTTTCAGTGCACTTGCTGCCCAAACCTGATAAATAAGTAATTAAGAACAACGTTTCAGAAGATTGATTTTTCTACTACCTTTGGTATCACTACGATTGCAGTCGTATACATACAATCGAGCATTATTGGAAATTTTCTCGTTTCGAGTACGAGTATAATCAATTTCCCTGTTGGCTTGTTTTCTCCACGTCTCGAATTCTTCAACAGTCCCAAAACTTAAATCAATTTCATTAATTGCGACAGTATGGAATTGCCTTAGGTGTTGCAACAAATTTTTGAAGGTATTAAACGGTTCCTTATTATCTTCAGGGCAGAGTGGGCACTTGATATGCTTGTTCTTAGGTAGGGAGATATATTGTGAAAATTCTTCAAATGCAAATTCTTTGCAGATACAGATGAGAATGTTTTGTGGCACACTTGACATTGCAGTTTGTTCTCCCTGAAAATAAAACATATACATTTCTAGAAATCTTTATACGAAGAATTTATACCTTTGCTGCTCCATTTTCTTAAGTTCGGCAATTAAAATTACCAGTTTAATCGCCAATCGGAATAAAGAAATTAGTAGTGTAGTTTTTAAATTCACAATCCAAAGAGATTCACTTCGAATAATTCAACTTGAAGTATCAGAACCAACGTCTATATATCGCAAGTTTGTCTCAAAGACTGAGGGTGTGGTCCCGTGGGGTGAGCGTAACCGCGAACGCGCCAATTCTATATATATTCGAATATAGAACTTAATCAAATAGTATGCTTTTCGCGCGCATCTAACTGTCACGCGCGGTATGCACTTCTCTCTGATTGGTTCAAAATCCGCTCCATTTAATGTAGTCTGGAAATCTTTGGTCGAAACCACAGAACTTCTAAACCACCGAAACAGTTTCTGCATGATTTCTGTCATATTTGTCGGACTTCGTAATCGTAAGTCTTTAAATTTTTATGCTGTTCTGTGACTATAACCCCCAAATAATAATAATAATGAAAATAAATAATATTCAGATAATTGAGAATTATTTACTTCAAATGATGGATATTCTGCATAACAAGTATTAGAAAATCTGTTTTATTCGTCCTAAT
This sequence comes from Propylea japonica, assembly GCA_013421045.1. Lineage (NCBI taxonomy): Eukaryota > Metazoa > Arthropoda > Insecta > Coleoptera > Coccinellidae > Propylea > Propylea japonica. Next base: position 20,377,619 of record CM024244.1, read on the forward strand.
GATAAAATTCGTAAACATTCTTCGAATTCCAAAAAGACAGATCTCTTCAAACTTGAAAATGGTTAAGTATCTCAAGCAGCAGGAAGCAATTGATATAGACGTTGAGCTCTTCAACGAGTACAAATTCTCAGTAGATCAGCTCATGGAATTAGCTGGACTAAGCTGTGCCTCTGCTATTACAAAAAGTTTTCCACTTAAGACCGCTAACGATAAAGCTGTTATGATATGCGTAGGGCCTGGAAATAATGGGGGAGACGGTCTTGTGTGTGCAAGACATATGAAATTGTTTGGTTATAACACAGAAATATATTATCCTAAAAGGGTTGATAAGCCGTTGTATAATAACTTACTTCATCAGTGTATATCGATGAATATACCTATTTTGGATGAACTTCCAGATCCTAAAGGACTGGAGAAGTATGGTTTACTTGTTGATGCATTGTTTGGATTTAGTTTCAGGCCTCCTATAAGGACAGAGCTCATACCTGTGATAGAATTACTAAAAACAACGAAGTTACCTGTGGCAAGGTAAAAACTTATGTTGCATAGTCATAAGTTGAGAATTTTATGTAATCATAAGAGCAATTGTTCCATTTCATACATTTTCCCATGGATTGATAGAAAAAATCCATTTTATTGATATATACTACCACCTAAAATTTCTTTGAATTCTACCAGTTGATATCTTCCCAATCTTCTGTCAGATTTCAATGTTTCTTCTTTTAATTGTAGCTCTGTTATTGTCGAACTTCCTCCATTAAACAAAAGTCCAAAAAATAAAATCTTCATGTTGTACAGGGCGTTTAAATAATCTTATGTTTTATAGTCAAATTTAAACGTCTTCTGTGGGCAATGCCAGGTTGCTGAGGCATATAAAAACAATAAAGCGTTGTAGTCTAGTATCTCTTGGGTATTTTGTTTCTTTATAAACCAATTTATCTTGGAATATTCAACATTTTATCAACTGTTGTATTTTATGGATTAGCCATGAATATCTTCGCAACCATTTGTCCGATTTGAATGAAATGCAAGATGTTATAAAAATGTGAATATCTCTGTAAGGGTTCAAGTTAAAATGCTTTTTAAAAAAGCAAAATAATCAGGAAACATCAGGCTACATCACTGTATAGTTTTCAGAAGCCCCAGGGGTCTGGTATTGCCCACAGAAGGCATTAAACTGTAATGAAAAAACCCGAAATTTTAAACGACTGTACAGCATGATGCATTCCTTTTTTTGAACATCTCATTATAGTATGATATTCGCCAATAAAAGAGCTACAACTGAAAAAAAACATTAAAATCGGACAAATGGTTGCGAAGATATTGATGGCTAATGCATAAAATGCAACAGTTGATAAAATGTTGAATATCTCTGGAAGATTTCAAGATAAATTGGTTTTTAAAGAAACAAAACACTCAAGAGATACTAGGCTATAACTCCTTATTGTTTTTACATGTCTCAGCAACCTGGCATTGCCCACAGAAGACGTTAAAATTTGACTATAAAACATGACATTATTTAAACGCCCTGTACAACATGAAGATTTTATTTTTGGACTTCTGTTTGATGGAGGATATTCGACAATAACAGAGCTACAATTGAAAGAAAGAAACACTGAAATCCGACTCAAGATTGGGAAGATATCAATTGTTAAAATTTAACGAAATTTTAGGTGGTGCGCTAATTTTGTCCATCAGTATATTTTTCAAGTTAAGTTAAAATGCAAAAAAATAAGAAACATTCAATCAGATTAAAGTTTAATAAGATTCTTATTTCAGCATAGACATACCCAGCGGATGGGACATTGAATTGGGTGAACCAAGTGAAGGAGGTATAAAGCCAGAAATTTTAATATCCCTTACTGCACCAAAACTATGTGCGAAAAAATTCAATGGAAAGTATCATTATTTAGGGGGTCGATTTGTACCTCCTAAATTGGCACAAAAATATGATCTTTGTTTGCCAGCGTATCCTGGAACTGAATGTTGCGTACTGTTGAATGGGTGATTCTCTTATTCTAATTTTGAATGTAAATATTTGTTTAATAAAATTTTATTGATACAACTACAATGTATTATTTGTAATAACTCTCATGCAAAAGTTTGGGAAAAGATCAATAATTAAAAAACCATTTATGTAATTCTAAGATTGAGGTGATGCGATCTTCTTGAAATTTTGCATGAACATTATGTATATTAATACGAAATGAAAATTAACGCGTTAACAGGAACGCAGGTATAATATAAAAACTGAAAGCAGAGAATAATATTAATTGATTAAAATCAACCAATATTAAACCCAAAATTTTGCATGTGGCTTATTATGAGCATCTTGCATGTGGCCTCAAAATTTCATTTCGATTGGTTTCGTTTTGTCTGAGATATTGAGGAAAAAAAATTTAAATGGCCATATTTTATGGAACACCCTGTACGATTTGGCTGGTTAGCGAACTTAAACGCGGCGTTTGGGAATCGAATTCACCTTGAAAATCTCAATTCTCTAGGACAATCCCTTCGAAAGTTATCGTGCTAACGGCCGGTCGGACGACCTCACGGACAGAATTGAATTTAACCACGGATTCATCATCAGGGAGTCGAATCCTATCGTTTGAGACCATTTTCGGCTCAAAATTCGAAAATTACAGACATTTGGGCAAAACGATATTGCACTCCGTTTAAGTTAGAACGAGAGCTCAGGGTTTTTCTTGAATTTTATTCCAGTTTATGATGAAACACCAGTTTCCTTAAAGGTAAGTACCTAAATTTTCCTGGCGTGAATGGCCGAAAACAAGAGCACAAACTTTCTAAGATCGATTGAAATATAATCTGGGAGGATTCTGCATTTCTAAAAAACTTTTTAGGTTTTCACTCCCAGTCTCTGAAACAGAAATAATGAAAACATTTAATTAAGATGAAGTGCTCGTGCGAAAATCTTTGCACTATTTTGTCAGGAGCGAATTGGTTTTGAAAAAATTGTTGCCTAACAGTAAAACTAAAAAAGGAAATAAAAGAAAAAGGTAATGTAACGTTTCGGTGTCTATATCAAACACACAATTCCGAAGATTTTACAAGTTTGTCTGAAGAAGGTGTTTGATATAGACACCGAAACGTTACATTATCCTTTTCATTTACTTCCTTTTTTAGTTTTCTGTTAGTGTTAGGCAACAATTTTTTCAAAACCAATTTGCTCCTGACAAATAAGTGCGAAGACTTTCGCAGGAGTTCTTCATCTTAATTAAAAATTTATTAATTATTTCTGTTTCAGAGACTGGGAGTGAAAACCTAAAAAGTTTTTCAGAAAAGCTTTCTGAGCTTTTCTCGAAATTCATGTGTCAATAAATTTACTTGTACAAATTTGTTTCTATCAAATATACGACAACTGAATGCCTCAAAACTGACATTTTCGGACTGATAATCATGAAATATCAGTAATTTCAATTCCTCACATGATGGTCGGTGATATTTCTTCGAAAATGCTTTCTTCAGGATAGTTAAGTATCTAGAAAAATATCAAGAAAAATCGAATTTGAATACTATGTGGAATGGCATATTTTCAGGATGTTTCTTACTACCTGCAGAGAATTCGAGAACCTCTAGCAGAATATCAAGAACAGAAAGGTCTTCCAAGAGATGAGTGAGTAACAAACAGATTCTTGGATTTCAAAAAAAGTTGAGAATTTTTGAAATTAGGAAAATTTTTTATAGAATTTCCCCAACTTTTTGAGCGCTCGTTCTAAAGGGTTTTCCCATAAAAGTTATTATTTTGATATTCGAAGTAAAATGCAATTTTTCAATATAAATGATCGGATGTTTATTTCTTTATAAAGTAGAAGCTATGCAGTTCATAGTCGAAAATAACATCAGGCAAATGACCACCACGACCACGCTTACAGGACCATATCTTTTTAATGAAATTTTCCATAACCAAATCGCAAAGTGGCTGCCATATGTCCTCGATAGCCTCACGAATTTCATCTTTGAGGTCTTGAATCGACTCTGGGCTATTGGCGTAGACCTTCTCTTTCACGTGGCCCCAAAGGAAGAAGTCGCAAGGTATTAAATCACAAGATCTCGGTGGCCAATTGTGATCACCTTTTCGAGAGATAACACGGTCCGGAAACTTTTCCGCGAAAGATCAATGGTTTCGTTGTTTGTGTGGCACGCGTAGCGAAGCACTGAACTTTATAAGCCTTAAGAGCCAAATCTTTATGCAAAATACGGTGTAAAGACGTTTGTGGAATGCCTAATTCCAAAGAAGAAGAATTCTTGAAGCGTGTATCGTTCCATTTTTGTTCCTCAATATCTCAGACAAAATGAACCCCAAAGCTCTTTTATATTGTGAAGGTAAAGGGGTTTTGGCAAAATTGGGGGCATTTATTCTGAATTTTTTTCAGGTTATTCAGTTTCCTGAGTTTACTCTACACGTTATGTGGACATTCCTACAATGCCTTTGTGGCAATTTTTGCAATGTTGTACAACCTGTCACCGCTGATGGATTCTGTTTTATTCGTCCTGAGATTTTTGATTGACAAGATGATAGAAATTAGTGAAATCAAAAATTTGCAAGAGAGAACACACAAAATACTAGTTTTCGTTGGACAGCTTTCTGTTCTGGTTGTTGTTGTGTTTATGATATATTCATTAGTTGTTTTTCCTATAGTGAATTTGATCAGCGCTATGATTTTTGGATTATTGGGATGGATATCACCGAATTTTTGATTAATAAAGTTGTGAAATATATTATTGGACTTTTTATAATTAAAATTATGAATTTATAATGAATTTTCCCAAAAAATAATGAGTTTGTTTCAGATGGTGATTGTGATGAACCTAATGAAAAACTCATAGTTCATGGGCCAGCCCCTGTTTTTCATAATGATTACTAACAATCTGAATATTTGTGAATAGCTTCATTTTGACGAGACGCACAACTTTTTCCTCTACGAAAATTCTCGATAGTGAGGGCTAATACAGTATGGGGGCGTCAAAAGTGTTAAATGGGTGAATGTTCAAATTTTATTACTAACAGCTACTTTATAAATTGAATCTTGAAACAATTTTATTACAAATCGAAAACAATAATTGTCCTACAAAAATGATGATTCTATCAAAGTGTCCCCCACTCCTAGCATATATCAACAACCCTAGGTCTAAAAAAATTATTACTAACCGGCTGATTTTTTCACTGTTGCTTAGCAAATATTTCCTTTATGAACTGGTCACATTGTCCTACAAACTGAGTGGTACGTTTTTGAGGTCCTACACGCTCGGAAATTGACAATTGTTAGTAATCATTTTTAATAGTGGGTTCTGTGGTACAATTTCTGAGGTAGGACTGGAAAAACGTACCACTCAGTTTGTAGGTTAATGTGACTAGTTCATAATGGAAATATTTGCTAAGCAACAGTGAAAAAATCAGCCGGTTAGTAATAATTTTTTTAGACCTAGTTGTTGATTTATGTTGGGAGTGGGGGACACTTTGATAGAATCATCATTTTGTAGGACAATTATTGTTTTCAATTTGTAATAAAATTGTTAAGATTTAATTCATAAAGTAGCTGTTAGTAATAAAATTTGAACATTCACCCATTCAACACTTTTGACGCCTCCATACTGTATTAGCCCTCACTATCGAAAATTTTCGTAGAGAAAAAAGTTGGGCGTCTCGTCAAAATGAAGCTACTCACAAATATTCAGATTGTTAGTAATCATTAGGAAAACAGGCGCTGGCCTATGGACTATCACTTCTACTAAAATGGATTTGGGAAAAATGACCATACACAATAAGTTTTATTGAAATTGTTATTGTACCTAATGTTCTGCGTCAGAAACTTCGTACTTACAAGAAGTAACTGATATATTTCATAAACTCTGGACAAAATAACAATTTGTATATATTTTTGATCACCAGGAACTTGTCAATGGCTTTATACTTTTATCTTTCATCGATTAAATTTATTTCTTGCTTATTTTGGATCAGACAGCAGTATTCACATCAGATCGGTGTTCTAATGTATTCTTGATGAAAAACTGATAAGCTCCGTATATTAGAAACCACACCAGCCAAAGGGAAGCTGCAAAAAATATATTTGTAATGCCATTTTAACATTGCCATGCCAAATACTTATTATAATTTCAGCAATTCATTATGAATGTTCATTCGACACCGCAAATCTTCGATTGTTGGAAATACTTTTATGTTCAATAATTGCAAAACTTTGGTACAAGACAAGAAATGATCAGTTCACGAGGCAAATCTCGTTTTTACATTGTTATATGCAGTATTTATGGAATAGAACCATAATATTCTTTGCTCGATTCATGTTATATTATTCACTTTCGTATTCGGCATGAAATTCTTCGTCTTATATTTAAATATTGTCCATTTTTCGTGCTTAAATATTCTATACAAAATGGCGAATGCGCCGGTGTGCATCAACTTTTCTTCATTGGACCATTTGATACTACTTGATATTTCTTCTATGACTGACATATCAAAAAAATGTATAAAAATAACTTCCACTTACCAAAAATAACGAACACAATAATAAATGTTGAATTGGCAGTTGTGCTGCTTTCAATATATATAACAGCAGTGAATAAGTTGACGAAACTCAAAAAGGCATACAAGAATGCGTAGTTATGACTATTCTGTAACATAAATTGAAAGTAAATGCTCACATGATTTAAATCATATTCTGGAAATATTTCATATTATCGAACCAATATTGATTTTCAGTTCCAAATATGTAGTCATAAACTTAAAATATGAACCAAATAGGACCGACAGTATCTATATCTTTAGACGCGAACAATGAATTTTCAATCAAACAAACTATTGATTTTATAAAAAAAACAAAAAGAAAAAATAATTTCAATGATACAATTAAAAAATAATTCATTATACATTTATACGTGATAAAGTTCACTAACTATTGATACTTACATAAATTTCAGAAATCGAAAAAATACACCTTACCTTCACTATTGCTATCAATAAAAAAATACTCAAAAGAAGATTACTCGAAGCGAATATCATAGATATTTTGAAGAATCCATTCCTTGTATCGCTATTTTCAGCATATTTTAGTTTTAAACTACACACTGTCATTCCAGAAATACCAAAAAGCTTAAAGAGAAATTTAATAATATTAATGTTTCACCTGTCAACGAGTCTGAATAAATGGCGTTTATTAATCTAGCGATTAATATCTTATTTAGTTGATAAAATTACCACCCCCGCTAACCTCGAAATAAAAGCTCAGTTTAACGTACGTGAAATTGATCGATAATGACCCATTTTAATGCATGATTTATCTCATTTCAATGTTTAATTGTCATTGGCAGGCAGATACAAAGTATTCAGATGCAATACGACTAATGTTACAACTCTACTGAAACTCAGAAACACAGAAATCTCTTATGCAAAAAAAACCTATTTGAATCAAGAAGAATTAAGCAACGAGCGCATAAAGATAGCTATTATTCGCGAGGTGAATAACAGCCATTATACGCGAGTAGCATACTATACTTTATCCACGACTACTGAATATATTCCTTGAAGATTTTAACATTTGGCGACCGCGACAAGACCCTTCTATGACAAGGGTGGAAAAAGTCAAGTTGGCACATGAGAAATTTTTGGATAACTGGTCATTGTATATTTTGTAATAAAAAAAACTTTAATTGATATAATCAAAGTAGATTTGGCCCTCGATTGACAAGGTATACCCAAAGTTAGTTGGAGTACTCTAGAATACTGAAGAAATACCAATTTGAAGAATATTATATCAAAGCTGAATCTATGAAGCATCTGACAGCAGTGAATTATAATCTCATTATTCCCATGTGTTTAATGGGTATTATTAAGGCCGAGTACAGAGACGTAACGCTATATTTCTGCATTTTTCAAAAATTCTGTAGGATCTGCAGAAACGGTTGTTACTGATAATAGTTAAGCTCTGTCTAATGTCAATGTCTAATGTCTAATCGATTGACTATGAAAATTCATCGATCCGAAGAAGACTGCATTACGCAGACGCTCTCGAACGCAACTCGAAAATGAAAAATGCAAAATCTATAAACTGAATTTATTTCAAAAGTATGGCGGACTTTATTGAATTTGGTACGTTTTTATAGGTTTTCGAGGTAGCTGAATCAGAAAAAAATACTTTCGAATCGATATCTGCAAGCGCAGAATTTCTCCGTTCAAATAGCATTTTCTCCAAAACTCGATATTTTAAACATTCATAATTTCTGTTTGAACAGCCGGAATAAAAAATGTATTGCATGTTCTTTTTTAGTCTGAGTTCAATATAAGCTTATAAAACGGATTTTACAATAGTCGTGGATAAATAATATTGTAGGAGGAGTCATCAATAATGAATATTCATACTCACAAAATTGATGAACATGATGATGAACCAACCAAATTTGTAAGCACCACAGGCTCTTTCAACGTTAACCATCAGAAATCAAATGTTTTTCTCGTGAATATGCATAAAATGAAGCATGAGAATTTGAGGTGAGGACAGGAACGTGTAAAATGAATGGAGCAATCTGCAATATCAGAAAAGCTGGACGTAGATTTCATCTCTCGTGTCGGCAGACTTTCTGGCTCCAGTCGAAAGTTGTAAACATTATTATGGATTCTGGGGATGCGAACCAGGAAGAACTTATAGATGATTAATTTTCCCATGGATTATTGATTGTTTATTGGCACTTACAGATTTCCAGAAAAACTCATTTTAGAAATAATGGAAAATCATAGCGAGTATCCGTTTTTTGTTTCGTTGTAAAGTTTTCGAGAAAAAAATGATTGAAATCACAGAAATGAGCACATTTTGAGAAAAGATTTTTTTTTAGTATGAGGCGTTTCGAAAAAGAAACTTTGATAATTCTCGAGTTATGTATGGAAGAAAAAATAATTTTCAATTTCCCCACCAAAAATTGAAATTGAGAAGTATCTGTTAAATTGTTCTATTTCGACTCAGTTGAGAGTTCTGGTCACCCTGTACATTTAATTAAACTGTAATGTGATATTCGTTCGTTCTCTTGTGAACGAAATATAGACCGAATAAAAAGTTGTTAATAAAGGGTTTTCCAATAAGAGGTGTTGTCTTGAATAGCCCGCTATTTAGGTAGATGTCACGTTTGAAGCTGTCATTTTTCGACATTTGGCAAGTAGAAACTACGCCATCAATAAAAATGGAAGGATACACGCTTCAAGAACGCATTGAAATTATTAAAATACATTATAATGAGGGTGAATATTTGGCAGAGACGGTTCGAAAAACTCGAACATTCTTGGGTCGTCGTGAAGCACCTTGTCGGACCGCAATAAAGAATTTGGTGGAAAAATTCGAGCTGCTGGGACAAGTTAGTGATGTGAAGAATAAAACCCGTGCACGTCGCTCAAAAACAGCCGAAAATTTTGCTGCTGTAGCCGAAAGTATTGAAGAAAACCCAGGTTTGTCCAGAAACCAAATGTTTTTTTCGTGAATATGCTTGAAATGAAGCATGAGAATTTGAATCTATGAAGCACCTGACAGCAGTAAATAATAACTTATTATTCCCTTGTGATTAATGGGTATTATTATGGCCGAGCAAATAGATTTCTTATGGGCGGATTTTACAATAATCGTGAATAAAATTAATTTCCGATTGTACTCTTTACCAAAAAGTTAAATTGAGAAGTATCTATCAATTTGTAACATATCAAATGAGTTGACAGTCTGGTTACCCTGTATATTTAATTAAACTTGATAGATATTCATTCGTCTTTTATTGCATATATAGACCAAACAGAAAGTTTTTAATATGTACATTTTCACAGTTTCTATCTCTATAGGTAGAATATTTAATAAAATGTAGAAAAACTAAGTATTCAACATTGTGGAATATTATTTTTGGGGAAATTTCAAGCAATTTGAACATATCATTTAGTGCTATATAGATCTGCTGTTGCAGAACGCTCATACTACGATTTTCCTGGCGCCAGAGATCTCGACGCCTGCAAAAGCGAATGAGTTTTCCTCTCTCAGCAGAAAACTTGAAATTGGCACTGTACGAATTCAAGCTTTAGGTTCTTCTAACAACACGCGCTTCATCCCATGATCGCTATCCTTTTCAGGGTGGAAGGTTACTCGTAAATGATTTAATTATTTCGATTTGGAATAAGACTGAGTTAAGTCATTGTCATTCTAAAGCTGAAACTAAAATACATTCTTAATTCCTCATGAATACAAGACTCACGAGGAAGAATTAATATTATCATTATAAGAATATGGCAATGTGTAAATTCAAACGAATATATATTATATATATATATATATGCATTAATAACAATTTATTCATCTCATTATTTTTGTACCTACTAATTCTTGAGATGGCCATTCCTAAGACTATTGGACCAGGGTTGATAATAGGATGTTGACTACTTTTTGGAATTTATTTTATTTCAAAGATAAACCCTATACAAACACGAAAGATTACTTTTCCCTGAAAATATAGTAATTGCCAATAAAAATGAGTTAATGAAAAGACATTTCAAAATTCCCACGGAAATGCTCAATTTGTCACGTTCTGATGATTACGTCATTATTCAGTGAACATACTTTGACTTCTGTCAAAGCGAACTGATTTTGCCCGATCCCTTGTGGAAAAGTTCAATCTAAGCTTTCAAAATGAATAGGTCGGTCTGTAAATGCTGAATGAGGTGTTTCTTTTATTTGTAATAATAATATGAGTTGAAAGTTTCCTACTTACAAAGACAATTTCACGTTTTTAAGCTCCGCTGCACAAAAATCCTTGTTTTCATCAAAGAACTTGCGACATTAGGGAATCTATCTTCGGTAAGTTACTACTTTTACCCTTGATGAATCCTATCTCCATTATAAAGAAATTGTAGATTATCGTTCTTGTAACGAACTAGGTATTCTGTTCTCTTTCAGCTTCATCTTTCAACTTCGTAGTTCGAATCATAGATATGTATTTAATATTTACTATGGTTCAAGTCACAGAGCCGTGGGTTTCACAAAGCTTGATTGGCCATCAAATCGTTTATATTGAAGTAAGTCGAGGTTTATGTCAAAAATGAACTGAAAATTGCAGAGAAATGATGACATTTCAATAATCAAGCTGATTGGAGTTTTGTGAAACCCGACCTATGAATGTATTTTGTTGATCTGAGCACCGAACATTCGAATTTGCAATGACAATACCTGGAGAGTGACGTCAATTACCTCTGATTGGCGTTCGCAGTCATGTGATAGTTGATAATAGATAACATAATTTGAATCAGCTTTATTCGATTCAACGAGAATAATAAGATCACTAAAATGGTTTTTTAGGAATGCAAAAACTCTCTTCTATGAGGAAAACCTCAATTTTATGAATTCGTAACATGAGTCAACATCCCTATTGTGAGAACCCAATACGAATTATAGGAGAATGGAACACAATGAAAAAGGCAGAGACTACATAATATACAGGTTGAATCTGAATAACACCGAAAAAATGAAAGAGGTGACTTCTCAGATCATTTTATGAGAAAAGGTTCCATAAATGAAGATCCTGAAATGCATTGTTTCACAAATACAGGGTATGGAAATTTTATTTTAAAACTGACTAACAAAGTGGTAAGCTACTGATATATTTTAAACTAACAATAATTTTAAACCCTTAGTTCAATACGTGACAAAAAATCTCTTGTGCCTCCGTTTTTGAGTAAAAAGATAATTTTTAACGTAACGTAAAAATACGCGATATGAATTTTTTAGGTACATAAAAACGGCGCTCCACACGAAAAGAAGTCAAAAAAGATTTTTGGTCTCAAATTGAACGAAGAATTTAAAAATATTGTTCGAAATATCTCAGCGGTGTGCCACTTTTTAGTCAGTTTTAAGTAGAACTTCAACACCCTTATCTTGAAAACAATGCACTTCCTGACCTTTATTTATGGAAATCTTTTTCAAAAATGATTTGAGGAATCACCCCTTTGTTTTTTTTTGTTGTATACTACCTGTATACCAAGATTATTCCAGATATTTTAAGAAGAAAAAATTTCAAATCTATTTTTGTCAGAAATGGTGCACCTGGGCGTTATTATGCAAGAGCATCTTTTTTCAAGAAAATCATCAGAGTTCATGAATATGATTAAAAATCTTGCGAAATAATGAAAGTTAAAAAAGTTTTCAACTGAAAATACCATTCGCCCCACCCCCCCAAATGATACGATTGTGCTTGACATGAAAGAAATGCACTCAATCTAATCGATGCGTATTTTCATATTAACAATGTGTAAATTTTCAGCACTTTATGTGACTCCGTTTTGCGAATATGTGGTAAAAGTGTGTACAGGACGTCATCTTCAACGGGCACTAGCTCCTTAACGAAGCAGCAATTTTGCATTATATGATTGGGTCGAATCTGTCTAAAATACGATCTATAATGTCCACTAGAAGTTTTTCGGTCTAATTACGGGGACCACCTGTATGTTGTTGGTTTTAACATTTTTCTCAAATATCTCAGGATATGAAAAGATCATTTCTGTAATATACACCACAATTATTCCTTTTACTTTCAGAGGAAAACATCCATGAACAAAAATTAATGTTTGTCTAGACAGAAACGTTACATAAATGGGGATTCAGTTACAGCTTACGAACGCAGCCTCCTTACGAATTCCCAATCATCGGACTAAAACTTGCGGAGCAGTCCTGTTTATTTTCGCGAAAATATGGATGAGGATGGAAAAATTCTGCTATACACTAAAAGCAAGATGGTTAACAATGATGTTCATAGATCTCGTAAATTCACAGTTATTATTTGTTGATTCGAAGAGGTGATTTTTGTGTTTTTTTTTCAGATTTTCGGAATTTCCGGTGTTGTGATGTGCAGTTTGAAGTTGAATAGTCCTCACGATAGTTACTCAAGAAGTTTTTTGAGGGTTGCACTTATACTGACGTTTGTATTGATACTTTTTGAGTGGTGATATCAATTGCTTTGTATAAGGTGAGGAAAATATTAGTTTTGTTTGCCTCAAAACGCTTGATTGAATAAGGGGATATTTTCGCTCATAGTTGTCGCACTATAATCAGTACTATCTTTTACAATTTATTCGAATACCATTCAATTCTAAGTGTTTTCAATTGGAAAATAAAAGTAGGGTCCTAGTATTTCAGTTTATTTAATCGAGTTAACACATAGATTCTTTCAGATTCAATTTCTAACGCGTAGGTAGTATACAGGGTGTCCCGTAATTAGACCGACAAACTTCTAGTGGACATTATAGTCGTATTTTAGACAGATTCGACCCAACCCATATAATGCAAAATTGCTTCGTTAAGGCGCTAGTGCCCTTTGAAGATGACGTCCTGTCCACACTTTTTGTCACATATTCGCTAAACGGAGTCACATAAAGTGCTGAAGTTTATACATTGGCTAATATGAAAACTACGCATCGATTAGATTGAGTGCATTTCTTTCATGTCAAGCACAATCGTATCATTTGGGGCTGGCGAAGGGTATTTTTAGTTGAAACTTTTTTACTTTCATTATTTCGCGAGATTTACATCATATTCATAAACTCTGATGTTTTTCTTGAAAAAAGATGCTCTTGTATAATAACGCCCAGATGCACCATTTCTGAAAAAAATAGATTTGAAATTTTCTCTCTTTTCACTAAGTACTCAATGTTCACTTTTGTTTTGAATTTGTTTTCACTAGATTGTGCTCGACATGAAAGAAATGTACTTAATCTAATCGATGAGTGTTTTTATATTAGCCAATGTGTAAACTTTCAGCACTTTATGTGACTCCGTTTTGCGAATATGTGGCAAAAAGTGTGGACAGGACGTCATCTTCAAAGGCACTAGCTCCTTAACGAAGCAATTTTGCATTATATGATTGGGTCGAATCTGTCTAAAATACGATCTATAATGTCCACTAGAAGTTTGTCGTTCTAATTACGGGACACCCTGTATTTTACACTTTAAATATTAGTATTATTTGAACTACCTGCTTTTATTACCTATAGCTCATTCTTTCGCTCAAAAGTTCAGTAAGCTTCAGTTATAAGTAAATAAACTTGGTGTCCTTTGAAAACCTACATTATTATCAGAATTCATTTCAGAAAATGACCTAAATACAGGTTTTTTTCTTCTTAATTATTTTCGATTCGACAGTGTTGCCACATCTATCTTAAACGCCACATCTATCTTAAATGGATCTACCTATATTTTTATTTCTGTATCGATTCAATAACAAATTTGCAGTATAATCTACTAAAAAAAAGTTATGCACAATACCTAGGTAATAATTACAACATGCCACCATTGCCACCGCTATGTTTATGTTTTTTTCTCTTATATTCTTCTCTTATAGCCAGTGAAATTCAAAATCTTTTTCAGGAAAACCACAGATGTGCTTTACTATTCTCCATGTTGAGTTTGACAACAATTACAGGAACAACAATCTATTCTGAAGCTAGTACGACAGCCAGCTCCAATTTTCTCATCCTTTTTTCATTATTTGGTGAGTTTATCCTGACGAAAATATTTAAAGTTCATTTTAATGAACCAGTATAAAAACTTTCTATGAAATTCTCTTTTTTTTTCAAAAGTTATATTCATAATTATATTTTCTCGACTGAAAAATCTAAGGATTTAATTTCAAAGAACAGATCGTGCTTTTGGAAATACTTATTCTTATTGTTATAATGAAATTACTCGTTGTTTGCTGCCATATATGAAAAATTGAATTCTATATAATGTCCATTACATAGTTTTTCATTTTTCAGCTGTTTTCTTCATCGGATGGTTCATACTTTACAGTTATCTACAGATATTGGTTCTGGAGAAAAATACAGATACATCATCTTTAGGGTATCCACCTACTCCAGTATGAAGAATACTTGAGAATTAAGTGAATTTTCGATAATCATTTGATTACATAATAATATGGTATATTTTCTCTCAAAAATGCAGTAATGCAGTTTATTTCTTTGCATACCATGGAAACAAGAAGAATTAAGTATTATGGTTTTAGGAGTGATATTATAGGTAATCACCACGAAAAAGTGGAATATAATTTGTACGTGAGATATATTAAATAATAAATTTCCGAAAAGAAACTATTTTTTTTTGAAACTTTGTTCCACAATATGTCAAACAAAACGGAAATAATTGAAATGAAATTTTGCGACCACATGCAAGATGCTCATAATGAGCCTCATGCAAAATTTCGTGGCCAAAGTGTTAGCAGAACCGTAAAAAATTCAACTGAATATTGAAAAAAAGAATTTTTATATTTTCATTAAGTACAATATGTCCGATTCGAGTGAAATTTCTTTTGTGAATGAAAATCGGTGTACTGAATGTTCATGCGAAATTTCAAGGGGATCGCAGAATCAGAACCATAGAATTTAATTTGTTTTTACTTATAGATTTTTACATCTTTCATTTTTTGAATAATTTCTAGAATATAATTCCGATCGTGGTGAGATTTTGCATTTATATATTTAGTATCAATCTAAAGTCCTACACAAAATTTTGAGGTAATATCATAGTTATTATTCAGCATGAATCTCAAGTCCTATACAAAATTTTGAGGTAATAGCATTAATGCTCCACTAATGAACCTAAGGAATGAACCTGCTCAGGGCTTTTCTAAAATTTTTGAAGGTATATTGGAAATAATGCCACTTCAATGATATTGATCAATTAATCAATCAATCGGCAGTTCTAATTTATTCATATTTTATGATATAGACAAGGAGAGTTGCATAATAATTCATAACATTGTAGTTTTTATTGGTTATAATTAATGTGACTGTCATTCTCGCATTTACATATGAACATATTATGTATGCGATAAATCTTTTTTATGATTTATTATTGTGCATTCAATCCGTCATATATCTGAAATACCGATGTGGCGATGTATATAATGTAAAAAAAAAAGCACACCTCAAGTTGCATAAATTTATGTTATGAAAACAAATAATTGATATTTTAATTTCCTAATTAAACACAGCTTCATTCTGAATATTCGAATGTGAATGCAAGTCTAAGGAAATAGTTTTTTAATCAACTAGGTTATTAACGACAGCGACTAATGGTTAAGATATTTTATTTTATTTATTTTATTTATTCATTTTATTTAATAGTTCGAGACCATTAGTCGCTAGATTAATAACCGAGTTGATTACAAGGTTTTTCCGCCGATCTCAATACGAATTGTGTACGGTTGCCATGAGGATTGCACATTAAGATGGCTCAAAAATTGAGCATTAAAATGGGTCATTAATGCTCAATTTCGTACAAATTAAAATCACCTTTCATTTCGAGGTCCGCGGAAAATAAAATTTCAATTGTGAATTTTCCAGTTTGAAAAATTCTTTTTTGATTTGTCGAACTAAAAATTACAACTGAATTCAGTAATATAATTAATTATGTACTTGTTTTCTATATACTGCAACGAAATACTGAATTGGAATGTACTTGTATTCATTTTCGTACTTTCAATCTTCAAAAACGATTCCGCCAAAATGAGCTGATTTTACAGAATTCTATGAGCGCATCCATCAATAATTCACATAACTGAAGTTGTTCTGATCTGTATTCCACAGCTATAAGCTAATTTGATGAAAACTTTCTCTTGAAATATTTTCATGAAGAATCCAATAAAAGTTATGTTATCAACATTTTATACAGATTTTTTATTCAAATGGGACACATATTTCTGCACATATCGATAAAGCTTGAAATGAAAATTCAAAATTCATGGAATATTTCGTATTTTTAGTTGAAACTTTTTTAACTTTCATTATTTCGCGAGATTTACATCATATTCTTAAACTCTGATGTTTTTTTCTTGAAAAACGATGCTCTTGTATAATAACGCCCATATGCACCATTTCTGAAAAAAATAGATTTAAAATTTTCCCTGTTTTCACTAAGTACTCAATGTTTCAACTGAAAATACCCTTCGCCCTCCCTAAATGATACGATTGTACTTGACATGAAAGAATGCACTCAATCTAATCGATGCGTATTTTTGATATTAGCCAATGTGTAAACTTTCAGCACTTTATGTGACTCCGTTTTGCGAATGTGTGGCAAAAAGTGTGGACAGGACGTCATCTTCAAAGGGCACTAGCTCCTTAACGAAGCAATTTTGCATTATTAGATTTGGGTCGAATCTGTCTAAAATATGATCTATAATGTCCACTAGAAGTTTGTCGGTCTAATTACGTGACACCCTGTATATATTTGTGCACATGTCAATAGAAGCAGAGCTTGAAATAATAATTCCAAAAAGCCGGTGGAATTCTACTTTTGAGATTATTCTGAAGTGAAATTTCAAGTAATTCAGACAATTTTCGGCTGCAAATTCGGACATACAGAAAAAATCAAAACAAGTTGAATGCAACATCTGAGTTTTCGTCTGAAGAGCTAACTGGAACTGTTGCAAGCATTCACAAAACAAAAAATAAATATTTCTATCCGAATATAGATTACCTACTTCTCCTGATTTTTGTTTTTGTCACAAAAGAAAACTTCATAAATAAGTGAATGGAATTCACAATCTGATACATCGAAATTAACAATAGGATCCGTTTCAACCAAATCAATCTAGACCTCTTTAGTTGAATTCTTGGAAAGACCGTTCTTCAGTATCCAATTTCCATTTGCGGTCTGACTTTGTGAGGACCGCACTAATTTGGCAGAAAAAAGAATTATTTTGGTCGAACTAATGATGAAATTAAAGTTGCAGATTTTTACTGCGAGAAGTTGAATGTGTCAGAAAAATCTACATAAAATGTTTATTTATTCGGTCGATACTAATTATACAAAATGTATCGATCTGATGGTTCAAACTAATTAAATACAGTGTGAAAAATTCGAATGTTAATACTCATGAAATACAGTGAAACTTTCTTATAACGAACATCTGTATAACGAATTTCTCTGTAGGTATAACGAATTTCGACATTGCACCTTGAATCCAAATTCCATGTTAAAAACACCCTATGAAACGGAGTAAATTCTCTCCATAACGAAATATTTAAAGAACATCACTCTTTAAATGGGTATTGGTAAGAAGGTATAAGGGTGGGGTTTTTCCAAAATTGTACCGGACGTATGTAATAAATCCCGACCTTAAACTAAATCATTACGGCGGGCAGAGAGATCCTTCTGAAACAGTTTTAAATACACCCTTGGCTGTTTGGTTTCAATTTAACCATTACGCTACTATAAAAATTGTGCGAAAATGTCTATAAGGAAGTGCTTAAGTTTGAATGATAAACTAAAATTCATCAGTGAAGTCGACCGCGACGCGACATTGCCGACTATAAAATAGTATATTATATTATAAGGATTAAAAGTGCATATTTTTTTACGAGCAATATTTGCAGTTGCGAGGCGCAGCCGAGCGAATGCAAAATTGCGAGTTAAAATAGGCACTTTTAGTCCGAATAATATATACTATTTTTTCTCCAACCAAGTCAAAATTACAATAAAATTGGTTTTAGTGAAAAATCGTTCATAATTTGGTTATGAATTTGAACACAGAATCATGACAGTGATTGTCAAGTAGACGTCAAATGCATTTACTTTTAATCCGGAGGATTAAAAGTAGCGTTTTTAATCCTAGGATTAAAAGTGTTGCTAAGTAACGAGTGAATTTTTGTACGGTAAGGAAATGTATGACTTTTGCACCTGAAAATAGTACAAAAATGTCAACATTTTTTGATGGTTGGAGAAAAACAAATTTTTTGTATAACGAAATTTCTTTATAACGATTTTTTTTGCGGATTTAGCGCTTTCGTTATAGAGAACTTCCACTGTATTAAGAAACTCGTCGAACTTAAATTTTGAAGTGCCATTCGACTACATAGAAAAATTAAAGAAAGCCCAGAGCAGTTGCTTTTGAGTGCTCGTTCATTGAAGGAAATTTTGAACGAAAATTGGATAAGGGATTGATCCCCCCTAAAACGCTATGTTTCAGCATTTCGCAAAAATTCTGTTGGATCTACCGAAACGTTTATTACTGATAATTGTTCAGCTTGGTCTAATGAATCGATTGACGTAGAAAATTCATCGATCCGGAGAGAACTGCATCACGCAGGCGCTTTTGAACGCAACTCAAAAATGCAAAATCTATAAACTGAGTTTATTTGAAAAGTATGGCGGACTTTATTGAAGTTGGTATGTTTTTAAAGGTTTTCGAGGTAGCTGAATCAGAAAAAAATATTTTTGAATCGATATCTGCAAGCGTTTAGAATTTCACCGTTCAAATGGCATTTTTTCCACAACTCGATATTTCAACCTTACATAATTTCCGTTTGAAGAGCTGGAATGAAAAATGAATTGCATATTTTTCAGTAGGATCAGCAATTCTGGCCAATCCATTCTGTAGGTACCTACATTATGGAGTAGGTAAAAAATTCTTCCAAAATAACAATTTGTTCGTCTTTCACTAATGGTACTTCTTTCTCGATTCTTAACCTCCCTCAACCACCTACTATACCCCAAATTTCGATAGCCTTCTTATCGATTTTTCGCGTTTCGCCAAAAAAGCGCAAGAGCGTCTCGTCCGGTCGTCCAGCTGCATCGTTTTCGAAGGCTCACTCGCCTTTCTCCCAGCTCGCTTAGATTAACGAAAGAAGCTGAAGTCCGTGATTCGGACGCAGGCAGTCTTTTGTTCTTCTGGTCCATTAGGACCGATTGTGGGCGAGGGAGGGACGGAGAGCCGCTGCGACATTCCACCACTCGTCCGTGGGAACTATCCGAGTCGCCGGACTCTAGTTAGAAGACGACCACGTTTCTGGATAATCCGACGGATTTCATTCTTCTTCCTCTCTTACTTAGTTTAGTTTAAATAGGCGTTACAGTTCACTGCGACCTTAATGTCTATTGTGCCCCCTCACAGAGCTTTTCTGGCCAAACCCTCACAACTCGCTTTCCAGTTCCAGAGATCTAATATTAATAATAATATAATAATGATTTTATTACCCAACAGGAGAATTCCCAATTACAGGGTAACATTAAAGAAATACACCGATAACTTAAAATAAAAAAAAACATTTCCACATAAAAAAAAAGCCCGGAACTCAAAACACTATGAAAACACAGTGTAACTAAGTTTATTAGCACTATCACAGCTCGATATACAGGTGCCCGTTGGAGTATGTTGGTACGAGGAGTAGGCAGGACGAACGCCAGCGGATGCCTGGTCACCATTCTTGTTAGAAGAAGATTAACTCGGGAGAGCAGGAAAGAGCAGTCCAATCTTTCCGCTGAGGAGATTATGGATAACTTTGCGCTCTGTAGACCCTGGCGTGCTGGACGGTTGTAATTCTCATCTCTCTCATGATACCGGAAAGGTCAGCACCCCGCTCGGGATACTTCCTGTCCTCCTGAACAAGATGTATTTCAAAATTTTCTCTGAATTCGCTCGATGGTGCAGATGGGAACCATATATGGAAACCAAATCAAATTGGCATATTCCAATTTACTTATCACAAGCGAAGTAAACGCTTCTAAAGCAGATAAATCATCGAATTCCCTGAAGCACCTGAACATGAATCCCAGTGACCTACAAGAAGAGGCACAGACCTCCTCAACATGTGGAATGAAACTTAATCACTGTCGAACAGGACTCCTAGGTCACGAATGCGGTCCCCAGAAGCAATCAAATGCTCACTACATGTAATCAAGGTGAGAGGCAGAGCTTTTCTCGTATACGTTACCTTAAAACACTTCTTCAAATTCAGAATCAGACCATTTCTCAGGCACCAACTTTGACTAATGAAATCTAATAACTGTGAAGGCTTCAACGAGGCTAGTTCCTCACTCTTGCAAGTTTCTTGTCCAAGGCATTTCCTCCTCAGGCTAATGCCAAGGCATTCCGTGACTAGGTGAATGGGGGTTTCTTCCTCCTCCCCCTAGAACTCACACTCGTCAGTGTCCGATAATCCCATCCTTAACAGGTGCTTCCTGAGCGACAATGTCCTGTAAGAAAGCCAGTGAGGAGGTGTAATTGCTTCTTACCAAGATCCAGATATCTTTTGGATCCCGCTGTCTCAAAGTTCCGAAGGAACTTAGTAGAGTGATCCATCTCTGGGAGATTCCGCCAGAGTTTTTTCCTCTTGGCTTTCTCCTTCTCCAGAAACTCCTTCTTATAGGTCAATTTACCTATACCACAGAAGGTACATGCTCATTTTTGGAGTTATAATAACGTCAATGGGAAAATATACAGGGTGAACAACATTGAACGCAACTAATTTTTTCAAATGGGACACCCTGTCCTGTATATTCTTCCTTTTTTGATAGGCTAATTCCTCCTGATCTCGAAAATAAAATGAGATGTGTCTCTTCAATTTTCAGAGTTTCAAAGTTTTGAAATGATGACACCGAATAAAAAATATGTGAAATACCTATGACATTCTTTATTTCCAAACAATCTACTTAAAAGTATCATTTTAGAATGAATACTTAACAATTACTTAACCAATGAAATTAAAAACTATGGTAGTATGGTAAGAATAACATCAACTAAAGAAATTGCTTAAAATGACTACCTTCATTCAATACAAAAAGTTCATATAGTTGTCTCAAGTTGTTAGACTATTTTTGATGGCATAGTCAGAATTGAAGCTTCAAAATTTGTTTCTAATCATAAACCGAGAATTGACACCCGGGTGTCAATTCTCGGGATCACTCGTTCCTGAACGTATACGTTCATGAGCGCGTAAAATCGAGATAATGGTTCAAAGTAAGTTAATTCTCAAACATATCGTCAATTACTAGTTCCAACGAAAGTTTACATTCCTTTCGAACAGATATTATGTTGCAATTCCAAAAATCTACGATCAAAAAGTCACGAACGTATACGTTCGTCGAACGAGTGATGCCGAGAATTGACACCCCGAATTATGGGTTTAATATTGGTTGATTTTATATCATTAATATGATTCTCCCGCTTTCATTGATTGTCATTTGCTGAAGTAAATTTTTTCCTTTAGGAACGGCTATAAAAACGTGAGCAACGGTGTTAAATCGGGATTATTTGTGCCATAAAATGGGTGCGCCATTAGCAATCCAAAGATCAAATTGGCCACTTAAATATTCACGAACTTCCAAAACACTATGCCAGATGCTTCTTGAAATTCGAAACTCTGTTGTGCTCAGAATAAGAAAGATAGACCAACATACGTTACATATTCGAAATCTGGAAAAACAGCTAACCAATATGGAAAATATACAGGGTGTTCCATTTGGAAAAGTGAAGTTGCCATCAATGTGTTGACCATCCTGTATATATTTCAGTTTCTGGACTCATATAAAAAACCTCAGTTGATTTCGTGAAACTTTTATACGAAACATTATTTGTATCTTCTTGTAGTACAAAGTTAAAGGGGGGTTCAATTATAGTGAAAACCCGGTACCTACAACCAGTTTGACATATCCTATCTGGTTGATTTTAAACGTTCCACTCCGGAACCAAGTGGTATCAGATAAATTCCATTTTCACCTCCGTTAAACCTCCGACTTCATATATATTTTCTCCCGTTGTAATTTTCGACGGGGTCGAATTTCTAGTGAAGCCCAGCACCGCCTAAGGTGTGAATATAAACAATGTGAATGGCATAGGTACCTATATCTTGTATCGCTACCCATTCTCACTCCTACAGCACTAAAAAGCAACCTTAAGCGTTTTAGTTATGTTTCAACATTGCCGATTTACGATAACGACTTTTGAACAATGAGTTATGTTCCCGACGAATAATTACCATATATTAAAGAGATGCTCGAACTTTGATGGCATGCTGTTTATGCCTGCTCTGATAAATTGAAACTGTCCCGAAAGGGAGGTTTTTGGCCAGCCCTAGACCTAGTGACAAATATGTCCGATCGATGATCACCAATAAAATTATGATAATAATCTTTGGCGTTTCCGTTGAGGTATTTTTATACAACTGCCAGTAAAAGTGACACTCTTAATGACAGTCAACACTGTTGAAAGCAACCCTTCACGTGGAAAAGTGTTAAAAATATTTTTGACGCAATATTAAAAGCATTTTACAAAATGAAATCAGAATTTTGCAAATTTTTATTTTCAATATCTAACAATCATTACCATCAAGTACAGGGGAACGTCCCTATAACGAAAGCGCTAAATCGGCAAAAAAAATCGTTATAAAGAAATTTCGTTATGCAGAAAATTTGTTTCTATAGTCGGCAATGTCGCGGTCGACTTCACTGATAAATTTAAGTTATCATTCAAACTTAAGCACTTGCTTTTAGATATTTTCGCACAACTTTCACACTAGCGTAATGGTTAGATTGAAACCAAACAGCCAGGGGTGTATTTGAAACTGTTTCAGAAGGATCTCTCTGCACGCCGTAATGATTTAGTTTAAGGTCGGGATTTATTACGTACGTCCGGAAAAATTTTGGAAAAAAAACCCCCTTATACCTTCTTACCAATACCGATTTAAAGAGTGATGTTCTTTGAATACTTCGTTATAGAGAGAATTTACTTTGTTTTAGAGGGTGTTTTTAACATGGAATTTGGATTCAAGGTGCAATGTCTTGTGCGAAATTCGTTATACAGACGTTCGTCATAGGGAAGTTCTACTGTATTTTCATCTGGTGTCTCGTCTATAAACTTGTCAACTTATTCATTTTATTTGGGACGATATTCTTCACTTTTCGTTTCAAATATACCATTACCTTGAAATATTTATTCACGTCAACACCATTTTTAACAAGGACGCTTGACTTAATCATTAAAACTTTGCTCCACAAAGTTGATGAGCTCCAAATTCTTCATTTTTCTTGTGAGTATGCCAGGAAAATGGGTTCACTGAAGTTCCCATCTACATTTTCCAAGTCACACAAAGACAGGAAATTTGTATTTTGGCATATACCAATTAGTATATATGTAATATCGCACTGCAGAGCTGATGTTTTAGGTATATCAATTACAAAGTTGAAAACTGTCCCGAAAGGGATTTTTTGGCCAGCCCTAGACCTAGTGACAAATATGTCCGATTGATGATCACCAATAAAATTATGATAATAATCTTTGGAGTGTTTCCGTTTAGGTATTTCTCACGTTTTGTGCCGGTTTTGGAATTTTTCCTGCGGTTTTGCTTCTTTTGAAGCAATTCCTTCAAGGTATATGCATAAAAAGAAGTGAATGAAAACGATATGCTTCTACCTTTTACTTGAGGTCATTACGGATCTCACACCTCTACATCTAGTGATTGATAGGGTAGCCCATGAGGCTATCCTCAGAATATCTAAGGAAGGTACAGGGATAAAGTATCAGAGAGCCTCTCTAGTGGAGTAGTAAGCACTGAGAAAAGCTTCAGGACATTGCTAAAAAAGAGAGGAATGGGAACGGGAATACACTGACTATAACTACAAAGAAAATACCGTAAAATAGTATACAGATGGTTCCAAAACCTCTAGAGGAGCTGGCGCTGGGATATACGGGCCAAGTACCAAGTGTGCACTGTCGCTAGGCTCCTGTATGAGCGTCTTTCAAGCGGAAATCTTAGCTATTGAAAGATGTCTAGATATAAATCTAGAAAAAAACTATCAGAAGTGCGATATAGCCATACACTCAGATAGTCAAGCTGCTATTGAAGCACTGAGCTCCTACGTCATCGACTCAAAGATGATCTGGCAGTGCCGGAACAAACTCAATGAGGTAGGCAAGAAAAATAAGGTCTTTTTAATCAAGGTTACCAGCCAGTCGGGAATCAAAGAAAACGAAAAGGCCAATATACTTGCCAAAGATGGCGCACGAATGTCTCTCATTGTCCCAGAAGCCTTCTGTGATACAGGAAAAAGTACCTATAAAAAGGAGTTTCTGGAGAAGGAGAAAGCCGAGAGGGAAAAACTCTGGCGGAATCTCCCAGAGATAGAACATTCCACTAAGTTGTTTCGGAATTTTGAAACAGCAAGATCCAAAAGATATCTGGATCTTGGTAAGAAACAATTACACCTCTTCACTGGCTTTCTTACAGTACACTGTCGCCCCAGGAGGCACCTGTTGAGGATGGGATTGTCGGACACTGACGAGTGTAGGTTCTGTGGGGAGGAGGAAGAAAACCCCATTCACCTAGTCACGGAATGCTTTGGCATTGCGAGCCTAAGGAGAGAATGCCTTGGGCGAGAAACTTGTAAGAGTGTGGAAATAGCCTCGTTGAAGCCTTCACAGATATTGGATTTTATCAGAACTCTGGAACTGGAAGGCGAGTTTTGAGGGTATGGTCCGAACAAGGGGGCACAATAGACCTTGAGATCACAGCGAACTGTAACGCCTTTTTAAACTAAACTACTTGAAAGCAAATGCGTTTTTGAGCGCTAGTTCTACTTAAACGAGTGCTATATCGTTTTGTCCAAATGCCTTTTGAGCCGAAAATGGTCTCAAACGATAGGGTTCGATTCCCTGATCCGTGGTCAAATGCAATTCTGTCCGTGGACCGTTACTACGATAACTTTCGAAGGGATTATCCTACAGGGTGTTCCATAAAATATGGCAATTCAAAATTTTTGTTCCTCAATATCTCAGACAAAACAGAACCAATCGAAGACTCCTCAGAACTCTTGATCAGTACCCAGAACAAACGATTTCTTGGTTCTTCATTGAGTGATTTCTCACAAAGTTATATCTACGACGACGAAATCACCCTCATTTGCCATCTTAGGGGTAATTTCTATTGGGTAATCCGTTTTAGATTCAGTAGACATGACTCAATCCAGAATGTTTTCGGGAGACAAACCGGGAGAAGTTTTTCTTGCTTCTAGTTACTCTGAAATTCACCAGAAGGAAAAGACGCTCCTCAAATGCGTCAAAATTAATCGATACTAATTTACAAAATCGAACTAAAGGGTTTTTCAATAAGAGGTGTTATCCACAGAAAAATGCCATTGTTCAATATAAATGATCGGATGTTTATTTCATTATAAAGAAGAAGCTATGCCGTTAATAGTGGAAAACAACATCAGACAAATGACCACCACGACCACGATTACAGGACCATACCCTTTTAACGAAATTTTCCTTAACCAAATCGCAAAGTGGCTGCCCTATGTCCTCGATAGCCTCACGAATTCCATCTTTGAGGTCTTGAATCGACGCTGGGCTATTGGCGTAGACGTTCTCTTCCACGTGGCCCCAAAGGAAGAAGTCGCAATGTGTTGAATCAAAGATCAAGCGTAACTGTTGCTCCAGCCTCATTTTCGAAAGAGTAAGGTCCAATGACTCTGCCGGACCATAAACCACACCAAACAGTCACACGTTGAGGATAGAGAGGCTTTTCAACTAAAACTCTTGTGTTTTCCGAGCCCCAGATGCGACAATTTTGCTTGTTGACGAAGCCACCGAGGTGGAAAGGGGCCTCATCACTCAAGATGATTTTTCGATGGAATTCTGGATCATTTTCATGCATTTCAACGACCCAATCAGCAAAGACACGACGTTGCTAACGATCGACCGGCTTGAGTTCTTGTGTTAACTGAACTTCATAAGCCTTAACACCCCTATCTTTTGTGGAATGCCTAATTCCAAAGAACGACGAGGAATGGACAAACCTGGGTTTTCTTCAACACTTTTGGCTGCAGCAGCAATATTCTAGTGCAACGAGCACGGGTTTTATTCTTCACATAACTAACTTGTCCCAACAGCTCGAACTTTTCCACCAATTTCTTTATTGCGGTCCGACAAGGTGCTTCACGACGACCCAAATTGTTCGAGTTTTACGAACCGTCTCTACCAATATTCACCATTTTTTATAGTGAATTCTGGTAATTTCAATGCGTTCTCGAAGCGTGTATCGTTCCATTTTTATTAATGGCGTAGTTTTTACTTGTCAAATGTCAAAAAACGACAGCTTCAAACGTAACATCTACCGAAATAGCGAGCTATTCAAAATAACACTTCTTATTGGAAAACCCTTTATATGAATTAAAACAAACTGCAGGTTGACCAATAAACTATAATTCTCTGCGATTGTTATCTAAATCTAAGACACACACATTCGAAAGTTATGATATGAAATATGAATAACGGTTCAATAACCTCTCCAGCAAAAACTTCACCCAAAAAAAACAAGAAATCGGATACATCCTCAATTATCACAAATAAAACATTACATTCAAACAACATCAATTATACGGTACAAACTTTATTTCAAACATTCTCTTACACCTTAAATCATACAGTTCATTGACAAAAAGGCACTAAATTATCCATGCATTGTATAAAAATACCTGCGTTCTATTAAAATTCATTTCGAAATAATATTACGCCTAAAGAACTGGTTAAACACCTCCGAAGACCACACATATACCGGCACGCGCCATGACTATTCACAGCCAATTCGATGTAAACGTCGTACCACAATTCAAGCATCGGCTGTCTACGTGGGTGTTCGCAGGTGCGCAAAGGCTCGAAGAGACCACACATGAGCTGGCACGCGCATCCCGAGCCTACTATGATTCAGCGTTCGGGGGTGCTCGGAGGCGCACGCGCCTTCACACCGGTTGGCGTTGTGACTTGTGCGGTGATGTTTCAGGTGTTACAATTGTGTTACGGTTTAGAGCTGATGTTACGGTGTTACGTACGATTCTCCAATTGAGCATAAGTGTTACAATTTGAGTTTTAGATGTTCTGAGTCAATTTAACAAAGGATAAATGCGTTTTCATCTCATTTTCCTTAAAAATGAACTACTTAGCATTGGGTCACCAAAAAAAAGTTTAAGAGAAACCCTGATCAAAATTCTCTGGTTTTGATTTCACAATCCTTAAGAAAAAAACTCCATTTCATTTCAATCGAAAGGTATTTCATGGCAATATTAGATTTTTTTTATTTAACGATAAACTTTCACAAATTTTTGCGTATACTGCTTTGAATTTTCATTGATTATTTTATTGCAAAATTTTAGGTCGATCGAATCGACAAACTTAGAATTATTCGAAAAGGTTCATAATTGAAGAAACATATCAAATACTATGGTTCAGATGATACAATCCTTTTGAAATTTGGCATGAACATTCAGTATATCAATCTTCATTCACAAAATAAATTTCACTCTTCTTCTTTTCAATATTCCAATTGAATTTTCTATGTTTTGTTAACACTATGGCCAAAAAATTTTGCATGAGGCCGTAAAATTTTATTTCGATTGGTTCCGTTTTGTCTGAGATATTGAGGAACAAAATTTTGAATGGCCGTATTTTATGGAAGACCCTGTATGATTTGGCTGGTTAACGAACTTAACTGCGGCATTTGGGAACAGAACTCACATTGAAAATCTAAGTCTCTAGGACAATCCCTTTGAAAGTTATCGTGCTGATGGCCGGACAGCCCCTCGGACAGAATTGAATTTGACCACGAATTCGTCTTCGTTTGAGACCATTTTCGGATAAAAAAATTCGAAAATTACAGACATTTGGGCAAAAAGAGACACACTCGGGTTTTCCATATGAGGTGTTATTTTGAATAGCCCGCTATTTCGGAAGATTTCACGTTTGAAGCTGTCATTTTTGACATTTGACAAATAGAAAATACGCCATCAATAAAAATGGAAAGATACACGCTTCAAGAACGAATGGGAATTATTAAAATTCACTATAAAAATGGGAAAAATTTGGCAGATTCGGTTCGTAAAACTCGAACATTTTTGGGTCGTCGTGAAGCACCTTGTCGGACCGCAATAAAGAAATTGGTGAAAAAATTCGAGCTGTTGGGACAAGTTGGTGATGTGAAGAATAAACCCGTGCACGTCTCTCAAGAACAGCCGAGAATATTGCTGCTGTAGCCGAAAGTGTTGAAGAAAACTCCTGTTTGTCCACTTTCGTCGTTCTTTGGAATTAGGCATTCCACAAACTTTTTTTATGGTCGAAATTGGATAGTATTGATCTGGACAACGTTTACTTTCAACAAGACGACGTTACGGGCCACACAAGCAAGGAAACCATTGATCTTTTGCGGGAAAAGTTTCCGGACCGTGTTATCCCTCGAAGAGGTGATCACAATTGGCCACCGAGGTCTTGTGATTCAACACCTAGCGACTTATTCCTTTGGGGCCACGTGAAAGAAAAGATCTACGCCAATAGCCCAGCATCGATTCAATACCTCAAAGATGGAATTCGTGAGGCAATCGAGGACATAGGACAGCCACTTGCGATTTGGTTATGGAAAATTGCATTAAAAGGATATGGTCCTGTAAGCGTGATCGTGGTGGTCATTTGCTTGATGTTATTTTCCACTATTAACGGCATAGCTGCTTCTTTATCCATACTAATATTATAAATGCGAAAGTAACTCTGTCTGTCTGTCTGTCTGTTACTCTTTCACGCCTAAACGGCTGAACGGATTTTGATGAAATTTGGTATGGTGATAGATGATAACCTAGAAATGGTCAAAGGCTATAAATAATCACGCCATCGTTCTTAGAGGGTAGGCAGTAAGCAGATAACTAAATTGATTTAGTGATTTTTAGCCGTTTTTGTTGGGACTTTTGCTCTTTCACGTCTAAACGGCTGAACAGATTTTGATGAAATTTAGTAAGGTAATAGATGATTACCTAAAAAAGGATAAGTATAAGATCAAAATGATCACGTCATCGTACTTAGGGGGTAGGAAGTAGGCAGAAAACTGAATTGAGTTAGTGATTTTTTTATGGTTTTTGCTGGGAGTTTTGCTCTATCATGCCTAAACGGCTGAACGGATTTTGATGAAATTTTGTTAGGTGATAGATAGTAACCTAGAAAAGAATATGGGCTATTAATATTCATGCTATCGTACTTAAGGCGTAGGCAGTAGGCAGAAAACTAATTAAGTTACTGATTTTTAATCTTTTGTTTTAAAAGTTTACCTCATTCACGCCTCAACGTCTGAACGGATTTTTATAAGACTTGGTTAATATAAAGATAGGATCCTAGGCACGGACACAGGCTACTTTTTACGGCGGGAAAATACCTCATTCCCGCTGAAATCTATAGCGTGATCGTGTCAAGAAGCGCATGACGCCATAGCTACTGAAATGATTTTGATGTTCTTTTTTAACTGAGTGTTACTAAGACTCCAAGTTAGTATTTGATCACTTTTCTAACTTAGAGGGTCGGTAGGCGCCATAATTTAGGGAATTTATGATAAAATTTTGATGCTACTGTCTTTATTTAACAGTTTTACTCTTGGATCGAATTACCGTGCGGTGCCGGGGCGGGTCACTAGTAATGAAATCCGATTATTTATATAATGAATTGATAGCCTTTCTTCTTATTGTAGATTAATAACTAAATTGAGTTTCTCTGAAATGGAGATTCTATTTAATATTGAAATATACAAACATAGGTAAAATCTTACCTGAAATGGAGAAACGACATTTTAAGCTATTAATTACAATTATTAAAATATGACATTGACAAACAAAAACGATTAACATAGTAACGTACAACAAGCAATGTGATTTTAAAGGAAAAAGGTAATTTTTCCTTTACATCACCCCTCCTGGGGAAGAAAATATTTGCAGAATATTTTGGTGTATAAATCATTCGTTCTCTTCAAATTGTAGTACTGGAGTTAATTTTGAAATATGAAAATGGTTTGACTCTAATTTCTTGTGACCTGTGTTAATTTTGTAGATAGAGTTAGAAATTTTCTCTTCTATTCTGAACGGTCCAATTTTAAGTTCATCCAATTTTTTTCTGTTTAATTTGTTCCCATTCTCCACAAATACCAGGTCACCCACATTGTAATTATAATTTTTACGACCTTCATCATAAATTTTTTTGTTGTAATTGTTACTTTTAATTGTATTATTCAGAGCAATTTTCTTGTCCTGAATCCAGTTCTTAGAATTATTTTGTTTGAGCTCTTTTGGCAAAATTGTGACGTCTGTTCCAAACATCAAATAAGAGGGTGGGTATTTTGTAACGGTATGTTCCGTATCATTGTATTTTCCCACACACTCTTTGGCTATAGTGGTCCAAGCCACTTTATTCTTATTTTCATTTATTTTGCATCTGATTTTATTTATTAGTGTTTGGTTCAACCTTTCATTCAAACCATTTGAAAAAGGTGAATCTACGGCAGTGAAGATTAATTTGATCTTTTTCTCTTCCAAAAATTTCTTGAATTCTTTTGAATTGATGCCTGGATACTGATCTGAGAGAATAGTTCCTACTTCTTCAATTTCAGAGAGGTTTTCCATTAATTTGATGAAGTCACTTGCATTTTGCGTTTTGGAGGTTAGGATGTAAGCATATCTTGTAAAATGATCCACAAGTAGGTGCATATATTTTTTTGTTGAACGTGATCCTCCAAAACCACCAATGGTATCTATCGACATAATTTCAAAAGGTTTTGTGGCTGGGCCCAGATGTGACAATAATCCTTTCTTTTCTACTCTTGACTTATTTTTTAAACATGTAGTGCAATTTTTACATACTTTTTTTATGTTGTAAGTCAAATTTTTGGCCGTGTAAAAAGGTCCGATCATATTTTGCAATTGCGTGATTCCTACATGGCAAAAGTCTTTATGTATAGTTTCGATTAATTTAATACTGAAAGTTTCTGATAAAATGATTTTCTCTTTTTTCCGAACTTTCTTAAAGTAAACATTAGCCTTTGTTGTCAAATTTTTGTCTGTTTTTTGAATACTTGGGTTTTTCTTCTGATCTTCTAGTATATCCTCTATTTTTATTAAATTTACTATTTTTAGTTGTTCCTCTTCGTTTTCATCTGGTTCCAGAACAGGATTTCTGCTAAGGCAATCGGCTTCTGCATTATATTTACCTGGAGAATATTTCACTTGAAAGTCATATTGTGAGAGGTAG
Organism: Propylea japonica; assembly: GCA_013421045.1. NCBI lineage: Eukaryota > Metazoa > Arthropoda > Insecta > Coleoptera > Coccinellidae > Propylea > Propylea japonica. The sequence goes on from CM024244.1 coordinate 20,409,488, forward strand.
TAAGATAGATCTCCTAATTCTTCATCAGTCCTTGCTTTTATGTTCATATTCTCCAGAGGTTTATGATCCGAAAATACCGTAAATTTTCTTCCAATCAATTTGTGTTGCCAGTATTTCACACACTCCTTTATAGCTAAACATTCTAAATAAATGGCTTTCTTTCTCTTTTGCACCTCATTTAGCTTTTTTGAGAAATATGCTATTGGTTTTTCTTCTCCGTCTCTTTGTCTCTTTCTAAGAAGATTGTGCAGGGGATCTAACAGTAAAGCTGCATTAGAAACGTATTTGTGATAAAAATTTATTTTACCCAAAAATTGCCTTACATTTTTTTGGTTTTTGGGAACTGGAAAATTTCTAATTGCTGTTAAATTATCTTTTAATGGTTTAACCGAATTGTTCTGAATAATATGGCCAAGGTATTTAATTGAATCAGCTGCAAATTTGCATTTTACAAACTTTAACCTGAAGCCTTCTTCCTTAATTGCTCGAAACAATTCCTTCAAATGTTCCATATGTTCAGAGAAAGTTTTTGAAAAAACCAAGAGATCATCAATGTAACACACAGTGAAATTTGAAAGTTTATGTTTCCTTATAATATTGGACATAATTCTCTGAAATATCGCTGGTGAAGTTTTCAAACCGAATGGTAGACAAGTCCACTGAAAATGACCTTCTTGTGTGACGAAAGCTGTCTTGTATCTATCAGTGACTCGTAGCGGAATCGACCAAAACGCTGAATTTATGTCCAGAGTTGAAAAAATTCACAGTCTCTAGTTTTTTCGACTAAATCCTCAATAAGGGGAAAAGGTTGTGCTTGGGGAACTACAATTTTGTTAAGGTCTCTGAAATCTATGCACAATCTTGATTTTCTATTTTCTTCCCTTTTGAATGCTAATGTTACTGGGGATGCAAACGGACTGTACGATTCCTCTATCAAATTTCTGTCCAATAATTTTGAAATTTGTTCTTCGATTTCTCTTCTGTCATCCATCGTGCATCTATATGGCCTCTTAGAGCAATACTTTTCTACTAATAAATCAATATGTGCCTCATATCCTGACACAGTGCCGATATCGTATTTATCTTTCGCAAAAATAGATCTGTTTTCTGCTATCAATTCATCAATCTTTGATTTCTGATCGTAACTTAAATGGTTCACATTGAGATCAAAATTTCTTTCTTCGATACCTTCATTGAAGTTAACAGAGTATTTATCATCTATTATTTTTGAATAATTTCCAATTCCTTCTGAAATGAATATACTCTTTTTATTTTCTTCTAGATTAGTATTGATTTTAGAATTGATGTTTTCTTTTGTTGGAACTGCTTGACTTATTTTCAAATTTTCATCTTGTTTCAAGTAAAAATTCTTTATACAATCCAGTCCAATCAAAAAATCATAATCAAAATTTTTTTCGTCTATTATAAACGCATTGACTTTTTTTTCTACATCGAAAATTTTTATATCCAATGTTACAAGACCATTTGATTTTTTTACGCCATTAATCGTTTTTAAGTTAGTGTTATTATTTTTATTTCTGTGCTCATTATTTATCTTCAAAAGTCTTGAGTTTATCAATGAAACATTTGAACCAGAGTCATATATTCCAAAAACTTCAAGATTTTTATTCAATACGAGCTTTATTTTGATTAATGGCGGTACATCAAGTTTTTTGAATCCTCATGTTTTATTTCGCATTCTAATTCTGAATTGTTCACGAGTCTAATTTCTCTTTTCCCTTTAACTTTATTATTTTCATTATACCAACATAACAATTCAGGATGAAAGCGTTCGCCTTTTTTCAATCTTTCACAGATACTGCATTTTTGTTTCCTATCTATGTTTAGTTTTCTATCATTGTTTTGTTTAACCAACTTATTTCTATTGACAAGATGCTCCAGCTTACCAATTTCATTGAATAGATCTTTTGTTTCAAAAATATCTTCTTTATTAATTCTATCAGTAATGAATGTTGGTAACCCAGCAGCAATTATCTGAATGAGAGTACTTTGATCAATAGTTCTACTCATTTCAAGCATTAATCTTTCTTTTCTTATAGCATACTCTAATAAAGTACCTGTTTGGTATTTGAAAGATAGTGCGTATCTACCAGCGGACCAGCCTTTTTTCTCGAAAGTTCGACAAAATGTTTGTTTCCATTCTGACCACTCAGATTGTGCAGTTAATTTCAATATCATGGAATTGTACCATTCTAAACATGATTTATCTAGAAATATTCTAAATATTTCTACTTTTTCTTCATCTTCATTGATGTTAAATCTTGTACATTCTTTTTCGAAGAACTCCATCCACTGGTATGCATTGACATTTTTCTTACCATCAAATTTCTCAAGAACAAACCTTTCAGCAATTTTCCTCACATTTGGTTTCTTATTTTTTTTGCGATTTTCTTCTAGCTCTCCCAAGATTTTCACCAGTGAAGTATTTTCATTACTGATTAAATCAACGTCTGAATTCTTCATATTTGCTTCCTCCAGATACTCATCTTGAAAGAATATATTACCATCATTATCAAAATAAGCTTTTTTCAAATCTTCTGTTAAGGAAATCCATACACTCCTTCGTTGATATCTTTTCTTTAATGTATTTTTCACTCTTGTAAAATTATTTGAATTACATATTTCTTTATGAAGAGATATAGACTGATACTCTTCAGGTACCAAAAACGTTTTATTTTCCTCAGTTTGAATCGAAGTTAAAGCTAAAAAATTAGACTTTCCATCTTCTGTTGGTTTAATTTGAAACGAGAACTTCAATCTTGACATTTTTTTCTGTTGCTTGCAAAAATGTCGTTTTATAATGAATTGATAGCCTTTCTTCTTATTGTAGATTAATAACTAAATTGAGTTTCTCTGAAATGGAGATTCTATTTAATATTGAAATATACAAACATAGGTAAAATCTTACCTGAAATGGAGAAACGACATTTTAAGCTATTAATTACAATTATTAAAATATGACATTGACAAACAAAAACGATTAACATAGTAACGTACAACAAGCAATGTGATTTTAAAGGAAAAAGGTAATTTTTCCTTTACATTTATATTGAAAAATTGCATTTTTCCTTGAATATCAAAATAACACCTTTTATTGGAAAACCCTTCAGAACGAGCGTTCAAAAGGTCTTCACTACCGATCATGTTTTGTCAATCCTATATATATATATATTCTCTTGAAATCAAGAGCTAACATAATACAATACATAAAACAAAATAAAAATCCCTAACTGAGGTTGGTGCAAAACGGGGAACCATACTATTTTTTCGTATGATACCAGAGCTCAGGGAAAAACCTCAGTAGAAAAAACCCTGTCTCGCCGTTTCAACAAAAATAACCCTTAAAAACTATTAGAATATAGAAGGTTTTCTTCCTTATTTAGTCCAAATGAACGATAACCCTCTCCAGGATGCCTTCGGAATTCTGAATCTGAAACGAAAAAATCAAAGCAGAAAAAAGAAACAGAAAAATTAAATGATTAAAACTCTATTAAATCGATTTAAAATTAACAACCCAATTCAAAAACGACTCGGTAATTTCATGTATAGCTCTCAAGCCATCCTGAAATTTATATATGGAACAATTATTTATCAGGTGTTCAATTGTCTCCTCTGCTTCTCCGCATTCGCAACTAGGACTCTCAACTGAATTCCATTTGAAAAGCATACTATTGCAACGTCCATGACCTGTTCTTATACGATTAAGAACAGTCCATATTTTCCTTGGAAGATCAAATCCAGGAACTTTATTCGAGGGATCAGTTATTAAATCTTTGTTCTGTATATTACATGAGTTCCACTCGGATTGCCAAATTGCTTTATCACTTTCATTTGAATTCAGAAAATGATTTGACCAAAAAGGTTTTCGTGATTTTAATCGAGGAATGTTATTGTCTGGAATATAGGAGGGTATTGGATATGAATTTATCGAAGAATTGAATTTGTTCCAAATTTTCGAAGTAATGGCCTGCCTGCGGATATGTCAATCCTATTAATGTTACGAAATGTTACAATTTTGTTCTGTTACATTTTCTGGAAGGCCAAGAACAAGCTGTCGTCCGTCCTGTCGATAATAGGAGTCCCAGAAGAGCCATGTTACGTTGTTAATCAGAAGGGAGCCCAATTTGTCAGACGGTAGTAGTGTGCTAAATGGCGGCCACCCGTACACTAGTTTGACCGCTGATTATTTATCATATAATGAGGTGTAGTGTGTGAGGAGAATTATGATTTGGTTTTTTATCTCGGTGGAGATTTAACACATATTTATTGTACTATTAGGTTTTATGAGAATATAAAATGGAATCAGGTTGTTCATTATTTTTAATTTTGTGTAGAGTGGGGACTAGATTTATTTGTTCGTAGGGTGCTTTTATTACTGTGGATTATTTAAATCATTTTTATATCATCACTTGTTGGCCCAGCTAACTTTCTTTTGTCATTAATCTACATTATTAGTTGAAAATACTTTTCTGGTTTGATGTTTTGCGTATGTTGACTACGAATCTGCGCCATTCTCTTTGTTTAAATCTTTTTCATTGAATCCTTACATTTTTTGTCTCTTGCGATTGTGTTGCACGTTACTGCGCCATGTTAACACGCACATCTGCATTTTCCTGTTGAATTTGTTCGACTGATCTTTGTGTTCTTCTATCTGGAAAGACTCTAGAATAGTTTGTTCTACGACTCAAATTTGCCCTTCTGCGTCTTGCTGGCATTTTGAGTACTAATGAATCAATACTAAACTTCATCTACGATTGTTTCTATACCTATTTAACTTTATTTACGGTTTATTCAGGAAAATTCTCAATAACAAATTTGATAATAGTTATTCAAACCGCCGAAATTCATCATTTTCATTGTAGCGCACTCTTCTATGGCCAACGTTGAGGTTTCTGTGGCCGAGAATGATTTTTTCTCACTTTTTAAACCTTCCCTAGACCTCTACGAACATTTCAAGACCAAGAGAAAATAAATCCGTTCAGCCATTCTCGAATTATAGAGAAACAAACGAACAGCAATTAATTTTATTATATGTATCGGCATCTGCAAATAATAATGCAGCGACACAGCAGGTATTCGTAGAACTATCAATATTGACATGGAAGGATATGGTTGTTTTGTTTATGTGTATATCTGCTTCGTTAAAATTTGGGATTTTCATCAAAATTTCATAACTCTATGGTGAACGAGTGTATTACTGTGTATATTTTTATTCTCTTTGAAGATGGTGGGTGTCATCATTTGTTTCAATTTATTTCAGCCATAGTGACAGATGATAAAGTTAAAAGGCTGTTGAGGAAATTAAGGAAAATAATTTTGTTCGTTGAACAGTTGAATCAACTTCATTTTATTGTATTCAAACAGTACTTTTTCTCATCACAAGAGCATTCTTCAGTGGGTTTCTCTTTGTTTAGATTTCCTTGTCTCAACCTCTCAGTTCTACTACTAGAACTAGAACATTACGGTTGTTCCTCCTTTCTGGTGGTTAATCCAACAGAAAGATTTCTGGTAGGCACAGCAGTATATTTCAAAAACTACTTCTGTTATGAACTGGGATCTGTAAACGATTAACCCCATGAATCTAATCTAACCTACAAGTTTTGTGTAATCCGTCCTTACCTCGATAAAAATAATCGTCATCTACAAAATGCAAACTTTCATATTTCATGTGACTGGTTTACCGATTTAAAGTTTCAGTAGCCAGGCTTTTCGTCGATTCATCAACACTTTGTCATTTACTCCTCGATTTCTCTTCTACCCAAACACAAAATTTATCCCTAGCTTGAAGAAAGGCATGGAAATGTATATTATTTGGAATTCCTTTTTCTCAGGAAGAACACTGAGGAACTGAACAATAGCGATTTAAATGAATTATACTAAAAAAATTATTAATAATGTTGAATATTCACATAAATCACGACAACACAATGCAAAATGAGAGAATCATGTCAATTTTAAAGGTTATTCAGATCATCAACAGAGGGCGTATCGCTTAGCTTGAATAGGGATGTTGACTACTTTTTGGAATTTATTTTATTTTAAAGATAAACCCTATACAAACACGAAAAATTTTGTCACGTTCTGATGATTACGTCATTATTCAGTGAACATACTTTGACTTCTGTCAAAGCGAACTGATTTTGCCCGATCCCTTGTGGAAAAGTTCAATCTAAGCCTTCAAAATGAATAGGTCGGTCTGTAAATGCTGAATGAGATGTTTCTTTTATTTGTAATAATAAATATGAGTTAAAAGTCTGCTACTTACAAAGACAATTTCACGTTTTTAAACTCCGCTGAACAAAAATCCTTGTTTTCAGCAAAGAAACTTGCGACCATAAGGGAATCTATCTTCGGTAAGTTACTACTATTACCCTTGATGAATCCTATCTCCATTATATAGAAAATTGTAAATTATCGTTCTTGTAACGAACTAGGTATTCGGTTCTCTTTCAGCTTTCAACTTGGTAAGTTCGAATCATAGATATGATATTTTATATATTTACTATGGTTCAAGTCACAGAACCGTGGGTTTCACGAAGCTTGATTGGCCATCAAATCGTTTATATTGAAGTAAGTCGATGGTTTATGTCATAAATGAACTGAAAATTGCAGAGAAATGATGACATTTCAATAATCAAGGTGATAGGAGTTTTGTGGACCCGGCCTATGAATGAATTTTGTTGATCTGAGCACCGAACATTCGAATTTGCAATGACAATACTTGGAAAGTGACGTAAATTACCTCTGATTGGCGTTCGCAGTCACGTGATAGTTGATAATTAATAACATAATTTAAATCAGCTTTATTTAATTGAACGAGAATAATAAGATCACTAAAATGGTTTTTTAGGATTGCAAAAACTCCCTTCTATGAGGAAAACCTCAATTTATATGAATTCGTAACATGAGTCAACATCCCTATTGCCTATATCTAGAGATGAAAGATGTAACTAAGAGCTACCCCTTTCTTTTTCTCTCGGATTTAGCGCTTTAGTTGTATAGATGAAACTGAACTAACCCTTCCTTTTTCTCTCGTTCTCAAATACCAATCGATATGGCTAAATCAAGGTATGAAACTCGGCATTCTTAAAGTGAGATTTTTGTCATGGGAGAACAACATCTTGAAAAGGTTCAAGTTTTGAGAGGAATTTCAATTACTCCAAATTACACGTATACTATGTCCCATTCCAGTTACGAGTTTACACGACCGTAATATCCAATTACCAAGTTATAAACTTCTTACAGCTCGAAAAACCTGATGTAATTTTAATGTGCCAATACTGGTATTTATTTAAGGACATGCACTTAAACTAATTGGGGACGGTCTCGCCTTGAATGCCACCAACGAAAGACTGCCGATGATTCCTCAGCATTGGCATCCCTCTAAGAGTCTAAGATACCGAGCGATTAACATACACTTCGCGTTTCATTATGAATGACATGAAAAAATCTATAGTTTCCTGTATTGCAGTTCTCGATTCAATTAAGATATCTGTAAACAAGTTACCATATCATGTCCGTCGTCAAGAATATGAATTGACATCTTTGGCAATTCTTGTTTTTGCATACATAACATATAGGGTGAAAGCTATAGTGATTGACACCTTTAGTTTAGTTTAAAAAGGGGTTACAGTTCACTGCGACCTCAAGATCTATTTTGCCCCCTCACAGAGCTGTTCTGGCCACACCCTTCACAGCTCGTCTTACAGTTCCAGAGATCTAATGAAATCGAATATCTGTGGAGGCTTTCTCGCCCAAGGCATTCTCTCCTTAGGCTCATAATTCCAAAGCATTCCGTGAGTAGATGAATGGGGGTTTCTTCCTCCTCCCCACAGAACCTACATTCGTCAGTGTCCGACAATCCCATTCTCAACAGGCGCTTCCTGAGGAGAAAGTGTCCTGTGAGAAAGCCAGTGACGAGGTGTGATTGCTTCTTACCTAGATCCAGATATCTTTTGGATCCCGCTGTCTCAAAGTTTCGAAGGAATGGTCCATCCCTGAGAGATTCTGCCAGAGTTTTTCCCTTTCGGCTTTCTCCTTCTTATAGGTACATTTACCTATACCCCAGAAGGGTTCTGGGCCAATGAGTGACATTCGTGCGCTCTCTTTGGCAAGTGTATTGGCGTTTCGCGTTTCATTATGAATGACACGAAAAAATCTACAGTTTCCTGTATTGCAGTTCTCGATTCAATTAAGATATCTCTAGGCAACTGAAGTAGAAGTATCAATGCATAAACGAGTTACCCTATCATGTCCGTCGTCAAGAAATAAGAATTGACTTCGTCTGCACTTCTTGTTTTTACGAAAAGGGTTTTCCGATAAGAGGTGTTATTTTGATATCCAAAGAAAAATGCCATTTTTTAATATAAATGATCAAATGTTTATTTCATTATAAAGAAGAAGCTATGCCGTTAATAGTGGAAAATAACATCAGGCAAATGACCACCACGACCACGCTTACAGGACCATATGCTTTTAATGAAATTTTCCATAACCAAATCGCAAAGTGGCTGCCCTATGTCCTTGACAGCCTCACGAATTCCATCTTTGAGGTCTTGAATCGACGCTGGGCTATTGACGTAGACCTTCTCTTTCACGTGGCCCCAAAGGAAGAAGTCGCAAGGTGTTAAATCACAAGATCTCGGTGGCCAATTGTGATCACGGTTCGGAAACTTTTCCCGCAAAAGACGACCCAATCAGCAAAGATACGACGTTGTTGATGATCGGCTTGAGTTCTTATGTTAACTAACCTTTATAAACCTTAAGACCCAAATCTATATGCAAAATACGGTGTAATGACGTTTGTGGAATCCAAAGAACGACGAGAAATGGACAGACCTGAGTTTTCTTAAACACTTTCGGCTACAGCAGCAATATACTCGGCTGTCCTTGAGCGACGTGCACGGGTTTTATTCTTCGCATTACTAACTTGTCCCAACAGCTCGAATTTTTCCACCAATTTCTTTATTGCGGTCCGACAAGGTGTTTCACGACGACCCAAAAATGTTCGAGTTTTACGAACCATCTCTGCCGAATTTTCACCATTTTTATAGTAAATTTTAACCATTTAATGCATTCTTGAAGCGTGTGTTGTTCCATTTTTATTAATGGCGTAGTTACTACTTGTCAAATGTCAAAAAATTACAGCTCCAAACGTGACATCTATCGAAATAGAGGGGTATTCAAAACAACACCTCTTATTGGAAAACCCTTTGTATATATAGTATATTCTCTTGGAAGGATCACGGCTAATTACCAAACACCCTGTATAATGTAAGGCAGATAATTTTCTCAACATTATATAATTATATGCTCCTGTGTCTCCATTCAACACCTGCTTGGTGGAATGTCATCGCATCAATCTGAGCTTTAACAAAGACACTCTTCAATAACATGACAAATTCCTGCATAATCTGTTATGGAGCTTAATATGCAAACATAGATAATAACTAATATTTATTTAAGTCCTAAAATAAACACATAACAATAAATAGGAATATAGTTCATTGAACTTTTGCATTGAAGATAATGAAATATCAAAGGACGAAGATGAAAAGAAATTTTTCCAGAAAAAAAAATGTTATACATAGTTAAATTCTTGTCGATGGATCTTTGAATACCTTATATACTCCGTTCACGAAAGGTTGAGCCGTCGGTTGGCCATGGAAATTTGGCATATTCTACTGTGTATATTAAAATTTTAGGTTATGTTCTTCATTTTCTTGTCAGATTGATACGCAATGTTGTCAATATTGCATAGAGTTCTCTGATAACTCGCAAGCTCGTCGGACGAGGCCGGGTTTATTCGGCAACGTTGACTTTATTTTACTTTGTGACAGTAAATACTGCCAACTTCAGATAAATAAAGAAACGCCTACTATGTGCTCAACCTTTTGTGAACGGACTATATAATGCATGTTGTCACATAATATTTAAAGTGGTTTTGTTCAAAACCGTTAGTATCTATTCTTTTCATTTTAAGTAATTGGTTTACTACTATAATACTAATTAAGTTTCAACTTAGGATCATGACTGAAGCGCAGTGTATCACACATTGTAATTTTTCTCGTGAGGGGGTTGAAATTTAAGCATGAACAAAACTGTAATGGTTGACTTTTATCCGGCTACAAATTTCATCAGGTACCATCGTCTCAAAGTAAATGAGCCATGACAAAGTGCACAAACTGAAAACCTCTTTGAACTAACTAATTTTTCGACAAATTTTTTTTCTTGAAAATTTCTGCACGCCTGTAAAGAAGATACAAAGACCTTGACAAAAAAGTAACACATGACACACTTTCCCTATTCAAAAAATTTAGAGGGTTGATGAGGACGGCACAGGGTGCAACAGAAATCCTTCAAAATGCATAAAAATTTGGTAAAAATTAAACAAAAATTGACCTGTTTCAGGACTTTGTTGCCAAATTTTTTCTTCTGCAAAAATGAATTTGTTCCATAATTTTGACGCGCACTGTATACTGCAACTAAACGACTGGACCGACTTGAGTGAATTTTCGTGTATTTTTGTAATACCATGCGAGGCAACGTCTGTCGGATCCGCTAGTTCTTGGTAAAACTATTGATTCTGCGGAAATTATGAATATAATTCTGCATTATATTATTATGAATTATGTTTACATAATGTCTGTTACTGCTCAATCTACTTGATGAATCAATTACCACTAGCAGTAATAAATTAATTATGTGTTTCAAACTAATGAGCTCAAGCTTTTAATCAGAACAATTCTTGAAAAATTTCCTCTTGCTCACATAACATTACATCCATTATGGAAACAGAAAGAAAGCACTTCAATCGAAATCCATGGCCTGAATTGAGTTTTTGCTTGTACATTTCAGTTTAATCAGAGCTCTAACGCCATATTGTTACCCAATGGCGTACCTACTACGGGATATGTGAGATAAATTCCTTGTAATACACTGCGCAAAAAAATTAACGCACATTATGGAAATCTCAAATTTATTCTACAACTGAAGGTGTTCTCAGTGATAATTATTTTTATCAGAATTATGCATGCATATGTTATCCACTTTCAACGTTTTTCTTCAATACAGATGTTTTTTCCAAGAAGGAGTAAAAAAGATGAGATTATCAGATTTTGAATGTATTTGCTCCATTCTGAAATCAGTTGTTCTCGATCAATTCTAGTGATAAATAGTTTTTCTTTCTTTTGATTTTCTACACTCGATCTCTATGCAACGCGAAACACGCAATTTGGAGCTATGAATGCTGATAGGTATATAGGGAACATTCTTGAAGAGCTTGTAGTGCCATTTGCCCCATACATTGGTGAAATTTTTATTTTTATGGACGATAATGCCAGACCCAATCGTGCGCGCATCGTTCAGGAGTACCTTGAAGAGGTTGAAGTCTCTCGAATGGAATGGCCAGCAAGAAGTCCAGATCTCAATCCGATTGAGCAGGTTTGGGACAACCTCAATAGAAGACTGAGAAGTTCAGAAAATCATCCAGCTACTCTTAATGACTTAGGAATCTAACTCAAAGAAATCTGGGAAGGATTAGATCAAAACATTTTAAGTTCACTCATTTTGAGTATGAACCGCCGTTGCCAAGCTGTAATTAACGCAAAGGGTGGAAATACCAAGTATTAAATCACTTATCAGCATTTCAGTATTTTGAAAATTGTTTATTTCTCTTCTTTCACATAAGATTCGGTGAAATCCTGAATTTTTCTTCCATTTAATGTGTCTTGTTTCGTTCAAAACCTTCCCGAGAGAACATAAAAAATAAGTTATAAAGTCAATGTAGAGTTAAATTTCATTAAAATTCAGATTTTCAGAATGTGCGTTAATTTTTTTGCGCAGTGTAATTGACTAACCACTGAATTCCCTTCGATGTCATTTTTATTTCACGAAATAGTAACAAATAATGCGAGAATAAGTGCAAAAATTACTCAAAATGGAATATACCCTCTACCCTACGTCCTTAATTATCTGAAAAAATTTTCCCTCAAAACAAAGATGTGAAAATCATTAAATACCTGGCCATATGCTTTAACTTTCATATAATTATTGTCGAAAAGAACTCAGGGATCTGGTTCAGGTAAAGCTAAACGTGATCTATTCGTAGCATGTTTTCAAAGATGGTTATCTTATACATAGTGTTCATTAACGGAAGTACAGCAATGAAGAAGTGTGGAAAAAAACCTGTGAAATACAGAGTGGGTCACGACCGACGGTATGCTTGGACGTACAATTTTATTAGAAATTCCTCGCCTGTAGTTTTAAAACAATGAAAACTTATAGGGTGTATCTGAATGACACTGAAAATTCCTCAGATCATTTTATGAAAAAAGGTTCTCATATGTGTAGGTCTGGAAATGCAATGTTACAGAGTGTTGAATTTTCATTCAAAAACTGACTAATAAGGTGGTACGTCATTGTTATATTTCAAACTAACAATTATTTTTCAATTATTCGTAAAGTTTCTATCTGAGTAAAAAATTAAAACATTTTAACCTAACGTTCTACTTAAAACACGCGTTAAGATGTTTCATTTTCCTACATAAAAACAGCGCCTCAAACGAAAAAAAGGCAGAACGGAAAACTACTAGCCCAGAAGGGTTCAGACTTTTGTCACCAGAGGGCGTATCGCTTAGCAGAAGCTCCCAACAAAATTGTTGTTGGGCTCAAATTAATGTGAGCTTACCTCGTTCTAAACTTGTTGATTGAAGATTGAAGTACCTTGTCTTTTTATGAGCAGGTTTAGGAATTGCGAAGGAATTCTAACAATTATCAGGGCAAATGCTTACACAGTGGAACTTCCCTATAACGAACGTCTGTATAATGAATTGCGTACAAGACATTGCTCCTTGAATCCAAATTCCATGTTAAAAACACCCTTTAAAACGAAGTAAATTCTCTCTATAAGGAAATATTCGAAGAACATCACTCTTTGAACGGGTATTGGTAAGAAGGTGTAAGGGTGGGTTTTTTCCGAAATTTTTCCGGACGTATGTAATAAATCCCAACCTCAAACTAAATCATTACGGCGGGCAGAGAGATCCTTCTGAAACAGTTTTAAATACACCCCTGGCTGTTGGGTTTCAATTTAACCATTACGCTAGTGTGAAAGTTGTGCCAAAATGTCTAGAAGGAAGTGCTTAAGTTTCAATGATAAACTTAAATTTATCAGTGAAGTCGAGCGTGATATTGCCGACTATAGAAATAAATTTTCTGTATAACGAAATTTTTTTATAACGATTTTTTTGCGGTTTTAGCTCTTTCGTTATAAGGAAGTTCCACTGTATTTCTATTAGGTAAAAATTTCAAATTTAGTCAATATAATAATTGTTGGTGAATATCATTAGAGATGAAGAGATTGAACATTCATAACTTCATATAGAAAACTTTAGGTATAACGAGTATAACATTTATCTTAAATTTTCCATCTACCTAGAGATCTAAGAGATCAGAGCAGCTACGCCACTGAACTCGGTACTAATTGCTACCTTATAAGATCTTGTTTTACAAGAAAAGCATAAATAATAGATAAACCTAGACGAATGCCAATGAACCATTTCAATTCACTTTTTAATAAATTAATAATGTCGAAATAACAAAAACTGCTAGCGGAGAAATAATCATCGCGTCAAAGCAAATAAATAAACCAGACACCGTAACTATGAATAATTAATAGAAATATCTACATATTCAAGTATCTAATAAAGTGACTAATCAAATCGAAGTACTGACTAATTCGACATTATCAATATCAACTCAATTATAGATAAATGTCAAACAAAGTCACAAGAAGTGTAGTCTAGTCGATAGGTTGATTTCTGACAGGGTTGCCAGGTGTAACGAAGTTTTTCGGGAAAATAGGGTTGAACAATAAAGTGTAACATAAAAAATTGATTTTTACATATTTCATTTTTCCAATTTTTTCCAGAATATAATATTGATCGTTCTGAGATCTTGCATTCATATACTTAGCATGAATATCAAGTCCTATGCAAAAGTTTGAGTTGATAGCATTATTCCTCAATTTTTTTTTCATTGCATTCAACGCGTAGGTACATGTCAATATATGCTAAACTCCGTTCGCATATTATTGAGCACATAGTAGGCCATGGAAATTTGGCATATTCCACTGTGTATATTAAAACTTCAGGTTATGTCGTTCATTTTCTTGTCAGATTGATACGCAATGTTGTCAATACCACGAAAAAGGTGCATAAAAAACGGAGTACTCTGATCTTAACTCGAAAGCTCGTCGGACGAGGTCGGGTACATTCGGCAACGTTGACTTTATTTTACGTTATGACAATAAATACTGCCAACCTCTGATAAATAAATAAAGGCCTACTTTGTGCTCAATAATATCCGAACGGAGTATAGTTCTACCTGTAATTCAGTATGGAAAAAAAGGTTACCATAAAAACGTTAAAAACTCCCTATAGGCCGAATCGCAAACCAAGAAAACAAGAACATGAATCGCAATTTGCAAATTGTTGTAAAATAATTCTCAGGAAAATCTGATAATTTTGGCAACCCTGTGCAATAATTTCATTCCGTTCATCTGGTAATGGTATGAACATTAATGGTAACACTGATTTCACCCCAGAAGGCCGAATGCGAGGTTGATGTGGATCTTAGAGATCTAAGATCCATCAAGTGAATTGTTTTTGAGGATTTCCTGTAAGTCTATTCTAGTGACATTCTGCCTTTCTTCAATTTCAAAATTTTTCGATTTGTATGGTCACTGTTTTTTGTATTTTTTAAAAGCTCACTTCAAATCAGTTTATTTTACATCTATTTTAATTGTTTTAACTTTTCCTTCTTTGTCTATTCAATTTAGTATTCTATTTTTGGCGTTGTTGCTATTTCTCCATGAGTTTTTTGTTTTTTAGCTTCACTTTCGTGTTTTTCTCCTGAAAATTAGCTACTTTTAGCTCGAAAAATGTTCAGACATTAAAATGACTCAAGTTTTTTTATCTAGAAAAGTGTTTTATTCACCTACAATGAACTACCAGATATCAGGACATTCAATACTAGTGGTGGTATTCTGCTTCAAATATTTATTACTAACAGCCACTTCATAAATTAAATCTTGAAACAATTTTATTATAAATTGAAAACTAGAAAAATGATGATTCTATCAAAGTGTCTCCCACTCCCAACATATAACAACAAATAGGTCTAAAAAAATATTACTAACCGGCTGATTTTTTCACTGTTGCATAGCAAATATTTCCTTTATGAACTGGTCACATTGTCCTACAAATTGAGTGGTGCGTTTTTCCAGTCCTACGCTCGGAAATAGGGATGTTGACTCATGTTACAAATTCATATAAATTGAGGTTTTTCTCATAGAAGGGAGTTTCTGCAATCCCAAAAAAACCATTTTAGTGATCTTATTATTCTCGTTGAATTAAATAAAGCTGATTTAAATTATGTTATTTATTATCAACTATCACGTGACTGCGAACGCCAATCAGAGGTAATTGACGTCACGCTCCAGGTATTGTCATTGCAAATTCGAATGTTCGGTGCTCAGATTAACAAAATACATTCATAGGCCGGGTTCCACAAAACTCCAATCACCTTGATTATTGAAATGTCATCATTTCTCTGCAATTTTCAGTTCATTTTTGACATAAACCATCGACTTCAATATAAACGATTTGATGATTTTGTGAAACCCACGGTTCTGTGACTTGAACCATAGTAAATATATAATATATCATATCTATGATTCGAACATACGAAGTTGAAAGCTGAAAGAGAACAGAATACCTAGTTCGTTACAAGAACGATAATCTACAATTTTCTTTATAATGGAGATAGGATTCATCAAGGGTAATAGTAGTAACTTACCGAAGATAGATTCCCTTATGGTCGCAAGTTTCTTTGCTGAAAACAAGGATTTTTGTGCAGCGGAGCTTAAAAACGTGAAATCGTCTTTGTAAGTAGCAAACTTTTTACTCATATTTATTATTATAAATAAAAGAACACCTCATTCAGCATTTATAGACCGACCTATTCATTTTGAAAGCTTAGATTGAACTTTTCCATAAGGGATCGGGCAAAATCAGTTCGCTTTCACAGAAGTCAAAGTATGTTCACTGAATAATGACGTAATCATCAGAACGTGACAAAATTGAGCATTTCCGCGGGAATTTTGAATTGTCTTTTCATTCACTCATTTTTATTGTCAGTTACTATAGTTTCAAGGAAAAAGTATTATTTTCTTGTTTGTTTAGTGTTTATCTTTAAAATAGAAAGAATTCCAAAAAGTAGTCAACATCCCTATTGGCTTACAGATGAAAGCAGAATACCATCTAAGATGTAGATTATGAGCATTTTCAAGGTGACCAGAAATTTGCGGTTTGTTCAAGGAGACACAGTTATGAGATGGAGATGTTGCTCAAGCTCGGTCCAGGTGAGTTCTTTAAAGATTCGCCTGTTGAGTGTTGACCTTAAGCAGTCTTTGATTTGCGAGGCCCAGGTAATACCTGGCTCGCCCCGCCTCGTTACCAATGGGCTCACGTGAAGAACGAAGATGGCCAGGGCCATAGAGTGGGGCTCATCAGTCGGTGTCTCACCTATGACAAGTGCAAGACCATTTACCTCCGATCACAGATCGTTACAGATCACAGAGCGGATATGCTAATCACAAAGTGCGAATAAAATGAGTGCGTTCACCAGGAAATGACCGGTGGTGCGTCCAGATGAAGTGGTGCGTTCCTGTCGTGGCGTTTTTGATCGCCTTCGCCGCGCTGGGGGCTCGTGCGTGCGGCCCTGGCAGGGGCGCCGGGCGTCGAAGGGGCCCCAGGAAACTGACCCCCCTAGTTTTCAAGCAACATGTTCCTAATGTGCCCGAGAATACCATTACCGCGAGCGGACTGGGCGAGGGCAGGATCGGGAGGAATGATACGAGGTTTAGGGATTTGGTGCCGAATTATAATCAGGACATTATTTTTAAGGACGAGGAAGGAACAGGCGCCGACAGGCTTATGACGCAGGTATTTCATTTTACACTTTATTCCATCTATGTTCTTTTTGAGACAATTCATCGCATGGAACTGAAAGTGAACAGAAAAAATGTTTTTTTCGGCAACCGTCCGGGAAGTACCCACTTTCCGGACGCTTTTTCTTTGAGAAAGAAGCCTTTCCCGGCCTAGTCCGGGAAGTACGTACTTCCCGGACTAGGCCGGGAAAGGCTTCTTTCTCAAAGAAAAAGCGTCCGGAAAGTGGGTACTTCAATATCAGTAATTGCTCGAATTTTAATATAAATATTAATATAAATAAGAATTAGAATGTTTCTGTTAATATGTGATATTTTCTGTTCTGTTTAATTTAAATAAGAATTAAAATATATAAAAAAGAAATGTGTCGTCTCATTGATTTGTTATTCTAGACGGTTGCCGAAAAAATATTGTACGCAACACGCCCGAAAATGGTTTTTTTGGACTCATAGACTTCTAGGACTCGCTTGCGCTCGTCCTAGAATTTTGTCTATTCGTCCAAAAAAACCCTATTTTCCGGACTTGTTACGTAAATTACTATTTCCTAGAAAACTTTTTAGGTTTTCACTCCCAGTCTCTGAAAGAAAAATAATTTAAAAAATTTCAAGTCAGGAGCAAATTGGTTCTGAAAAAACTGTTGCCTAACAGTAAAACAACTTTCAATGTCAATTTCAATTAGACTGCAAACAAAAAAAAACACAATTCCAATGATTTCACGAGTTTGTCTGAAGAAGGAGTCTGATATAGACACCAAAACGTTACACTATCCTTTTCATTTATTTCCTTTTTTAGTTTTACTGTTAGGCAACAATTTTTCAAAACCAATTTGCTCCTGACAAATTAGTGCAAAGATTTACGCAGGAGCATTTCATCATGACTGAAAAATTTTCAATTATTTATGTTATTTATGAGACTGGGAGTGAAAAACTTAAAAATTTTCTGGAAATTTCATTTTACACTTTATTCCATCCATGTTCTTTTTGATACTCTTCATCGCATGGAACTGAAAGTGAGCCGAAAAATTCTTATGGCCAATTGATTCAGATCTGAGTGAAATATCTTGAAAATTATGCTTGCAAAACGGTGAAATCAATGAACAAACTCCGAGAATTCTCAATTATAACATTATACTTGATATCGATTGAAATATAATCTGGAAGGATTCTGAATTCCTAAAACACTTTTTAGGTTTTCACTCCCAGTCTGTGAAACAGAAATAATTGAAAAAATGTCAATTAAGATGAAATGCTCCTACGTAAATTTTCGCACTAATTTGTCAGGAGCAAATTGTTTTTGAAAAAATTATTGCCTAACAGTAAACTAAAAAAGGGAAAAAATGAAAAGGATAATGTATCGTTTCGGTGTCTATATCAGACTCCATCTTCAGACAAACTTGTAAAATCTTTGGAATAGTGTAGGTATAAAAGGAAAATTAAGGAATCCACATGTATTTTGTTAGATGAAGTAGATAATTTGGCCAATTGTTCTGTTGGAATGGATCGTATTTGGATTGATTTATTGAAGAAAAAAAATTACATCAGGAAATTTCAAAATTAAATAAATCAACATCTCCATGTGTTGACAACTTTCAATGTGAATTAGACTGCAAACGAAAAAATACACAATTCCAAAGATTTTACAAGTTTGTCTGAAGAAGGAGTCTGAAATAGACACCGAAACGTTACATTATCCTTTTCATTTATTTCCTTTTTTAGTTTTACCATTAGGCAACAATTTTCAAGAAACCAATTTGCTTCTACTAAATAAGTGCAAGCATTTCATCTTGATTAAATTAATTTTTTTTAATGTTTCTGTATCAGAGACTGGAAGTGAAAACCTGAAAAGGTTTTGTAGAAATAAAAACATCACTTTACAACCGAAACTATGAATTTTGTATAGGTTGTACTCGAAGATGATTTTAATTATTAATTAGATACCTATCCTCATATCTGTTCGCTCATAAAACATTCTTAAATTCATTTGAATCAAAAGAATATCGTTCGATTTATTCTTCATTTATATTATTTGAAAACTGAACTGAAATAACAGATACTCAAAAATGAAGTCAAAGCGTTAGTCGATAAAAATGAGAATAATCCATTCTTACATGAATAAAATTCAGACAACTCATAAATTATCACAATATGTGAGCGATAAAACCTAATAGAACAGACGAAATTTTTGTCCAGTGATTCATATGAATATTTAATTTATCAAATAATTTTATTGTGTATTAACTTTTTACTTAGTAGATATGAGTTGATAATTTACAATTATTAATCAATCGTTACACTTGAGGCTTTGTAAAGCTTTTTTCTGATTTCAAGTTGTTGTCTGCAACCGATACACAATCAGAAATTTCAAAATTTTTTAACAATTTTCAACATACGTACATTTTTTGCGTTTTACATTTCATTTGCGATCAACTCCGGTAAAAGTTTCCATAAGTTTACACCGAAAAATTCAATAAGTTCATAGTTTTTCACTGTTTATTCAATACTAGCGACCCGCCCCGGCTTCGCACGGTAATACCTATATTCGAAAATATTCACTTAAATCATACGGTGTAAGGGGCCATATAGATCTATATTAAATGAACAATGTATTCAAGGTATTTAATTGGTTAAGGATTAATGCTGTATTGGTTAAAATCGCTTCGAAAATTAGCCATTATTTGTCGTAAAAAGTAAATGACAAAAAAAAGTTATTGTTGGTTATCCATAAGAGATAGACATATACCATCACGGACTTTTCTGTAGACCTTTTCAATGTGTACAATACTTAGTACATTATTTTGATAAAACTCGTAGGGTTCAGCCTGCGTTTGCAATTTAAACGGAAAAAATGAAATTATTTACGACATCACATTAGAAACCTCAAAAATAACAGTACTTCTCCACTATTTAATGAATGTTATTATACATATAAACCTTCCTCTTGAATCGCTCTATCTATTAAAAAAAACGCATCAAAATCCGTTGCGTAGTTTCAAAGATTTAAGCATACAAAGGGACATAGGGACAGAGAAAGCGACTTTGTTTTATACTATGTAGTGATTAGGAGCTGCCTTTGGATTTATAGGAACAATTATATTCAATTGTTATAATAAATTCGTTCTGCTTTGAAAAAAATAATATTTTTCACAATAATTCAGGGTAGTGAAATCAGAAATTTCCAAACAGAAATTATAAAAATACCGTAGAGACTCGATAATCCGGATCAATTAATACAAGGGATGATCCGGATTAATGAGGAATCCGGAATACCGCGTCTTACAATTTAGTAAAAATGCAATTTAAAAAAACGGTTGAAATAAATATAGGCTGTATTATCGAAACCATAAAACAAATACCTATATTATTTGGAATAATTAGATATCTTACGTTTTCTACTGTAAGGGAAAAAGAATGCTGAAAAATAGCTTTCTCCTGTATATATATCTTTCAGAAGCTGAATATCAGTAATTGCCATGAGTTATGGAATAAACAGACTGCATCGAATTGATCTATGCTCTAAATGCATTTGCTAACATTATCCCCGTCTTCGAGGATCGAAAAAATATGTGCTAAAAGGCCTTTTCGGTATTTCAGTTTTGTTAATTTAATATCATTATGATCCATATGCTGTATCAAAGCTGTATGGTTTGGAGGTAGAAACATTCCATTCCATTTCACTAATTAATTATTCTTGTCTGACTTTTTTTGTCTTATACAATTGTGCACTATTATATACCAAAAGAACGCCCGATCGTCGTCACAGAAATTGAGTTACAAGTTAGAACCGTAAACCACGTATGCAACGATCGGAAATTCGGATTATTGAGTCTTGCAATCCGGATTATAAGGACATAATACAATCTTGACAGCAAGCCGGACTAGTAAATATCCGGATTATCGAGTCTCTACTGTATATTCAATTGTTATAATAAATTCGTTCTCCTTTGAAAAACTTCATATTTTTCACGAAAATTCAAGGTAGTAAAATCAGAGATTACAAAGCAGAAATTAGAAAAAAAACCTTATCTATGGAATTTTTGTAGACTCATGGAAGCTCAGTATAATTTCGAAATTATCATGCTAATGTTTTCAGATTTTTCACAAACTCATTCCAACATAATTTCTCAGAAATTTCATCCTTAATTCCCTATTGCATGACCTACTTAATCGCTACGTGGATCTCCAAATCCTTACGTTCTATTTGTTATCTGGAACTTCATTCTGTTCCTAATATGTCATCGATGATTAGATAAATACACCTCAAATCTGTTTACATTTTTCCTGTACTATTCATCTTTATCCGTAAAATATGCTCGACTATGAAAAGTGGTTATTTATAGCGGCTAAACAAAAAGTAAATATTTATGCTTGCACACCATGTGAACTGATAGGTGTATATGAACACTACGCACCTTATGTATTTCCTGTGCTTTATTGAAATTTTTATCGTAAACAATGTTTGGTTTGATGGCTACCTCATTGAGTACTTTGGCAACTTCTTATTTTCGAGGACTTTCACTTTTTAATAATAGTGAGGATTTATATGAATGGGGAACATATGGCTTTCGTCAATTTCAATTGATTTACTTCACGAAAGAAGGATAAACTCAAACTTTACGCTACAGAGATCTGATAATGAAACAGTATTCGATGTTTTATGCATAATCACGCTGTTTATAATATTTGAAAAAAATTATGATTTCAGTTTAATTTTGAATTGTATACAGGATGTCCCAAAACTCGACGTCAACCCGGAAACGGGTGAAGAGGCAAGTAATGCTGGTTGTCAGAAAAATATAAAAAAAAATCTAAGTTGCATGATTTTCAAATAATGGGCATTTAAAAAAACACGCAAAATTCCACGCCCTGTGACAGTCTTTTCGCTCCTGTTGCCACAAATATCAACTTTTTCCAACTTTTTTTTGCTTTGTAACCTTGAATAATGCTTGTCTAAACTGTAATCAAAATTTTGATACCAGCTGCTCTAGGTTTCATAAAAATAGGGATTGCCTCTCAGAAAAATTTCAAAATAAACAATTGCCTAGTTTCAACTGACTGTATTAAAAAAAATGTACTACGCAAGTTTGGCATGTTTTGTCAAAAGTTGGCGCATTTAGTAAGGATTCCAAAATGTAATAATATATGTTAAACTGCAGCTGCCGTAGTTCAAATTTATTTTCGATTGCCTTTGAATACACTTTTTCTTAAACTGCTTCCCAGTAAAAAAGTCCAATGGATTCAAGTCCGGTGAACGGGCCGGCCACCAGATTGGTGGGGGACACCCTGTATGTATACAAAAAGGAGAGAAACTCTCACATGGCAGTCCAGTATAAAATTTTCACTGTTTCGGAATTATATTTCTGAAAAACACAAATTTAATTCGAAATTGTTTATTTCTCGGTTTATCTAGGTACTGTATTCTATTTGTTTATTATTTCCCAAAAGCCGTTAAGTTCGTTAAATCTGAAGTAAAAGAAATAAAACTTAAGAAACAAATTTATCAAAAGCATAAATGAATTATTGGAAAATGAATTTAATCAAAGTGTATATTCAAAACTTAATTAAAGTAGAAACAATAAAAAACTGAAAAAGAAATGTATAATTCAGGGAAAATGGCGTGAATTCTTATTTTTTCGGAAAATATCATAAGCGGTAGAAAGTTAGTTCTTTAAATAACAAATACAGTGGAACTTCCCTATAACGAAAGCGATTAATCCGCAAAAAAATTCGTTATAAAGAAATTTCGTTAAACAGAAAATTTGTTTCTGTAGTCGGCAATGTCGCGGTCGACTTAAGCACTTCCTTTTCGACATTTTCGCACAACTTTCACACTAGCGTAATGGTTAGATTGAAACCAAACAGCCAGGGGTGTATTTAAAACTGTTTCAGAAGGATCTCTCTGCCCGCCTAAGGATTTAGTGTAAGGTCGGTATTCATTACGTAAGTCCGGAAAAATTTCGGAAAAACCCACCCTTATATCTTCTTACCTATACCCATTCAAAGAGTGATGTTCTTTGAATATTTCGTTATAGAGAGAATTTGCTTCGTTTTAGAGGGTGTTTTTGACATGGAATTTGGATTCAAGGTGCAATGTCTTGTACGAAATTCGTTATACAGAGGAATTCGCTATACAGACGTACGTTATAGGGAAATTACACTGTATAACAAAATAATTAATGAATTATTGGAAAATTAATTAAATAAAGTGTATATTGAAAAAATAATTTGAAGTAGAAACAATAATAGCAGAAAAAAAATGTTTAATTCAGGAACTATGGCGTAACATCCTATTTTTTCGGAAAATATCATAAGCGGTAGAAAGTAAGTTCCTTAAATAATTCATAGATGCTGAAAAAGCATATGATATAAAACATTATTAGCCAAAGGGTATATAATTTATTAACTAATTCTTATAGTAAGGTTTTATCAAAGGGCCTATCATCAGAAACATATTGATTCCCAAAGGTCATATAATTCAAAATGGAATTAATTTTAAATAAGTGAAATTTCGAAATGAAAATTTCTATCCACCCTGTGATTATTGCCAGAAAAGTGTTTACAGTAATTGAATATATCTCACTTTCACTCGAGTCCTTTCTTAGGTATATAGAATTTTCTACCTGTTTTACCTACATAAATTTCGTGTAGTTATCATAATTTATTGCATGAACGCCCAAGGGTTTATCAATTTGCATTTATTATTTTCCATTTTTTTATTGGTGCCTTTTAATATGAAATGATTGGTTATTTCGAAAATGACCAGAAATAATTATTTTTCGATATATGTATTCACCTTTCAAATTAATATAAGGTTAGGATATACGGGAAATAATAGAATCGGGTTCCTGTTCATCTCAACAAGATTTCATCATTGACATTTTTCAAAATTGAAATTCACAAAATGTCTCTTTTTGTGGGGCCGTCCGCTAGCACTATAACTTTTGAAGGCATCATCCTAGAGACTTGAGATTTTCAGGGTGAGTTCGGTCCCCAAATGCCGTGTAAATGTTCGTTAATCAGTCAAATCGTACAGGTTGTTCCATAAAATATGCCATTCAAAATTTTTGTTCCTCAATATTTCAGACAAAACGAAACCAATCGAAATGAAATTTTGCGGCCACATGCAAGATGCTCATAATAAGCCTCATTCAAAATTTTGTGGCCATAGTGTGAACAGAACCATAGAAAATTCTATTGTAATATTGAAAAGAAGAAACTTTATATTTCCATAACAAGACATCCGATTCGAGTGAAATTATTTTTGTGAATTAAAATTGATATACTGAATGTTCATGCATGATTTCTAGAGAATCGCATCATCAGAACCATAGAATTTACATTTTTTAATTGTCAAGTTTTTACATATTTCAGTTCACGATTAATTTCGACTTCTAAATCTCCGAACTATTGTTTAAGTGGATCAATTCTTTCATGAGATTCATTCAGTGGCCACGTCAAGTTATTAATTGATCAGCTGTACACCTCAGAGAGAGGCGTGAGAAATATTAATACAAACAATGTATTGTTTGAAGAACTTTGTAAACTTGTCTCTGTCTCCAGACAAAAGATAAAAGTATTTACTCTTCGACATATCGAAAATGAAAGAGATCTTTGAACAACAGTGATGTGTAGGATTAACATAAAGGTTTCAGTTGTACTTTGAAGAAGTCGGTTAATTTTTTGTCTTCGTTTGCTACGATATTTTTGTTATTTCTTATTTCTTTCAAAAAATTATTGAGAATAAGTTATTGAAGGAGTATACATTGTGTTTGATCATCACTTAGCGATAATTTAAGGGCATTAAATATACCTAATTTTATCGACAAAAACACCCATATTGGGGAGTTTACCCCCCTCAGTTTTGCAGTGGCCCCCATTTAAAATTTACTTTTTTATTTTAGTTGACCCTTCCAAATAATATCGATTTCTTTGGACATAAAGGTCCTACAGATGTGAAAAAATCAAATCTTCAAATTAAATGAATTTTATTACCATATAATTAAAAGTTATCGATATGTTGATTTTGAAATGAAAATTACTTCTATTCCGAGTTCCTAAAATTCATTGTTCAATTTTGCATATTCTGCATATTTTCGTGCATATTTCAAGCATTTTTCATGCATATAACGACTTTTTTATGTTGCATATAGTCTGGTCTCTACTTATAAGGATGTCAGTTACTTTCCCCATATAATAATCATTATTTTATACTGGCGCCTTATGTTATAAGGCAGTGCCTCAAAAGAAATTATTCAAATGCTCCAAACGGGAATAATTCTTTTCTTCGTCAACTTCCTCAATGTGAATGTTTTGACGTAAATTAGATCAGTGTTCACAATGGCATTTCTGACACTGTTAATTAACGTCGTGTATTAATTAAAGCAGGTGATTATCGAATAACTATGTTGACTGATCTGGCCAAGATCTAGGTTACTGATTTGTTGAATCTCTTTAAGAAGCCGATAGAATAGGTTAATTTATGTGAAAGACAATTAATTTTATATCGGGATGCGGTGTGCCGCAGAAGTATGAGTTTGGTTCCTTAAATTACATGCATTCAAAGATCTTGTAGGGTGTGTGGAAGTTTAACATTTGTTTCAAAGGGAAATTTTTACTGAAAATAATCGAATTTATGAAATACTTTGAACACTCATTCGATATCATTCAAAAGCTGAAAAGCGTAAGTTTAGATAACAGAAGACTTACCTTGAACTGATTCAATCGCATAAATACATGTTCTTCAGTAGAATGTACATTCTTTCTAACATTCTTTAAATTGGAAAATTCGTAAAACCATCTTAGTCATTGATTTTTGTTGTAAATTTTCTTTGAAAAATAACTTCAAACATTCGAAACATTTGTTTGGGAAATTACCGGAATATTTTCATGAAGGTTGTTGAAAGGCACATAATGCAATGAGAAATAGAATTTGAAATATTTATGATTGTTGAAAGGATATGATGAGTTAATTCAGTTAACAATTATTATTGTAGACTCTCATACATTATTCCTTTGAACAAATTCTGAGAATTCCTCGTTTATTGTTTCAACTAGTGATTATTTAGTAGGAGTATAAATTTCAACTTTATCGACGTAAGTGTTTTAGATAATTTCATATATTCATAGGTTTCAATAACCCGCATTTTGTATTGGTCATTATTATCTAGAAATTCATTTCGGTTTTTTGCCGAAACATGACATGCAGTATTTCAATATGTAGATGAAAGTCATCGTGGTTTATCTCATTGAGACAAAGGTTTTTTGTTTTTCGAACTAAGATTTTCTTTAGATGATGCAATAGGAAAATAATATGATGAAACCTGTAGACAATTGTAGTGTACCTTTCGCGTTCAAAGCAGATGTAACACCCAACTTTTTCATCAACGTAGTACTTGTGAAGGGTTTTCCAATAAGCGGTGTTATTTTGATATTCAAAGAAAAATGTCATTTTTCAATATAAATGATCGGATGTTTATTTCATTATAAAGAAGAAGCTATGCTGTTAATAGTGGAAAATAACATCAGGCAAATGACCTCCACGACCACGCTTACAGGACCATATCCTTTTAATGAAATTTTCCATAACCAAATCGCAAAGTGGCTGCCGTATATCCTCGATAGCCTCACGAATTCCATCATTGATGCCATGAATTGACGGTGGGCTATTGGCGTAGACCTTTTTCTTCACGTAGCCCCAAAGGAAGAAGTCGCAAGGTGTTAAATCACAAGATCTCGGTGGCCAATTGTGATCACCTCTTCGAGAGATAACACGGTCCGGAAACTTTTCCCGCAAAAGATGTTGTTGATGATCTGCCGTCTTGAGTTCTTGTGTTAACTGAACTTTATAATTCCAAAGAACGACGAGGAATGGACAAACCTGGCTTTTCATTTCGGCTACAGCAGCAATATTCTCGGCTGTTCTCGAGCGATGTCCACAGGTTTTATTCTTCACATCACAACTTGTCCCAACAGCTTGAATTTTTCCACCAATTTCTTCATTGTGGTCCGACAAGGTGCTTCACGACGACCCAAAAATGTTCGAGTTTTACGAACCGTCTCTGCCAAATTTTCACCATTTTTATAATGAATTTTAATAATTGCAATGCGTTCTTGAAGCGTGTATCGTTCCACTTTTATTATGGGCGTAGTTTCCACTTGTCAAATGTCAAAAAATAACAGCTTCAAAAAACACCTCTTATTGAAAAACCCTTTACATCCCCTTCAAAGGATCCCGTTGAATTACCGAACACCCTGTATATTCGTAAACCGAAATTTAATTAGAAATGACGAACACCGTATCCATCATGCAAATCATCCGATAAAACGAAAAAACGATCATTTTTGCATGGAAAGAAGGAGGATGTAAGCCATAGGTATTGTAGAAAGTTAACATCAAAAGTGATACGGGAAGGAATCCTCAGAAGTTAACGTTGTTGTACGCGTGAGAAACATCTGAACTGGAACCACGGATGTCGAAACCAAAGCCAACTACGTAAGATTTCAGGAGGTGGATAAAGAGGATGCTTGAATTCTTCGTCTTCGGGCATATTTTATCACGATACAAGACGTGAATCAGAAAATGGAAAGACAACCTCATGATTATTGGATATTTTCTTTATCTATATGACTTTCATAAAGATTGCGGTTATTTTATGGCGTGGAGAAATCGTGAATAGCTCAAATATAGACACAGTGTTCAAGAACTGTCTTGTAAAAGTGAGAATTTTCATACAGAATTCGAGAAAACTCTTGCTTGCAGTTATAAGGTTTTGGGCGTATGGTTTTCCGAATATGAACAAGCCTGCAGATTGAATATTTCGTTCTGAAATTTCAGGTAGATCCTTGGAAATCAAGGAACTCTTATGCCCGATTGCACCGTTCGTCTAAGCAACGTTTAAGCCCTTAAGTGACGTTTATTCCATTGATGAAACGTCATTTCAGGGCTTAAACGTTGCTTAGACGAACGGTGCAATCGGGCATTAGCCTTAAATGTTTTCAAGTCGACAGACGCATATAGTCCGTTCACGAAAGGTTGAGCACATAGTAGGCGTTTCTTTATTTATCTGAAGTTGGCAGTATTTACTGTCATAAAGTAAAATAAAGTCAACGTTGCCGAATGTACCCGGCCTCGTCCGACGAGCTTGCAAGTTATCAGACAACTCTATGCAATATTGACAACATTGCGTATCAATCTGACAACAAAATAAAGAACATAACCTAAAATTTTAATATACACAGTGAAATATGCCAAATTTCCATGGCCAACCGACGGCTCAACCTTTCGTGAACGGACTATATATTCTTTCTTATTTCTAATAGAACTAATTTTATTTCTATATCCATTTATTCGAATGTTCGGTGCTCAGATCAACAAAATTCATTCATAGGCCGGGTTCCACAAAACTCCAATCAGATTGATTATTGAAATGTCATCATTTATCTACAATTTTCAGTTCACTTTTGACATCAACCATCGACTTACTTCAATATAAACGATTTGATGGCCAATCAAGCTTTGTGAAACCCATGGTTCTGTGACTTGAACCATAGTAAATATACATCATATCTATGATTCGAACTTATGAAGTTGAATGCTGAAAGAGAACAGAATACCTAGTTCGTTACAAGAACGATAATCTACAATTTTCTTTATAATGGAGATAGGATTCATCAAGGGCAATAGTAGTAACTTACCAAAGATAGATTCCCTAATGGTCGCAAGTTTCTTTGCTGAAAACAAGGATTTTTGTGCAGCGTAGCTTGAAAACGTGAGATTGTCTTTGTAAGTAGCAAACTTTTAACTCATATTTATTATTACAAATGAAAGAAACCCCTCATTCAGCATTTACAGACCGACCTATTCATTTTGAAAGCTTAGATTGAACTTTTCCACAAGGGATCGGGCAAAATCAGTTCGCTTTGACAGAAGTCAAAGTATATTCACTGAATAATGAATTAATCATCAGAACGTGACAAAATTGAGCATTTCCGCGGGAATTTTGAATTGTCTTTTCATTTACTCATTTTTATTGGCAATTACTAAATTTTCAAGGAAAAAGTAATTTTTGTTTGTATAGGGTTCATCTTTGAAATAAAATAAATTTCAAAAAGTAGTCAACATCCCTATTTCGGAGATGAAATAATCTAAAATTATTCCACTGATCAGGGGCATTATCATATTTATATTTATTTATATTCGAAAAACTAAAACTTATCTCAATAATTTCCAAGTATCATTGGACATAAACTCCGAAAGAACCCAAGAAAGATAACATCTGACTGCACCGAAATATTTATTCATAAAATGAACAATTCCATATTTGCGATAACAGGTTATGAATAAATATTCATTTCGATGGTCCCATTGAAACCTGTATCTACTAAAATATATTAAATAATGTTCTACAAAATCGAATAATGAATGCAATAAGTTAGACAGTTGATTCAAATCTGAAAAACGTAGACTTAATACTCAGAATGTTGATAACTAGTGGAGACGATTATACATGGTAAATATTTGATAACATTTGTTTATTAATCATAAAGCTTGTTCAAGAGTCTTCTATTCTGTTAAAACTAGATGAACACAACTTCAACTGACACTGAATATGAAACTGGTAATTTTTTTTCCATAATCTTGCTTCATATTTGGTACTAAAGGCTTTTCCAATAAGAGGTGTTGAATAGCCCGTTATTTCGGTAGATGTCACGTTTGAAGCTGTCATTTTTTGACATTTGACAAGTAGAAACTACGCCATTAATAAAAATGGAACGATACACGCTTCAAGAACGCATTGAAATTGTTAAAATTCACTATAAAAATGGTGAAAATTTGGCAGAGACGGTTCGTAAAACTTGAACATTTTTGGGTCGTCGTGAAGCACCTTGTCGGGCCGCAATAAAGAAATTGGTGGGAAAATTCGAGCTGTTAGGACAAGTTAGTGATGTGAAGTTTCCGGATCGTGTTATCTCTCGAAGGGGTGATCACAAGTGGTCACCTGTCTTGTGATTTATAACACCTTGCGACTTCTTCCTTTGGGGCCTCGTAAAAGAGGAGGTCTACGCCAATAGCCCAGCGTCGATTCAAGACCTCAAAGATGGAATTCGTGAGGCTATCGAGTACATAGGGCAGCCACTTTGCGATTTGGTTATAGAAATTTTCATCCTAAATGGATATTGTCCTGTAAGCGTGGTCGTGGTGGTCATTTGCCTGATATTATTTTCCACTGTTAACGGCATAGCTTCTTCTTTATAATGAAATAAACATCTGATCATTCATATTGAAAAATGCCAGTTTTCTTTGAAATTCAAAATAACATCTCTTATTAGCTGCTATAGCTCTCGAGATCCCTTCAGTAGAAATCGAATTTTTCCCACTCTGTATCAATTTTTTGAGATTTTCAGTTGAAAACATCAAGAAACCTTTGATGTTCGACTGAAGTTAGCGATTCTGCACATTTAACACCGTAAATCAGCTACAAAGGTAAAATTCCGTCTGTTGTAAGGATCTACACTATCTACCTTACAGCCGATAGTTGCGTAGCTGGCGTAGACTGCTTCTTAACGTGTCTCTATTCGCTAATCGCTTTATATCTCATTTACCATCGATTTCACTGAAATTCACGCACATTATCCTTGACAATGATGTAAGTAGCACGCGAACATCGAGTCGCTTGAGGTAGGTCATTAAATTCCATGACCAAAGAGGTTATTGTTTCGGTGAAAACCGCTTCGGCCGATATGGAAATGGACATCTTGATCTCGACAACTCTTATTTTCTTGCTGCTTGTCTTCGGACGAATATTCACTCGGATATCGCCTCGCAATTGCCATTCCCTGAATTAAATGGCATTTTGCCGGACTTAAAAGGAAATTCTGTAATTCAATAAGTAGCGAATGACTTCTTCCTTTTAATTTAATTGTCGGTGATTTGGTTTTTTCGAAGCTCTCGATCTCGTTTAAATAATACCCGCTGGGGATAATCCAAACAGATGGACAAATGAAGGTTAAGTAGTTCGTCAAAAATCGCGATTCCGTATATAAAGGGTTTATTTTGATATTCAATGAAAAATGCCATTTTTCAATATAAATGATCGGATGTTTATTTCATTATAAAGAAGAAGCTATGCCGTTAATAGTGGAAAATAATATCAGGAAATGACCACGACCACGCTTACAGGACCATATCCTTTTAATGAAATTTTCCATAACCAAATCGCAAAGTGGCTGCCCTATGTCCTCGATAGCCACACAAATTTCATCTTCGAGGTCTTGAATCGACTCTGAGATATTGGCGATATGTGGCCCCAAAGGAAGAAGTCGCAAGGTGATAATTCACATGATCTCTTTCGGCAACAGCAGCAATATTCTCGGCTGTTCTTAAGCGACGTGCACGGCTTTATTCTTCACATCACTAACTTGTCCCAACAGCTCGAATTTTTCCACCAATTTCTTTATTTCGGTCCGACAAGGTGCTTCACGACGACCCGAAAATGTTCAAGTTTTACGAACCGTCTCTGCCAAATTTTCGCCATTTTTATAGTGAACTAGCGACCCGCACCGGCTTTGCACGGTAATTCGATCCAAGTAAAACTGTTAAATAAAGACAGTTGCATCAAAATTTTATCATAAATTCCCTAAATTATGGCGCCTACCGGCCCTCTAAGTTAGAAAAGTGATCAAATACTAATTTGAAGTCTTTGTAAAGGAGAGCGTCCACCTATCGGCAGCGAATGCAGCGGACGAAGCGGATTTTAGAATTCTTTGTATAGAATCCGATTCGTTCGGCGCGGGTAGGTGGACGCGCTTCCATTAGTTTCTATACAAAGGATTCTAAAATCCGCTGCGTCCGCTCCGTCCGCTGCGTTCGCTGCCGATAGGTGGACGCTTACCTTAACACTCGGTTAAAAAAAAAACATCAAAATCATTTCAGTAGCTATGGCGTCATGCGCTTCTTGACACGATCACGCTAGATTTCCGCGGGAAAAGGTATTTTCCCGCCGTAAAAAGTAGCCTGTGTCCGTGCCTAGGATCCTATCTTTATATTAACCAAGTCTTATAAAAATCCGTTCAGACTTTAAGGCGTGAATGAGGTAAACTTTAAAAACAAACGATTAAAAATCACTAACTTAATTAGCTTTCTGCCTACGCCTTAAGTACGATAGCATGAATATTAATAGCCCATATCCTTTTCTAGGTTACTATCTACCACCTAACTAAATTTCATCAAAATCCGTTCAGCCGTTTAGGCATGATAGAGCAAAACTCCCTGCAAAAACCATAAAAAAATCACTAACTCAATTCAGTTTTCTGCCTACTTCCTACCCCCTAAGTACGATGATGTGATCATTTTGATCTTATATCCGTTTTTAGGTAACCATCTATTACCTTACTAAATTTCATCAAAATCTGTTCAGCCGTTTAGACGTGAAAGAGCAAAAGTCCCAACAAAAACGACTAAAAATCACTAACTCAATTTAGTTATCTGCCTACTGCCTACCCCCTAAGAACGATGGCGAGATTATTTATAGCCTATGACCATTTCTAGGTTATCATCTATCACCATACCAAATTTCATCAAAATCCGTTTAGCCGTTTAGGCGTGAAAGAGTAACAGACAGTTACTTTCGCATTTATAATATTAGTAAGCGTGTATCGTTCCATTTTAATTAATGGCGTAGTTTCTACTTGTCAAATGTCAAAAAATGACAGCTTCAAACGTGACATCCACCGAAATACTTTGTTTTAAGCTTCATTTGAAGACTGTCTAGAAAAGTGGAAAATTTCCTCGCTCTCGCTGCATCATGCAAATAAAATCTTTCATTGCTTAGAAAACAAAGCCACAGAATTAACTGTCAATTGTATATACTGTTGCCCAGCTTTCTCTACTGAAGGATCACTCTCACTTGAAGTAAATGAATAATGACTACAAAAAGCAAACAATTCTTACGGCAGGAAGCACTCTTATGATTTCTCCGTGTATCATAAATCACATATTGCATAATGATTGAGGTGCAACATATGCTAATTAACAATAATTATTAATATCAACACCCAGTTAAGTGCGAAAATCATACACCTTTCAACTTAATGAATAATTGCAGTTGCAATTGCATGACAATTCTATTGTTGATCAACGAAATGCGGAATATCTATAGAGCTTTGTTTCAATGAAACTTTTATACTTTCTCGAAGGAATTAAAGTCGTTTTCGAAAAAAATTGAGAAAAGCCCTGATTAGTCGTTTTTGAGCTCACTTTCGATGGTGAAGCAATAATGCTATCACCTCAAAATTTTGTATAGCACTTGAGATTAATGCGAAGTATGTAGGGTAAAACCCGGATTGATGCCTCAGTTGGATAAATGCCCCATTTTCAAAATATCGAACTTTCGAAACACGTATCAAAAAATTAATTTTATGAGTAGCTGCTACAGTCACCCTGGACCTTAGTTTTGTAAGGGTTATTGTAAAGTGAAGCCGTTTTTCGCTAGTGTGTGCGATCATCTCAGCAGCGAACTTCACAAACATGCCAAACTTTTAGAGATAGGTATTTGCCGCTGTATAACTTTTGAAGTGGTAATAAATTCATTAATTTTTTTTATTACGCCAAAACAGTGTTTCATTGAGTGTACATCTGAGTACAAATAGTTTTTGTTTTCTTCTTAATTTATCAAAATAATTCATGGGCATCTATCGTTATCGAAAAGGATAGTTGCCCTGATTTTTTGAGGTGTAGGTGCCCCTTAGGACATCTAAACTGAAACCATATCTTCTTAGCAGATTTTCGATTCATTGTGTGTATTTTGATTTTAAACTTGATTCCTGATCATTTTTGTTGAGACTTATTATTTAATTAATTTATCATGAATGTGTGGAATAATGCTTTATGTTAATATGAAGAATGCAAATTCTCGTTTAATATATGCTTTTGAAATTCAATTAAAAATGCACAATTGTTGTTAATTCGATCCATGTTACGTACATAAAGTTGCTGTTTTAAGCATAGAAAATCTCATTGTATTTAGTTGGGTTTTTGGTTCACACAGTATGAAGGGCATCTATCCAGTATTTTCATGGTGGGGCAACTATCCATACTTGTAGGCAACTATCCCCAAAAAAGGGTTCTACAAAAATCGAATTTTTGTGCAATTTGGGATTGCTATGTCAGAGAAAAGTCTCAGTATTCCAAATCAAATGATGGGGCTTCCTACACTCGTAGAAATTACACATATAAAATCAATATTTTCAAAAATATGAGGCAAATTCAAAAAGTGGGGCATCTATCCGGGTTTTCCCTATGGTTCTGATGATGCGATTCTTGAAATTTCGCATAATCATTCAGTTTATCAATCTCCGCTCAAAAATCGCTATCAGTTAGAATTCTATTCTGACCATCAGTGTACTAGAGATACCCACAAACCTTCACCCTGTCATTTTGTCTTTATGATTTCATAAGATTCAAAGATTTTACGACCGATTAACAATGCGTTGGTTGTGGTACTTTATTTCATCGTAAATAAGTGAATAAATCTTACCCATGTAATAATATATTGGAATTATGTTGTAAATCATCGGAAATTTTGTCACTCAACATTACTGAATTATTTATTGTATTTAATAACCTGAATGTGTGTTTTTCGAAGTATGTTTTATTGCATACTTGTTGTTTTACGATTGATGGTGAGCATACACAATGGATTATTTTCCCCACCGTTTTATGTGTTGCATAAACAGACAATCGTATCTATTAAATGAGTGAGCTGTAATAATAATAATTGACATGTTTATCCTAAGTGGTAGGTTTTAAACCTGCGGAAAAAATGGAAAATGCATTTGTCAAGTGTAATTAAATTTGGGTATTCATTGTCACTTGAGCATTAGAAAATGGCGTCAAATGAAAAGTTCTCATAACTTCTTTGTTACTGAAGTTATAAACTTAAAACTAAACCATTATACAGGCACCTTTTTCAGTAGAATTCTTTGAAGTAATCAATTTTTCTTCATTACATTTTGTTCTGGCTCATCGGGTTTTTGAGATCCCGTTACTAGACAACGAATTTTGTCACCCAGTACAATATACAATGCGCAAAAAAATTAACGCACATTCTGAAAATCTCAACTTTGATGAAAGTTAACTCTACATTGACTTTATAACTAATTTTTTATGTTCTTTCGGCAAGGTTTTGAACGAAACAAGACACATTAAATGGAAGAAAAATTCAGGATTTCTCCGAATCTTATGTGAAAGAAGAGAACTAAACAATTTTCAAAATACTGGAATGCTGATAAGTGATTTAGTACTTGGTATTTCCACCCCTTGCGTTAATTACAGCTCGGCAACGACGGTTCATACTCAAAATGAGTGATCTTGAAATTTTCTGATATAATCCTTCCCAGATTTCTCTGAGTTGGATTCCTAAGTCATTGAGAGTAGCTTTATGATTTTCTGAACTTCTCAGCCTTCTATTGAGGTTGTCCCAAACCTGCTCAATCGGATTGAAATCTGGACTTCTTGCTGGCCATTCCATTCGAGACACTTCAACCTCTTCAAGGTACTTCTGAACGATGCGTGCACGATGGGATCTAGCATTATCGTCCATAAAAATGAAATTTTCACCAATGCATGGGGCAAATGGCACTACATGCTCTTCAAGAATGTTACTCATATACTAGGCCTGTGCGAGCAGTCAAAGATATTCCACCCCATACCATAATCGATCCTCCCCCGAAACCAGTAGTATTCAGCAAATTGCACTGAGCATATCTTTCATGTGGACAGTGGACGTCTATATACAAGGGAATGTCGAGGCAGAATTTAGACTTATCTGTGAAGAGAACTCTTTCCCAATCAGCCTCTTCCTAATGGATATGCTCTCTCGCAAAATCTAAACTCGCCCTTCGATGGGATTGGGTAAGACCTGGGCCTCTTGCCGCGACACGAGGCCTTAAATCATATTCTCTGAGGCGATTTCTTATTGTCTGAGTGTTAATTTGCACCCCATGAGTTTGCTCAAGCTGATTTTGAAGGAGGCGAGCAGTTGCAAACGGTTGTCTCAACGAAGAAACTCTCAAGTAACGTTCTTGAATGGCAGTTGTTACCTGTGGTCTATAACCCTATCCTGGTCTTCGAACATACCTGTCTCCCTGAATCGCTGCAACATTCTGGACACACTTGTATGGCAAACTCCAAACCTTTCTGCAATTCTTGTGTATGTCCACCCTTCTTCTCGCAAAACTACCACTTGGACACATTCCTCTTGGGTCAAATTCGAGTGTAGAAAATCAAACGAAAGAAAAACTATTGATCACTATAGTTTATCCAAATCCGAGAGGCCAGCGTAAACAAACTAGAAACGCGATTTGGTCGCTCTTATTGGTCGAAAGTGGCGTTCCTGGAGCTTCGACCAATAAGAGCGACCAAATCGCGTTTCTAGTTTGTTTACGCTGGCCTCTCGGATTTGGATAGACTATAGAATTGATCGAGAACAACTGATTTCAGAATGGAGCTAATACATTCAAAATTTGATTATCTCATCTTTTTTTATTCCTACTGGGAAAAAACATCTGTATTGAAGAAAAACGTTGAAAGTGGATAACATATGCATGCATAATTCTGATAAAAATAATTATCATTGAGAACACCTTCAGTTGTAGAATAAATTTGAGATTTCCATAATGTGCGTTAATTTTTTTGCGCAGTGTAATTACCTGAACAATTTTATATCCTCAGTATTTTCCGTTCATCAAAGATACACATATCAGCAAGAAATATTCAAATTCAACAGTGCACATATTGAATTCACCCACGAAAAGAAATGGACAGCGAGTTTTAAGGGTTCAGATTTTCTACAATCTTTCTCCTGCCAACTGATAGTGGGTCAGCTCACATACTAAGCGGTATTTTTACTGAGATCCTTACCTGGAAATATGCCTGTTAACAATACAGTGTTTTAAAATATGATATCGGCATATCAATATCTTGCATTTCTCATTACCATACGACAACAGTCCTATTGTATTGAAAGTGTACTGGCGATTTAAGTAAATTATTTTCTTGTTGCTGAACAATACTGACTATTGTTGCCAAGTCATGAATCAATAATAAAATAAATTATGATTAGGTTAAGGCAGTTTGAGAGAAATTAACAAGCTGTGCATTCGTTTCAGTGCTTCGCTTTTCACTGTACCTGCAACTGTTTTGAATACTTTTCTCATGTTGAATTTAGTTGAGTATTTTTTTAGAAAAAGCTCGCAGCAGTCTGCTCTTTCTGCCTGGTATAGGTAAAGGGTTTTCCAATAAGAGATGTTATTTTGAATAGCCCGCTATTTCGGTAGATGTCACGTTTGAAGCAGTCCTTTTTTGACATTTGACAATTAGAAACTACGCCATTAATAAAAATGGAACTATACGCGCTTCAAGAATGCATTGAAATTATTAAAATTCACTATAAAAATGGTGAAAATTTGGCATAGACGGTTCGTAAAACTCGAATATTTTTGGGTCGTCGTGAAGCACCTTGCCGAGCTGCAATAAAGGAATTGGTGGAAAAATTCGAGCTGTTGGGACAAGTTAATGATGTAAAGAATTAAACCCGTGCACGTTGCTCAAGTACAGCAGAGAATATTGCTGCTGTAGCCGAAAGTGTTAAAGAAAACCCAGGTTTGTCCATTCCTCGTCGTTCTTTGGAATTAGGCATTCCACAAACGTCATTACACCGTGTTTTGCATAAAGATCTGGGTCTTAAGGGTTATAAAGTTCAGTTAACTCAAGAACTTAAGCCGGCTGATCATCAACAACGTCGTGTCTTTGCTGATTGGGTCGAAACCGTGTTATCTCTCGAAGAGGTGATCACAATTGGCCACCGAGATCTTGTGATTTAACAACTTGCGACTTCTTCCTTTGGTGCCACGTGAAAGAGAAGGTCTACGCCAATAGCCCAGCGTCGATTCAAGACCTCAAAAATGGAATTCGTGAGGCTATCGAGGACATAGGGCAGCCACTATGCGATTTGGTTATGGAAAATTTCATTAAAAGGATATGGTCCTGTAAGCGTGGTCGTGTCGGTCATTTGCCTGATGTTATTTTCCACTATTAACGGCATAATCTTCTTCTTTATATTGAAATACACATCCGATCATTTATATTGAAAAATGGCATTTTTCTTTGAATATCAAAATAACACCTCTTATTGGAAAACCCTTTAGCACTCGTTTGAGTAAAACGAGCGCTCAAAAACAAGTTTCTTTACATGATCTTGAGTTCATAAGCTCCAGGCATTCAGAGATGAGGCACCATGAATCAAATTAAATCCTTTGAATGACCTTCTTCAGCATCCCAAATAAAATAATGAAAAAATATCTATAGAAATCATAAATCAGTCAACAAAATCTGCAACTTTTAACCTGACCTATAGCAGCTTGTCATCCGATATAGGTATTATTATTCTCGCTATCCCAAATTAAAAACGTGCAGGTAAACCATCTTGTTTGAAAAATTCAATATGGTCGAATCAGTTCCCATTAGGTAGAGATAACACTATCGAATAATCGACAAAAAATGTATTTATTGAGAAACATATACAGTGGAAATTCCCTATAACGAACGTCTGTATAACGAAGAACCCTGCACATTTTGTATGAGAATTGGCTCCTGGTGGATTTGGCTGAAAATTTTAAATGATGTTCTACTAATTCTTCTGATCAAATGTCTCCAGAGTCACGAAGCTGAAAAATGTATACTTCTAGGAGTTTTTAGCGATTTTTTGTATCCATTATGGCTTACGTATTACCAGTGGCGCAGCCAGGATTTTGTTTTGGGGGGGGCTGAACGGAACAATTTTTGATGATACAACAAATAACGAAAATTGCAAAGAAATAAAGAAGAAAGAAATAACGAAGAAATTAATCTTTGGGGGGGGCTGCAGCCCCAAAGCCCCCCCCCCTAGCTGCGCCAGTGCGTATTACCGTTCACACAGAAATGTTTGAGAATATTTCATGATTATTGAAAGCAGATTCTGTCAATTCGAAATATTTTCAAACATTTCTGTGTTAACGGTAATACGTAAGCCATAATGGATACAAAAAATCGCTAAAAACTCCTGGAAGTATGCATTTTTCAGCTTCGTGACTGTGGAGACATTTGATCAGAAGGATTAGTAGAACATCATATCAAATTTTCAGCCAAATCCACCGGGAGCCAATTCCCATACAAAATGTGCGGGATCCTTTCTCTGTATATTTAATTTCATACAAGACATTGCACCTTGAATCGAAGTTCCATGTTAAAAACACCCTCTAAAACGAAGCAAATTCTCTCTATAACGAAATATTCAAAGAACATCACTCTTTGAATGGGTATTGGTAAGAAGGTATAAGAGTGGGTTTTTTCCGAAATTTTTCCGGACGTACGTAATAAATTCCGACCTTAAACTAAATCATTACGGCGGACAGAGAGATCCTTTTGAAACAGTTTTAAATACACCCTTGGCTGTTTGGTTTCAATCTAACCATTACGCTAGTGTGAAAGTTGTGCGAAAATGTCTGAAAGGAAGTACTTAAATTTGAATGATGAACTTAAAATTTATCAGTGAAGTTGACCGTGACATAATCGACTATAGAAACAAATTTTCTGTATAACGAAATTTCTTAATAACGAATTTTTTGCGGATATAGCGCTTTCGTTATAGGGAAGTTCCACTGTAGTAATAAGATACAGCAGAACATGTTCAGTTACGTTGTGATACTTTGTGTTCTATAATTTTCACATGCATTATAACACTTTTGATGGCTTTTGTTTTCTGGAGGTTGTAATTTTTTCAACTTCAATTTTTACTGAAATACGAAGCATTAATTGTAACTATGTGCTAGCCTGAACGAACGGCTTACACAGGGTGTCTGGGATATATATCAATATTAGGTATATTTCACAGGTAGAATCAAAAAGTCAAAATTCGAAAAAAACTTCAAGATCAAGCGAAAAATATCGTAGCTTCTAGATCAATCCGTCAACAATTTCTGCAATTTTTAACCTGACCTATAGCAGCATATGTCATCCGATATAGGTATTATTATTCTCGCTATCCCAAATTAAAAACGTGCAGGTAAAACATCTTGTTTGAAAAATTCGATACGGTCGAATCAGTTCCCATTAGGTAAAGATAAGAAAGTTCAACACTATCGAATCGACAAAACCGCTGATGGTTATTGAGAAGTAATCCGACCATCCGTCTGGTGATCGGGGTTGACACCGAAGTCACTCTAAATTCTGCTTGTATTAAGTTACAAGCCTGATAGGACTTGATTTGTCTATGCAACCGTAAGCTCCCTCTTGTCAGCGTCATATTAAATCTCATAAAGATAAATATGCGGTGTGAACAGGATCCCTGATATCGTCAGTCAATAAACAAATAAAGGATTATATGCGACGACACTGACCCTTTCTGTCATAACGTTGAAAAACTTGGGTCTAATGAGATTTCGGAGACATACAAGGTGTTCCCCATTTTAGTGGGAGACACTCATCTAGAGGATCTCGAAAAATCCCCATAAGTAGTATATATGTCCGAAACTATTTCCTTTAAGGAACACGCGAATACAGGATGTTGAAGCTTATTATTCGAGCAAAAGGCCAGCAAATCGAATATCTTCTGAATACAGTGGAACTTCCCTATAACGAACGTCTGTATAACGAATTTCGTACAAAACATTGCACCTTGAATCCAAATTCTATGTTAAAAACACCCTCTAAAATGAAAAAAATTCTCTCTATAACGAAATATTCAAAGAACATCACACTTTGAATGGGTATTGGTAAGAAGGTATAAGGGTGGGTTCTTTCCGAAATTTTTCCGGACGTATGTAATAAATCCCGACCTTGAACTAAATCATTACGGAGGGCAGAGAGATCCTTCTGAAACAGTTTTAAATACACCCCTGGCTGTTTGGTTTCAATCTAACCATTACTGTAGTGTGAAAGTTGTGCGAAAATGTCTAAAAAGAAGTGCTTAAGTTTGAATGATAAACTTAAATTTATTAGTGAAGTCGACCGCGACATTGCCGACTATAGAAACACATTTACTGTATAACGAAATTTCTTTTTAACGATTTTTTGCGGATTTAGCGCTTTCGTTATAGGGATGTTCCACTGTACTTAGTTTTTTGTTAATTAATCTTTTGCTGTTGTTATTAAAATTTAATTATTGAAGTGTTTTGTCCTTGTTATTGTAAGTAGGTTACTTTGGCGTTTCTGGACAATTTGCGTACATCATAACTTTTCGATGACTTTTACCGGAAACCGTTAGTCCTAGCGACTTCAACAAAGTATATGTTTTTTGAAGGAAAAAAGATGAAAGAATCGCTTTTTCTAGCCCAGAATGACATACAGTGTGAGGCAAAAAAGTTAGGGTTGATTCAAATGAATGGAATCCTGTATGTGGCGCTCTTTATTAGTAATCTAAAAACTAATAGGATATTTGGATTCTGCATCATACAAAATATACATAGCGCATGCATAGTACATTTTGTTCAATTCTTACCTCTTTGTGCAAAGTTATTCAAAGAAAACCAAATAAGAACATAAAATTTAGCACCCTGTATTTTTTAAAGGAAGCAGTTTTGGACATATATTCATGGGACTTTTTTTCATATTTTATGGCCTTTTATCTCGTGGCACTATGCATGGTACTTTTTCCTTGACGCCCTGTATACAGGATGTCCCGGAAAATGTGGGAAATTTCTCGGATTCAGATAGAACATAAAAAATAAGATGATAAGTTCCCATAGTTTTTCTTCCTAGCGGCCCTCCCTACGAAGATACGACCTCCTAAAAGACGCCACTGGAAATTCATTT
This sequence comes from Propylea japonica, assembly GCA_013421045.1. Classification (NCBI taxonomy): domain Eukaryota; kingdom Metazoa; phylum Arthropoda; class Insecta; order Coleoptera; family Coccinellidae; genus Propylea; species Propylea japonica. The sequence goes on from CM024244.1 coordinate 20,451,361, forward strand.
TAGTGGAATAAATTTCAATTACTTACTTCTTTCATTATTTTTTTTCGAAAACGGTTCATTTTATCGACACTGAACAAGAGTACCTTTTCTTTAGCTTAATGTTCAAGGTATCCAAATTAGTAGTTTGAAACTTATTCCACTAAAATGGATTTCCAGTGGCGTCATTTAGGAGGTCGTATCTTCGTAGGGAGGGCCGCTAGGAAAAAAAAAATGAGAACTTGTCATCTTATTTTTTATGTTCTATCTGAATCCGAGAGATTTCCCACATCTTCCGGGACACCCTGTATAATATCTTACCAGTTTTCCGGCCATAGTTTTTGATTACATGAAGGAATCATTGACGTATGTACCTTTTTGAGAAGCTAGAGAAACAGTGAAGTTTTTCCTTACATTTGTACACCAAGTTCAAAATAAAATTTTTTCGAGTAATTCCTAATTCTTTCATAAAGATTTAATAAGTAATACCGGTGCAGCTATTAATGACTCTTTATATCTCGGGCTGTAATATATTTTCCATTCTATGGAGTGAGAAAAATTCAAATTTCAAAAAAAGTGAAGGGTTGAATGGATATCAAATTTAATTCTTAATTTTGCACACCCTGTACAATCGTAAAAAGAACAACACACCAAACCTGTACCGAGTCCATTCAACCGGCAGGCTGAAAAGTATCCGATAAAATTTGCGTGTGAAACCCTTCTCACCGTAATTTTCACCATGAAAATCGGTCGAACCTCGAACCGAAGAAACCAAATTTCTTTTATGATTTACGACCAAAAATAAAACTTCAAACGAGATGATTGAGAATGTGCGTAACAGTTTCTGTAGCCAGTTATCGCCCGCGTTTTCGGGGACATAATTGAAAGTTAAAATGCCAAACGGCACTCTGTATGCGAAGCAATGCCACTGGCCTCTTGAAACCAAATTAGTGTGAGAATATCACTTAACTGGATCGTACCTTTCTCGGCGTGTAAGTCCACAAATGGCTTTTCTTGCAGATGGGCGTGGTTCTATAAATTTTGCAAGTAATTATTTTTTGACAGTTGAGGTTATGATTCGGCGTTTTTATTAATTTATCGGGGAAAATATAGTACTAACATGTTCGGTTACGTTGTAAAACTTTGTGTTCTGTGTTTCTCACATGCTTTATAACACTTTGAAAAGTAAATTATGACTGCGAAAACAGGTACTCAATATAATAATCGTGATTAAGCCCTTCAACGGAAATAACGTAGGTACTAAAAGATCGTTATTTTTATGGCTCATTTGTTTTCTAGAGGTTGTTGAAATTTTTTTCAACTTCAATTTTTACTGAGATACGAAAAATGAATTGTTAGTATGTAATTGTCCGAAAACACAGGGTGTATGGGATTTAAGTTAATAAAGGGTTTTTCAATAAGATAAGTTATTTTGATATTCAAAGGAAAATGTCATTTTACAAAATAAATGAGCGACGTGCACGGGTTTTATTCTTCACATGAGTAACTTGTTGCAACAGCTCGAATTTTTCCACCAATTTCTTTATTGCGGTCCGACAAGGTGCTTTACGACGACCCAAAAATGTTCGAGTTTTACGAACCGTCTCTGCCAAATTTTTACCAATTTTATAATGAATTTTAATAATTTCAATGCGTTCTTGAAGCGTATATCGTTCCATTTTCATTGATGGCGTAGTTTCTACTTGTCAAATGTCAAAAAATTACAGGTTCAAACGTGACATCTACCGAGATAGCGGGCTATTCAAAATAACACCTCTTACTGGAAAACCCTTTATTATACAGGGTGTTTCCTAAACAAGCGGCAAAAATTCAGGGGGTTGTTCCTTGGACTATTTTAAGCATGTTTTGTCCTTTGATGATTTTTGAAAAACCTCTTTGTTTCGAAGATACAGGGCGAACAACATTTTTCATATTTTTAAAATTAATAATAGTTTAAATAAAAATGCGTACCGCACTGTGTTTACTAAGTAGGTACAATTTATTTTTAGATTTGTTTAACAACATTCCAATTACTAAAAACGGCCAGTTTTTTGACTTAAAATTATGATAAGTTCAGATGGAAAGAAATACAGATTAAACACGGTTTTCATTTGAATTCGTTTTTTTGGCTAGAGGTGGTCATTTTCAACAGTTTTTGTAGGTTAAGTTAAATTTTCATGTAATTTTTCATAATAAAATGTTATTATCTAAAATTTTGTTTCCCCTGTATCTTCGAAACAAAGAGGTTTCTCAAAAATCATCAAAGGACAAAATATTCTTAGAATAGTCCAAGGAACAATTCCCTGAATTTTTGCCGCATGTTTTGGAAACACTCTGTACAGTGAGCGCCAAAATAATGGAAAAATATTCGGTAAAAAAATCCTGAAACGGGTAAATTTTTGTTTCACTTTTACCAAACTTTTATGCATTTTAGTTTAACTGAAGAGAACAAAAGCTTCGCCAAGCATTCTGACATTTTTAATGGAGCTTAACCCTGTACACCTGTTCGTATATTGTAAGATCATAAAAGAAATATAACACTATAACAATCATATCATAAACAATAATTGTATACAACATAGAGGTTGCCGATGTCATCAAGTGGAATACTCTGAAAAGTAATAACTATCAAGAGTTTACATGTACTATGACTCTTTCCAGAGTAATCACTATGGTATATCGACTTCAAAGCACTTGTTTGTAACGTGAATACACATCATGCTTCAGTCACAAAGTGTTCCCCCATTTACAAGTTCTAATAGAGTATGTAATCGATGTATGGCCTTACAAGTGTAAGCGAAATTTAATTATTGAAAATATGAATCTCAGAATTGAAGCAGGGTCGTCTGAGATGTTTTTTTATGATGTTTGTTGGCAATTCTTGAGGGTGATAACTTTCGAAGGGATTGTACTAGAGACTTGAGATTTTAAGGGAGAGTTTGGTGTCTCATGCAATTTTGTGACTATAGTGTAACAGAACCATGCTCAAAAATGATCTGGGAGTGCCGAAACAAACTCAATGATGTAGGCAAAAAAATAAGGTCTTTTTAATCTGGGTTCCCGGCCACTCGGGAATCAAAGGAAACAAAGAGGCCAATACACTTGCCAAAGAGGGCGCACGAATGTCACTCATTGGCCCAGAACCCTTCTGTGGTATATGTAAATGTACCTATAAGAAGTAGTTTCTGGAGAAGGAGAAAGCCGAGAGGAAAAAACTCTGGCGGAATCTCCTAGGGATGGATCATTCCACTAAGGTCCTTCGGAACTTTGAGACAGCGAGATCCAAAAGATATCTGGATCTTAGTAAGAAGCAACTACACCTCCTCACTGGCTTTCTTACAGAACATTGTCGCCTCAGGAAGCACCTGTTGAGGATGGGATTATCGGACACTGACTAGTGTAGGTTCTGTGGGGAGGAGGAAGAAACCCCCATTCACCTAGTCACGGAATGCTTTGGCATTGCGAGCCTAAGGAGAGAACGCCTTGGGCGAGAAACTTGTAAGAGTGAGGAACTAGCCTCGTTGAAGCCTTCACAGATATTAGATTTCATTAGATCTCTGAAACTGGAAGGCGAGCTGAGAAGGGTGTGGCCAGAACAGCTCTGTAAGGGGCACAATAGACCTTGAGGTTGCAGTGAACTGTAACCCCTTTTTAAACTAAACTAACATAACCATAGAAAATTGAATTGGAATACTGAAAAGAAGAATCTTAACTTGGAAACTATACTTACCAACATGTATGGGATTTTTTCATAAAATAATCAACTTTGCGAAGGAGATTTTCCGAATTGTTTCAGGAAATAGAATCATACTCTCCTCTGTGCTATTATAAGCTCTAAGCTCTAGAATAAGTACACTCCTGTATTACCCAAGTGACATTTTTACCACCGCTCACCTCATGAATTAATAGATTCACATACCGATCTCCATAATAAAATTTCAAACGTAATTCGTTTTCAACATTGCAGCTTCGAATGAGTGTGGCTTATTAAATTCTTCATGAAGTTGGTAAGAAGTTTCTCTACTTTTATTGACCGTTGCACTTTTCTTTTTGCTCTCACTGAAAGAGAAGTAATATAATCTTAAAACGATTGCCGTTACCAATTTGAAAACATGATACCGTGGATAAATTCGAATGCAGAATGCAAATGTTTCGTCTACCTGAACTGCGATTTCCATCTACAGGGTGTTCCGTATGGACCATGTCAAACAAGACAGTGATGTCGACTCAATTCAGATTCATTAAAATGATGGCGATGAGCCTATTACCTCAAAATTTTGTTTAAGGCTTGAGATTCATGCTGAGAACTTATATATGAAAGCAAAATCTCATCACGATCGGATTATATTTTGAAAACTATTCAAAAAATGGAATATGTAAAAAATCAATTGTTGAAAAAGTAAATTCTATGATTCAGATGATGCGATCCTCCTGAAATTTCGCATAAACATTCAATATATCAATCTTCATTCACAAAATAAATTTCACTCGAATCGTATATCTTGTTATGGAAATATAAAGATTCTTCGTTTCAATACTCCATTTGAATTTTCTATGATTCTGTTAACACTATGGCCACAAAATTTTGCATGAGGCTTATTATGAGCATCTTGCATGTGGCCGCAAAATTTCATTTCGATTGGTTTCGTTTTGTCTGAGAAATTGAGGAAACAAAATTTTGAATGGCCATATTTTATGCAACACTCTGTACGATTTGGCTGGTTACCGAATTCAACCCCGGCATTTGGAAACCGAACTCACCCTGAAAATCTCAAGTCTTTAGGAGAATTCCTTCGAAAGTTATTGACATATAAGGTTAACATATGTATAAGTAAATTTATTTTTATGAGTTACATTGGACGAATATCAATGATTCTGTAACAATAATTACTCAAATATTTTTCTGAGTATCAAGAATCATTTGCAACTGAATTGATTACATAACTTGAGTTCCAATATATATATATAAATATATTTATTTGAAATGAGAGCTAACAAAATACATTAAATGAAACAAAAAAGTCCCTAACTGAGGTTGGTGCAAAACGGGGTACCATACTATTCTGGCGTATGATACCAAAGCACAGGGAAAAAACTCAGTAGAAAAAACCCTGCCTCGTTGTTTTTACAAAATTGAAACTTGGAACTATTCGAATAAATACCTTCAATATTTAGATACGAAATACTTAATTCTTGCTCTTGGGCCAGGAGGGTGTGTTAAACCAGATCTGGCATTCCAAAAGATGATTTTTCGAATCTCCTGTTCTTCTAAGACCGCTACAGGACCCTATTGAAGGATAGGGTAATCATCTCCCATAGATTTAAATAGTGGTATTTCATCCTAAATATCGAATTCAATTCCGAAATGATGATAAAAAACTTGTGACAAACTTATATCAAAATGAGTTCCAGTAGTTCTCAAGAAGTCCTATCATCAATTAATCACAATGATATATCTATCGATTTTTCGACGGACAAAGAAATTGGATCTTAAGCTGACAAACTAACATATATACAGGGCACTGGGAAATAATATTGGAAGAGATTATCAGTACTTCAGCTCAATAGATTTTCTACAGTAGTCGATTCTTGAAATATAATCCACGAATTCTTCAAAGCATTATGAAAGAAGAATCCTTTCAATCGGATTTAAACTGACAGTAGCATTAGCTGATACCGATCTCGAAGGTGATGTTATCAGATCATCGACTAAATTAAATTTTCTCAACATGATTTTGATTAATTTGTTCTTTTCATATGTTGATAATGTCATCGAAGGAACACTTCGTAGTCAACTTGATTTTTTGAGAGTTCAGAGTAGAGTTTTCCTGACGACAGCTGGCGAATGCTGGCCGAAACGGTGAACAGAAGAAGAAAATAAATATGATGGAAATAGCCTAAACAATATATCAAAAAATTTAAGAAAAACTCTGGGCATGTGCTTTTAAGAGCTCGTTCATTGGTGGAGCAATAATGCTATTACCTCAAAATTTTGTATAGGACTTGAGATTTATGCTGAGTATATGAATGCAAAATCTTTATGTAATAAAATTAAACATCTTAACGCGTATTTGTAGTAAAACGTTACGTTGAAATATTTCATTATTATACTCAAAAACGACTCCCCACACAAGAAAAAGACAGAAGAGATTTTCTGTCACAAATTGAACGTCGGATTTAAAAATACAGTGGAACTTCCCTATAACGAACGTCTGTTTAACGAATTTATCTATACGTTTAACAAATTTCGTACAAGTAATTGCACCTTGTATCCAAATTCCATGTTAAAAACACCATCTAAAACGAAGTAAATTCTCTCTATGACGAAATATACAAAGAAGATCACTCTTTGAATGGGTATTGGTAAGAAGGTGTAAGAGTGGGTTTTTTTTCCGAAATTTTTCCGGACGTACGTAATAAATCCCGACCTTAAACTGAATCATTACGGCGGGCAGAGAGATCCTTCTGAAACAGTTTCAAATGGACCCCTGGCTGTTTGATTTCAATCTAACCTTTACGCTATAGTGTGAAAAGTTGTGCGAAAATGTTAGAAAAGAAGTGCTCAAGTTTGAATGATAAACTTAAATTTATCAGTGAAGTCGATCGCGACATTGCCGACTATAGAAACAAATTTTCTGCATAACGAAGTTTCTTTATAACGATTTTTTTGCGGATTTAGCGCTTTCGTTATAGGGAAGTTCCACTGTAATTGTTAGTTTGCAATATATCAGTAGCGTATCACTTTTTTAGATAGTTTTTAATTGAATCTTCAACACCCCGTATTAACTTCTGTAAAACACCCCTTTCATTTTTTCGGTGTTATTACGATACACCCTGTATATCGTTCCTAAATCTGGCATGTTTTCTTCAAATACATAACATATACTAACTGTCCTCTGACAGGTTTGATTGAAAGCGAAATTATGGAAAAGAACATTTTGATGTGTGTGATACAAAAATAACAAATTCCATAAAATTCCCCAGATAATCATTCGCTACCATATATTTTTCTGTCACTTCTGCATGAAAGAAAATGTCAAACTCAACATATATCCTTTATATTATCTCATAAGGACTTAAACTGTATATTTGTTCTGGTTTCATACACTGCCCCCGCTTGACAAGCAAACGTTAAACATTTTAGCTTGCCATACAAGAACCTCTAGCTGGAAATAAATACGATTTCTGAGGCCATTACTTCCCTATTCAAAGTGTTCGCTTTGCATCTCCTGGGACGCAGAATCCTGTAGTAAGTACACATAATGATACCTGACACTCAACGTTTTCTTTTTTGAAATTTTGACATGATAAACGATTCGGCTGTGAATATTTTCACATTCGCATAAAATGATGATTAATATGATGATAATAATAACATTCCAGCCTGCTTGCGTTGTGAGGGTTCAGCGTGTAGGCTGTGCCTGAGGTAAGCAAGAACACCATTTTTCGTTAAGATCGTTATAGATGACGTCAAATTTAGGGAGATTTAGATCACTGGTTTTTGCGGAATAATATCAACTTGATTCAAGATTAATGAGTTACATTCGTTTATGTTTGTATCGTTAGTTGGTTTGATCAAAATTGATTATCGTCGTAGTTTATGGGGGCGTATCTGTATGTGATCTAGCCACAGCCATAAAAATGAGTAGGATGATTATTGTTCAAGGGTTGACTTTGTGACGTTTATAAATGTGTTGTATCGAATATTTCGGGCGTACAAATAAAGTTTAGTCATTTTATACGGAGAAAAATTTAGGAAAAGCCATAAACTGAGCATTCAGTATGTCAATCTTCGTTTACAGAATGAATTTTACTGGAATCAGATGTCTTTTAGGGAAGAAATCGCAGTGGTGAAGGTAGTTCATATTGACCATATTATTATTCGAATTTGAAGATCCTTGCTCCTCAAGATCTCAGACAAAACAGAACCGATCGTAATGAAACTTTGCGGCTAGATGCAAGATGCTCATACTGAGCCTCATGCGAAATCTTGTGGCCATAGTGTGAACAGAACCATAGAAAATTCGATTGGAATATTGAAAAGAAGAATCTTCATATTTCCATAACAGGATATACGATTCGAGTGAAATTTATTTTGTGAATGAAGATTGATATACTGAATGTTCACGCAAAATTTCAAAAGGATCGCATTCTCTGGTCCATAGAATTGAATTTTTTTTATTATTAATTTTTTACATATTCGATTTTTCGAATAATTTCCAGAATATAATTCTGGTCGTTCTGAGATTTTGCATTCATATATTCAGCATAAATCTCAAGTCCTATACAAAATTTTGAGGTAATAGCATTATTGCTCCACCAATGAACGAGCTCTTAAAAGCACATGCCCAGAGTTTTTCTTAAATTTTTTGATATATTGTTTAGGCTATTTCCATCATATTTATTTTCTTCTTTTGTTCACCATTTCGGCCAGCATTCGCCACATGAAAACAAGTCAGAAGAGATTTTTTTTCATAAATGTAATGAAGAATTGTAAAATAATTGTTAGTTTGAAATATCTCAGTGGCTCACGACTATTTTTAGTCAGTTTTTTCATTAAAACTTCAACACCCTGTGTCTTGGAAACAATGCATTTCCTGATGATATTTGTATTACCTAAATAATAATTACGTTTTCATATTAATCCGATGAAATATTCATCTATATTTCAAGAAATTACTAAATTATTCACAATAATCAACCAACCGAAATCATCGAAAAAAATGAAGTGACAACGGTTTCGATGGCTCAAATTGTTCATTCACCGATTCGTCTTAAAAATCGGCCATCTTTCAATGGTTTGTCAAAACATCAACGCAGGCCAACGAATCATATTTCATTCGTCCTCTTGCTCTTCATATAAACCGGTATAATAAATATTTAATCAAAACGTGTCAGGCATTATGCATCACAACGAACGCGAACGGACTGCTGCTTATCGCTCTCTTCATTTTTACCGAATGGCCTCAGCCGACGCGGCCATACTTAACCAGAAATTACATACAGTACTCGTTAAAATTATGGAACAAATTCACCTTCTTAGAAGAAAAATATGTATTTGGAAACAAAATCTCGAAACAAGTCAATTTTTGCTTCACTTCTACCCATTTTTTAAGGCATTTTCAAAAGTTTTTTTGCAGGCTGTGCCATCCCCATCAACTCTCAAAATTTTTTGAATATGGAAAGTGGGTCATATGGTATTTTTTTGGCTAGGCCTTCGCATCTTCTTTACTTCTTTCAAGAAAGAAATTTTTTTGAAAAATTAGTTAATTCAACAGGTTTTTCAGTAGGTATCGTGGCTCATTTACTTCGAGACAATGGTACCTGATGGTCACCGAATGAATGCCCCCCCTCACATGAAAAATTTGAATATTTCAACGTTGTAATCTTAATTAACTAACTAAATTAATTAACCTGACGTTTCCTACTAGCAAAAAGACACTTATCCAGTTATTTATTTGGTTTACCCCATGGTTGTAAGGGTGGGAAACGCAACCCTAAAGTTTATTTCCAATGTAACTTTTTGTCTTATTATTTGTTTACCATTTAAAAATTTATTTCCGATAGCCTGTTTCATTCTAAACAAAAAAATGTCTCTTGAGTTTTTTGCCCAAAATAAACCAGTTCGCAGTAAAAAATTATTTTACGAACAACTACAGAGATAGATCGTCATAAATGCGAAACTAATCTATCTAGTAGGACACTTTTAGCGATAGTGACAATTAAATTGGTATAACGCTGTCAGTTTATGACGATCTATCTCTGTAGTTGTTCGTAAAATAATTTTTTACTGGGAACTGGTTTATTTTGGGCAAAAAACTCAAGAGACATTTTTTGTTTAGAATGAAACAGGCTATCGGAAATAAATTTTTAAATGGTAAACAAATAATAAGACAAAAAGTTACATTGGAAATAAACTTTAGGGGTTGCGTTTCCCACCCTTACAACCATGGGGTAAACCAAATAAATAACTGGATAAGTGTCTTTTTGCTAGTAGGAAACGTCAGGTTAATTTCAATATTGTAACTTTTTTGGTGCTTGTGAAAAAAATTGTTATACAAATTTTATGTACTCCCTTTGAGGGGCTGTATCTTAACAAGGGATGCTCCAATGAAGTTTCTTTATATGAAAGATCCTATCTTTTTTTCGATGAGGAATCACCTCCTTAAATATTTTACACTTATTTAGTTACACCCTGTATACAGTGTTTCACACATTCTAATTTTTCACGTGAAGGGGTTGAAAGTTGTGCATGAACAAAACTGTAATGGTCGACTTTCATTCGGTGATAAATTTCATCAGGTACCATCTTATCAAAATAAATGAGCCATGACAAAGTGTACATACTGAAAACCCCTTTAAACTAACTAATTTAAAAAAAAAATCTTGAAAACTTCTGCACCCCTGTGAAGAAGATACAAAGTCCTCACCAAAAAAGTATCATATGACCCACTATTCAAAAAATTTAGAGGGTTGATGGGGATGACAAAAATGCATAAAAATTTGGCAAAAGTGAAACAAAAATTGATCTGTTTCAGGATTTTGTTGCCAAAAATATTTTCCTTTTGAGAAAATGATTTTTTTCCATAATTTTGACGCCCACTGTAGGCCCACAGAATTTTATATTGTCGTACTGTTATTTTGATAGCATTGTTTTCGTGGAAGTGAAAGAATGTGGAACTCTTTCCTTTAACAACTATTGTATGAGATGACGTGAAATAGTTTATCGCAAAATTATCAAGAACATTTATCGCCATATTTGTTCAATCATGCGTTACAGCACGATGTGATTAATTGCTTGTATGAGGTAATAACTGCCGTGTGCGAGAGTTTATGGTTTCAGTGTTTTATTTGTTGATTTATAATCTTGTTTGGTTGTTTTATGTTATAAAATCAAATGTATTTTCATGGAATGCACTGATAGTATATTACATTGTTTTTGAACACTAAGCAGCAACCTGACTCATTTTTAGATAACCCAAACAGTTGAATGAATACAATTTTTTTAACCTCCATAGTAACGATTGCTTTTGAAACAATCTGAATTTTATGATATTGTTTTGTAAACTAGTACTAGATGAATCATAGGTTATTGAGACATGAGACATAGGTTAAGAATAGGTAATCTAGACCAAAATATGGCATGACTTTCGAAAGAATTTTCCTAGAGACTTGAGATTTTCAGGGGGAGTTCGGTTTCCAAATGCCGCGGTTAAGGTCGTTAACCAGCCAAATCGTACAGGGTGTTCCATACAATACCTATCGAAATGAAATGTTGCGGCCATATGTAAGAGGCTCATAATAAGCCTCATGCAAAATTTTGTGGCCATAGTGTAACCAGAACGATACAAAATTCAATTGGAATATTGAAAAGAAGAAACTTTATATTTCCATAAAAAATATTCGATTCGAATGGAATTTATTTTATAAATAAAGATTGATACACTGAATGTTCGTGCATAATTTTTTGGCCATAGTGTTAACAGAACAACAAAAAATTCAATTGGAATATTGAAAAGAAGAATCTTTATATTTCCATAACAGGACAACCGATTCAAGCGAAATTTATTCTGGTGAATCAAAACTGATATACTGAATGTTCATACAAAATTTCAAGAGGATCGTAGTATCAATTTAATTTTTGTGATTATTTATTTTCTACATACAGTGGAACTTCCCTATAGCGAACGTCTGTATAACGAATTTCGTACAAGGCATTGCACCTTGAATCCAAATTCCATTTTAAAAACACCCTCTAAAACGAAGTAAATTCAAAGAACATCACTCTTCGAATGGGTTTTGGTAAGAAGGTATAAGGATGGGTTTTTCCGAAATTTTTCCGGACGTACGTAATAAATCCCGACCTTAAACTAGATCATTACGGCGGGCAGAGAGATCCTTTTGAGACAGTTTCAAAAACACCTTTGGCTGTTTGGTTTCAATCTAACCATTACGCTAGTGTGAAAAGTTGTGCGAAAATGTCTAAAAGGAAGTGCTTAAATTTGAATGATAAACTTAAATTTATCAGTGAAGTCAACCGCGACATTGCCGACTATAGAAACAAATTTTCTGTATAACGAAATTTTCTTATAACGAATTTTTTTGCGGATTTAGCGCTTTCGCTATAGGGAAGTTCCACTGTATTTCCATAACAAGATAACCGATTCAAGTGAAATTTATTTTGTGAATCAAAACTGATATACTGAATGTTCATGCAAAATTTCAAGAGGATCGCATTATGAGAACCATAGAATTTTTGTAATTATTCATTTTCTACATATTAAATTTTTTGAATAATTTCCAGAATTTAATTCCGATCGTTTTGTGATTTTGCATACATATATTCAACATGAAACTTAAGTCCTATACGAAGTTTTGAGGTAATAGCATCATTGCATTATTATCAACATTCACAAGTTTATGGATTCAAACTATGAAAGTATTAAACGGCCCAGGAACCATTTTTTCATAACGTCACACCTTCCTTTTCAACCAGATACCTAACCAAAGAATTAGAAAATGATACCGGTATAATGAGGAACCGAGGAAGGCAGACGTTGTCGACCCTAAAAGACGTGAATGGGGCACAGGGGTTATAAATTAGGCAACCTTCCGCCCTTACAAGCCACAGGATATTGTTAAAAGCTGTTTACAACAGGTAAACAATGCGACAGTTCTGGCATTGTTGTCACAACTTTCGGCCCCAAATGAATGATCAATGAGATTTATTAGATGAGGTTCTTTTGGCGCCTTACTCCGAGATCTGATGGAATTTATCTGAGGGTTATTGGTTCAGTTTGGAAGAATTATTATGGACGTTTTATGGTTAATGTTCGAAAATAATCGCTTATGAATCCAGGACATAAATCAGATTAGTCGTTTTCGTTGATGTTATCCGATTAGGGGCAGAAAAAAGAAGAAATTTCCTGTGTAAAGTTACTTTCGGCAAGGTAGCAAACAGTACCGAAAGCGCTATATCCGCAAAAAATTCGTTATAAAAAAATTTCGTTATACAGAAAATTTGTTTCTGTAGTCGGCAATGTCGCGGTCGACTTCACTGATAAATTAAAGTTTATCATTCAAACTTAAGCACTTGCTTTTAGACATTTTCGCACAGCTTTTCACACTAGCGTGATGGTTAGATTGAAACCAAACAGCCAGGGGTTTATTTAAAACTGTTTCAGAAGGATCTCTCTGTCCGCCGTAATGATTTAGTTTAAGGTCGGGATTTATTACGTACGTCCGGAAAAATTTCGGAAAAACCCACCCTTACACCTTCTTACCAATACCCATTCAAAGAGTGATTTTCTTTGAATATTTCGTTATAGAGAGAATTCACTTCGTTTTAGAGGGTGTTTTTAACATGGAATTTGGATTCAAGGTGCAATGTCTTGTACGAAATTCGTTATACAAACGTTCGTTATAGGGAAGTTCCACTGTATTTAGATTTATTCATACCTACAGGGTAGAATGTTCGAATTGTGCAACAGTCTTCTTAATTCTTCTCTATGTGAAAAAATCAATTGCTGTTCGTTAGTGTCGCTAAAACTCGAAAAATGCCGAACGGATTCATCTTATCTTGGTCTTGAAATGTTCGTGGAGGTTTAGGGAAGGTTTAAAAGGTGAAAAAATTCATTATCGGTCACAGAAACCACAACTTTGGTCATAATAGAATACGATACGATGAATTCCACTTGAATCATTTTGAAGATTTGAATAACTATTGTCAAATTTGAAATTTAGAATTCTCCTGAATGAACCGTAGATATCGTAAACAATGTTTAGTATTTATTAGTACAGTCAAAATGCCAGCAAGACACAGAGTGGCAAATTTGAGCTGTAGAACAAACCATTTTAAAGTCTTGTGAAAGAAATCAACGAAGAAGATTTGAAGAAAAAGAAGGGTGCAAATTCTTAATCGGCAGACGCAAAACATCAAACTAAAAAAGTAGAAAAGTATTTTCCACAAATAATGTAGATTTATGACAAAAATATTCGGATTATTGTCCTAGGCAACTTACAAACATCACAAGGAATCAAGGAAATGCTCTTTCTCTTTCTTATTATTCTTCATTGTTAATATTCTTACGTTAAGTATCTTTTAACACTTCATGATTGTAGTTGAGATTTCGTAGTTCTCACAAGATGAAAGAAATCATTCTACCATGTAATATACACCATTATAATTCTGTCTTAAATCATGTTTTCTGTGCCTAATTTACAATAAAATTAAGGATATCGTGAGGATTATTGTCCCCTTGAAATCTTTCTGAATAACTCAAATTATGTACCAAATAAAAGTGAAGGTACTGAAGTCTAAAGCGAATATTTTTATATGACAATATCTTCTGTTTGAATCTTCTAGAATGTGTGCAAAAAATAACTTGAGTTTTTATGCAGGAACAGACATAAATGAACGTTTTTTCACTGCAACAAAAAGATAAATCGCATGAAATACATAAATGTAATTTCAACAAAGAAAATCCTAACATAATATGGTCCATTACCATGTCGATTTCGAGGAAATTCAACGTCCCATTCATCTTAGCAGCATCGTTAAATATGGGGCTGACCGACTTGATGATAACTTGCCAGAAATTCAACCGAAATTCTGGTTAAGCCAAGATGCTGAGGCCATACCATGCGGACCAACCAGTTATTAAAGAAAGCCGTGAACAAGCTATCCTCTCCAATTCAACACCTTATAATAAACCATGGAGTATGATTCATGAAAAAATTCCTAGCGAATTCACAGGAATTCATATCTGTGGTAGAATAAGTGATGGCCTCTCTTCTTGTAGGCGGGTAACAAACTTGCCCATCCCAAGACCGTTATCGTTTTTTGTGTAGCGTACCCTTATTTCGGCTTCACAAAGAGCTCACAAAGCGAGAAGAGAATCTTATGATCATAGCACAGTTGGCATCCTTGTCATAAAGATGAAGAACGCGGTGTTGCCCGCTTTATTAATAACTAGCTTTTACCCGCGACTTCGTCCGCCTACCGACCCTCTAAGTTAGAAAAGTAATCAAATACTAACTTGAAGTCTTAGTAACACTCATTTAAAAAAAAACATCAAAATCATTTCAGTAGCTATGGCGTCATGCGCTTCTTGACACGATCACGCTAGATTTCCGCGGGAATGAGGTATTTTCCCGCCGTAAAAAGAAGCCTGTGTCCGTGCCTAGGATCCTGTCTTTATATTAACCAAGTCTTATAAAAATCCGTTCAGACGTTAAGGCGTGAATGAGGTAAACTTTTAAAACAAACGATTAAAAATCACTAACTTAATTAGTTTTCTGCCTACTGCCTACGCCTTAAGTACGATAGCATGAATATTAATATCCCATATCTTTTTCTAGGTTACTATCTATCACCTAACTAAATTTCATCAAAATCCGTTTAGGCATGATAGAGCAAAACTCCCAGCAAAAACCATAAAAAAATCACTAACTCAATTCAGTTTTCTGCCTACTTCCTACCCCCTAAGTACGATGACGTGATCATTTTGATCTTATATCCGTTTTTAGGTAACCATCTATCACCTTACTAAATTTCATCAAAATCTGTTCAACCGTTTAGACGTGAAAGAGCAAAAGTCCCAACAAAAACGACTAAAAATCACTAACTCAATTTAGTTATCTGCCTACTTCCTACCCCCTAAGTACGATGGCGTGATTATTTATAGCCTATGACCATTTCTAGGTTATCATCTATCACCATACCAAATTTCATCAAAATCCGTTCAGCCGTTTAGGCGTGAAAGAATAACAGACAGACAGACAGACAGAGTTACTTTCGCATTTATAAAATTAGTATGGATTTTCTGTATGGCATCATATGACAGCAGCACAATTCAAAGTCATGGATATGATACTGATATCTATGCACATAATGTTGAAATTCAAAATTTAAGAAGAGCCCTGAGAAGGTGCTTATGGGCGCTTTTTCATTGGTGGGACAATACCTAATGATATTTTGTATAGGACCTGAGATTCATCTCAGCACGATCGAAATTATATTCTGGAAATTATTCTAAAATGAAACATGTAAAAAATCAATAATGAAAAAATTAAACTCAGTTCAGATGATGCGATCCTCTTGATATTTTGCTTGAACAAGTATAGTATAGTATATCAATCTTCATTCACAAAATAAATTTCTCTCAAATCTTGTGGAAATATAAAGATTCTTCTTTTCAATGTTCCAATTGAATTTCCTATGGTTCTGTTTACACTATGGTCACAAATTTGTGCATGAGGCTTATTATGAGCATATTACATGTGACGCAAAATTTCATTTCGATTTGTTTCGTTTTGTCTGAGATTCTGAGGAACAAAAATGTTGAATGGACGTAATTTATAGAACACTCTGTACGATTAGGCTGGTCAGCAAACTTGACCGCGGCAATTGGGAACCGAACTCACCCTGAAAATCTCAAATCTCTAGGACAATCCCTTCGAAAGTTATCGCGTTTACAGCCGGATGGCCCCAAGGAAAGAATTGAATTTGACCACGGATTCGTCATCATGGAGTCGAACTCTATCGTTTGAGACCATTTTCGGCTCAAAAGTCGAAAATTACAGACATTCGGCATTGGCAAAACGATTTAGCTTTCGGTTAAAAAGAACGAGTGCTCAAAAACGGCTTCGAAAAATCAAAATAAGAATATGTATATTTATCAACCGTAGATGCTTTACAGTACAATTGGAAGGAACTAAAATTAAGGCAAAAGCACAGATAATTGTACATATTTTAGTGATTTTTAATTCATCTTAATTGCTCATTGAACTTGTTTCTCATCTTTGGTTGTTGAACCTTGAAAAATTGTTCTCACAAGAGAATGATTCCCATCTGATTCAAGTGTTTGAGAAACTCACCTGTTATATCGAGTGTACCTGAAGGTGAATGGTGAAATCCGTGTATATCTGGCAACATCGCAGGAGTCATCAAACTAACCAGTTCGCAGGTTTCTGAATCGGAACTACCTCTATTGCCCCCCTATTATAAAATATTGAACATCTAATATCTTTAAGATATTCCCGCCTATAAGGTCAGTTCTGGGTTTCAACCATATTGGTTCGAAAGTAGCCATGAGAAGATCTACTGAAGGTTATTCTTTCATCTTTTTTGAGCATTTCATGATTTATTCTGAGAAAAAGGTCAAAAAAATGTGTGAATTCAACTGAATAGAAATGAAAACCGATTCATTTTCTGATTAATTACTGAAAAAATGGTGTCTATTATGAATTGAATAACTTCTTGAGTATTTTTGAATTGCGATGAAAAATATATTACTATAGGTACCTATATTCTGTATTGCTGTTTACTTATCTGGTACAACTTAATCATACAGTTGAACTTCCCTATAACGAAAGCGCTAAATCCACAAAAAAATTCGTTATAAAGAAATTTCGTTACACAGAAAATTTGTTTCTATAGTCGGTAATGTCGCGGTCGACTTCTCTGATAAATTTAAGTTTATCATTCAAGTTTTAGCACTTCCTTTTAGACATTTTCGCACAACTTTCACAATAGCGTAATGGTTAGATTGAAACCAAACAGCCAGGGGTGTATTTAAAACTGTTTCAGAAGGATCTCTTTGTCCGCCGTAATGATTTAGTAGGGATTTATTACGTACGTCCGGAAAAATTTCGGAAAAAACCCACCCTTATACTTTCTTACCAATACCCATTCAAAGAGTGATGTTCTTTGAATATTTCGTTATAGAGAGAATTTTCTTCGTTTTAGAGGGGTTTTTTAAAATGGAGTTTGGATTCAAGGTGCAATGTCTTGTACGAAATTAGTTAAACAGAGAAATTCGTTA
Source organism: Propylea japonica (assembly GCA_013421045.1). Classification (NCBI taxonomy): domain Eukaryota; kingdom Metazoa; phylum Arthropoda; class Insecta; order Coleoptera; family Coccinellidae; genus Propylea; species Propylea japonica. The sequence goes on from CM024244.1 coordinate 20,469,162, forward strand.
TACAGACGTTCGTTATAGGGAAGTTCCCCTGTAGTTTCCAATGAATATTGTCAAAATATCAAAGCTTTAGAACTTTTTGGAATTATTTCTAAAAAAATATGGAAAAAATTAAATTCAGTATAACTATGAGGTTACTTACATTCATGGAAACCTTTTCCATAAATTGATCTGATCAAATGACCCATGAATCTTTTATCAGTGTATTTCAAATGTAACAATATTCAGCAATCTTAATTCTTGATCTATCGACGAAACCTCTCAAATGAATTTGCGGAAAATCGGTATGTTTATTCTGCAGAAACAATTTATGTTTTTCAAGTCCAGATAATAACCTTTCCCAATCGACCTAGAGATATATTATTCTCACAATCCTCAAGTGTTCAACCCAAAATCCACCTTTAACAATGAAGAAGAAACCTCCGCTTGTGATGGTTCTCTTGTCCATAAGAAAGAGGAATGCCGTTTGCGGCGCCCTTTGGTCTTTATATGTGTACCTATTCATTTTAAGGCAATATATTTAAAATAGACTAATGGATAGATGTGTACACAGTCAGTGTTTGTCCATTTAGGAGATCTGATGCAGGTATTCTAAGGGCCACCCCGAGGATGGACGCTCTTACAATGCTTTGCGGCTTTTTGGTTTGTTGTCAAAGCAGTGTAAACTATAGTTATCTTCCGGTTACGATATGACTTTTGATCGTTCTGAGGAGACGATTGTTCTTTTGTTCAAGCGCTAACGTGCACCATAAACAAAACTCGCGTTTAGGTACCATGCCGATACAGTTTAAACTGTTTGTGAAAGAGAGTTTGATGATTAGTTTGAAGGTGTCAAATAGGTCTCAAAAGTCGAGTCTTTTGTTGGTTTTTTCCGATTGTATTGTGTGAAAGTTAATTGTTTTGTTGGTGTATAGATTCGACTTTATTTAAGTTGGTACAGATATGGAAAAATTAGTGGAATATTTATTGAATAACCTTTCCATACTTTTATGAAGTTACAGTTTTACCAGGAAGGTTTATCAGTCCAGTTCTTTACTTTATGTGATGCTTTTTCGAAACCTTCGTTAATCAAAGCATTCTACAGACCCCCACTATTGAGTTACCATTTTTGAACTGTGATATTTCACCCTGGAAATCAAATTAAATTTGAGAAAACAACTGGTATTAGTTTACGTCAAGATGGCAATTTTTTTTGGAATATCAATCTCATTCTTATGCTTAGAAACTCTTACAATACTTCGCGGCTTTTTGGTTTGTTGTCAAAGCAGTGTAAACTATAGTTATCTTCCGGTTACGATATGACTTTTGATCGTTCTGAAGAGACGATTGTTCTTTTGTTCAAGCGCTAACGTGCACCATAAACAAAACTCGCGTTTAGGTACCATGCCGATACAGTTTAAACTGTTTGTGAAAGAGAGTTTGATGATTAGTTGGAAGGTGTCAAATAGGTCTCAAAAGTTGGGTCTTTTGTTGGTTTTTTCCGATTGTATTGTATGAAAGTTAATTGTTTTGTTGGTGTATAGATTCGACTTCATTTAGGTTGGTACAGATATGGAAAAATTAGTGGAATATTTATTGAATAACCTTTCCATATTCTTATGAAGTTACAGTTTTACCAGGAAGGTTTATCTGTCCAGATCTTGACTTGCTGTGATGCTTTTTCAAAACTTTCGTTATTCAAAGCATTCTACAGACCCCCACTATTGAGTAACTATTTCTGAACTGTGATATTTCACCCTAGAAATCATATCAAATTTGATAAAACAACTGGTATTACTTTATGTCAAGATGGCAACTTTTTTTGGAATATCAATCTCATACTTATGGTTAGACACTCTTATTATGCTTTGCGGCTTTTTGGTTTGTTGTCAAAGCAGTGTAAACTATAGTTATCTTCCTGTTTCGATATGACTTTTGTTGAAGAGACGATTGTTCTTTTGTTCAAGCGCTAACGTGCACCATAAACAAAACTCGCGTTTAGGTACCATGCCGATGCAGTTTAAACTGTTTGTGAAAGAGAGTTTGATAATTAGTTAGAAGGTGTCAAATAGGTCTCAAAAGTTGAGCCTTTTGTTGTTTTTTTCCGATTGTATTGTGTGAAAGTTAATTGTTTTGTTGGTGTATAGATTCGACTTTATTTAGGTTGGTACAGATATGGAAAAATTAGTGGAATATTTATTGAATAACTTTTCCATACTCTAATGAAGTTACAGTTTTACCAGGAAGGTTTATCTGTCCAGATCTTGACTTGATGTGATGCTTTTTCAAAACCTTCGTTATTCAAGGCATTTTACAGACCCCCACTATTGAGTAACCATTTTTGAACTGTGATATTTCACCCTGGAAATCAAATTAAATTTGAGAAAACAACTGGTATTAGTTTATGTCAAGATGGCAAATTTTTTTGGAATATCAATCTCATACTTGTGCTTAGATACTCTTACAATACTTCGCGGCTTTTTGGTTTGTTGTCAAAGCAGTGTAAACTATAGTTATCTTCCGGTTTCGATATGACTTTTGATCGTTCTGAAGAGACGATTGTTCTTTTGTTCAAGCGCTAACGTGGACCATAAACAAAACTCGCGTTTAGGTACCATGACGATACAGTTTAAACTGTTTGTGAAAGAGAGTTTGATGATTAGTTTGAAGGTGTCAAATAGGTCTCAAAAGTTGAGTCTTTTGTTGGTTTTTTCCGATTGTATTGTGTGAAAGTTAATTGTTTTGTTGGTGTATAGATTCGACTTCATTTAGGTTGGTACAAATATAAACAAATTAGTGAAATATTCAATGAATAACCTTTCTATACTCTTATGAAGTTACAGTTTTACCAGGAAGGTTTATCTGTCCAGATTTTAACTTGCTGTGATGCTTTTTCAAAACTTTTGTTATTCAAAGCACTCTACAGACCCAATGAATAACCTTTCCATACTCGTATGGAGTTACAGTTTTACCAGGAAGGTTTATCAGTCCAGATCTTGACTTGACGTGATGCTTTTTCAAAACCTTTGTTATTCAAGGCATTTTACAGACCCTCACTTTCGAGTAACCATTTTTGAACTGTGATATTTCACCCTGGTAATCATATTAAATTTGAGAAAACAACTGGTATTTGTTTATGTCAAGATGGCAAATATTTTTGGAATATCAATCTCATACTTTCTTTTTCTCTAAATTTATTCGAACAAGTCTGTACGGACGCCACTGGTGAGTATTAACATCTCGAATTTATTGTACCTTTTACCTGTTTAAATCCTGATCAATCAACAAAATTACCCATAAGATATTCACGAAAATTATTGTGAGAAATAAATAGGCAATTGCGTCTATTTTTTCCATATCCCTAAATATACAATGAAACAACTCTGGAGTGTTTTCAATGAACCTTCAGGATTCTTATGTAGGTATAAGTTACAAGCATAAACCTGTAAAAGAGCAGAACAATTCACAAATGATTCAATTTTTCGTTCAATTGGGTCGTAATCGAACCGTAAAAGTTGTTTCAGTTTGTTATGATTGAAACTGGCTTCTTTAACTATACAGAAGCTTACATGTATACGGTTAAGTGGTTAAGCAATTTGCAGACGAGGATTACAACGGCAAGCCAGCTCAAATTTCTAAAGAACCTTTTTGGATTAGTTTTACCCAAGTCAACTCGGAGTAGAAATTTAATAGAAAAAGTGGTTTTTTGTTATGCGTTCGAGCGCGTTCGAAAAAAGATCTTTTCTGCGATTCCATCCGTTTTGACTTGCCCTGGTATGGTGTAAGTCTTGTTAAAGGTTGCCGAATTCGTTGAAAATAATTCCTTTCAAACGAGTATTATCCTAATTCGTTATTACAGTAGCGACAGAAAAATTTACGACGCATATTGTGAATTTGACAACACAATGGGAAAGTATAATGTTAGTCGTAAGTACCATATCTATTCTTTCATTTGTTCAGTCTTAATACACGTTTTTCCGTTTTGGTTGTGTAAAAATAACATCGATAATGATCGGTTTTAACTGAATTAATCTATTACATTCATCCTTTTCTCAGAAAAACAGTAAAACTGTTTAGTTTTTTCTTTTTCCGTCCAAAATAAAAGTCTCACAGAAAAAAGTTGAACGGTGAATTTGTAGCTAATGAAACGACATACATCTTCTGTATTTTCAACCACAAAATTCATATGAAAAATTCAGAAAACCAATATTTTGGCTTATTATCTTCATCCTTCATAAAAAGATTATTTTCTCGTGGAAAGGGGAAAAAACTCTCTCTTTTATGTCCCAAATAGGTATTCTATAATTTAATAGATTCAAAATACAGTGGAACAAATTTCGTACAAGACATTGCACCTTGAATCCAAATTCCATGTTAAAAACACCCTCTAAAACGAAGTAAATTCTCTCTATAACGAAATATTCAAAGAACATCACTCTTTGAATGGGCATTGGTAAAAAGGTATAGGAGTGGGTTTTTTCCGAAATTTTTCCGGACGTACGTTATAAATCGCGACATTAAACTAAATCATTACGGCGGGCAAAGAGATACTTCTGAAACCGTTTTAAGTACACCCCTGGCTGTTTGGTTTCAATTTAACCATTACGCTAGTGTGAAAGTTGTGCGAAAATGTCTAAAAGTGAGTGCTTAAGCTTGAATAATGAACTTAAATTCATCATTGAAGTCGACCGCGACATTTCCGACTATAGAAACAAATTTTCTGTATAACGAAATTTCTTTATAACGAATTTTTTTGCGGATTTAGCGCTGTCGTTATAGGGAAGTTCCAATGTATTAATTTTTATCTTATATTGAAGAAGCACCCTAATTTCATTGGAGAATTCTTTGTCCGTCAAAATGTCAGCAAAATAAAAGGTGATTTTAATGTGTACGAAATTGTATACCAATACGAGTAATTTCATAACTCTAATTTCATAATGAGATGGACGTCTTGTAAACAATACATTTATTAACCTAGCGATTAATGGTCTACAACTGTTAATATCTTGAATATCGCTCTCATTGATAACCTAGTTGGTTGAATAACTATTTATGGTCAAAAATCCCTCATATTTTGATGCGGGAAGTTCTAATTGAAAATTAGGGAGCTTTTCAGGTGTGGAAATGGATATTTCGAATAAAGAAATTCAGTGATTTTTTTGTTCAAATTATTTTTCGGAAAATATCCATATCCAAAAATTCTTCACGAATTTTAAATAACAGACTTACGTAAACTTTCTAAAGCTCAAAATAATGTTCGAAACACAGACATTGTCAAACTGTATGTCCTTCTACGAAACCAAATCCCAATTAACTTCTATACTGACCAAGTCGAAAGAAACCTAAAACTAATCAAACATGTCGTGTTAGCAATTCGATACAAGCATATTTTCATTATGACGATTCCATTCGGTGTTTCTTCTTTGGATTTCAATAGCACGACACCCGAGACCTGGTCAAATACGAACCTTTTTTAGGTGACAAAGAGACAAGTGAGACGAATTGTGCACCTTTCATTTATCTCAGCAGTGACACTTCATACTTCCTTTTCCTTACGATCTCCTTTTGCACACTCCAAATCGATTTCTCGGGCTTCACTCTCGATTTGAATAGTTTTCCGTGTTATTTTGACAAGGTCCAAAATATTGTGATTTTGGACAATATAAACAACCAACAGGGAGCTTATTGAGGTGCTATATAACTTTTCTTTTGCTCTCTGTGAGTTGAGATTGTAAAACTACTGCTTCGAAGAAACTACTGTTTGTTGAATTGGATCAAAAAAATACGGCTACCGTTGATAATTCTGTTACAATGATGTTTTTCTTTTCATTATCGTGTCATAATATTTTAAGAAGAATAGTTCAGTTCTCACTTTCAATACCTTGAGTAGCTAGGTTGTAAACATTTGACTAGATGGAATGCAAGCAACTGAAATCAAGGGCTTCGTAGGATAAAAGCGTATAGTTCAACTGAAATTATCTTTAATGAACCATTTATAACATGCATTGATTGAACCAATTCTTCTTATAAAAAACTGTAGAAGTTTCCAAATTTTCACCAGTTTTTTTTTCAAACAATTACGATATCCCTTTTGCCATAATTTACTTACTCTGCTCAACTCAGTTGCTGAGCAATGACACTTCTTACTTCCTTTTCCTTACGATCTCCTTTTGCACACTCCAAATCGATTTCACGTGTTTCACTCTCGATTTGAATAGTTTTCCGTGTTATTTTGACAAGGTACAATATAAACAACCAACAGGGAGCTTATTGAGGTGCTATATAACTTTTCTTTGGCCCTCTGTGAGTTGAGATTGTAAAACTACTGCTTCGAAGAAACTACTGTTTGTTGAATTGGATAAAAAAAATACGGCTACCGTTGATAATTTCGTTACAATGAGGTTTTTCTTTTCATTATCGTGTCATAATATTTTAAGAAGAATAGTTCAGTCCTCACTTTCAATACCTTAAGTAGCTAGGTTGTAAACATTTGACTAGATGGAATGCAGCAACTGAAATCAAGGGCTTCGTAGGTTGTTCAACTGAAATGATTTATGATGAAACATTTATTACATGGATTGATCGAACCATTTATTCATAGGTAAAGCTGTAGAAGTTCCCAAATTTTTCCCAGTTTGTTTCAAATAATTATGATATCCTTTGGGCATAGTTTACCTACTCTGCTCAGCTCAGAGTTGCTGAGCAGTAACACTTCATACTTCCTTTTCCTTACGATCTCCTTTTGCACACTCCAAATCGATTTCTCGGGCTTCACTCTCGATTTGAATAGTTTTCCGTGTTATTTTGACAAGGTCCAAAATATTGTGATTTTGGACAATATAAACAACCAACAGGGAGCTTATTGAGGTGCTATATAACTTTTCTTTAGCTCTCTTTGAGTTTGGATTGTAAAACTACTGCTTCGATGAAACTACTGTTTGTTGAATTGGATAAAAAAAATACGGCTACCGTTGATAATTTCGTTACAATGAGGTTTTTCTTTTCATTATCGTGTCATAATATTTTAAGAAGAATAGTTCAGTCCTCACTTTCAATACCTTAAGTAGCTAGGTTGTAAACATTTGACTAGATGGAATGCAGCAACTGAAATCAAGGGCTTCGTAGGTTGTTCAACTGAAATGATTTATGATGAAACATTTATTACATGGATTGATCGAACCATTTATTCATAGAAAAAGCTGTAGAAGTTCCCAAATTTTTCCCAGTTTGTTTCAAATAATTATGATATCCTTTGGGCATAGTTTACCTACTCTGCTCAGCTCAGAGTTGCTGAGCAGTAACACTTCATACTTCCTTTTCCTTACGATTTCCTTTTGCACACTCCAAATCGATTTCTCGGGCTTCACTCTCGATTTGAATAGTTTTCCGTGTTATTTTGACAAGGTCCAAAACATTGTGTTTTTGGACAATATAAACAACCAATTATTGAGGTGCTATATAACTTTTCTTTGGCTCTATGTGAGTTTGGATTGTAAAACTACTGCTTCGAAGAAACTACTGTTTGCTGTAGATGTTTCCAAATTTTCACCAATTTCACAAATCGTACAAGGTTTTCCATTTCATATGTCCATTCCAAATTTTTGTTCCTCAATATCTTAGACAAAACAAACCAATCGAAATGAAATTTTACGGCCACATGCATGATGCTTATATGCTATGTGGCCATAATTTTAACAGAACCATAGAAAACTCAATTGGAATATTGAGAAGAAGAAACTCAATATTTTCATAAATTTGATTTAGTATTCATATACTTAGCATGGATCCCAAGTCCTATACAAAATTTCAAGGTAATAGCATCATTGCTCCACCAATTAACGAGCGCTCAAAAGCACCTGCTCAGGTTTATTCCTACATTTTCATATTTGTTCTTGTGGCCTCAAATCCATAAATACCTAAAGAGAAATAGATGTACATACACAGGTGTTACAAATATTCACCGGTTGATAATAATCTATTTTAATATTTCAAAAATGAGTTTACCTAGCCTCATTTCTCGGAACTAATAAATGCAACCATATTTTATTACCTTGCTTCAATTCTTCTCGAAATATCCAAGTGAGTAGGTACCATTGTCAAGTTCAAAGGAATATGACGGATATAAAATCCCAAGAAAATTATCAGTAAGCACGTTCACACCTTCAAATATTGTCGAAATACCGGATGTTGTAATACCAAATCATCACCCTTTTCAGAAGGTACACAAATTTGAGAATAATTACTCAAAAGGACTACCCCTTATCTTCTTTCTTGAAGATTAAGTTATTGAGGGAGGTCATAAACAGATTAGGTTGATTAAGGAAGTGTTTACGCAGAAGAAGGACCGAAAGTTCCTAGGGATTTTATGGTGTTTCTTCTATGATAAAACAGGTTCCTTGTAAAATGGAAGTGAACCTGGATCGGTTCCACCAAAGACCATAAAAAATTGCTAACTGAAATATTATATACTATGCGAGCGCTCGTTCATTGGTGGAGCAATAATGCTATTACCTTCAAATTTTGTATAGGATCTGAGTTTCATGCATATTGCATATGAATGCAAAATCTCAGTACGATCAGAATTATATTCTAGAAATAATTCAAAAATGAAATATGTAAAAAAATCAATAATTGAAAAACTTCAAATTCAATGGTTCAGATGATGCGATCTTCTTGAAATTTTGCATGAACCCACCTCATTTGCTTTTTAATCAAAAAAATTAGAAATTTAGAAGTGACATGGAATAATAAAATTATTTTATTTTATGGTGACAAAACTTCTGTTAAAGGACTTTCGTGAACTTCACCTATCAAGTAAATGAAATACATTGAATGAAAACAACAAAACATCTAACCTAACAAAATGTTAAAAACATAATGTGGTTCCAATAATTTTCAGCCTTGATAAAGACACGAATGGTGTAGATTATTTGTATGTAAAAACCTGAAAACAAAAATAGTCCACTTGCCTGATAATTTTCTTATTATTCAATATCTTGGCCAGTTTATTCCAAGGAAAGAGAAGCAAACTCTTCCTCATATTCTTCATTCACAATCTCATAAAGTTTTCCATTGAGTGCACCAGTTTTGCACTAGTGTTTCACTGATACTGCACTGGTTTTCATTGAATGGGCACAAAAGATGCACTCAGTGTGCACCAGTTCTCCCAATGGAAAACGCTATAAATCTAGAAATATACAGATTTGGAAATTCACATCGAAAACATACGATACATAATGCATCAGACAGAGAATTCGTCCCTCCAGTTGCACAGATGAATATTCGAGATAATCAAGTGCTGTAACTGAATGAATTCCGTTGTCTTATTGCAATAACCTAGTCTTGTCTCTCTCTTATCGCAGTATGGTAGGGAACCTGCAGTACACGTATAGAATTATTTAATTGGTCAGGCTGCCCGTAATTTTCGATTCAAGTATTTACTTTTGATTACCATACTGAATGTATTACGCTCCTCTCAACGATAAGAGAGAGACAAGACTAGAATATTGCAATTAGACAAAGGAATTCAGTATGTTACAGCACGTGATTGTCTCGACTATTCATCTGTGTAACTGGACGGAAGAATTCTCTGTCTGATGCATTAAATATCGTATACAATTCTTACATAACCTCTTTTTTTCCAGCGCTGCAAAGAAAAACTCAATACTTTAGCTATATCTGTGATGAATCAGTGGCCAGGAGTCCACTTGGTGGTTACTGAAGGTTGGGACGAGGAAGGTTACCACACTCCAGACTCCCTCCATTACGAAGGAAGAGCAGTGGATCTCACCACCTCTGACAAGGATCGTTCCAAATACGGCATGCTGGCAAGACTGGCAGTCGAAGCTGGCTTCGACTGGGTCTACTATGAAAGTAGGGCACACATACATTGTTCGGTCAAGTCAGGTGAGTTTACAAAATTGTGTTTTTATCCACTTAAAAATGTAAGTGCCATTGCTGACGTATCGGTGAGGTACCCTCGGCACATTCATAGTTGACGCTCTGCACTTAAGAGAGCCAAGAGGTGAAAACTTCTGTCTGCAGAGAGGGAAAAACCCGGATAGATGTTTTAAATTGCCCCATATTTTTGACAATATTGATTTTATATGAGTAATTTCTATGAATGTTGGTAGCCCCATTATTTGATTTGAAATACTGAGAATTTTCTCTGACATAGCAATCCCAAATTTACCAAAAATTTGATTTTTGTGGAACCCTTTCTTTGGGGATAGATGCCCTTCATACTATGTGAACCAAAAACCCAACTAAATACATTGAGATATTCCATGCCTAAAACAGCAACTTTATCTACGCAACATGGATCGAATTAACAACAAGCATATGTTAAACGAGAAGTTGAATTCTTCTTATTAACATACCTAAAGCATTATTCCACACATTGATGATAAATTAATAAAATATTAAGTCTCAACAAAAATAATCAAGAATCAAGTTTAAAATCAAAATAACGAAATGAATCAAAAATCAGCTAAGAAGATGAGGTTTTAGTTTAGACACCTTTAGCTCGAAAAATCAGGTCCACTATCCTTTTCGATAGGGATAGATGCCCACGAATGTTTTTAATAAATTAAGAAGAAAGCAGCAACCATTTATACTTCATTATTTGAAATAATTAGATTGAATAGTTTCAGAGTTATTGAACTTTGAAATTTCAGCCATAAAATGAATATTAACCTGTAGATTCCAAACGAAGGCCCTCAAACGATTAAAACCTCTTGTTGCGAGTCCTCCTTGATGTCCTTGATTCATGGTTTCCGTTTTCGCATTCTTCCCGGGACACCCTGTATGTTTCGTGAAAACTATCTCTTCTCTCCGAAAATTTACAATTCACGCTACAATTCTCAATATACCTAAAACATACTTATATGTCGTTGGAAATAAAGAATAATTTTAATACCTAATTAGATAACTCAATTTACATAACAATGTAACGGTTACTATTTAAAAATCTAATAGTGTATTGCACTGAGATTTTATGTTCACAAATAAGTATTCAAATGCAGTTAATTTCCTTATGGGTCATTATGCGCTTAGGTACGATAATTATCGTGATGTAAGCGATAATTTAATTATTCAATTACATGTGGTTATTTTTAGTGCCAAAAAGCCAAAACAATATTTGGTTTTCATTATAGATTACATAATATGAGAAATTTCCAAAGAAAATTAGCGAGTTGCGGTTACATATTGAAACTTTCCAATTGAAGATTATGATTCTACTCATAATAATATAATAGCTTTTGTTTGAAGTGATTTTAAAATTTATGATCTATTTGCAATAAATGTGTGAAAAATCACTGCAAATGCTCATTGTTAGGAAAGACATCTGATGATTTTATATCACTTTTCCGTGAATATATTGAATAAGGTGACCAGATGTCGATTACATAAAACTACAGCTCTAACCGTGGGTTTCAGAAAGCTTGATTGGGCAATCAAATCGTTGATTTTGAATCAAGTCGATGGTTTATGTCAAAAATGAACTGAAAATTACACAGAAATGATGACATTTCAATAATCAAGGTGATTGAGTTTCGTGAAACCCGGCTTAGATCTATTAGATACAGAAAAATATTAAGAAAGCCCTGAGCAAGTGCTTTTGAGCGCTCGTTCATCGGTGGAGCAATGAGGCTATTACCTCAAAATTTTGTATAGGACTTGAGATTCATGCTAGGACGCTAGGTATATGAATGCAAAATCTCAGCACGATCGGAGTCATATTCTGGAAATTATTCAAAAAATTAAATATGTAAAAAAACAATAATTGAAAAAATTAAATTCTATGATTCTGATGATGCGATCCTCTTTAAATTTTGCATGAACATTCAGTATATCAATCTTCATTCACAAAATAAATTTCACTTTGATCGGATATCTTGTTATGGAAATATGAAGGTTTTTTTCTCTTCAATATTCCAATTGAATTTTTTATGGTTCTGTCAACACTATGGCACAAAATTTTGCATGAGGCTTATTATTGGCATCTTGCAAGTGGCCGCAAAATTTCATCTCGATTGGTTTCGTTTTGTCTGAGATATTGAGGAACAAAATTTTTGAATGGCCATATTTTATGGAACACCCTGAACGATTTGGCTGGTTTACGAACTTAACCGCGGCATTTGGGAACCGAACTCACCATGAAAATCTCAATACCCTATAGGACAATCCCTTGGAAAGTTATCATGCTTACTGTCGGACGGCTCCATCATGGACAGAATGGAATTTGACCAGAGATTCGTGATCAAAATGCGAAAATTAGAGACATTTGGGCAAAACGATATGGCATTCGTTTGAGTAAAAATTTAAGGTCTTACCTACTTCTCAATATCGAATGTTGGCAATTGACTTTACTGTATAGGGGGAGGTTGATTTTTTTAGCAAGTATTTTTCTGTTTTCTAGAATTTCGGAGATGAATTGGTTATAATACAAAATGAAGGATTTCTTTTGGAACAAAATAACTTCGATTTTCGAAGAATAAGCTCAATATTGCATATCGAAGGGCTTTATTTTGCATTGAAACTTCTTCTGGTATTTCATCTGTTTCGGAAAGAAACATGGACAATATTAGAATGAAATTGTTCTCTGACCAGGGTTGTGCAAGCGAAAATGTCCAAGTAGCTTTCTACAGTCCTCTTTCATTGCCCTGTAAGTCAAATTCGAATAAACTCAAACGAAAGATATACCAGCACATAAACAAGAGTTGGCAGGCGAATCCTTCGCTAAAATGGACAATCTCAAATCTATACAGAGTGATTTACGATAAGCCATCTAACCTCAACCTCACACACAAATTAGACAAGTGAACATCAAATCCGTAACCAAATCCATTCAGCTCCTAAACCCGACACAGAAATTCCAGGAAACGCCGTAAAGCAAACCGCATAATTAGTATTAATTCAACATTAAGCATCACCTGAAGACGTTGGCCGAAACGCCAACCAAAAAGGCCAACCGGCGCATTCAAAAAATCATATACAAGAGAACCGACCTGAAAAGTTCCTCTCGCGGTTATCTGCCCGGCGAGCATAGATAAAACGGCCTACCAAAGTTAATTTGAAGCTATAAAACTAGCAGCAAATGTCACAGCAGATAAGATCGGAGATGTATCGCTTTCGAGTGCCGTCCCCAGCGTGTTCCGAAGAGCCTGGGCGTCCAAAATAACAAATGACCAACTCGTCCGGATTTGATGATAATGCGGTGCAACTTGCTGAGATTGGTGGCCGTTTCGAAATTAAATATCCTGGTAAAAGATTAACCTTACATTTATACCCAAACCGGTTCAACTCACTGTTCTTTTCTCTCTTCCATCTCCTTTTGGCGAAGCAGAACCACCGACCGCCGGCGCATACTTTACCAACTTTTGAATCATCATATTCGATGTTCGATGACTCTTCACACTTTGCTCTCTTGACGTCAGAAACGATTATCATTCTGGAGTCTACACCTCTTCGAGATATGGCGCATTACATTATTCTATGCCTCTTTGGTTGATGGAATTGATCACCACAACTTCAGAATAATACTGAATTAAGTTTGAACTATCAGTAGAAGCATTATTCCGATAATTCCTTATTGTTAGGCTCAATACTCTCTAGAGAAATCTTCTCTGAAGCTTCCTCTGTTTCAAGAATAGTGACTTTCAAGTGCAGGGTGGGTCAGCAAGCCAACATAAGCCATGGCCTAGGGACGGCAAATTTTTGGTGAATAAAAAAAAAATCTTTAACTCCTCTAAGAAAATGTAAAAATAGCCAACGACAAAATTAGAAAGAAGTTGTCGCAGCTTTGAGTGACATTGATTAACGGGACAGGTCTAAGGCTGGGAACGAAGCAAAAGGATTGAAAATCAAGCTAACATCCCTTGAAACTGCAATTAAAGGGTTATTTTGAATAACCCGATATTTCGGTAGATGTCACGTTTGAAGCTGTCATTTTTTGACATTTGACAAGTAGATACTACGCCATTAATAAAAATGGAATGATACACGCTTCAAAAACCATAGATAGATGTTCAAAAACGCATTGAAATAATTAAAATTCACTATAAAATGGTGAAAATTTGTCAGAAACTCGAACATTTTCGGGTCGTCGTGAAGCACCGTATCGGACCGCAATAAAAAAATTGGTGGAAAAATTCGAGCTGTTGGGACAAGTTAGTGATGTGAAGAATAAAACCAGTGCACGTCGCTCAGGAACAGCCGAGAATATTGCTGCTGTAGCCGAAAGTGTTGAAAATTGAATGGGTTGCGCTATCAAGAGATGATTAATGATTTTTTATGGCCGAAATTGGATAGTATTGATCTGGACAACGTTTACTTTCAAACTCAGGTTTGTCCATTCCTCGTCGTACTTTGGAATTAGGCATTCCATAAACGTCATTACACCGTATTTTGCATAAATATTTGGGTCTTAAGGCTTATAAAGTTCAGGTAACACAAGAAATCAAGCCGGCCGATCATCAACAACATCTTTTGCGGGAAAAGTTTACGGGCTGTCTTATCTCTCGTAGAGGTGATCACAGTTGGCCACCTAGATCTTGTGGTTTAACACCTTGCGATTTCTTCCTTTGGGGCCACGTGAAAGAGAAGGTCTACGCCAATAGCCCAGCATCGATTCAAGACCTCAAAGATGGAATTGGTGAGGCTATCGAGGACATAGGGCAGCCACTTCGCGATTTGGTTATGGAAAATTTCATTAAAAGGATATGGTCCTGAAAGCGTGGTCGTGGTGGTCATTTGCCTGAAGTTACTTTCCACTATTAACGGCATAGCTTCCTCTTTATAATGAAATAAACATCCGATCATTTATATTGAAAAATGGCTTTTTTTAATATCAAAATTACACTTCTTATTGGAAAATCCTTTATGTTCGCAGTATGGAGTCCAATTTTGGAAATATTTGATAAACTTAGCGAAGCAATACAGAAAGTTGACATTGGTATATATGAAGTAGTTTTGTATTATAAGTCATTGGTTGATTACCTATATCAGAGGATTAAGAGATCAATTTGATGAATTTACGGAGAGCGCGAAGATCAATTCTGGATTTGAGGAATATCGAAGTGAAGAAAGAAGAGCCACAACAAGAACTGTTCCTGCTGACAAAACTCGAGTGGTACATACTGTTTTGTGCGAGGGGGAAAACTTCAAAGTAGGTTTTTATCTTGTTATAATTGACTATCTAACAAGAGAATTGAATGAACGTAAAAATTGCCACAAGGGTTTTGCCGCGAAGTTCTCCTTTTCATTAAAATTGCAATCGAAAAATTAGGAGCAGCGGTTACTAATCTCATCTCTAGTTTTCCTGACGTCTTAGATGAAAAACTTCACGATGAATGCCAAAATTACAGAAAAACGGTCACATTCAATGAGGAAAAATTATTCTTTTTGCTAGACAATGCACCAGCTGACCAATCAATGAAAACAATGGCAAAAATCCATGAACTACGCCTTTTTGGGAACATTGACAAATCTTACTATTTGAAAAGCATCGCAATGTTGGAAAATCTTTGCACTAAGTGTGTCCAGCTAAAAAGGAACTATGTTGAAGAATAAGTAGTAATTTCGACAAAAATCCTTTGTTTTTTCTGTTAGGCTCACTATTTATTGAACGTCCTAGTAAATCAATGAAGTTTTCCTACTTTTAATGATCACCACTTTGCCATCACCTGTGAAAAATATGTTCACACCTCAATCAACCTAAGAATCCAAGGACATAGCAGATCACGTTCATAACCCTATAGATATTTGCGAATTACCAACAAACACCTATCGAAATCGAAGAATAGAAAAGACACAGAGCAGTGCCTTCGTCATCCTTCGTCTTCTTAAGAAAATGTTGACATATTTCTGAATAAACATTTTTTCCAGTTTCAGCGAAACCTACATCACCAATATTCCTAATCTAGCCTCAGGTGCACGATCGTCGGTTGTTTTAGCTTTTGTAAAGCGATTACAACGGTTTAAGCCAGAACGACGAATAACTGGTGTTTGTTTAACTGCATTTCTGTCAAGATTCTGTTTGTAGATACAAGACGAGGTTTCGTCGAGGTATTATATTCGTATCTTTGGTTTGATGCCGAGAAGGAACCTCGAAAACGTTTCTCAACCTGTCGTCACATATTATACCTACTTTTCGGACTTTTTAGACGGGTTAAGGTATTCGATTTTGGCGTGGAAACAAAAAGTTTGCTAATGAGAGGTTGTGTACTCGATTTATTTCTACAGGGTGTTTGGTAATTGGACGTAATTCGAAGGAGACAAAGTAGAAGTCATTTATTATATACAGTGTGTTTGGTCATGACTTAGCGATAATTTAAGGTCATCAAATATACCTAATATTATCGACAAAAACACCCAAACTTGGAAGTTTACCCCCCTTAGTTTTGGAGTAGCCCCAATTTAAATTTACTTTTTTATTTCGTTGACCCTTCCAAAAAATATCGATTTCTTTGGACAAAAAGGTCCTACAGATGTGAAAAAAATGTTTTTTGAAAAATGATACTACTATCTTTCATTGAAGTGTAACAATATAAAAACATTCAACTTGAAAACGTCATATTAAAATTCTTTAAAAAAGTTCATAGTAAAAATATGTACTGATTTTCTTAGTAAATCCGCAATAGTACAAAAACTTGCACATTGAAGTATAATTTTTTTTCAATGATTTAACACGCAAGGATATTAGCTACAAAACAACACTCACATCATATCTGTAAGTTACATAATTTGAGAGTTATTGCTGCTCGAACATGATCACTACGCGAGCAAAAGACACAAGACAGGTCGTCATGAAGGCCACTGCCTGTCTACAGAGCAGAGACGGCCATTTTGCGCCATTTTTATGATTAATTTGTTTGTTTGATCATTGAAAATTATCGAAAGTACAGTACTGAGGTTTTTTTATTTTATCAATTTTCATAAGGGTCATGTTCGAACAGCAAAAACTCTCAAATTATGTAACTTACAGAAATTATGTGAGTGTTGTTTTGTAGCTTGTGTCCTTGCGTGTTAAATCATTGAAAAAATATTATACTTCAATGTGCTAGTTCTTGTACTATTGCGGATTTACTGAGAAAATCAGTACATATTTTCACTATGAACTTTTTTGAAGAATTTTTTATGGCGTTTTCAAGTTGAATGTTTTTATATTGTTATACTTCAATTAAAGGTGGTAGTATCTATCTAGTATCTAGTATGTACCTTTTTGAAAAACTAACGAAACAGAAAAGTTCTTCCTCACATTTGCGCACCAAGTTCATAAGTTCTGCTTCTCCCCTACACTGGCTGCAAGTACAAATAACTCTACAATCGATCAATCTGTAACATGATTCTTCGATGCTAATTCCATAAACAGGAAAATATAAAATAAGTTGACCTCTGTCGTACAATGGAGCAGAGAGACATCGCCCATGGTAGTCGTCCGCTGAAAAAGTTGACAATCAGCTAAACTGTCACCATAAATATGATCGATAAAATCTTCTACCATTTCAAAGGAGTGGTTTTTTTCACTTTGTTTTTGTTATGTAAATTGATTCGGTTTCTATTGACTTGTAAATTAATATCCACTCGCTCAAGATAAAGTTGATGTTATGATGAAAATTCATATGGATACTTTGATACCTATGTCTGCCATACGAATGTCTGCTTATGACATGGTTTTTTATTTGGAAGTGTTACTCTGTTACCTGTGTAGTGATACAATAAGTTCTTGTATGTTATTTCGACGATCTGAATCTCAAATAACGGACACGAAAACCACAGACTCATTAATTATCTTCTTGGATTTGTTCGCCTGATCTTTGTGCTCTTCCATCTCGCCAGACTCTAAAATGGTGTGTTCTATGACTCAAATTTGCTACTTTGCGTTTTGCTGGCATTTTGACTGTACTTATAAATCATACTTAACTTTATCTACGATTTCTTCTATACTTTACTTCATCTACGGTTTATTCAGGAGAATTCTAAATTTCAAATTTGAGAATAGTTATTTAAACCGTCAAAATCATTCATGTGACCTTCATCGTAGCGCACTTTATTGAGGAAAATGTTGTGTTTTCTGTGGAATGAATTTTCCACCTTTTAAACCTTCCCTAGTCTTCCACGAACATTTCTAGACCAAGATAAGATAAATCCGTTTAGCCGTTCTCGAGTTTTGGCGAGACTAACGAACAACAATTGATTTTTATACATATCGCACCTTTAAAAGTGAACGGTTACTAAACAAAAGTATCCAATTTTACAAGAGAACAAAAAAACGAAGATAGATGCATCATTTTGCTGTATAACTTGCAAATCAGACGAATGAAAAACTTGTTTTCGGGATCAATATGATGCTTTTCATTCATGTCATGGAATGCAATATAAACTTTTCTCTCACGTTGATTGAATAATTATTTTTGACAACTTTTGAATTTTATAATAACACTTTACCACGATTTTTTTGTTCAATTTAAGAGATTCCAATGAAATCGCAACGTAAAAAACTCACCTAAACAAAAATATATCAATAATCCAATGAGTTGAACCATGAATAGGCAATCGAACATTTAATTGGTTATTTTTCTGGTGTTTTTTTCTTCTACCGATTTGGAAATCCACATCGAAAACATACGATATACAAGGCATCAGACAGAGAATTCTTCCCTACAGTTGCACAGATGAATAGGCGAGATAATCAAGTGCGTCAAGTGCGATAACTGAATGAATTCAACTGTCTTACTGCAATAATCTAGTCTTGTCTCTCTCTTATCGCAGTATGGTAGGGAACCCGCACGTATAGAATTTTTAATTTGTCAGGCTGCCCGTAATACTCGATACAAGTATTTACTGTTGCCTACCATACTGAATGAATTACGCTCCTCTAAACGATGAGAGAGACAAGACTAGAATAATGAAGTAAGACAACTGAATTCAGTGTGTTACAGCAAGTGATTGTCTCGACTATTCATCTGTGCAACTGGAGGGAAGAATTCTCTGTCTGATGCATTGTACATATACAGGTTTGGAAATTCACATCTGAAATATACGATATACAATGCATCAGACAGAGAATTCTTCCCTCCAGTTGCACAGATGAATAGTCGAGACAATCACGTGCTGTAACACACTGAATTCCGTTGTCTTACTTCAAAATTCTAGTCTTGTCTCTCTCTTATCGTTTAGAGAAGCGTAATTCTTTAGTATGGTAGGCAACAGTAAATACTTGAATCGAGTATTACGGGCAGCCTGACAAATTAAAAATTCTATACGTGTAGTGCGGGTTCCCTGCCATACTGCGATAAGAGAGAGACAAACTAGATTATTGCAGTAAGACAGTTGAATTCATTCAGTTATCGCACTTGATTATCTCGCCTATTCATCTGTGCAACTGGAGGGAAGAATTCTCTGTCTGATGCCTTGTATATCGTATGTTTTCGATGTGGATTTCCAAATCGGTAGAAGAAAAAAACACCAGAAAAATAACCAATTAAATGTAAATTTCCAAATCTGTATAGTATATTTCAGATGTGAATTTCCAAACCTGTATATACAATAAAAACATCTGGATAATTTTTTTTACCAAAATTGTGGAGAAATATGAATGAATTGGAGTTATTTTTCGATTTTATAGTATATCAAGTTACAGAACAACTCTCAAAAAAAAGATCTATTAAAGAAGATAAAATAATCACAACTTTCAACAATATGAAGAACAAACCAATGTCAATTGTTCACCAATTACCTATTGGTTTGAAATGTTGTTATAAAAAGATAATGCACACGTCTGTGGAGTTTTATTATTATCAATCAAAGTTTTCAAATCTCTGTGGCTAAACAAAATATGACTGTTTGCCCAATTATAATAGGCTAAGCGAAAAACCTAATTTCTTTGTGATGCAGCTAGGTTTAATTCAAATAAACACACTTTTCTCTTAAATTTTCGTCACCACTCACCACTCTACAACATGCGCAGTGCAATTGGTTTAGTTATGTTTTTGCACTTAGACATTTAACTTGAAAATGACATAAAAAAATACTTAAAAAAATTTTATTATAGAAATGTACTGATTTTCTTAGTGAATCCGCAATAGTACAAGAACTAACACATTGAAGTATAATTTTTTTCAATGAGCTAACACGCAAGGGTATTAGCTACAAAACAACACCTACATAATTTCTGTAAGTTACATAATTTGAGAGTTAATGCTGTTCGATCATGACGACTACGCGAGCGCCCCAAACTTTTTTTGTTGCCACAAAAGACAAATCTAACGCTATTTTCCATTTTCCAGAATCATCCCAAGCTGCCAAATACGGCGGATGTTTCACAGCAGACACCACAGTGCTCACCTCCGACGGGATCACTAAAAAACTGCCAGACCTAGAGATCGGCGAGAAGATCCTCTCCCTGGATCCATCCACATTCCAGTTGACGTACAGCGAAGTCCTCTTGTTCCTTCATTTCAACCCAGAAGAGAGCAGGCAGTTCGTCAAGATCACTCTGGAATCCGGGAAAACACTGACAGTGACGCCAACACACTTAGTGTTAACCGGTAGTTTGAAAACTAACAGGATAGTTTACGCTGACGATTTAAGACCTAGTGATATACTTTTAACTAGTGACTCAAAAAATAGACTTCGAGAAGATGTTATAGTTGAAATTGAACAAGTTTACAGAAAAGGTGTTTATGCGCCGTTGACAGCTGCTGGTACAGTGATGGTAAATGAGGTTTTGGCTTCTTGTTACGCTGTTGTAAATAGTCAAGCTTTAGCCCACTTTGCCTATGGGCCTTTAAGGCTTATTCATAACATGAAGGAAAGTCTGATTAATTTGTGGTTCATAGTTAGTAGGCCCATAACCCATTGGAGTGCTCCACCTAGGTCGTTGAGTAAACCTACGGTAGGGGTTCACTGGTATGGGAAGATATTGTATACCCTTGTTGATATATTCTATCCTAGGATTCTTCAGTGACACTGATAGTGAAAATATTGAGGAACCTGCTTATGAGCCCTTTCAGTTTGTAGATTTACTGAAAATCAAGATTTAACTTTATTATATTTTAAAAGATTGAGTAGAAAACAAAACCACAGTGATGGTATTACAGATATTTATAGTGGAACTTTCCTAGAACGGAAGCGCTGAATTCGCAAAAAAAATTCGTTATAAAGAAATTTCGTTATACAGAAAATATGTTTCTATAGTCGGCAATGTCGCGGTCGACTTCACTGATAAATTTAAGTTTATCATTCAAACTTAAGCACTTCCTTTCAGACATTTTCGTACAATTTTCACACTAGCGTAATGGTTAGTTTGAAACAAAACAGCCAGGGGTGTATTTAAAACTGTTTCAGAAGGATCTCTCTGCCCGCCGTAATTATTTAGTTTAAGGTCGGGATTTATTACCTACGTCCGGAAAAATTTCGGAAAAACCCCACCCTTATACCTTCTTACCAATACCCATTCAAAGAGTGATGTTCTTTGAATATTTCGTTATAGAGAGAATTAACTTCGTTTTAGAGGGTGTGTTAAACATAGAATTTAGATTCAAGGTGCAATTTCTTTTACACGAAATTCGTTATACAGAGAAATTCGTTATACAGACTTTCTTCATGAGGAAGTTCCACTGTATTTTGAAAGATTGAGTAGAAAACAAAACCACAATGATGGTGGAACTTCCCTATAACGAACGTATGTAGGTATAACGAATTTCTCTGTATAACGAATTTCGTACAAGACACCCTGAATCCAAATATAATGTTGAAAACACCCTCTAAAACGAAGTAGATTCTCTCTATAACGAAATATTCAAAGAACATCACTCTTTGAATGGGTATTGGTAAGAAGGTATAAAGGTGGTTTTTTTCCGAAATTTTTTCGGGCGTACCTTCGTAATAAATCTCGACTTTAAATCATTACGGCGGGCAGAGAGATCCTTCTGAAACAGTTTTAAATACACCCCTGGCTGTTAGGTTTCAATCTCACCATTACGCTAGTGTGAAAGTTGTGCGAAAATGTCTAAAAGCAAGTGCTTAAGTTTGAATGATAAACTTAAATTTATCAGTGAAGTCGACCGCGACATTGCTGGCTATAGGAACACATTTTTTGTATAACGAAATTTCTCTATTACGAATTTTTTTGCGGATTTAGCGCTTTCGTTATACAGGGTGTTCCTAAATTGAACGTACAAACGAAAGGGGGAGATTCCTCAAGTGAGTTTAAGAAAAAGAAGTCCCATAAACATGGGGTCGCAAACGTTTCGTTTTCGAGATACAGAGTGTTGAAGTTTGAATTTTTCTTCAAGTTTTTTACTCATAGTATTTATACTTCACAAGATATTCAAGTGAAATTTGGCATTGATATTACAATCGAGAGTTCCACGTGACATGGCAATTTCGATAGAAGATCTACAGGGTGATATTTTTTCTGGAACACTGCCACCTGTTCTTCTGCAGAACTTTTTTTGGTGAGCAACTGTTAATTTGAAAAAATTTAAAAAGAAGCTTTGTTCTTATACTAAACTTTTCGGTCTCTTGTAGTTTTGTCGTTTCTACCAACGATTTCGAGAAAAATCTCTCTCGAAATCCTCGTGAAAATCCAAATTATGTTGGGAAGGCCACTTTGTAAGCTGTGGTGAATGAATTCAGTGTCAGTTTTTATGGAAATTTTCCTGATCTGTAGCGATGATTCATAAAGATTCGATAAACTAGTATAATCAACACATGTTTTTAATTAAAATTTTAACACCCTGTATCTCGAAAACGAAACGTTTGCGACGCCATGTTTATGGGACTTTTTTTTCTTAAACTCACTTAAGGAATCTCCCCTTTTCGTTTGTACGTTCAATTTAGGAACACCCTGTATTTGTATGTATTTATATGAAATTTGGTTTTTCGCTTGAAAAGAAAAATAATCGTTTTCCTTCAGAATAAAGTACCACAGATAAAAATATAAATTGTTTGTACAATCAAAAGTATATCTTGTGCAGTGAAAACGTATATACCAAACTCCATATAAATATTTGCATTACTATTTCGGATATAAAGAAAGATTTTTTCAGGAAACTTCTCATCCCCTATCTCTAAAAACTTGCACATGCTATCATATTATGATCTCTAGAATTATCTTAAATTAAATCCTGATATCTGTATCCTATATAACTTCTTCTCACCGAAACATGTAAATAGTAGTCAAGTAGTCCTTTTGTGAGTTTAAGGTCCTTGAATCCACAAGAACCAACTTTTTCGAAGAAAACTGAGTGAGGGTTCTGAAATTAAGACTAAAAGGGTAATCCTAACGTGATAATTTTGTACGTAAGTAGATTTTCATAAAATATGGCCAGTGATTTTTGAACATGTTAACTATAGTTGTTTTTCATGTTGAGTATGACAAATTTTGAATGACCCCTGTATTTGATGTCGCACAGAAGTAACACAGTTTCTGACAGTGTTTCTTGAAACATGTATTTACTGTAATTTAATGTATATAATTTGTATAGTAAACTATTTGTGAAAATGTAAATTATTATTTATGAAATATATTAATATTTTCTATTTATAAATAAATATTTTATGAAGTATGTGTATTCGTGAATGTTTCTCGATCATAGCAAATTTAAATGAATTATGTGCATGAAACCAATTACTGCGAAGTTTTTTTTAATAATCGGAGAAAAAGTTGCATGAGAAAATGGGTACTTGCGTTTATAACAAAGTCAACTAGAAAGTTCAACTTTTTCTTTGTGTTAAAAGAATATCATAAATTAAAAAATGTTTGCAACAAAATATTCTAAATATCTAGATATAGGAAAAATTCATAGTTGAATTCGACTGATAAAAAAAAGCTTTTTTCACCGTTAAAAAGGAATTAACTTTTTTTACGATTAAAAAAAGTCGTTTTTATAATACCTAACGAGACAGAAAGATCACTGATGTATGCATGGAAATATTGTATTGGAAGCATTATCTTTAATAATTATATTTTAGACGATGAAAATTTACTTTCGCAGTTGTACAAAAAATGTTGTTTGTATTTCGTGCGTATAAAATTCGTGTTTCAAGGCATATTCGAGTGAATTTGAAATTGACACTCTCATGTGCCATAAAAAAACAATCATTTTACGCACTCAATACAAATATAACTGTTTTTTTATTTAGAAAATAACTCCTTTGCGTTTTAGCTCTTATTCTCCACATCTGAAACATAATAAAATTTTTTAAACGGGAAAATAGGCAACACATAGCACACTACCAGACAAAACAAACAACACACAAAACATTTATTGATCTCAAGGGTTTCCAAAAAGTATTCAGTATGAATAAAAAATTCCTTTAGCTTTTAAGAGTATCAAAATTGATACAAGAGTGATGTGAATCAATAACCTCAAAGAATTCTCCACACTTGGAAGATAATAATGGAAATTTGAAAACAGAAAAATAGGCAACACATAATACACTACCAGACAATCTTGTGTCGCGGATACTCAAGGGGAATTTTGAACCGTTACACTCTTCATACAAATAGTATAATGCGTTTTTCTATTCGCAGGCAATACAAAAAACATTTATTGATCTCAAGGATTTCCAAAAAGTGTTCAGTAAGAATAAAAAATTCCTTTAGCTTTTCAGAGTATCAAAATCGATAAAAGAGTGATGTGAATCAATAAACTCAAAGAATTCTCCACACTTGGAAGATAATAATGGAAATTCAGAAACAGAAACATAGGCAACACATAATACACTACCAGACAATCCTATGTTGCGAATACTCAAGGGGAATTTTGAACCGTTACACTCTTTATACAAATAGTATAGTGCGTTTTTCTATTCGTAGGCAACACACAAAACATTTATTGATCTCAAGGATTTCCAAAAAGTATTCAGTAAGAATAAAAAATTCCTTCAGCTTTTCAGAGTATCAAAATCGATACAACAGTGATGTGAATCAATAAACTCAAAGAATTCTCCACACTTTGGAGATAATAATGGAAATTTGAAAACAGAAAAATAGGCAACACATAATACACTACCAGACAATCTTGTGTTGCGGATACTCAAGGGGAATTTTGAACCGTTACACTCTTCATACAAATAGTATAATGCGTTTTTCTGTTCGCAGGCAACACACAAAACATTTATTGATCTCAAGGATTTCCAAAAAGTGTTCAGTAAGAATAAAAAATTCCTTTAGCTTTTCAGAGTATCAAAATCGATACAACAGTGATGTGAATCAATAAACTCAAAGAATTCTCCACACTTGGAAGATAATAATGGAAATTTAAAAACAGAAAAATAGGCAACACATAATACACTGCCAGACAATCTTGTGTTGCGGATACTCAAGGGGAATTTTAAACCGTTACACTCTTTTACTGTATTCGTTTTGCGGTATTTCGAGCTCCTGAGCTGTACCAGTGCTTGTGCGCAGCCAATGGGAAGCCGTATTTCGAGCTTTTGAGTTACTCAGGAGCACGAAATATCTCAAAACGAATAGGCTATTTATTCAAAGGTATAATAGGTTTTTTAATTTGGAGGCAACACACAATACGTAGATAGGATATACGAACAAGAAATACTTTGGGATAATATCAAAATATTTATTTCTGAAGAAAGCTCTTGATTTGATTTATTTCTAATACTTCATAAATGGCTTTTAACTCCAGAAAATTTCAATTAACTAGGACATTCTTTTCGAAAGTTTTACAGACATTTCGACAAACGATGGCACTCAGTTTTCATAGGAACAAGCGTGTAAAAAAAACGTATTTTGTGAATTCCCTCCTGGAGTTCAAAAAACATAAGACTAATTCAGGTGATGTGAATAATAGTGAATTGATTTGAGAAAGAGATCTATATTATTCCTTAAAAAAACATTGATTCGATAATACATCTGCAGACAAAATTAATTTTTATCTACTTAAGTAGGAATGATAATCAGATTTCAAATATTTTGTTTCAATCTTGAACTTCTCCTCCTTTTAGGACTACCTTGATTCGAAGTTAACGACTTCCTTTTAGGATTATCATATTTAGTTTCTAATGAAGATAATAAATCTATAAATCTATTACAGCATCGTTGTTGGATTTCATCTGCATTCTTCTCCAAATCATGCACTAAAATAAAAAATTCAATGCTTCATCTGAATTACATGAAAGTATTCCATAAACCATTGAAGAAAACTATTAAATTAAATTATTACCACTTACTTTGATCCTCTGTAATTTCATCTTTTTCTCTCTGATACTTTTGATGCCTTTGTTTTTTCTTTCTAAGTGGTTCATTGAAAAATTGATCGTATCTATCTACTTCCCCTCTGTCAACCATACCGCTGACAATTTGAATGATTCTGGGCTCGCTTTCAGGCCTCCCAAATGGAATGAAATCCATCATTTTAGTCATATTGCCTTTACTCATTTCATAAGCTTGTTTAATATCTTTATATTCCGTATCAGACCCTATGTATTCTTTCTCATAATTCTCTATCTCCTTAATGCTTATTTTTTTGAAAATGTTTCTCCAATAGTCCATCCAGTTGCATTCTACGTCTTCATCTTCATTGAACTCTCCACCGCTATCATATACCTTACGTCTTTGTTCATTCTGCAAAATGAAGTGAATCCTTCCAAGAACTTTGAATTTTTCGTTAGCAATGAGCTTTTCACTTTCGTTAACTCTATCAGGATGTACGATCAGTGAAAGTTGGTGATAAGCCTTTTTAACTGCAATGTTAAAAGGAAGACTACAATTTCTGTGAGTCCTGGTAAGTAAATTAATTATTATACTCACTTTCTTTTTGTGTAGCTGTTTTTGGTATTTTCAAAATTTCATAAAAGTCGGTGCTTCCAAAGTATTTCCTACAGGTTTCTTTAAAATTACGCATTTTATTTAAATAGTAAACAAAGATTTTTATTTATAAACAAATCGATTTGTGACAGTTTAAATGGCGGGAAATTTGACGTATGAAACTCAAGATTCCACAGAATCCGAGTAATATATCGATTCTGTGCTAAAAGTATGGACTGCGTTCAAATTATATTCACAATAAACTTTAGATATTTCTTAGGGGTGCTTTTGGAATTATGGCACCTTTAAATAATGTTCTAGTAAACTCATTGCACAGAAATACTTCTATAATTTTATAAAGAATTTTTATACAGGTACATGAGATAAATGAACAATACTGGAACATATTTTATATTTAAAGTAATAAATACAAATCAGATAATTATTCTCTATGAATAAGGACATAAAAAGCTAAGCAGGCCAGTACACCAATCTGAAATGAAAAATAAATCGTTAACATTTCTATATTGATTTTATACTTGTTTAATGAGGAAATATATATCGTTTATCATTATACAGATCCTTCATTCTTATCAGACATTGTATATTCGCAAGATTTAACGCAACTGGCTGAATAAATGATAGATTACGAATAATAGAGTGTTGTCTCTCCTATATCGTATGTTTCCGATGTGAATTTCCGAACCTGTATAATACTCGAAAGGAAACGGTAGCTGAATCATTCCTTAACTAGTAGGTACTATATTCACCTTGAAATTAGGATATTCATTCATCATTATGGTCACCATTCCAACATATGGTAAAAATCCACGAGCTCTTCCAACAACATCGTCTTTAGTTAACCACAGTTGACCAGGTGCATACAGCCCTCTATCATCAACACTATTATTGTCACCTTTAGTAAGGAACTTGATTGTCCCATTCTCCCTATAATAAATGGAACAGATCGTTTATGGTCCAACAAAATGATAATTTATCATACTTCTCGTGCAATTTCAAAACCCTATGAACTATTGGAATGTCTCTTCCTTCAACTTTGAATACAACTATTTCTCCAACGCGAACTGGCTCTTCGGGATAATTGGTTAAAAATAATAAGTCTCCTCTGTGGAATGCTGGCTCCATACTACCAGATAATACTACAACTATTGGGCTTTCGCTTCCAGTCACTACCATTAGACCTTTCCATATCATAAGTGCCGATGATACTATCATACCAAAACTTAAAACTTGGTATAAAAACTGAAAATTTCAATGAAATATGTGAGCGCAATCCATGGCTATTTTGCAGTCATACCTGTCTTTTATTCATACGTTTAACATCATCAAATAAAGAGGACACTACTTCCATTTTGTTAATTGTTGATTAATTTAAATTTCAATATGAAATAAACCCTTTTCTCATGAAAAATTCAAAGTTGAATTTACGTACGTATCCCATATACACGTCAACCAATGATATTCCAACCAGTTTGATAAATGACACTACTATAGTTGTCAATATTCTAAAGGGGGTCCTAGACGACGTACACTATAGTCGTTGATTTTTCTATGACTATAGTTTTGTACACTATCGCCATTCTACGCAAAAAAATTGTTGTTTGAACGATGCTAAGAGATGTCATTGTCTGAAGACAATTTCATTTAAATTTTTAAATTTTGAAATGGTTCAATTAATTCAAATGCTTATTTGCCTTGTTTATGAGAGTTCTGTGCTTGACGCTTGAGGCTTAGGGGTCGTTTATACTGGCCCGTAACTTATGCCCTTAACTTATGCCCTTAAATTATGAATGAAAAACTTCTATTTAAAGGAATAAGTTAAAGTTCGAGTATAAACCATAGCACGAAATTTCTATGTTTCAACTCTTAGGGTAAGGGAAAAGTTAAAGTTATGGGCCAGTATAAACGACCCCTTATCGATTTTTTTTACCTCCATGATTTCGAAATTTTGACATTTTCAGACAGAACATAATTCTATTCGTTTTGAGATATTTCGTGCTCCTGAGTAACTCAAAAGCGGGGGGTGAAACGGCTAGTGCTAAGTTGGAAACACGACCACTCAGACATACGTCCTCCCACCCGGCCCTGTCATGGCGGCCGTAGCGACATTGACAGCGATTATAGACAAGCGTATGTCTCAGATAAGTGGGGTGGCTGACAGATTTGACATTTTGACAATTTAGCAGAGATTCATATGCAGCCATTTTCATTGTTTGAGTTCGAGAAATGATTGAAATTTGAAATGAATGTTTTATTGCGAAAGTGATTAATGATTTTGGGTAAAATAAAGTGTTGTGATTCAAGTTATTATTTCTGTTTCTGCAGGGATCTTGTAAGATAAGATGCATTTTCTTTCCAGCAGGTATGTTTTTCTTTGTTTTCAGTATCAAGTTGAAAATCTTTTTTTGCAATATACAGAGACTCTTCTGCAATATATATTCGTTTTATTCAAATATTTAACTGATAATTCTGAAATTAATTTTGTGAAAACAACAATTGGCAAGTAATCTACTCTGAAAAGATAGATTCAAAAATAATGAACTAATATACATATTTATTTAACTTTTCATATTGTGAGACTTAATAATTGAATGATACGTTTTGCTCTTTTCAGTAAGAAGTGTTACTGCCTGCCCCGATCCAGGTTTTGAATGTTCCGACTGCAGATCTTTCTTACCCTTCTCAGTTGAAGCAGTGTTATTGTGAAGTGAAAATAGTGATCATAACTGTGGAATAATGGACAATTCAAATATCCTTATCTATAATTTTCTGTTTCATTGAACCCCGTAGGTTTTTAAAAAATCAAATTGATTTCATTTTATTTAAAAAACTATGATCCGAATCGTAAGAATTCACATTTGCTGCAATTATCAATCGCTCACAGTGTTATTGTAAAGTGAAACTAGTTAACTTATGTGAACAATAATGACCGTATAACTTTTTCGAATATCTTTTACACTCTCATTCAAGATAATTTTATCATTTTGTTGAAAATCAAATCACTGAAATTGTAAACTCACTATGTGTGGGTGGTTACAAGAATTCGGTCTTTTTTAATCATGCATGGTCTTTGGTTTGTTAAGAAGCAAGTAAATTTGATTTCTTTTAAAATAACATCTAAATTATAGTCACGTTGGTGAGTCATTTACCATTGACCATCATTATATTATGTATTTTTTAATTAATAGAATGTTTGAATATTTAATAATTGGAAACTGTAAAAATAATATAAATAAAGTTATTATTATTAAAAACTGTATTAGTTTCAATAAATATTTTTTCTGTTCCGAATTTTTTAAAAAAAGATGATGTTGTTTCTCTCTCTCTCTCTCTCATTTTCGAGGAATGCTGAACACAGAATATCATTAAATAATCAATCGACCACAAAATAGTAGTTGACAAGCTTCGAAATCCGGACGACAGCGGACACCCCCTAGAAATGGAATCGTCTCCACCCGGCTCCAATATGGCGGCTATATTGGAGTTTCTGTGGTTTAAATGTCATCCGTGTTGCCAGGATTTAGTAGGCAGGTATCACTTCTTATATTGTATGTTCTGAGCTCGAAATACGGCTTGCCATTAGGGATGGCTGATACCATATTTTATCGGTAACAGTTCCGGACTGTTACTGTGACAGAGACATACCTGTTACAAATACCTGTTCCAAAATACTAGTTGTTCCTGGTAGCAGGTCCAGCTTTCGATCTCAATGTTCCACGAACCCTTAGAAATACCAACGAGTACCTGAGTAACTGTTATCCCAAAATTGTGCCTAAGCCTTATGTAACAGTCAGTATTACTGTGACTGTTCCGATATTTCTCGAGTATATTAGAAATACTCTGAAAGTCGTACATTTGTATTTTCTTCTGTATTTTTAAACAGTGAAATTTGTGTAATTTAATGTCTCAAATAATATTTTTTTTTAGATTATTCATGCCACAGACCTGAAAAATTCAAATCGGTAATTCGGTAGCTCTTAAATTCTGTCTTGTGTTCATTGTTTACAATAATTATACTTTTTATTTCGAATTCTTGATCAACGAGCCGAACCAAGTTGTTTTAGATCATTTTCCGCCAAATATCGTATTTTACTATGCTTATTTTATTCGAAAAATAAATATTTTGAAAATTACCACATAGCTGATAAAAGATTGATATTACTCCGAAAATACGAACTGATTTCTTCATTATCGTCATATTCGTCACATCACAGTTAATATAACTGATATTTAAAATAAAAATTTGGGATGATTGAAAAAATACTCGTTCTCGTGAACTGAGCCATTCACTATGAGTAATCCTAACGCCGTAACACGTCCCTCTACAATAATACTTGTATTCAGTAGTTGGAACAGATCATGGGGAAAAACTACCTGTTCTATGGAACAGATATTCTTCAAATATGCTGCGTAACAACTGTAACTTGTAGTCTGTTACTGTTACTTTTGGAACTGGTATTTTTTGAAATCCATACTTGTTCCAACTGTTCCACGACCGATACCTGTTACAAATACCTGTTACGTAAATACTCGACCATCCCTACTTGCCATTGGCTGCGCACAAGTACTGGAACAGCTCAGGAGCACGAAACTCCACAAAACGAATACCGTATTAGTTTATTTATCTATGACATAAATATTTTGGGATATTAAATTCTAACCTGCATTATTTTTTAATTTCGATCAAAAATTACACATATTCATTTATATTTTATCTTCGGATTATGCCTATAATGAATACCGAATATGCTGTCGGTAAATGCAATACAATGTGTCCTGTAGATGAAATGATGATGTCAGTATAAATTACTGTGTTGTAAAAGAGATATTATTTTATTTATTTTCTAGGAGGCAGAGGGAAAATTTACTACATGTATTCGAAATGGTCCCAGGTACAGAAAGAAATAAAAATCCCTCAGTAGACAAAGAAAGAGCTGTGAAAATGTACAATAGATCTGCTGCAGGAAAATTCATGACAAACGAGAATTATTTGAGGCCACCAGATGTATTATTGAAAACTGTGACCTATTTACTTCAAAAGTAAGAACTTTGAGCAAGTATGTTCACTTTTCATCCAACTCACTCAATGCTTTCCAATAACACTAGAATATTTTTAGTGTAATTGAAGACTCGAGATATTCATGGTTAACAAAATATGATTTTATCGCTGATAGACTGAGATCAGTTAGACAGGATATGATCATACAAAATATATCTAGAGTACATGCAATCAGCTTGTTACAACCGATGGTTAGATTCTATACATACTCCGCATACAGGTGAATATTATACACTACTGGAAAAAATTAAAGAATCAAAAAAAAATTCCAAATTTTTCGGCAATTTTCAACATGCTGTAACTTTGAGAGGAATGGTCGTACAAGGAATTTAAAAAAAGGAAATTGTAGCTCCAAGTGTCTAGTTTTTGGATTAGAACTTCAAAAATTTTAAGTTACAGTGGTGTTCGAGTAATGATAAAAAAATCAGCAACAAAAAAATTCTCAAAATTTTACCACTTATTTTTTTTTGGCTACGAGCGTGGAAATTTTATTTTTGCATAATCGTTATAATGATAGGATACTTTGTTAATTCAGCTTTAATTTATTTTTTTATTGACCTCAATACGTCCACTTCTCGCCGAGATATCGGTCTTCAAATGGAAAAGGATCCATTTGTCTTTGATTATCGATTTCTCAGCAACCAATGATCGCACAGAAAATTGAAGGAGGGTTTCAAGACCTTAAATGAACTTCCATTAATGAACAACCATTGCTTATTCATAGAAAATTTTTTTCTTCATGTCGCATCAACATAAAAATTTAACAAAAAAAGGGCTTTTGGTGGTTTCTTGGAAAATCTACCGCTGGATCGAAAATGTTGAGGAAACCAATAATGTTAAGTGTGACTTTCACAGTTCAATATGTTTATAAAAACCTTATGAAGAACCAATCCCGCGAGCGGTTTTTTTGTTTGACTCGATTGAATTTTTGATAAAAATAAGGATCACGTTTTTTGCTCTGAGAAGCTCATAATCTTTAAGAGAGGCAAAAAGAATTTTCTCGAGCTTTTTCCACATTTTAATTGCAGATAGTACATAAATTTCAAAAAAAAGAAAAATAAAATAAACTAACAAATAAAATTTTTATTAAATTAATAACAGGTATTGCCACCCTTGTTTTCAATAACGGCTCTCAAACGTTCAGCCATGTTAATGCATTTGAAGACCGATATCTCGGCGAGAAGTGGACGTATTGGGGTCAATAAAAAAATAAATTAAAGCTGAATTAACAGAGCATCCCATCATTATAACGATTATGCAAAAATAAAATTTCCACGCTCATAGACAAGAAAAAAATAGTGGTTAAATTTTGAGAATTTTTTTGTTGCTGATTTTTCTATCATTACTCGAAAACCACTGTAACTTAAAATTTTCGAAGTTCTAATCCAAAAACTAGACACTTAGAGCTACAATTTCCTTTTTTTAAATTCCTTGTAGGACCATTCCTCTCAAAGTTACGGCATGTTGAAAATTGCCGAAAAATTTGGAATTTTTTTTGATCCTTTAATTTTTTCCAGTAGTGTATGTGTATGTATTCGGATATGGTTGTAAATCGTTTCTTCAATTTCAGATTATGTGAAGAGCATATACACAACTTCGATCCACATTTGAACAAAAAAACACTTCAGGAGTGTTTGAACAATTTATTGATTTTGTATGATCAACTTGAAGAGCTTCCTTCATCTTCAGATTATGATACACATATGTTTGAACAAATGAACGAATCGAGACCGTTTTTTGAAGCTTTGAATATCATCTTGAACTTGGGTAATGAAGAGCCACTATTGAGAATATTGAACCTACCTAAGAGGTGGAGGTAAATTACTTTTCTGTGTTAACTTCGCTGAACTACATGAATTTGTAGTTCAGTTCTTATTAGATGCTTTGTTTCAGAACTCCAATTGTTGAGACTTCTACGATGGTTGCTATTAATTATATGAGAAAAAATTTTGTGAAATTATGCAAACACGTAAATGATTTTACTCCTCTACTTTCGGGGGTATTTGTACTACACTTACCTGAAATTAGAAGGTAAGTTTATCGAATGCTAATCGTTTACGTAATCTAGATTTGAATATTTGTTACTAGCAGACCCAACAGACGTTGTTCTGTATGCACAAAAATTCATTAAATTCGATCCAGCCTTTTAGTTGCAGAGTAGATAAATAACCTGAATAACGACTACAGCGCCATCTGTTGACCTGATTTGTGATCATAATCATACGGGCATCGGCAATCCAAAATACATCCTTCACACTTCGGTACCTTCTCCTACCCTCCTAGTGCCTACCTCGGAGACGCATTTTGGTGCGATTTCATCTTCAACCTGCCATATCTTTTGATGTATCCATCATAATTGAATGATGTGAAAGGCAATTTCGTTCTAAATTAAATACTGGGGATGAACGACGTATTTAATTGGATAAGGATCAATAGCGCATTCATAAAAAAATACTCCCAAATAATGCATAATTTTGAGAAACATTTGGATACCTTTAAAAGGTAATACCAAGTAAACCTTGAAATATAGATATATGCTATCGCGGACTTTTTTGTAGAACTATTGAAGAGGTACCCTACATTTCAGTCATACATTGTTTCCATGTACGTCTTACGGTTTTTGCAGCGCACCTGAAAATAGCTGATCATGGCTGATTTTGGTACTCATTTATTATCATTGAAGTTATAGTAGGTTTCCTTAATTTTCTCGGGTGAAAAGTATAGCCTATGTTACTCAGGGATATTGTAGCTTTCTAAGGGTGAAAGAATTATTGAAATCGGTCTAGTAGCTTATGAGTTAACTCGTATCAACGCCACAAACATACAAATCTTTCCTCTTTATAATATTGGTATAGATAACTGTATTTTTAATCAAGTTTATATTGCAGGGAAACATTGCAAATGATGTCAGTAGCTTATAGCAGTAAAAACTTGAGATTTCCAATGACAGATCTGAAAAAGTTACTGCTTTACGAATCTGAAGATGATCTGTTGAATGATTGTAAATGCTGCGGAATTGATACCAAGGAAGAATTTGTGCATTTTGATAAGAATTCATTCAAACTGGAGATGCAAAAGGTGAATTCTTGCATTTTCACGTACAGGGTGTACCGTAATTAGACCGACAAACTTCTAATGGACATTATAGATCATATTTTAGACAGATTCGACCCAAATCATATAATGCAAAATTGCTTCGTTAAGGAGCTAGTGCCCTTTGAAGATGACGTCCTGTCCACACTTTTTGCCACATATTCTCCAAACCGAGTCACATAAAGTGCTGAAAGTTTACACATTGGCCAATATCAAAAATACGCATCGATTTGATTGAGTGTATTTCTTTCATGTCAAGCACAATCGTATCATTTTCGAAGGGTATTTTTAGTTGAAACTTTTTTAACTTTCATTATTTCGCAAGATTCACATGATATTCATTAACTCGGATGTTTTTTCTTGAAAAAAGATGCTCTTGTATAATTACGCCCAGATGCACCATTTCTGAAAAAAATAGATTTGTAATTTTCTCTATTTTCACTAAGTACTCAATGTTCACTTTTGTTTTGAATTTAATGGTGCATCTGGGCGTTATTATGCAAGAGCATCTTTTCTCAAGAAAAAACATCAGAGTTTATGAATATGATGTAAATCTCGCGAAATAATGAAAATTAAAAAAGTTTCAACTAAAAATACCGTTCGCCCCTCCCCAAATGATACGATTGTACTTGACATGAAAGAAATGCACTCAATGTAATCCATGCGTATTTTTAATATTAGCCAATGTGTAAACTTTCAGCACTTTATGTGACTCCGTTTTGCGAATATGTGGCAAAAAGTGTGGACAGGACGTCATCTTCAAAGGGCACTAGCTCCTTAACGAAGCAATTTTGCATTATATGATTTGGGTCGAATCTGTCTAAAATACGATCTATAATGTCCACTAGAAGTTTGTCGGTCTAATTACGGGACACCCTGTATACAAGACAAGTGTTCATTTATATGTTTCAGGTGCCTCCTAGAAAAATGATTTCTTTGAATGAAAGATTTAAAAAATTTAATGAATCCTCAATGTTGATGTTTGGAGATGATTCAACAATTCAATTAACTGTAGGAATAAAAAACATTAATATTTGATGAATAAAGAGTGATATTTATTGTTTATTTAAATCTGTGTATTAACAAAAATTGACATCCCTTTCAATATTACAAATTCACATAATATTCAGTAATACTGAGACTGTTTGTTGAATGGAAGCAATATTAATAAACCAGTTCCAATTTCCAATACTTCCAATGCAAACTGAATCCAACAAAGGCTATATTCAAGTCTCAATATCTTTGTCTGCAAGAATATTAGAAACATTATACCAGCTCCTGAGGGAATTGTCAGCAGTAATGATATAAAAACTGTCCATTCTGAAAAAAAATTCAAATGTACTCTTCACTTAAAAACGTATATTTTCACTTACTCTTTTCTGTCAAGTTTCCTCTACGTGCTAGTATAATCCTAAATATTTCTATAATACAAATGAAGGTAAGGATACTTATATCAGTTTGAAATCTCTCCAAATCATTGTTTCTGTTGAAGTATTTTATTGCGAACATAAATACTTCACAGCATGCAAAGAAGGCGAAGTAATAAGAATTCAAATATAATAAAACTTCGAATATTAAAGGTATGTTCATCATCTTATGATGGGAATATCAGTTACTCTGTTGACTTGTTTATGCTCTAATGGTATTTGTTTGTATTCACACTTGTTGCTGTGTTACTGGGTTATTATAAGGAATTGCAGATCAAGGCGATCTTTCAGTTCAAGCTTTGTCCAAGAAAACTTTCTGATATATTTCTGACGAATTAGTAATTGCTTCGGAACAAATTGTTTTTTTTTCGCGAAAAAGGAAAAAATCTATATTTATGGAAAAAGATTCTTTGAAGATGAAGAGAAAACAATGGAAAAGGTGATATTTGACTCGGTATTTCAATTTTATGTTTTATTTCTCATAAGATATCAAATAAAATTGATAATTAATAATAAATTTGAATTTATTTTGGAATTGGACGGTCATAGAAATTGAGGCAAACATAGAATTAATTAAATCAAGTTCAATGGTGCCAACATAGATAAATCTATGAATGCCAAGCACAGTAAAAGAAGAAGAAAACATTGGTATATAATTTATATTAATTAGTAGATTAGATGGATGCACATAGCTTTGAATATTTTGGCACAAGTTATATTCTAATTTCTGTTCTTAATTCACTTGTATTTATTATCACAAAATAACGAAAGGTTATAATTGTATTCATAGAATATTATATTATTGTAGGGTTTGGAGTGTTGGCAACATTGAAAAGTTGTTTTCTCTGTGATTGTTTATGACAGTTCTTTTGAGGTTATCTGCGCTTCTCTCTTTCATTTAGGTGTTTGAACTTTCAAGATGAAGTGAGTAATTTTTTGAATTTTATCGATAATTATATTAGGAATCCGTTGTCAAATTCAATATATTATGAAATATTCTAAATATCAAAGGCAGATTATACCTTAACCATGTGATATTTTTCAGGATTGGACTCTGCGCTTACAGCGGGTATAAAATTTACCCTGGCCATGGCAAAACCTTGGTTAAAATTGATGGAAAGGTAAATATATCAGTCGAATTAGACTAGATTTGTTGAAACAAACATTTTCCTTGCCTGATGTATCGCTTATTTACCTCTGGTTTTTGTAGAACTACACTTTCCTGAACTCCAAATGTGAAAGGGCACATTTAATGAGGAGAAACCCTCGTAAAGTTACATGGACTGTACTTTACAGAAGGAAACACAAGAAAGGCCAAGAAGAAGAGACAGCCAAAAAAAGGACAAGGAGGACACAAAAATTCCAAAGAGCTATAGTCGGAGCTTCTCTTAATGATATTATGGCTAAGAGGAATCAAAGACCTGAAGTTCGTAAGGCACAGAGAGAACAAGCCATTAGGTATGTTGATCCTAATACTTTGTTTTAATTGTTTTCATGTCAGTAAACGTGTTTTCTGTTTGATGCACTTTTTGGTTAACGTTTATCTTTTAAGTAAGAGTTGAAGATAGCTTTCACATTTTCTCAGTACTTTGACTCTATTATAGTATTCGTTCTGAAGAGTTCCGTGCTCCTGAGCTTTTCAGTGCTTGTGTGCAACCAATAGCAACCCTATTTCGAGCTTTTGAGTTACTCGAGAGCACGAATCTCTTCAAAACGAATAGGCTATATGACTAGATGAAAGAATCAAACAATGATTCACAAAGTTGTGTATTGTTTTCAAATGAAAAAGGATCATTTGTTCAATGGAAATTTCAGTAAGTGATTGTAAGTTAGTTAACCCAATGAAGGAAGTTCATAAGTGTGACCAACTGTTTAAAATGCACGGAAAATCTCTTCCCTTTTCAATGCAATATCGACTTTTTTGTGATAGGTTGAATCTAAATGAACATTTACTGTAAATATTAGATGTTATGAACGATGATTTCAATGAATTTTTTATTCTTATGTTTTCAAAGCATTCCTACTTTAAAAGGTGATTTTGTTTAGGCTCTAACCTAAATTTCTTTCATTGATAACATTAACCCATAATAACCTAGTGTTACACATATGTAACGCAAATTTCGCTGGCAAATCTATTTAATTTCTCAGTAACTGTAGCTATTAGCCGATAGATATCTTTGCTCACACCATTTGTGTAGTCTACTGTAAAATGAAATTGACAAGTGTCTTTCATTCATCGCGTTTTTCGTATACAACAAGTTGTTTTAACAGGTGTTACTTTCAATTACATAGAAAAATGGAACCACGTTCAGAGTTAGTATTATTTTTATAAAAATTACTCAAGATATAATTACGGAAGCAGGTTCAATGTATTGCTATTGAATATATAATTGAAATCAACCGAAAGTTTGTCTGGAAAAAATCACCACGTTCTCGTTAATCGACTGCAAAAATTACTGTTACATATATGTAACGCTAGGATGAAGTGAAGGCATTTTCTGAAGATTTGTTCCGTAGTTTGTTTTCATGACGAAGATTATCGATTCAATTTCCTCACGAAAAAATACGTTTATCTTCACGATTGTGGCTCTGAAATATGCTGAAAGTTTAAACCTCATTGTTTTATTTATAATTTTTCGACCTATTTGAGGGCAAAAACACACGAGTAAGTACTGCTGATGAAATTGTCTATGGAAAATCCACTGCACCTTTGGTGACGATGTTGAGGGAATTAGATAAGATAAGATAAGATAATATTTATTTCAGATAAAAGTTACAATGTTACTAAAGTAATCTTTGAAATGAAATTACGTCAAAAAAGAAAAATCAAAAGTACAGAATCTGCTATCCAGCTGTATTATCCTTCCAATCTTTAGCCGCGTTGAAAAATTCTTCAACATTATAGGGTTCTATGTTGAGCAGCATCTTGTGTATTTGTTTCTTATAATTCTTTAGTCTAGTTTCATTCTTTATTGTGTCTGGCATTATGTTGAAATATTTTATACATTTGTATTTGGGTCCTTTCTCTGTAGATGTTCTTCTGTGAATTGGATATTTTAGATTTGTTTTCCTTGTGTTATATATGTTGGATGAGTTCAATTCAAAAAGGTTCTTGTTTTTGAATACAAAAATCAGACATTCCTGTATGTGCATTGCTGTGATAGTCAAAATTCCATTTTCTCTAAATTTTCCTCTGCATGATTCTCTGTATCCCAGATTGAGAATAATTCGGAGTGCTCTTTTCTGGAGGATGGATATTTGCATTGATTTAGAAGCATGGCCATAAAACATGATTCCATACCTTGCTTTCGACTCAAATACCGCATGATAGATGGTTTTCATGGAGAAGTTATCCAGATATCTCGCCAGTACACTTAAAGAGTAGCAGACTGAGGCCAGGCTGCTTCCCAGGTTTGAAATATGTTCCTCCCACCTCAGTGTATCATCCACGTAAATTCCTAAAAACTTCGTGAATGAAGTTAGTTCTTGTGTTCTTGCTGTCATCATAACCTCCTTTGGGGTCTCAAAAGTTGAATGTGTAGACTTGAACAGTATTGCATTAGTTTTCCCTTCATTCATATGCAGTTTATTTTTTAAAAACCATTCTTTGATGTTTTCCACCACTTCTGATGTCCTCTGTATCAATTCATTATATTCTTTTGCTTTGATAAGAATATTTGTGTCATCTGCATAATTTGTCAAGGATGTGAAGTTCTTATTCCTGATACAATCTTCAATATCATTGAGATAGATAATGAATAATAGTGGCCCCAAAATACTTCCTTGTGGTACTCCTAGTTTCAGTTCTTCAGCATCTGATAAAGCTTGCCCTTCAGGTTTCTCTATGTAAACGTATTGTTTTCTATTGTGTAGATATGAATTTATCAGATCAGATGACTTGTCTCTCACCCCAAGTTGTTCCATTTTATGCACTAGATGTTGATGTGATAGGCTATCAAAAGCTTTTGATAGGTCTAGGAAAATGCCCATGGTCAGATCTTTTTCTTCAAATGCCTCCACTATCTCTACTATGAAATCATAAATGGCAGTATTTGTTGATTTTCCTTTAATATAGGCATGTTGTGAGGATGCTAATATATCTTTCTCCAAGAGAAATTCCAGAAGTTGATCTGCAATTATCAATTCAAATATTTTCGAAAAGGATGGTAATATACTAACCGGCCTATAATTAGACATTTCATTAGCATCTCCTTTCTTATAAATCGGTATTACCTTTGCTTCTTTTAATTGCTGTGGGAATATTCCATAGGTTAGCATATTGTTGATAATATATGTAAGTGGTTGAAGTATTAAGTCTATGGAGCTCTTGATAACTCTATTAGAAATACCATCTATGCCACAACTATCTTTATTTTTTAACTTGGAACAAGCCAATAGCACCTCATTCTCAGTTATTTGTCTGAAGATAAGTTTTTCAGTTACACGTTCAATATTATGTGTGAAAGGAACATCCCTCATTCTGTTTATGAGTTCTAATGCCGCTGTAGAGAAATGATGATTGAAATCACTTGCTATTTGTTTTGGATTTCCCTCTAACCGTATTGACTCTCTGCTTTCCACTCCTTTGATATCCTTCACACATTGCCATAGACTTTTGCTTTTATTATCTGAAGTAAGTATTTTTTCTTTGTATACTTGGCATTTCTGTTTTCTCAAGATAGAGACATATTCCCTTTTCACTTTTTTGTAATCCTCATTATAGCTTTGATTGAAAGTCTTGAGGGTATAAAGTATGTCAAGCTTTTTCTTACAATTAATCTGCTCCTCATTAGGTTTCATTTTCAATAGTTTCTTTGTATTGTGTGCCTTATCAATTTTTTTCAAT
Source organism: Propylea japonica (assembly GCA_013421045.1). Taxonomy (NCBI): domain Eukaryota; kingdom Metazoa; phylum Arthropoda; class Insecta; order Coleoptera; family Coccinellidae; genus Propylea; species Propylea japonica. Next base: position 20,510,363 of record CM024244.1, read on the forward strand.
GGACAAGCATATTTGAAGTGTTCTGTGTAGCTTTCCAAAAAGAGTTCCATTGCTCATCGACATTTTCTTGTGGAATTTCCCAAATTCCATCCCACTTTTCTTCTTTAAGTTCTTCTTTGAGGACTGACAGTGTATACTCATTTACAACTCTTTTATATATGTAATTCCGACTTATTTCAGTAAAGTAATGGTTTGGGTGGTATTATGATCTCACATATGGTTTGGAAATGTCCCCGCTTCATATTCTGTATAATTCGTCAAGATGTTATCGATACAAGTTTTTGTAGTTGCTGTAATTCTTGTAGGTTCCATAATCGTTGGAGTTACACCATATGAGTACAAGAGTTGTTTGAATATTTGTGTATTGCTGTGATTTTGATTCAGCATGTTTATGTTGAAATCACCCGTTATAATAATTTTCTTGTTTCCACTCAATAAATTACCTCAATATGAAAAACATATGCCATATAAATTGTTTACAGATAATTTATTTACCAGCTCAACATTACTACGTGATATGCGAGATTCTGATATCTTCGTCACAGGGACAATCGTTTGCCAAAAAGATTCCACTGCCTGGAAAACAAAGTTTGCGCAAGAAACCTAGAAGTGAACATTACTCCATTTTGTCGGGAATAATCTTTTTTCGATGGATTGACAATAATATATTCACCGTAGCGTCGACTTGTTTTGGAGTCCAACCAATCTCGTCTGTAAGAAGATTTTGTCGCATTGAAAAAAAAAATGGTTTGAGTTTCGCGCCCTAGCCTAATTAGAAAATATAATAACTCAATGGGAGGCACGGATTTGATGGATCAAATCGTGGCCAGGTTCCTCCTTCTTCACGGCTAAAATACAAAAGAAAATTTACCAAAACAATCACAAAGACAGCCTCTGATGTTTGTGTGATGTTATCAAATATTTGAACTCATATTCACCTAGCGTTACATATATGTAACACCATTTTTTTCAAAAACCGTACATTTTTCAACCAGAAAATGAGTTGATTTTGTCTTGTATATTATAATAAAGTGTTTTCATTGGATTCAAACATATTTTTTCTGAAAAAATTGAAATTCAGGTTATTAAGGGTTAAGAATAAAAAATAAATTAAAATCTTCACAAGCGTCTGTGTCATCTGATATTTAAGAATAATAGTTCATGAAACTTAGTCTGTTTATCTATACTTCTATACTAATATTATAAAGAGGAAAGATTTGTATGTTTGTGGGTTTGTGGCGTTGATACGAGTTAACTCATAAGCTACTAGACCAATTTCAATAATTCTTTCACCCTTAGAATGCTACACTATTCCTGAGTAACATAGGCTATACTTTTCACCCGAGAAAATTAAGGAAACCTAGTATAACTTCAATGATGAAAAATATGAATACCAAAAGCAGCTATTTTCAGGTGCGCTGCAAAAACCGTAAGACGTACATGGAAACAATGTATGACGGAAATGTACCTCTCCAATAGTTCTACAAAAAAGTCCGTGATAGCATATATCTATCTTTCAAGGTTTACTCGGTATTACCTTTTAAAGGTATCAAAATGTTTCTCAAAATTATGCATTATTTGGGAGTATTTTTTATGAATACGCTATTGATCTTTATCCAATTAAATACGTCGTTCATACCCAGTATTTAGTTTAGAACGAAATTGCCATTTACATCATTCAATTATGATGAATACATCAAAAGATATGGCAGGTTGAAGATGAAATCGCACCAAAATGCGTCTCCGAGGTAGGCACTAAGCGGGTAGGAGAAGGTACCGAATAGATGTATGAATGTATTTTGGATTGCCTGATGCCCGTATGTTTATGATCACAAATCAGATCAACAGATCGCACTGTAGTCATTATTTAGGTTATTCATCTACTCTGCAACTAAACGGCTGGATAGAATTAAATGAATTTTTGTGTATACAGAACAACGTCTGTTGGGTCTGCTAGTATTGTAATAAAAAAGAAAGTGATTTTCGATGGTTTTTAAGCAGTTTGCTACTCTTTTGGTACTTGTTTATTAACAAGATCAATTTAGGAAAAGATATTCTAAATGTTTATTGCTTACGGATCCGTTTGGAAGCCTCAGATCTTTAATGACGGTTGATATATTTAATTCGCCATTTTTTCAGTGATTTCATTGTCATTTTGATAAACCTACTGAAGGATTACTCTTTTGAGATGTTGTTTTGGATGTTATAACTTTCTTTAGCATACCGGTTTAAAAATTGTTATCTTGAATTCATACTTTTTCTCTTTCTATTCACTAATGGAATTTTATGTATTTCAGGGCGGCAAAGGAGCAGAAGAAAACACAGAAAGCCTCCAAAAAGGCCGCTGCACCCCCTAAAGCTAAAGCTGCCCCCAAGCAGAAAGCTGCTAAGAATGTTGCAAAGGCTGCCCCACGTGTGGGAGGAAAACGATAAATATTTAAGTGACTAAATAAAATCTTGTGTTAAAAAATCTTGTTTTCGTTGAAGACCTTCATGGGTCTCATCCCTATTATTATCAACCTTAATGAGGCCTGACTTTTAGAGGAAATGGAAGAGCTTCAGATAAGTTCCCATAGAATGAGGTATAGGCAAGAACCTGACAACCGCAACATTTGAATTCATTCATAAGTCACATTGCATTTACTTAATTCTTATCTTCAGTTAAAAAAAATTATTTCATGTTTCGTTGTAAATAAATCTGTTTCTGTTCATCTGATCAGTATAATTGATACCTCATTTAATTCTCTACAAAAGGCTTATTGACCACTTTTTTCTATAACCAATCGTTTTCAAAATATATTGAATAAACTTGGAAGGAGATGAAAAATGACATTTTTTCATCTTTTAATGAAAATAAATCGCTCTCTGTTCATCCGATCAGAATGATTGATACCTCAATTTATAGGTAATTTAATTCTCTAAAAACGCCTTATTGACCACCATTTTCCATAACCTACCGTTTTCAAAATATATCGAATAAACTTGGAGGAGATGAAAAATTACATTTTTTCATATTTGAATGAAAATAAATCGGTCTCTGTTCGTCCGATCAGAATGATTGATACCTCATTTTATAGGTGAATTAATTCTCTACAAACGCCCTTTTGACCACTTCTTTCCATAACCTACCGTTTTCAAAATATATTGAATAAACTTGGTAGAAGATGGAAAATTACATTTTTTCATCTTTAAATGAAAATAAATCGGTCTCTATTCATCCAGTCAGAACGATTGATACCTCATTTTATAGGTAAATTAATCCTCTACAAACGCCTTTCTGAGCACTTTTGTCTATAACCTACCGTTTTCAAAATATATCGAATAAACTTGGGAGGAGATGGAAAATGACATTTTTTCACCTACTAATGGGAATGAATCGGTCTCTGTTCATCCGATCAGAATGATTGATACCTCATATTATAGGTAATTCAATTCTCTACAAACGCCCTATTGACCACTTTTTTCCATAACCTACCGTTTAGAAAATATATCGAATAAACTTGGGAGGAGATGGAAAATGACATTTTTTCACCTACTAATGTAAATAAATCGGTCTCTGTTCATCCGATCAGAATGATTTTGATACCTCATATTATAGGTAATTCAATTCTCTACAAACGCCCTATTGACCATTTTTTTCCATAACCTACGGTTTTGAAAATATATCGAATAAACTTGGGAGGAGATGGAAAATGATATTTTTTCACCTACTTATGGAAATAAATCGGTCTCTGTTCATCCGATCAGAATGATTGATACCTCATATTGTTGGTAATTCAATTCTCTACAAACGCACTATTGACCACTTTTTTCCATAACCTACCGTTTTGAAAATATATCGAATAAACTTGGGAGGAGATGGAAAATGACATTCTTTCACCTACTAATGGCAATAAATCAGTCTCTGTTCATCCGATCAGAATGATTGATACCTCATATTGTTGGTAATTCAATTCTCTACAAACGCACTATTGACCACTTTTTTCCATAACCTACCGTTTTGAAAATATATCGAATAAACTTGGGAGGAGATGGAAAATGACATTCTTTCACCTACTAATGGCAATAAATCAGTCTCTGTTCATCCGATCAGAATGATTGATAATATTGTTGGTAATTCAATTCTCTACAAACGCACTATTGACCACTTTTTTCCATAACCTACGGTTTTGAAAATATATCGAATAAACTTGGGAGGAGATGGAAAATGATATTTTTTCACCTACTTATGGAAATAAATCGGTCTCTGTTCATCCGATCAGAATGATTGATACCTCATATTGTTGGTAATTCAATTCTCTACAAACGCCCTATTGACCACTTTTTTCCATAACCTACGGTTTTGAAAATATATCGAATAAACTTGGGAGGAGATGGAAAATGACATTTTTCACCTACTAATGGAAATAAATCGGTCTCTGTTCATCCGATCAGAATGATTGATACCTCATATTATAGGTAATTAAATTCTCTACAAACGCCCTATTGACCACTTTCTTCCATAACCTACCGTTTTGAAAATATATCGAATAAACTTGGGAGGAGATGGAAAATTACATTTTTTCATCTTTTAATGAAAATAAATCGGTCTCTGTTCATCCGATCCGAATGATTGATACCTCATTTCATAGGTAATTTAATTCTCTACAAACGCCCTATCGACCACCTTTTTCCATAAGCTACAGTTTTCAAAATATATAGAATAAACTTGGTTGCAGATGGAAAATTACATTTTTTCATCTTTTGAAAATATATCGAATAAACATGGGAGGAGATGGAAAATGACATTTTTTCACCTACTACCTAATGGAAATAAATCGGTCTCTGTTCATCCGATCAGAATGATTGATACCTCATATTATAGGTAATTCAATTCTCTACAAACGCCCTATTGACCACCTTTTTCCATAAGCTACAGTTTTCAAAATATATCGAATAAACTTGGTTGCAGATGGAAAATTACATTTTTTCATCTTTTAATGAAAATAAAAAAATCCATGGCACAAAAATACTACGTAGTCTCGCAGGAAATTTGTATTTAGGTATTAACTTTCAAACTTCGACAGTTTCAGGCAATTCAGCTGTAGGACTGAAATCTCCGCTACTCTTCAGAGAATTCTCCTCACTTTCATCTGGCAACTGCATCAATTTATGATGTATAGATTTACTTCCGGCATCTCCAGAAGCCTGATCCCATTCTGAAGCAACCTGCTGCAGCATTTGCAGACTCTGCACACTGTTCTTCACCCTATTCAATTCCATAGTACACATGCTTTCAACTTCCAGCAACTTTTTCTTGTAATTTTCGATTTCCATGTCTCTTCGACACGTGGTCAGGGTAAAATGGCGGTACCGGAAGTCGCCATGTTTGATTGGAATGTTTTCATCGCTAAGGGTTCCACTGCATATCCGTTTTAGAGCATCAAATGAGTCCTCCCATTTGGCGTTGCAAAAATATAAAGCTTGAGACATAAAATTGTTTTGGGAATTGATTACTTGTTCGATTTCTTGTCGCCATAATTCTTTCTCGTTCTTGAGCTGTTCCTTGAGTCCAGATATCAAGAGGGTAAGGGAGGCCATCCTCTTTTTTATCTCGGACTGACTTTTGGCTATTAATTCCTCGTTTATAGCAATATCTAGCTCAGAATCGGATTCTTCGTTCAGTAGATCATCTGGGATATCTTCATCGTCCTTAAACTCTGATGAGGAGATTTCATTATCCATTTCGTAGGAATAATCATCGTTATCGTCCATTTTAAGTGTGTTTACAAAAAGTTTTTTCTGAAAGAATTATGGGGTGTCAGAAATTGACACCATTTTGAGTTCATAGAAAAGATGAAAAGAAGGTATAGTTCGTTTACGGAAGTTTGAGCGCATAGTAGGCGTTTGTTCATTCATCTGAAGTTGGCAGTATTTGCTGGCATAACGTAAAATAAAGTCAACGTTGCCGAATGTACCTGGCCTCGTCCGACGAGCTTGGGAGTTATCAGAGAACTCTGTGCAATATTGCAGGAAAATAGGAAAAAATTATGAAATTTTTGTCAATGATTAGAAATGAATCTTTGTCATGGTCTTTTCGAATATAATTCCACGTGAACGTGGGGTCATGTGATTGTGATCCAAATTGAAGTTTGGAATATCGAGTTTTCGGAAAAATGCTATTTGAACGGTGAAATTCTAAACGCTTGCAGATATGGATTCGAAAGTATATTTTCTGATTCAGCTACCCCGAAAACCTATAAAAACGTACCAAATTTAATAAAGTCCGTCATACTTTTCAAATAAATTCAGTTTATAGATTTTGCATTTTTCATTTTCGAGTTGCGTTCAAGAGCGCCTGCGTAATACAGTTTGCTTCGGATCGATGAATTTTCAACATCAATCGAATTATTAGACCTAGCTTAATAATTATCAGCAATAACCGTTCATGTAGATCCCACAGAATTTTTGCAAAATGCTGAAATATAGCGTTTTAGGGGGGTCAACCCCTTAGGCATTTTTCTTCCAAAATTTCGAAATTTCAGATGACCATTTTATGTGTTTATATTGAAGGGGACTACGAACTGGAAAAGAATATTATGCAATTCCCTTTTCATTCCAGCTGTTAACGGAAATTATGAAAGTTTGAAATATCGAGTTTTAGAAAAAATGCCATTTGAACGGTGAAATTCTAAACGCTGGCAGATATCGATTCGAAAGTATTTTTTTCTGATTCAGCTACCCCGAAAACCTATGAAAACGTACCAAATTTAATAAAGTCTGCCATACTTTTCAAATAAATTCAGTTTATAGATTTTGCATTTTTCATTTTCGAGTTGCGTTCAAGAGCGCCTGCGTAATACAGTTTGCTTCGGATCGATGAATTTTCAACATCAATCGAATCATTAGACCTAGCTCAATAATTATCAGTAATAACCGTGTTTTAGGGGGGGTCAACCCCTTAGGCATTTTTCGTCCAAAATTTCGAAATTTTAGATCACCATTTTATGTGCTTATATTGAAGGAGACTACGTACTGAAAAAGAATATGCAACTCCTTTTTCATTTCGGCTGTTCTAACGGAAATTATGAAAGTTTGAAGTATCGAGTTTTGGAAAAAATGCCAATTGAGCGGTGAAATTCTGAACGCTTGCAGATATCGATTCGAAAGGATTTTTTTCTGATTCAGCTACCCCGAAAACCTATAAAAACGTATCGAATTTAATAAAGTCCGCCATACTTTTAAAATAAATTCAGTTTATAGATTTTGCATTTTTCATTTTCGAGTTGTGTTCAAGAGCGCCTGCGTAATACAGTTTACTTCGGATCGATGAATTTTCAACATTAATCCAATCATTAGACCTAGCTTAACAATTATCAGTAATAACCGTGTATGTAGATTCCACAGAATTTTTGCAAAATGCTTAAATATAGCGTTTTAGGGGGGTCAACCCCTTAGGCATTTTTCGTCCAAAATTTCGAAATTTTAGATGACCATTTTATGTGCTTATATTGAAGTGGACTACGTACTGAAAAAGAAAATGCAACTCCTTTTTCATTCCGGCTGTTCTAACGGAAATTATGAAAGTTTGAAATACCTATCGAGTTTTGGAAAAAATGCCATTTGAACGGTGAAATTCTAAACGCTTGCAGATATCGATTCGAAAGAATTTTTTTCTAATTTAGCTACCTCGGAAACATATCAAAACATACCAAGTTTAATAAATTCCGCCATACTTTTTAAATTATTTCAGTTTCTAGATTTTGTATTTTTCATTATCGAAGACAAGTTGTCGAAGACAAAATGAAAAATGCAAAATCTAGAATAAATATAGGGGCGGCAAAATTTCAAAATTTCTGAATAAGAATGAAACACTTATAATAACATATCTATTGTTCTTATATTGTTGTAATGAATTCCAGGAGTACAAAAGTAAAATTATAAGAAAATTATCATAAAATGTAAAATTTATCCATGTTATTCATCAGCCTTATGACTATCTGTTGGGGTTTCTTCCCCTTTCATTTCTGCTAATTTTAGAACTGATTTGCTGATACTTTTTCTTGATGTATACTGGTGATTTCTGAATTTTCTTATGTCTTTTCTGTTTTCATCAACTATAGAATTCACATAGTCCTTGACATCTGATGAACTATCTGGCATTAAACGAGCTATCAATCCTGTTACCATAAATACGGCATGCTAAAAGTGAAAACGCAAAAATATTGTTAGTAAATAGTTTGAACAATTCAATTCAAGTCGTTTCGCCTAATATGAAGCCTGAAAATTGTATTAGTTGTTATATTTAAGATCTTTGATTCGTAAACGTGAACGTCTTCTCACTTCTCAGCATTTTTGGACTTTTTAAACTGTGATCAGAATGATATTTTGCGCCAAATAGTAACTATTGATGCAGTGGCGGCTCGTGGGTGAAAAAAGAGGTGAGGAGCTAAACAAGCAGAAAAATCTAGAATAACATCTTTTTTATGTAAACTCACCTATTTTTTGTATATCAGGTCCAACCTTCGGTCCTTTAAACTAGAAAATTTGTCCGTAATGTCTTCATAAAATGGTTGTTTATTTGTTAGTTGAATTAAAAGTTCTTTTTGAATGGAAATATTGGCCAAAGAGGAAAGCCTTTGTTGAGATACAGAATTTCTTAAATAACCAATTGTATTCCGAAAACCAAGATGATTTGAAATTAATATTATATGATTTGCCATTTTTCATTTCTTTTCTTGTAGAAATTTTCAAGTTAACAGTAGGCCGACCTTCATTTAAGATGTCCTTTTTGTCTTCGTCTTTCCAACGATGAAACGGAGTTTCTATTCAACTGCACACAAGGTCATTAATGGGGTTCATTTTTAATATCGAAGCCGAAGCACTTAAAGTAAACAACGGTCAGACGTTCTCACTGGAACGACACAGTTAGAGGCGACGCGCGGACAGTAAAACACCGACGAACGTAACAGGTGCAGACTGCAGAGGGTTACTGGAGCTCTTCACTTCACTACAGCGAGAAAACGTAATAGAAAGCCCCGGTGACGTCACCCGTTACCATAGCAACGCAGTCTGCTTGAGCGATCGAGGTGCAAGTTCCGTGACAAACCTCTTCACTCGATGCGGCAAGCGACAAGATATTTATAATGAGTTTCGTGATTCGATAATAATCTCGATAATAAACGTCTCCTGAGTTCTGACATGGAGCTAATGAAACGATTAAATTATTGTATAAATAGTGAATAATAATTATCATCCTCAAAGAACATTTTAGGTGACCCTGACCCTAGGAATTTTTAGGTGAAGAGCCACTTCACTCCCTTCACCTGAAAAGCCGCCACTGTATTGATGAACCGCTACAAACCAGAATCAAAGAATTAGCAAAATAATAAGCAGGACTGGGTGGAATCGCTTCAAAGCGTGCAATGACTCAACCATCGGCCTGGAAGGCATTAGATTTTTTGGGTTCTAGAGGTAAATTCTCCATCGAATACTTGGAAAAGTGAAAATCAATCAATAGCGGCTGATACTGTGCATTATTAGATAGATTGAAACCCGAAATCTCAAAAAACGGCCGAGAAAAAACACTTCTTTCAGTAAGACAATGCACCAGCTCACAAATCAATAAAAACGATGGCAAAAATTCATGAAATTCACCTCAATTTGCTTCCTCATCCTACGTATTCTCCAGATTTAGCCCCTAGCGATTATTATCTGTTTCCAAACTTGAAGAGTTTGGTTTCAGGTAAAGAAATTTGAAACGAATGAAGAGATCAAATGGAAAACTGAAGCCTATTTTGGGGACATTGACATATCTTACTATTCAAAAGGCATGGCCATGTTGGATAATCTTTGGACTCAGTGTGTCCAGCTACAAGGGGACTATGTTGAAGATTAAATACTAATTTTAACAAATATCGTTTGTTTCTTTGTTAGGCTCACTATTTATTGAACGCCCTAGTATCTATTTCACTGACTCTTCAAGACTCATTTGTTGACCTACCAAATAAATGAGAATCAGCATCCAACCAAAGGATTGATATTCATGGAGATCCACATGTTCCTTATATTTTTTCGGATGTTCTGGGGGAAATCTGTTTCCAGGAAAATAGCAAACACTGGAGTTATATTTTTCCAGTAGTGTTTTATCCTCTATTGACTCAAAGTCGTCCATTGAGAAGGCTGGAACATTTCATATAGGTATAGTATAAGTATTGAGGGAAGAAAAATATTAGGTAGGTAAATACTTAGGTGTTTACCTGAGAATCTTTTGTTCATATACGCCGTGATATTGTTTTTAACTTGAGACATGTAAAAGTGCATCTTTGCAAAATCCTTCGTCATTAAAGCTATGATAGCCTGCAAATAAATCTTGTATTCAAACAACATACAGGTTCGGAAATTCACATCGGAAACATAATACACTGCGCAAAAAAATTAACGTACATTATGGAAATCTCAAATTTATTCTATAACTGAGGGTGTTCTCAATCATAATTATTTTTATCAGAATTATGCATGCATATAGTTCGTTCACGAAAGGTTGAGCCGTCGGTTGGCCATGGAAATTTGACATATTCCACTGTGTACATTAAAATTTTAGGTTAAATTTTTATTTTCTTGTCAGATTGATACGCAATGTTGTCAATATTGCATAGAGTTGTCTAATAACTCGCGAGCTCGTCAGACGAGGCCGGGTACATTCGGCAACGTTGACTTTATTTTACTTTATGTCAGCAAATACTGCCAACTTTAGATGAATAAAGAAACGCCTACTATGTGCTCAACCTTTCGTGAACGGACTATATGTTATCCACTGTGAACGTTTTTCTTCAATACAGATGTTTTTTCCCAGCAGAAATAAAAAAGATGAGATTATCAGATTTTGAATGTATTGGGTCAATTCTGAAATCAGTTGTTCCCGATCAATTCTAGTGATCAATAGTTTTTTTTTTCGTTTGATTTTCTACACTTGATCGCTATGCAACGCGAAACACGCAAATTGACCCAAGAGAAATGTGCCCAAGCGGTAGTTTTGCGAGAAGAAGGGAGGACATACACAGGAATTGCAGAAAGGTTTGGGTTTTCCATACAAGTGTGTCCAGAATGTTGCAGCGATTCAGGGAGACAGATATGAATGTCCGAAGACCTGGACAGGGTAGACCACGGGTAACAACTGCCATTCAAGAACGTTACTTGAGAGTTTCTTGGTTGAGACAACGATGCGCGCACGATGGGGTCCAGAAAAACGAAATTTTCATCAATGTATGGGGCAAATGGCACTACATGCTCTTCAAGAAAGTTCCTTATGTACCTATCAGCATTCAGAGCTCCATTATCAACGACCACTAGGTCTGTGCGAGCAGACAAAGATATTCCCCCCCATACCATAATCGATCCTCCCCCGAAACCAGTAGTATTCAGGAAATTGCACTGAGCATTTCTTTCATGTGGACGTCTGTATACAAGAGAACCTCCATCAAAATGGCACTCATCTGTGAAGAGAACGCTTTCCCAATCAGCCTCTTCCCAATGAATATGAGCTTTATCGCAAAATCCAAACGCGCTCTTCGATGGGCCTGGGTAAGAGATGAGCCTCTTGTCGCGACAGTTGTCCTTAAATCATATTCTCTGAGGCGATTTCTTATTGTCTGAGTGCTAATTTGCACCACATGAGTTTGCTCAAGCTGATTTTGAAGAACCGTTGTCTCAACGAAGAAACTCTCAAGTAACGTTATTGAATGGCACTTGTTACCCGTGGTCTACCCTGTCCTGGTCTTCGGACATTCATACCTGTCTCTCTGAATCGCTGCAACATTATGTACGGCAGAATTCTCTCTCTGATGCATTGAATTTCGTATGTTTTCAATGTGAATTTCCAAACCTGTATACGAACTTACATTCACGGTTACGCCGAACCAGGTCAAAGCTTGAAGTATGAAATAGAACATTTCGATTCCCTCAACTTTCCTAGGTATTGGTCGTCTGTAGAAATGTATATAAGCATGGGAATACAGTTTCATCTCCAAAACATTGACTATAGTTGTTAAGATAGGAGTGAATGGACATACTGAAGTGAAAAAAAGTACTAGCCCATGACGAAGAACTGAAAAAATCGATTTTCCATTTTATTTGAGTATTATTTTCAACTAAAAATAAAGGGTTTTCCAATAAGAGGTGTTATTTTGATATTCAAAGAAAAACACCATTTTTCAAAATAAATGATCGGATGTTTATTTCATTACAAAGAAGAGGCTATGCCGTTAATAGTGGAAAATAACATCAGGCAAATGACCACCACGATCACGCTTACAGGACCATATCTTTTCAATGAAATTTTCCATAACCAAATCGCAAAGTGGCTGTGTCCTCGATAGATTCATGAATTCCATCTTTGAGGTCTTGAATCAACGCTGGGCTATTGGAGTAGACCTTATCTTTCTCGTGGCCCCAAAAAAAGAAGTCACAAGGTGTTAAATTACAAGATCTCGGTGGCCAATTGTGATCATCTCTTCGAGAGATAACACGGTCCGGAAACTTTTCTCGCAAAAGATCAATGGTTTCGTTGCGTCTTGTTGAAAGTAAACGTTGTCCAGAGCAATACTATCCAATTTCGACCATGAAAAATCATTAATCATCTCTCGATAGCGCAATCCATTCACCGTAACTGTTGCTCCAGCCTCATTCTCGAAAAATTAAGGTCCAATGACTCCGCCGGACCATAAACCGCACCAAATAGTCACACGTTGAGGATAGAGAGGCTTTTCAACAACAACTCTTGGGTTTTCCGAGCTCCAGATGAGACGATTTTGCTTGTTGACGAAGCCACCGAGGTGGAAATTTTCATGCATTTCAACGACCCAATCAGAAAAGACACGACGTTGTTGATTAACTGAACTTTATAAGCCTAAAGACCCAAATCTTTATGCAAAATACGGTGTAATGACGTTTGTGGAAAGTCTAATTCCAAAGAACGACGAGGAATCGACAAATGTAGGTTTTCATCAACACTTTCGGCTACAGTAGCAATATTCTCGACTGTTCTTGAGCGACGTGCACGGGTTTTATTCTTCACATCACTAACTTGTCCTAACAGCTCGAATTTTTTCACAAATTTCTTTATTGCGGTCCGACAAGGTGCTTCACGACGACCCAAAAATGTTCGAGTTTTACGAACCGTCTCTGCCAAATTTTCACCATTTTTTTAGTGAATCATAATAATTTCAATGCGTGAATCGTTCCATTTTAATCAAGGGCGTAAATTCCACTTGTCAAATGTTAAAAAATGACAGCTTCAAACGTGGCATCCACCGAAATAGCGGGCTATTCAAAATACCATCTCTCATTGGAAAACCCTTTGTAATCAATTCAATCAAGCATCCCTGATTCTGAGAAATGTATATGATGTTGATTTTCCTCTTCTTTTCATTTTTATAAAATACTAGCGACCCGCCCCGGCTTCGCACGGTAATTCGATCCAAGTAAAACTGTTAAATAAAGACAGCTGCATCAAAATTTTATCATAAATTCCCTAAATTATGGCGCCTACCGGCCCTCTAAGTTAGAAAAGTGATTAAATACTAACTTGAAGTCTTAGTAACACTAATTTAAAAAAAAACATCAAAATCATTTCAGTAGCTATGGCGTCATGCGCTTCTTGACACGATCACGCTAGATTCTCGCGGGAATTAGGTACTTTCCCGCCGTAAAAAGTGGCCTCCTGTATCCGTGCCTAGGATCCTTTCTTTATATTAACCAAGTCTTATAAAATTCCGTTCAGACTTTAAGGCGTGAATGAGATAAACTTTCAAAACAAACGATTAAAAATCACTAACTTAATTAGTTTTCTGCCTACTGCCTACGCCTTAAGTACGATAGCATGAATATTAATAGCCTATATCCTTTTCTGGGTTACTATCTATCACCTAACTAAATTTCATCAAAATCCGTTCAGCCGTTTAGGCATGATAGAGCAAAACTCCCAGCAAAAACCATAAAAAAATCACTAACTCAATTCAGTTTTCTGCCTACTTCCTACCCCCTAAGTACGATGATGTGATCATTTTAATCTTATATCCGTTTTTAGGTAACCATCTATTACCTTACTAAATTTCATCAAAATCTGTTCAGTCGTTTAGACGTGAAAGAGCAAAAGTCCCAACAAAAACGAGTAAAAATCACTAATTCAATTTAGTTATCTGCCTACTGCCTACCTCCTAAGAACGATGGAGTAATAATTTATAGCCTATGACCATTTCTAGGTTATCATCTATCACCATACCAAATTTCATAAAAATCCGTTCAGCCGCTTAGGCGTGAAAGAGTAACAGACAGACAGACAGACAGAGTTACTTTCGCATTTATAATATTAGTATGGATTCATTTGTTCCATTCTATCATCGAAAAAATATTTCTGTAAACAATTTTCTGTGACCTAAACACCAATTCACTTTCATTCCTTTCTATTACTCGATCATTATTCTTCAACATAAATAGAATAGTCCATGGGCCAGCGCCTGTTTTGCCTGATGATTAATAACAATCTGAATATTTGTGAGTAGCTTCATTTTGACGAGACGCCCAACTTTTTCCTCTACGAAAATTCTCGATAGTGAGGGCCAATACAGTATGGAGGCGTCAAAAGTGTTGAATGGGTGAATGTTCAAATTTTATTACTAACAGCTACTTTACAAATTTATTATTATTATACAATTTATCACAAATTGAAAACAATAATTGTCCTACAAAAATGATGATAATGATGATAAAAGTGTCCCCCACTCCCAACATATATCAACAACTAGGTCTAAAAAAATTAATACTAACTGGCTGATTTTTTCACTGTTGCTAAGCAAATATTTCCTTTATGAATTGGTTACATTGTCCTACAAATTGAGTGGTACGATTTTCCAGTCCTACGCTCGGAAATTGTCAATTGTTAGTAATCATTTTTAATTGTGGGTTCTGTGGAACAATTTCTGAGGTAGGACTGAAAAAACGTACCACTCAATTTGTAGGACAATGTGATCAATTCATAAAGGAAATATTTGCTAAGCAACAGTGAAAAAATCAGCCGGTTAGTAATAATTTTTTCAGACCTAGTTTTTGATATATGTTAGGAGTGGAGGACACACTGATAGAATAATCATTTTTGTAGAACAATTAATGTTTTCAATTTGTAATACAATTTTTTCAAGATTTAATTTATAAAGTAGCTGTTAGTAATAAAATTTGAACATCACCCATCTAACACTTTTGAGGCCTCCATATACTGTATTAGCCCTCACTATCGAGAATTTTCGTAGAGGAAAAACTTGGGCGTCTCGTTAAATTGAAGCTACTCACAAATATTCAGATTGTTAGTAATCATTATGAAAAACAGGCGCTGGTCCATGGACTAGAAGCTTTCGTCTAACAAATAAATAATTACTTATTTCTATATATTTCTTCATAATATCATATCTGCCAAACGACTTCAGAATATAATCATTTTCCCATTGTGGTAGTGTAATATTAGACAAGCTCTTTTTTCGTTTGTACTTTTTCCATAAAACTATGCTCATTCTGAAAAAATCACGAATGAAGCTTCAGGTACTTCTGCTGTAACAATATCTGGGTAATTTTTCCCAAATGAACACATCACCTTGATTACACTCAGCTAACTTCCACGGCAGTTCTCCTGCTCCTGCCGCTACCACTTGAGCTGCCCTACGCTCCCTAAATTGACGGGTTTTCGTACGGAAGTCAAAGGACCGGCAGCGCGAGCTACTAAGTGATTTTAATAAACTAAGTTGCTGTGGACTTTCTTCGTTCGTCATTGCAAAAACTTAGTCGCGAGAGAAATGGTGCAGTAGAGTGTGAATGCTCACTGCCTTCCATACTGCCGCAGAAGTATTTCGGGAATTATTTCAGGCAGAGCGAGTGGCTGAGTGTAATTGAGGCTTAAGAAGTTAGTAACCTGAAGAAATATCTGCCCAGGCATTTGAACAAGAGGTGCTTGATTCCTAGAATGAACATAACTTGCACTGCCAAGTCAGAATTGCATTCTCCCAGATGGCAGGCATCGGCAATGTAAACCCCCACTATGTCATGTCTTACTTCGTCACCAGGATGAGTGTAAAATTTTCCCTGAAAATCAAAGTCTTCGTTAATTTTCAGGGAGTAAACTAGTTTTTGTAATGAAGGTTTCCAATAGGAGGTGTAATTTTGAATAGCCCGCTATTTCGGTAGATGTCACGTTTGAAGCTGTCATTTATTGACATTTGACAAGTAGAAACTACGCCATTAATAAAATTGAAACGATACACGCTTCAAGAACGCTTTGAAATTATTAAAATTCATTATAAAACTGTGAAAATTTGGCAGAGACGGTTCGTAAAACTCGAACATTTTTGGGTCATCGTGAAGCACCTTGTCGGAACGCAATAAAGAAATTGTTGGAAAAATTCGAGCTGTTGGGACAAGTGATGTGAAGAATACAACTAGGACCAGCGGAGTCATTGAACCTTACTTTTTCGAAAATAAGGATGGAGCAACAGTTACGGTGAATGGATTGCGCTATTGAGAGATGATTAATGATTTTTTATGGCCGAAATTGGATAGTATTGATCTCGACAACGGTTACTTTCAACAAGACGGCGCTACGTACCACACAAGCAACGAAACCATTGATCTTTTGCTGTAAAAGTTCCGGACCGTGTTATCTCTCGAAGAGGTGATTACAATTGGCCACCGAGATCTTGTGATTTCACACCTTGCGACTTCTCCCTTTGAGACACGTGAAAGAGTCTACACCAATAGCCCAGCGTCGACTCAAGACCTCAAAGATGAAATTCGTGAGATTATCGAGGACATAGGGCAGCCACTTTGCGATTTGTTTATGGAAATTTTCATTAAAAGGATATGGTCCTGTGAGCGTGGTCGTGGTGGTCATTTGCCTGATTTTATTTTCAACTATTAACGGCATAGCTTCTTCTTTACAATGAAATAAACATCCGATCAAATAACACCTCTTATTGGAAAACTCTTTATATGCCCATTCAGAGCTTTTCTCATATTACCACCTTTCATAATCTTTGAACATTGATGAGATTAGCTCCGAAGTATATGATGAGTTTGGTATTGGTTGATTTTGATGGATTATTATTATTCTCTGCTTTCATTGGTCATAATCTCACTTGCGATGTTACGCGTTAATCCATATTTGCGTATCAATAATATTGAACAAAATGTTTGACTTACATTTTTGTGACTATAGTCCGTTCACGAAAGTTTGAGCAGTCGGTTGGCTATGGAAATTTGGCATGTTTTACTGTGTATATTAAAATTTTAGGTTATGTTGTTTATTTTCTTGTCAGATTGATACGCAATGTTGTCAATATAACATAGAGTTCTCTGATAACTCAGAAGCTCGTCGCACGAGGCTGGGTACATTCGGCAACGTTGACTTTATTTTACGTTATGACAGCAAATACTGCCAACTTTAGATAAATAAACAAACGCCCACTATGCGCTCAAACTTTCGTGAACTGACTATAGTTTTCTTTTGACTATCGGACAACACTGTCAACTGTTTCGACTCACCTTAAAAAATGCAATATACAGAACCATGGTGTAATTATTAGCGAAAGCGAAGAGAAAACATTTCATCATGAACGAATTGTCATATTGTTTTTGCGTTCTTGGATTCTCCCAGTCCGTCAGAAATTTCGCAACTGCTTTGTATACCTGTAATTCTCAAGAAATTACGATTGAACATAGGTACTGTGCTGCAAAATATTTCGAAATAACTTCGTCTCTTTACCTACCGATATAAAAATGTTTTAAAAAAATCTTCGACACTATCGATATAATTAAAATTCGAACCTGAATTAAAAACAACTCAATATAATACATTGGCTAATCATTAATATTCTCACCAGATCAATTATTAAGATCACCAATACTGTAGCTAAACTTCCCACCATAGCCACAACAGTATCGAGATTTTGGTGAATAAAAGATGATGAATCATTATCATCCATCGAAATTTTGAGTTGCATCTTCATAGTAGTAACCAATATCTCCAAAGAAAACACTACACAAATCTGTAACGAAATAACAAAATAAAAGGTACACATTTTACGTAATGGTAAAAGTTAACCTAATCTTGCACAGTATTTATACAAACATTGATGATAAAAGTGAGAAGGAGCAAGTTATTAGCGTTTGAAAAAATCAATATTTTTCCCTCAACCTCTATAAAGTTAGAGCTTCAATCTAAAGGGTTTTCCAATGAGAGGTGTCATTTTGATATTCGAAGAAAAATGCCATTTTTCAATATAAATGATCGAATGCTTATTTCATTATAAAGAAGAAGCTATGTTGTTAATAGAGGAAAATAAAATAAAGCAAATGACTACCACGACCACGCTTACAGAACCATATCCTTTTAATGAAATTTTCCATAACCAAATCGCAAAGTGGCTGCCCTATGTCCTCGATAGCCTCACGAATTCCATCTTTGAGGTCTTGAATCGACGCTGGCCTATTGGCATAGACCTTCTCTTTCACGTGGCTCCAATGGAAGAAGTCGCAAGGTGTTAAATCGCAAGATCTCTGTGGAATGCCTATTTCCAAAGAACGACGAGGAATGGACAAATCAGCAAAGACTTGAGTTCTTGTGTTAACTGAACTTTATAAGCCTAAAGACTCAAAAATTTATGCAAAATACGGTGTAATGACGTTTGTGGAATGCCTTATTCCAAAGAACGACGAGGAATGAACAAACCTGGGTTTTCTTCAACACTTTGGGCTATAGCAGCAATATTTTCGGCCGTTCTTGAGCGGCCTGCACGGGTTTTATTCTTCACATCACTAAGTGTCTCAACAGCTCGAATTTTTCCACCTATTTCTTTATTGCGGTCCGACAAGGTGCTTCACGACGACCCAAAAATGTTCGAGTTTTAGTAACACTATCTGCAAAATTTTCACCATTTTTATAGCGAATTTTAATAATTTCAATGTGTTCTTGAAGCATATATCGTTTCATTTTTATTGATGGCGTAGTTTCTACTTGTTAAATGTCAAAAAAAGACAGCTTCAAACATGATATCTATACCGAAATAGCGGGCTATTCAAAATAACACCTCTTATTGGAAAACCCTCAACATCTATTTATAGCCTTTTTTCCCCAGATATCATTTTGGACGCAGTAAAACATAACTTGTCAGCCAAATCATTTGATATGTTGGTAATTTCATTCAGAATAATGTGTACATGTTGAAAGATCTCACCAATAATACAACTGAAGCTGTAGAAGTGAAGACACGTAAGGCAATATCTGGTGTAGACATTGCAGGTTCAAGTTCATGTGTAAACGGGGACGACACTAGGAGGTTTGCTTTTTTCTCGTATCCTGTCCTGAAAACGATTCGAATATACAGGATGTTCGAAGAGTATATACGAGACGTTATTTGCAGCAAAATGCGCCGAAATGAAAATCTATTAATAGGAAGATATGAGATGTTCTGCTTTGTTATTGAAAATAATTTATTTTGTGAAAACAACTTGATTCTGAATGAAGAGATGGTCCTCATTTCTTGCTAAAAATTATTCACATAAAGTTCAGATGACCGAAGATATACAGGGTCATATAGCTGTACCAGTTTTCCTCATTAGATCAGCGTTTCTATATAAATATCTATGGACCTAAAGATCCCTATTTCGTTTTCACTGGTTCAGTATGTTTTAAATATTCATCATTTATGAGCTTCTAACTTAGTCGATCCAAATGATATCTGGATCTTGGTAAAAAGCAATTACACCTCCTCAATGGCTTTCTCACAGGACACTGTCGCCTCAGGAAGCACCTGTTGAGGATGGGATTATCGGACACTGACTAGTGTAGGTTCTGTGGGGAGAAGGAAGAAACCCCCATTCACTTATTCACGGAATGCTTTGACATTGCAAGCCTAAGAAGAGAATGCCTTGGGCGAGAAACTTATAAGAGTGAAGAACTAGCCTCGTTGAAGCCTTCACAGATATTAGATTTCATTAGATCTCTGGAACTGGAAGGCAAGCTGTGAAGGGTGTGACCTGAACAGCTCTGTAAGGGGGCACAATAGACCTTGAGGTCGCAGTGGAACTAGTTGAACCTAGTTGAACAAATTATATTCTTTCTCTCAATATTCAAAAAATATTAACCTTATTTCTAAATCATTATCCAAGGAATTCAAATTCCACTTCAGTCTATACAATGTCTGCCTTTTTTTCCAAATTTCCAAGAAGATTGTACCTGCAAAAATCATTTTTAATCTTGCTCGATAGGAGTAGAAAATTCAAACAGAAAGTATTTCGAATGGCATCTATTGTTGAAATTTAATTTCCAATTACCACACCTAAAACCACTTCTCATTTTTTTGCATTTTTATATTTTTTCTCTCCAAACTATTCACTAGTGAAATTTAAATATATTGAAAAAAATTCCATTATTTTACATATACCTACTCAATCCTTTAAAATAATAGCTATAAAATGTGACACATTCACCATTTTGCGATGTATGGTTCCCCCAAGATTTTCAATAAAGACAATAAACAGAAACCAACGGAGAAAATCTTGAAGCATAATAAAGCAATTTAATAATTAATTAAATAACGATATTAAACAAGGTGTCAAAATAAAAAGAATTGGATATGTCACAATTCATAACTATTATTTAAAAGATAATCTACGTACAGTCCGTTCACGAAAGTTTGAGCCGTCGATTGGCCATGGAAATTTGGCATATTTCACTGTGTATATTAAAATTTTAGGTTATGTTATTTATTTTCTTGTCAGATTGATAAACAATGTTGTCAATATTGCATAGAGTTCTCTGATAACTCGGAAGCTCGTCGGACAAGGCCGGGTACATTCGGCAACGTTGATTTTATTTGACGTTAAGACATCAAATACTGCCAACTTCTGATAAATAAACAAACGCCTACTATCCGCTCAAACTTTTGTGAACGGACTATATAATGATAACAAGTTTTTTATACTGGGGGAATCATTTAAAAGAAAAAATATGATAGTGGAATTTTAAAAAAATATCGGGAGTTAGTTTTTTTTAGAAGCGGTCAACAGAAACAAAATTTAAACAATGGATTCTTTTCGCTGCCATTTGAAACACTTTTCGTTTAAACTTTCTACCATGTCTGAGGGTCGAAATAGTGGCTGTATTTAAGAAAAATTATAACGAAATATACTCACCCCATAAAGTGATTAATACACCCAAAATGAACATCTCTATATTGTCAAATGTTTGATTGAGTCTGAATAAAAAATCGCAGTGTGTATTCAGTTGTCTGAACCTGCAATATTTGGGATCACAGCTGGGGCACATCAGCTTATCACTAGAACAAATATATTCCCTGAAATGAGAGAGAATATCAATATCAGGTGTACCCAAATTTAGTTATTTTAGCTATATGTCACTAGTTTAATGATGGAGTTGATTACGATATTTTTCCGTCGACCTCATTATGAATTGAGAATAAATTTTTGATTGAAGTTCATTCTTATTTGGCACAAGACATACGTTTGGCATAATGAAATTTCTCTCGGGTCAAAATTCGAAACGTTAACATACACTGCGCATAAAAATTCAACGCACTTTTTGAAAAATCTCAATTTTAATGAGATTTAACTCTACATTAACTTTATAACTTATTTTTAATGTGTTCTCGGGAAGGTTTTGAACGAAACAAGACACATTAAATGGAAGAAAAAATCAGGATTTCACCGAAACTTATGTGAAAGAACAGAAATAAGCAATTTTCAAAATACTGGAATGTTGATAAGTGATTTGATACTTGGTATTTTCACCCCTTGCGTTAATTACAGCTCGGCAACGACGCGACGGTTCATACTCAAAACGAGTGATCTTAAAATGTCTGATCTAATCCTTCCCAGATTTCTCTGAGTTGGATTCCTAAGTCATTTAGAGTAGCTGGATGATTTTCTGAACTTCTCAGCCTTCTATTGAGGTTGTCCCAAACCTGCTCAATCGGATTGAGATCTGGACTTTCCATTTGAGAGACTTCAACCTCTTCAAGATACTCTTGAACGATGCGCGCACGATGGGGTCTGGCATTATCGTCCATAAAAATGAAATTTTCACCAATGTATGGGGCAAATGGCACTACATGCTCTTCAAAAATGTTCCTTTTATACCTTTCAGCATTCAGCTCCATTATCAATGACCACTAGGTCTGTGCGAGCAGTCAAAGATATTCAATCCCATACCATAATCGATCCTCCCCCGAAACCAGTTGTGACGTTGCCCCCGTCTCTACCAAACTGCGTTGCCATCGTTTACCTTCGGAAGTAGAGATCTCGGGCGCCACCTCTAGTTTAAAGTGTTGAGGACACTAGGGTACCCATAGGCGGTGTCCCATGGGGTCCGGGAGCTACTAGCCAGAGAAGGTTATGTCCAGGGGTCAGTTGTTTGTACCTAACTAAATATTCCCTAACTCTGAAAAATACTCAAATATTCCTTAGGAAAAGAAAACACACAATTATAATAACCTCTTTATTCGGTAAACGGTAAATAACGGCAGTCATCAAAATAAACCATAATATCATAAATACAATGTGAGGAAAACAGGTGAGCGGGCGGTGAGAAGGTTGAAGCGGGATGTAACATGCAGCATTATATCGGCGGTGAGAGCTCTCAGAAAAATAAGCGATGCAATATTTACAAGCGGTATTAAAAAGCGGTAATGATAGTCGAATGAAAGTGCAAGCGGAAAATTAATCAAGCAGTGGTAAATAACGGTACGGAAGCGAAGGTTCTAACATGAGCAAGTTCCTAACAAACAAAATTCCCAAAAATGACATCCTTATTTACTGGCATACCTCGGTTCACATCTACAGGCTATATTAACCATAACAGGGTTTACGGACAGGCGGTGAAAGGAAACTAGTGCGGTCCCAGGGAAAGCATATGCGCCGTTTCAAGCTAGCATACACCCACCCTAATGCTCTGAACCACGAGGCCCATGCACGCCTTTTGAAGCTAGGGCATGCACCTCGATATTCCGGAGCGGCACACGGTGAGGGAGGATAAAGGGAGGCATTTACAAGACTGCATATGGGCCGTTTCAAGCTAACATACGCGTTCTTGCACATCAGAACTCCGGGATATCATGCAGGCCGTTTCAAGCTACTACACAACCTCCGGGGGCTCAAATGATGCCAGAAGGGTACAACAAGACGGTGTATGGGCCGTTTCAAGCTAACATACAACCTCTTGAAGGTTCAGAATTTCAGGGCGTCATGCAGGCCGTTTCAAGCTACTACACAACCCCCAGAAACTCGAACGGTAGCGGAAGGGCATAACAAGACAGTATATGTGCCGTTTCAAGCTAACATACACCCTCTTGCCGATTCGGAATTGCAGGGCATCATGCAGGCCGTTTCAAGCTACTACACAACCTCTGCGAATTCGAGCGGCGGAAGGACGGGAAAATACAACAGGAGAAATACATTATAAATATCAAAGCCAGCAAATAAGAATTAAAACAATCATACCTAAACTGAACTTGCCCCTGCAGAACCCTCTGGTGGCACTTACTTCTGGACGGACTGGTCGGCTAGTACTTCTGGAGTAGTGGTCAGGAAATTGATTTTTATTCGACTGATTTATTCAGCGGAAAATCCCGCATTTTAAACCTTTTGGACACGTGTGGCCGGTAACAGTTGACTCCGCCCCACGTGTGCGGTATCGAGAAATCGCGATCTAATTTGCCGTACATCTTCAGCGCGGAGATAACAATTCCCGATTTCCGTCAACTTGAATTGAACGAAACCAAATAATGATAGAAATTATTTTGCTTCGTTACACAGTAGTACTCAGGAAGTTGCACTGATCATATCTTTTATGTGGACTTCTGTATACAAGGAAACGTCAATCACAATGGTAGAGGCAAAACTAGACTCATCTGTGAAGAGAACGCTTTCCCAATCAGCCTCTTCCCAATGAATATGCTCTATCGCAAAATCCAAACGCGCCCTTCGATGGGCTGGGGTAAGAGCTGGGCCTCTTGCCGCGACACGAGGCCTTAAATCATATTCTCTGAGACGATGTCTTATTGTCTGAGTGCTAATTTGCACCCCATGAGTTTGCTCAAGCTGATTTTGAAGAGGCAAGCGGTTGCAAACCGTTGTCTCAACGAAGAAGAAACTCTCAAGTAACGTTCTTGAATGGCAGTGGTTACCCGTGGTCCACCCTGTCCTGGTCTTCGGACATTCATACCTGCCTCCCTGAATCGCTGCAACATTCTGGAGACACTTGTATGGGAAAATCCAAAACTTTCTGCAATTCTTGTCTGTGTATGTCCACCCTTCTTCTCGCAAAACTACCGCTTGGGCACATTCCTCTTGGGCACATTCCTCTTGGGTCAAATTGCGTGGTTCGCGTTGCATAGCGATCGAGTGTAGAAGAGAACAACTGATTTCAGAATGGAGCCAATATATTCAAAATCTGATAATCTCATCTATTTTTATTCCTGCTGGGAAACAACATATGTATTGAAAAAAAAAAACGTTGAAAGTGGATAACATATGCATGCATAATTCTGATAAAAATAATTATCATTGAAAACACCTTCTGTTGTAGAATAAATTTGAGATTTCCATAATATGCGTTAATTTTTTTGCGCAGTGTATTTGAGAAAATTTAAAAAGACGATGCAATACTACCTTATGGATAGTGATGTTTTCGACTCCACAGATATTCCTATGATGTAAAGTGATAATCCTAAAATACTAGCAATGATTTGCATTTCAGTGGTAAGCTGAAGATAGGCATATAGGAACGCCATTTCTGGTCCAAAATACTTTTCGATAGCTGCCAGTGGCTGAATTTTAGCTATATTTTTGATGCCGACCCAATAATGACACAGTAGCTGAAAAGTAAATGACGTATAATGGTAGCTATTACTCACAAGGTGAAGTTTAAACCACTGAGTCAATAACAGCCATTATACGCGAGTAGCATACTGTACTTCATCCACGACTACTGAATATACAGGGTGTTCCTAAATTGAACGTACAAACAAAACGGGGAGATTCCTTAAGTGAGTTTAGGAAAAAAAGTCCCAGAAACATGGGGTCACAAACGTTAATTTTTTTGAGAAACAGGGTGTTAAAGTTTTAATCAAAAACATGTGTTCATTATTCGAGTTTATCGAATCTTTATGAATCATCGCTACAGATCAGGAATATTTCCATAAAAACTGACACTGAGTTCATTTACCACAGCTTAAAAAGTGGCCTTCCCAACATAATTTGGATTTTCACGAGGATTTCGAGAGAATCGTTCAAAATTTTTTTTCTCGAAATCGTTGGTAGATACGACAAAACTACAACAGACTGAAAAGTTTAGTATAAAAACAGAGTTTCTTTTTACATTTTTTCAAATTAACAGTTGCTAACCAAAAAAAATTCTGCAGAAGAACAGGTGGCAGTGTTCCAGAAAAAATATCACCCTGTAGATCTTCTATCGAAATTGCCATGTCACGTGGTGAGAACTCTCGAATGTAATATCTGTGCCAAATTTCAGTTGAATATCTTGTGATGTGTAGATACTATGAGAAAAACACTTGAAAAAAATTCAAACTTCAACACTCTGTATCTCGAAAACGAAACGTTTGCGACCCCATGTTTATGGGACTCACTTAAGGAATCTCCCCTTTTCGTTTGTACGTTCAATTTAGGAACACCCTGTATTTCTTGTAGATTTCAACATTTGATGACCGTATGCTATCACAAGTATGGAAAAAGTTGAGTTGACAGTTGAGGAATTTTTGGAAAACTTGTCATTGCATATTTTGCGATAAAAATTGCTTTAATTGGTGTAATAAAAGTGGATTTCGCCCTCTTTTGACGAGGTATACCCATATTTGTTACTTGGAGTACTTTAGAATACTGAAGAGGGATCAATTTGAAGAATATGATATGAAATCTAATTAATGGGTATTATTATGGATTAAACAATAGTTGTGCATAAAGAAATAATAATCAACGATCGTTCTAAACTGAAATACCCGAGATCTACTGGTTTCATTATTTAGATTCATGAATCCAATTTTCCTGATTAAATACCAAATGAACAGGGTGTCCCGGAAAATGTGGGAAATCTCTCGGATTCAGATGAAACATAAAAAATGAAGATGACACATTCCCATACTTTTTTTCCTAGCGGCCCTCCCTACGAAGATACGACCTCCTAAACGACGCCACTGGAAATCCATTTTAGTGGAATAAGTTTCAAACAACTAGATATGATTCGATGAAAATTTGATATGATTAATAGTATTGAGGACCTCTTGAATCACCGCACTCAAATTTCAGTTAGCTTGTTCAGTTTACCAGGGGCGGACTGGGTTATGTACATTTTAATGCTTACATTTTAAACACCCTGTATGACAAGGTGCTAAAAAAACAAATTTAAATACCTTGAAAATTGAGCTGATGAAAAGGTACTCTTGTTCAGTGCCGATAAAATGAACCATTTCCGAAAAAAAATAATGAAAGAAGTAAGTAATTTAAATTTATTTTATTCCTCTAAAATGGATTTCCAGTGGCGTCAGTTAGGAGGTCGTATCTTCGTAGGGAGGGATTCTAGGAAAAAAATCTATGGCAATTTGACATCTTATTTTTTTATGCTCTATCTGAATGCGAGATATTTCCCACATTTTTTAAATGAAAATTTGAAGTTGTTCTTTTCGGAAGTTATCGTGTTTAGGTCGATTGAAAGCATACCTGTCTCTCCGTTAATGGTCCGGATGAAGTCCATTCGGGTTTTCCCTCGTGCAACGGAAACGCAGCTTTAAAAACTCCGATATTCATGATTCTTTTAACTCCTTGTTCATCGACTCCTTTCCCAAACCTCACATGGGATAATAAAATGGCCGTTATGAGGATTCTTTCAGCTTGTGTCAAGGGATATTCCATGATGCTGTTGATCGGTCTGAAAAAGCAATACCTATACAGGGTGTCCCAAAACTCGACGTCAACCAGGAACCGGGTGAAAAGGTAAGTGATGCTGGTTGTCAGAAAAATATAAAAAAAAATCTAAGTTGCATGATTTTAAAATAACGGGCATTTGAAAAAACACGCAAAATTCCACACCCTGTGACAGTCTTTTCGCTCCTGTTGCCACGAATATCAACTTTTTCCAACTTTTTTTTGTTGCTGTGTAACCTTGAATAATGCTTGTCTAAACTGTTATCAAAATTTTGACACCAGCTGCTCTAGGTTTCATAAAAATAGGGCTTACTTCTCAGAAAAAAAATTCGAAATAAACAATTGCCTAGTTTCAACTGAAAGTATTGAAAATATTTTCGATTGCCTTTGAATACACTTTTTCGTTAACTGCTTCCCAGTAAAAAGATCTAATTGATTCAAGTCCGGTGAACGGGCCGGCCACGAGATTGGACCAGAACGTCCGATCCATCTTCCGGGAAAAAATGTTACCAGAAAAAAAAAATTTCAGAGAAATTTCTTCGGAAAATTTTTTTCTGGAAAAATTTTTTTCTCTGGAAATTTTTTTTTCTGGTAACATTTTTTCCCGGAAGATGGATCGGATGTTCTGGTCCAATCTCGTGGCCGGCCGGTTCACCGGACTTGAATCCATTGGACTTTTTTGCTGGGAAGCAGGTAACGAAAAAGTGTATTCAAAGGCAATCGAAAATAAATTTGAACTACGGCAGCTACAATTAAACAAGTATTATACCATTTTGGAATCCTTACTAAATGCGCCAACTTATGAAAAAACATGCCAAACCTACGTAGTACATTTTTTTTTCAATACAGTCAGTTGAAACTAGGCAATTGTTTATTTCGAATTTTTTTTCTGAGAAGTAAGCCCTATTTTTATGAAACCTAGAGCAGCTGGTATCAAAATTTTGATTACAGTTTAGACAAGCATTATTCAAGGTTACACAGCAAAGAAAACAGTTGGAAAAAGTTGATATTTGTGGCAACAGGAGCGAAAAGACTGTCACAGGGTGTGGAATTTTGCGTGTTTTTTTAAATGCCCATTATTTTAAAATTATGCAACTTAGATTTTTTCTTATATTTTTCTGACAACCCGCATTACTTCCTTTTTCACCCGGTTCCGGGTTGACGTCGAGTTTTGGGACACCCTGTATAGGGTGTTTTTGAATTGATGCGAAAGATTTAAGGGGATGATTCCTCAGAATATTTCATGAAAGAAAGTTACCTTAAATGTAGTTCCGGAAATGCATTGTTTCCAAGATACAGGGTGTTGAAGTTTTACTTAAAAACTGACTGAAAAAGTGATACGCCACTGAGATATTTTGAACTAACAATTATTTTTGAATTCTTCAATTTGTGATAAAAAAATCTCTTCTTCTTTTTTTCGTGTAGGGTGCCGTTTTCATTCAAGAAAATTAAACATCTTAACGCGTTTTTGTCGTCACATTTTGTAGAAGAGATACTGCGTCAAGGCCGAAGCCTATAAACTCTCAAGATAAACACAAAAAGTATGTATGTGAGAAAAATAGAAACAGAAACATTATAACTGATAGAGTCTATCGAGCTGGTTCTTGAAGGAATTTACACTGGGTGCATCAACAATGTGTTCGGCCAGTGAATTCCATCGGTCGAAGATTCTGTTGGATAAAAAGTTCTGCCTCTGTGACGTACGGTAGTTCTCGTGGTACAACTTGAATGGATGTCCTCGCAAGTTGTTTGTGTTGATCGTGAAGAGGCGACGGAGATCGCATCCGAAGAATCCGTGCAAGGCTCGATATGTTACTATAAGGTCCCCCCGCTCGCGGCGCTCATGAAATGGTCGGAGCCCGAACAAACGTAGTCTGTCATCGTAACAGGGGCGGGTGAGACCGTACGGAATACGTGTTGCACTTCGCTGAACCAACTCGAGCTGTTTTATTTTTTTTACATATAAACAGAGCCTCACACGAAAAAAACGCTTGAGAGATTTTTCGTCATGAATTGAACGAATAATTCAAAAATAATTGTCAGTTCAAAAAATCTCAGTGGCGTACCACTATTTCAGTCAGTTTTCAAGTAAAACTTCAACACCCTGTATCTTGGAAACAATGAATTTCCGGAACTACATTTATCGGAACTTTCTTCCATAAAATATTCTGAGGAATAATTCCCTTAAATCTTTCGCATCAATTCAGAAACACCCTGTATAAAATCATAGTGTATATTGGAATTCGAAAAAACGAAAGTTTTCAGATGTTGTAACAAAATGGCGAAAGTGCTGGTAGTCCTTTTTTATTATCATTCAGTTAATTATTCATAAATGATTTATAATCAGTTTTCGATTCATCTCGTTAATGAACTGAATTAACAAAAATATTATAATCAAACATCTCAGTTTATTGGAATTCGAAAAAATAAAAAAAAAAATGGTCTCGGATGTTGTAACAAAATGGCGAATGCGCTGGTAGTCCTTTGTTCATTATTTCAATATTTCAATAGAATTATTCTTGATTGATTTATAATGAGTTTTCAATCTATTTAACTATTAGGTTTGATTTAAACAAATATTATAATGAAACATCTGAGTTCATTGGCATTCAAAAAATTTAAAAAAAACTTTTGAAATGTTGTAACGAAATGGCGAAGGTGTCGGTCATCTGATTTATGGACTGAATTAGTACAAATACAGTGGAACTTCCCTATAACGACCGTCTGTATAACAAACTAGCAGACCCAACAGACGTTGTTCTGTATACACAAAAATTCATTCAATTCGATCCAGCCGTTTATTTGCAGAATAGATGAATAACCTCGATAACGACTACAGTGCCATTTGTTGATCTGATTTGTGATCATAAACATACGGGCATCAGGCAATCCAAAATACATTTATACATTCGTTACACTTCGGTACCTTTTCCTACCCGCCTAGTGCCTACCTCGGAGACGCATTTTGGTGCGATTTCATCTTCAACCTGCCATATCTTTTGATGTATTCATCATAATTAAATGATGTAAAAGACAATTTCGTTCTAAATTAAATACAGGATATGAACGACGTATTTAATTGGATAAGGATCAATAGCGTATTTATAAAAAAATACTTCCAAATAATGCATAATTTTGAGAAACATTCGGATACCTTTAAAAGGTGATACCGAGTAAACCTTGAAAGATAGATATATGCTTTCGCGGACTTTTTTGTAGAACTATTAAAGAGGTACATTTCCGTCAAACATTGTTTCCATGTACGTCTTACGGTTTTTGCAGCACACCTGAAAATAACTGGTCATGGCTGATTTTGGTACTCATATTTATTATCATTGAAGTTATAGTAGGTTTCCTTAATGATCTCGGGTGAAAAGTATAGCCTATGTTACTCAGGGATAGTGTTGCATTCTAAGGGTGAAATAATTATTGAAATCGGTCTAGTAGCTCATGAGTTAACTCGTATCAACGCCACAAACCCACAAACATACAAATATTTCCTCTTTATAATATTAGTATAGATTTTTTTGCGGATTTAGCGCTTTCGTTATAGGTTCCACTGTATTATAATGAAACACCTCAGACTTTTCAATCTAAAGTGTAAAGTTTGGACCACCCTGTACATTGAAGAATTTCCATTACCTGTATCTGCTAAAAACCTCGTGTTTTGGATCAGGAAGTGATAAAACTGTATGTAAGCATCGGCACCAATTAAGATATTCCTT
Source organism: Propylea japonica (assembly GCA_013421045.1). Classification (NCBI taxonomy): domain Eukaryota; kingdom Metazoa; phylum Arthropoda; class Insecta; order Coleoptera; family Coccinellidae; genus Propylea; species Propylea japonica. Next base: position 20,541,061 of record CM024244.1, read on the forward strand.
CATCTTTGGCGATTTACTTCTGTAAGTTAGTTCTATATTATGGATTTTAGCATATTCCTCCAAAATTAAACTAGGTACATGGATCTTCAAATAACAAAGATCTTCATTTTCCTATAGATGGGAAAGAAATAGAAAATATGACGATTAACAGCTCCAAAATACACTGCTCAAAAAAATTAACGCACATTCTGAAAATCTCAATTTTAACGAAAGTTAACTCTACATTGACTTTATAACTTATTTTTTATGTTCTCTTGGGAAGGTTTTGAACGAAACAAGACACATTAAATGGAAGAAAAATTCAGGATTTCACCGAATCTTATAAGAAAGAAGAGAAATAAACAATTTTCAAAATACTGGAATGCTGATAAGTGATTTAATACTCGGTATTTTCACCCCTTGCGTTAATTACAGCTCGGCAACGACGGTTCATACTCAAAATGAGTGATCTTAATATGTTCTGATCTAATCCTTCCCAGATTTCTCTGAATTGAATTCCTAAGTCATTAAGAGTAGCTGGATGATTTTCTGAACTAGTCAGCCTTCTATTGAGGTTGTCTCAAACCTGCTCGATTTGATTGGGATCTGGACTTCTTTCTGGCCATTCCATTATCGTCCATAAATATGAAATTTTCACCAATGTATGAGGCAAATGGCACTACATGCTCTTCAAGAATGTTCCTTATATACCTATCAGCATTCATAGCTCCATTATCAACGACCACTAGGTCTGTGCGAGCAGTCAAAGATTTTCCACCCCATACCATAATCGATTCTCCCCCGAAACCAGTATTATTCCGTAAATTGCACTGAGCATATCTTTTACAAATAGTGATACAAAAAGTTTATTCACAAAAATTGATGAAGAGAAAGAATAATACTAGGCCTAATATGGCCACACTTAGGCGAACTTCTCTTCATTCAAATTGAAAACCATTTGTTCACCCTTATGAAACACCCTGTATTCATTTTTTTCAATGAAGAGAGATATACTCACCACACTAGATGAGACTTCATAATCTACATTGATCTCATCTAATTGGGCTAGGAAATTCTCGAAAATTCTCTTAAAGTAGCGTCTTTTCACAACCACCTTGTTGCTATAAACAATTACAAAATCTATTTGAGAATAACCATCACTCAAAAACAAATCTGGAAAATCCATTTCACTATTTTGTTACCAGATGTATATGTAATTGTCACATTTCAACATGAGTTTTTCAATGTCTCAAATTTCAGGAAAGTTTGTTTCTAGGTAACTACAAAGCTGAAAAAGTTTGACTCCTCTTCATAGACATAGAAAATTATAATTATAAGTCTATGCTCCTCTTATGAAAATTATTTGTGACATACCCAGGGCCTTCCTAGGAAATATGTAAGATGTCTAAAATAACATCACCTTTTATAAAATCCAGTTGAAATACAACCATAATGATTGAATATTTGAAGTTCGATCTATGATTGACTTCAAAAGACATGACGTATACTTACACGTCACTTAAAGAACTGTTAAAATGGAAGAAAAATCTACAAGAGAATTATTTTTCCCTGACCTCTACTTCAGTACTGGTGGAAAACGTATTGACTACGTCTTAGTGTTCAGTTACAAAACAGTGTTGAGCTCTGAAGCAGGAAGGGATGCTTTCGCCAATTTTTTAGACAATATGATTGAAAAAGGATTTCACTTAGAACAGACACATCATACAGTAAGTAATAGTTATTTATACAAAAAGTGAATAAACATTTTTAACTCACGTATCGTATACAAAATTTTATCCCATTTTGATGAAAATTCAAATAATGAATACTTTTTAGAGGACATATTAGGTATAATTCAAATTCATAACGAGATTTCTCTTCGATCGATGGTTGCTAGGGCACTATGTAACTAATTGTTTGCAAGTGTCAATGAAAATTATAGAACAGTCATAGATCTATAATTACAGTCATAGATCTATAATTACTTATTAGGTCTATGCATAGACTTCTATGGGTCTATGAGAACAGTCAAAGAATTTTTGTTTGGAAAAAATGTTGAGCGGTGACGACGAGGTTGTAGTTCCTGAGTGCATTATACAAGAAGCAAATGAGGCAGCAGAAGCAGTAATTCCATTAAAATCAAAAATACTGTACGAAAAGCAACATATACGGCATTTTGTGCCTGGAGAAATAATAAAAAAGCCAAAGATGTCAACGAAAAAATAATTTTGGCGTATATTTCCGAACAATACAAGAAAGTTAAGTCGTCGTCTTTATGGTCCTACTATTAGCAACTTAAGAAAATGTTGGCTCTGAAAGAGAAAATAGACATCGGCAGATTTAACCAAGTCACCGCCTTTTTGAAGCAACATTCCAGGGAATAAGTAGCAAAGAAGTAGAAGGTATTCACAAGAGAGGAGAGGAGAGAGGAATACTTTTTAGATGCCGTTCCTGATGAGCAATATTTATTGATAAAGGTAGTTTTTATTATGGGTGTTGCTGGAGGGTGTAGAATCGGCGAGCTGGTGACTATTACCGTAGATGATGACGTGGAAGATCGGGGCAGCGTATTGGTTATTCAGACTCCAGATACGAAAACTTATAAGAAAAGAGTGTTCACACACAGTTGATCATAAGCGACTATTTATAAATTATGAAGATGAAAAATGTACCGTCCAGCCTGTAGGTGTGAATACATTTTCGAAAATGCTCGCTACTATTGCAGAGTATTTGGGCTTTTCTGATGCTGAACAATATACAGGGCGCAGTTTCAGGCGTTCTTCTGCAACCCTACTCGCAAATTCTGGGGTAGATTTGACAGTTTTGAAAAGACATGGTGGATGGCGCTCAAGTTCTGTTGCAGATGGATATATTGAAGATACACTACATAACAAAATAAATATTTCTGAACAAATACTTGGTGGGGTCACAAAAACCGGAGTTCCTGATGCAGAGATGGATGTTCCATTTAGAGAAAATGTTCACATTTTACTTAGATTTCAGGTTCAACAATCCATACTGAATATGTACAAAAAAATGTATTTGAATGCAGATACATTCATTCATTGCTCTTTCTGAATTTTGCAGAAGAACCCTGACATCGGCTTTATAAAGATACATGTACCTCATGAGATTTTAGTTGGCTATGCGGACGTGGTGAACATAGATTTAATGTTTAAAGCAACACCACTTGCCATTGTTCAAAAACCAGCTGTTCTGAAATGTAGAAGAACAGATTTGTCCTACGACGATGAGAGAAGTCCTGTGTATTATAGAGCTAAGTAAGTAAGTTGCTACCTACATACAGGTTTGGAAATTCACATCTGAAACATACGATATACAATGCATCAGACAGAGAATTCTTCGGTTCAGTTGCACAGATGAATAATCGAGACAATCACGTGCTGTAACACACTGAATTCCGTTGTCTTATTGCAATATTCTAGTCTTGTCTCCCTCTTATCGTTGGGAGGAGCATAATTAATTCAGTATGGTAGGCAACAGTAAATACTTGAATCGGGTATTACGGGCAGCCTGACAAATTAAATAATTATATACGTGTACTGCAGGTTCCCTACCATACTGCGATAAGAAACAGACAATACTAGATTATTGCAATAAGACAACGGAATTCATTCAGTTACAGCACGTGATCATCTCGACTATTCATCTGTGCAACTGGATGGAAGAATTCTCTGTCTGATGCACTGTATATCGTGTATTTCAGATGTGAATTTCCAAATCTGTATAGTCTATTTCAGGAGAGTTTCAAGCGAAGGAAACCTCTTAGCCTCTCCTATCACGACGACATCTCTATCGTGAACGCTTCAGAGTAGGCATCTATCTCTCTTAACTAGTCCAACTAGCAGACCCAACAGACGTTGTTCTGTATACACAAAAATTCATTCAATTCGATCCAGCCGTTTAGTTGCAGAGTAGATTAATAACCTGAATAACGACTACAGAGCCATCTGTTGATCTGATTTGTGATCATAAACATACGGGCATCAGGCAATCCAAAATACATTCATACATCCCCCACACCTCGGTACCTTCTCCTACCCGCCTAGTGCTTACCTCGGAGACGCATTTTGGTGCGATTTCATCTTCAAGCTGCCATATCTTTTGATGCATTCATCATAATTGAATGATGAAAAAGGCAATTTCGTTTTAAATTAAATACTGGGGATGAACGACGTATTTAATTGGATAAGGATCAATAGCGTATTTATAAAAAAATACTCACAAATAATGCATAATTTTGAGAAACATTCGGATACCTTTAAAAGGTAATACCGAGCAAACCTTGAAAGACAGATATATGCTATCGCGGACTTTTTTGTAGAACTATTGAAGAGGTACATTTCCGTCATACATTGTTTCCATGTACGTGTTACGGTTTTTGCAACGCACCTGAAAATAGCTGATTTTGGTACTCATATTTATTATCATTGAAGTTATAGTAGGTGTAGTGTACGCGATTACACTGTCTCGTGTATTCATGACTAATGCTATGAGTCAGAAGACCAGAACCACAGGTGAGAGTCGACGATTAGCAGTTAGTTCGTGGATATTGCCGAGCCAGTGTCTACCGGAGTGAATTCTACAAGTGGCGACGAGTGAAAAGGAAAGTAATAAGTGAAGTTAGTGTAATTAGTGAAGGAAGTCCAGGTATTGTAAACACCTTTGTTTCAAAAATATGATATATAGTAACAACTTGGTCACCCATATAATATTCCATCAAAATTAAGTCTCAATCATTTTCTTATTGGAAGCCACATATTCTAACATGTGATTTGCATAATTTGAATGGGGTAGTGAACTTACTGAATACTACTACATGAAATCAGCCATGGCACAGTACCATCTTTTCAATACTAACCAATTTCTGTGGCAACTTGCCTCCATTTAATTGGAAAAAAAATGTGTGGTAGCAACTTGCCTCCATTTAATTGGAAATTTGCTTTGCTGAAATTATAGTCGATCTAGGAACTGAAATGAGATCCATTTGATTGGAAAAAAAGATGTTTTGGTAACTTACCTTCATTTGATTGAGAAAATTGTAGTTTGGCAACATGCCCCCATTAAATTGGAAACATATAGTGGTATTGAAAACTACCTCCATTAAATTGGGAATTTTATATTGAGCACTAGTTTTAGTGTCATTGGCTTTAAGACCACCATTAAATTGGGAACAAACGAAGTAAGTTGGATTTATTTCCAGGTTGCCTCAACTTGAGTTAGCATTATGGCTAATTCTCTGCCACCCCTAGAGGGATTGGATGTAGAAGGTGATGGTGCATCCATCGGAAATAGATGGGAAAAATGGAAGAGAGCCCTGCTCATTTATCTTGATGCTGCTGAGATACAAGATCAACCGAAGAAAAGAGCAACTCTGTTGCATTTAGGCGGGACAGGCCTACAGGAGATATATTACAACTTGCCTGGTGCCCATGCAGAAGTTGCAATAGGTGTGAATGTTTTCGATGTGGCAATTCAGAAATTAGACGAATTCTTTTTGCCGAAGCAAAATAGAGTCTACGAACGACACATGTTTCGACTAATAAAACAAGAGGAAGGGGAAAAGTTTGAAAGATTTTTGGTGAGACTGAGAAAACAAGCAGATCGATGCAACTTCGATAGGAAAGATGACCACTTAATAGACCAGATTACGGAAAAGTGTACATCAACGGACTTACGGAAAAAGATTTTAACTATTGGTGATAGTATAACCCTAGAGAAGATTATAACGGAAGCAAACACGCTGGAAATTGTCAACAATCAAATGGAATATTATGAACTGAAAAAACAAGGGAGTCATGAAGTAAACGCTATTCATAACAAAGGAAGCCGACAAATGAATAGGGACAGTTGGAATTCAACAAAAGGAAATAGATTCCAGAAGAAAAGTTGCGGCAGGTGTGGAAGCTCAAAACATAGGTCTGAAGATAGGGAGTGTCCGGCAAGGGATATTAAATGTTTCGGATGCGGAAAAGATGGACATTTCCGTCAATATTGTAAATCGAGGAAAGAGCCATTTAAAAGAAAAGCGCCAGACTTCGACCAAACAGGATCCAATTCAAAAAGCGACAAAGGCTCGAAAAAAAGGAAGATCGAAGTGGACTACGTATTCAATGTGAACGATGACTGCACGGTGAATTGTGCATTAGGCGGAATACAAACGAACATGCTCATTGACTCAGGCTGTAAAGTGAACCTCATTACACAAAAAACATGGGAAACTCTGAAAAACCAAGGAGTTGAAATCGAAAACCAGATAAAAAATCCTGATAAAAAACTTTTTGGGTATGGAAACACAACACCACTCAACATAAAGGGTTGTTTCGAAACAACCATTTCAATAGCAAACCTCAAAACACGAGCCACAGTATATGTTATACCCGAAGGAACACGAGATTTACTTGGGAAGGAAACTGCAATCAAATTGGGTGTTCTGAAAGTAGGCCTGGATATTCATTCAATCAAAGACGAGTCCGTGATTCAACCATTTCCCAAATTTAAAAACGTATTAGTAGAAATTCCAATTGATACGATGATTAAGCCCTTATCTCAACCTTATAGAAGAATCCCCATTCCCCTTGAAGAGAAGGTAGGAAAGAAAATAAAAGAACTTCTTGACTGCGATATCATAGAAGAGGTGCATGGTGCTTCAAGATGGGTATCTCCCGTTGTACCTATATTGAAAGAGAACGGCGATTTACGCCTCTGTGTTGATATGCGTGCTGCTAACACAGCTATAATGCGGGAAAATCATCCTTTGCCATGTATGGACCAATTGCTCCCGAAAATCGGTAAGGCTAAATATTTCAGCAAATTGGATATAAAGGACGCTTTTCATCAATTAGAACTCCATCCAGATAGTAGACATATCACAACATTCATTACAGCAAAGGGTCTTTACCGTTACAAAAGATTAATGTTTGGTATTAACTGTGCCCCAGAGATCTTTCAAAAAGAATTAGAGAGAATATTAATCAAGAATGAAGGGGTTGTCAATTTTATTGATGATATACTGGTATTTGGCGATAGCGAGAAGGAGCACGATCAACGACTAGAAAAAGTTTTAAAAGTACTCAAAGAACACAATGTGATGCTTAACAATGGAAAGTGCTTATTCAAGGTCACGAAGGTAGATTTTCTGGGCCATGAATTAACTTCAAATGGTGTGCGTCCTTTGAATAAATACATTGAAAGTATAAACAATTTTAGAGTTCCAATAAATGTCGAGGAGTTACAAAGTTTCCTTGGTCTGGTGAATTATGTGAATAAGTGGATTCCGAACCTGGCTACAAAAACAGAACCTTTAAAAGAATTGTTGCGGAAGAAACTCAGCAAGAACACAAGCATACTACCATTTTGGGGACAAACTCAAGCTAGTGCTTTCAAAGATCTGAAGAATATCTTGACCAAAATACAATCCTTAGGTTACTACGACGTAGATGACAAAACTCAAGTAATAGCAGACGCGAGCCCAGTTGGACTTGGTGCTGTCTTAATCCAATTTGATTCGAAAGGTCCACGCATAATCGCGTTCGGAAACAGGACCTTGACTGAGTGCGAAAGGAAATACAGTCAGACTGAAAAGGAAGCTTTGGCATTGGTCTGGTCTGTGGAACACTTCAACATATTCCTATTCGGAAAAGAATTTGATCTTATTACAGATCATAAGCCCCTAGAGATATTATTCGGGCCTAAATCAAAGCCTTGTGCCCGAATAGAGAGATGGGTGCTCAGGCTACAGTCGTATAAATACAAAGTGATGTATAAACCGGGGAAAATGAACATCGCTGATTCCCTGTCACGACTATGCGTTTGTTCAAAGTCACCGTCGAAGGGTCAAGACATCCACATCCACCAGATTATAGAACAAGCCCGACCGCGAGCCGTTTCAATGGATGATATCATCAAGTTTTCTGGAAGCGACCAAGAAATAAATGGCGTGAAAAAAGGCATTTACGAACAGGACTGGGACGACAAAGCAAAAAGCTACAAAATTTTCGAAAACGAACTATGTTTCTATGGAAATATATTGCTCAGACGTAACCGGATCGTAATACCTCAGAAATTGCGAAAGAACGTCCTAGACGCCGCCCATGAAGGTCATCCAGGGATTGTCGCCATGAAGGGTCGATTACGTTCCAAGGTGTGGTGGCCGCGAATCGATAAAGACGTTGAAAATCTGGTAAAATCTTGCAAAAGCTGTACCTTGGTGGGATTACCTAATCCACCGACACCAATGAAGAGACGTGAGCTCCCCGTAGCACCATGGGTAGACGTCGCAATGGATTTGCTAGGTCCATTGCCTAACCACGAATACGTGCTCGTTCTGATTGATTATTACAGTCGCTACAAAGAGGTCAAAATGACAAAATCTGTGACAAGCTCCCAAATAATAAAGCTCTTGAAAGAGATCTTCAGCAGACTTGGATATCCCGTGTCAATACAAACAGACAATGGAAAACAATTTGTAAGCGAAGAATTTAGAGGTTTTTGTGACAGCTGCAACATCAGAATATTCAATACTATTCCTTACTGGCCTCAACAAAACGGCGAGGTTGAGAGACAGAATAGAGACATAATAAAACGTTTGAAAATAAGCCACCTAGAGAAGAAAGATTTGAGAGAGAGTTTGTGGGAATATCTAATAATGTATAATAGTACGCCTCACTCAGCAACAGGTAAATCGCCGTCGGAACTATTTTTTGGGCGCAAAAACCGAGATAAAATCCCATCATTAGACAGGATTGAAAGTTCAGGAAATGATGAGGAGGTCAGAGACAGAGACATGATTCATAAAGAGAAGGGAAAACAGTACGGTGACCAACGAAGAGGAGCTACAGAATCAACATTAAATGTAGGAGACAAAGTTTATATTAAGAATATGGAGAAAGAAAATAAACTCAGCACCAACTTCAATCCCACGCCTCACACTGTTGAAGAATCTAGACAGGGCGACATAACTGTGAGAAACGATCAAACGGGACAAGTACTTCGGAGGAATGTTGTCCATCTCAAGAGGGTGGAAGGTCAGTGGACAGCGGTGCCGCAGGAGGACGAGGGCCAGGATGAGGATGAAAGACAAGATGATGGAGTGAACAAGTAAACAGTGCAAATCTGTTTAATGACCCAAACAGTAGGTCTAAGTTGTTTGGTCACAAAATTATATAGTTATTATGTTGGATATTCTGTATCTGCGTTTTGCAGATAGTAATATTTAGTTTTGTTTTGTAGGTTAGCAAATTGTTGGAACACTTAACTTATTATTATTGATTAAGTATTTGATATTGTAGTTTATAAAAATATCAGAAAGGAATGAAACTCTTATTTTCAATTTGTTGTTTGATTTATTCAACATAGGAGAGATGTAGTGTACGCGATTACACTGTCTCGTGTATTCATGACTAATGCTATGAGTCAGAAGACCAGAACCACAGGTGAGAGTCGACGATTAGCAGTTAGTTCGTGGATATTGCCGAGCCAGTGTCTACCGGAGTGAATTCTACAGTAGGTTTCCTTAATTTTCTCGGGTGAAAAGTATAGCATATGTTACTCAGGGATAGTGTAGCATTCTAAGGGTGAAAGAATGATTGAAATCGGTCAAGTAGTTTATGAGTTAACTCGTATCAAACCCACAAACATACAAATCTTTCCTCTTTATAATATTAGTATAGATAAACCTCAGACACATTCCGGTCTCGTACGAATATGAACGACAACTAACGAACGTTCTATGGAGAAGACGGAGCTGAAGTTTTACTCACTTCATACTTTGGTGAAACGTAGTATAAGTGTAACTTGAATATTTACAGAGAAACCATTGGTCGTAACTACCCGAAGAGAATGACTCAAGCGGAAAGGATTCTCATTACCTATTATATGCTCCAGGAAATACGATTTGGGCCGAAGAAAAACGACGTTGGATTGCAGCGTCTAAGAGGCCGAGGACTAATAGAAGCTGCAATAGCTCTGCACGAGGGTCCACCTGTTTTGACACCTAAAGGTCCTCTCACTGATAGACAAGTGAGTAACCTAAAGCCTCAATTACACTCAGCCACTTCCAATGCTATACAGATTTGGAAATTCACATCGAAAACATACAATATACAACGCATTAGACAGAGAATTCTTCCCTCCAGTTGCACAGATGAATAGGCGAGATAATCAAGTGCGATAACTGAATGAATTCAACTGTCTTATTGCAATAATCTAGTCTTGTCTCTCTCTTGCCGCAGTATGGTAGGGAACCTGCACTACACGTATAGAATTTTTAATTTGTCAGGCTGCCCGTAATACTCGATTCAAATATTTACTGTTGCCTGCCATACTGAATGAATTACGCTCCTCTCAACGATAAGAGAGAGACAAGACTAGAATATTGAAGTAAGACAACGGAATTCAGTGTGTTACAGCAAGTGATTGTCTCGACTATTCATCTGTGCCACTGGAGGGTAGAATTCTCTGTCTGATGCATTGTATATCGTATATTTCAGATGTGAGTTTCCAAACCTGTATACCTGAAGTAATTCCCGAAATACTTCTGCGGCAGTTTCGAAGGCAGTGAGCATTCACACTCAGCTGCATCATTTCTCTCGTGACCAAGTTTAGGCAATGAAGGACGAAGGAATTCCACAGCAATCTAGTTGAATGGAATCACTTACTCCCGCTCGCTTTGCCGATCCTTTGACTTCCGTACGAAAAACCGCCAATTTAGGGAGCGTTTTAGTTTAATTTGAAAAAGGGTTACAGTTAACTGCGACCTCAAGGTCTATTATGCCCCCTTACAGAGCTGTTCGGATCATACCCTTCACAGCTTGCCTTCCAGTTCCAGAGATCTAATGAAATCTAATATCTGTGAAGGCTTCAACGAGGCTAGTTCCTCACTCTTACAAGTTTCTCGCCCAAGGCATTTTCTCCTAAGGCTCGCAATACCCCACAGAACCCCCCCACAGAACCTACACTCGTCAGTGTTCGATAATCCCATCCTCAACAGGTGCTTCCTGAGGCGACAGTGTCCTGTGAGAAAGCCAGTGACGAGGTGTAATTGTTTCTTACCAAGATCCATAATATCTTTTGGATCCCGCTGTCTCAAAGTTCTGAAGGAACATAGGGGAATGATCCATCCCTGGGAGATTCAGCCGAGTTTTTCCCTCTCGGCTTTCCCCTTCTCCAGAAACTCCTTCTTATAGGCACATTTACATATACCACAGAAGGGTTTCTGAGCCAATGAGTGACATTCGTGCGCCCTCTTGGGCAAGTGTATTGATGGCCTCTTCGTTTCCTTTGATTGCTGAGTGGCTGGGAACCCAGATTAAAAAGACCTTTAGGGAGCATAGTGCAGCACGAGCAGCAACAGGATCAGGAAGAGTGATCCAACATCTAACACAGCATATTTTGTTTTTTTTCCAGTTATTGGCAGCGAACTGGGGTGACATTGGTAATTTTCTGAAAGAACAACCATTAGATGTCATTCAAAAATATTTTGGTCCAGAGTTGGCATTTTATTTTGACTTCGTCCGATTTTGTGATAACATGTTGATATTTGCCAGTATATGTAGCATTTTGTTCTTTGTTTTGGGATATGCAGTAGAATGGAGTTATTTAGCAAAAATAAGGTATGGAAAATAAGAGTGAATTTGTAAATTACAGTGGAACTTCCCTATAACGAAAGCGCCTAATCCGCAAAAAAATTCGTTATAGAGAAAATTTGTTTCTATAGTCGGCAATGTCGCGGTCGACTTCACTGATAAATTTAAGTTTGTCATCAAAACTTAAGCACTTGCTTTTAGACATTTTCGCACAAATTTTTTTCAGAAGGATCTCTCTACACGACATGATGATTTAGTTTAAGGTCGGGATTTATTACGTAAGTCCGGAAAAATTTCGGAAAAAATCAGCCCTTATACCTTCTTACCAATACCCATTCAAAGAGTGATGTTCTTCGAATATTTCGTTATAGAGAAACTTTACTTCGTTTTAGAGGGTGTATTTAACATGGAATTTGGATTCAAGGTGCAATTTCTTGTATACGAAATTCGTTATACAGACGTTCGTTATAGGGAAGTTCCGCTGTATTTCAAAAATCAAAAAGGTGAACACGAAAGTAGCTCAGAAACTGGTTTTATTCTCAGAGAAGATTTGATGTTTGTACAGAAAAAATCTATTAATGAAAGAATAAAATTCTGAACATTCAACTGTTGCTCTTATAGCTGTCATTTTTTACTAAAGTTTCATCATTTCTCACCATTTAATTTCAGGAATAAAATATGTAACAGTGAAGATTATTTATGTGCTCTTTGCGATCCTGAACTATGCAAAATGACGCCAATGAAGATGTTTTGTAATTCCTTCCGGGACAGTCATATCTATGACAATATTGGAACATTTTTGTTGAGTGTCTTCATGAGCCTTTGGGGTTTGTATCTTTCAATTTTTCATTAATTTTGACAAAAATAATATTCGAGGAAAATTTTATAGATTTATAAACAAGAAACAAATAATTTCGAGGAAATACCAACAAAGAACATAACTTAACAATCATTAGAGGCTAAGACAATGTATATTATATAATACCTATACATTATAATCATTCATTTACATTAACACATGAGCTCAGAATAACGATTACAACGAAAACAGTTTTTCTAAATTTTTCGACTACGTATTTGGTAATCAAGTAGTTACGAGAATGAAAAACTACAAAATGCCTAGGCTTATGATTCTTTTTGGAATCTGCAATAACTGAGCAAGTTTTTAGGATGATGTCTACCAGGGGCGTCCTTCATTTTTTTTATACTGTAGCTCATCAAACTTGAAGGAAATTTCATTTAGTTTTCAATTTTTCTTTGTAATTCACGAGTTTCTAACTTTTTACACTAGTTTGATGAATTTAAGTCTTCGTTTCCGATAGCTGAACTATCTCATGTGAAATAAAAAAAAACCATATCGAAATACCTCTTCATTTGTAGAAATGGCACTAGAAAAACTAATCGCACTTGGAAATTTTCTAAAAATACGAAAACCATGGATATCTCCGAAACCGTGGAATTTTCATTAAGGTCAAAATTTGGAATAAGTTAGACCACGACAGTGTCTATCTATAGTTGCAGGCTTATCCATTGTTTTCGGGACAACCTGTATATTTTATTTAAATTTCAGGAGCTGTTTTCATGGAGCTATGGACAAGAAAAAAAAATTTCAACCTCATAAAATGGAATCTTCTTCATGTTGAATTGGATATATCTGCAAGGTACAAATACTCACAACAATTTCCATATTATGTGAGAGTGAATTCTAACTACAGTGGAACTTCCCTATAACGAATTTTGTACAAGACATTGCACATTGAATCCAAATTCCGTTTGTCAAAAACACCCTCTAAAACGAAGTAAATTCCCTCTATAACGAAATATTCAAAGAACACACTCTTTGAAAGGGTATTGGTAAGAAGGTATAAGGGTAGGTTTTTCCCGATTTTTTTCCGGACGTACGTAATGAATCCCGACCTTAAATTTATTAGTGAAGTCGACCGCGACATTGCCGACTATAGAAACACATTTTCTGTATAACGAAATTTCTTTATAACGAATTTTCTTGCGGATTTAGCGCTTTCGTTATTGGGAAGTTCTACGGTATACATATATTTAAGTTGAATATGACCACAATCCATTTGCAGGGTGGGCTATGAGGAACACACAGATGTGTTGGTATTATCACCAATAACAAATGAATGGGAACCTGCAATGTCTAAAACGTCACATATTTGGAGATACGCCGTTATTGTCCTCATAATGTTGGGACTGGTAAGTAGGTATATTTTGATATGCGATTGTAGGAACTTACACCATAGTGCGGTCTATTTAGATCAAAAAATGAGAGTGAAGTTACATAAAGTCCCAACAAGCTGAATTTCAGTGAAATTGTTCAAAATATAATAATTATAAACAATGTCTAGAAGTTCCCCATCATTCCCCTGTAAGGAAAAAATTTAATTCAAGGTCAAAGGTCAAAAAATGAGTTTTTCGCGATTTTCAGCAAAACGGTAAGTTTTATAATGAAAGTGCCTCAGACAAAAATTGTAGATCATAAAATTATCTATAAAAAATGTATCGATACTTTTTTTCTTACGAGCCACCGTTTCTGAGATATAACGATTCAAAAAGTTATAACTACGCGCTAAGTACACTCATCTCATAGGTGGCGTGGAAACGTGTGCATATTATGACGATAACGACTTTTATAACTTTTCAAATCATTATATCTCAGAAACGGTGGCTCGTAAGAAAAAAAGTATTGATACATTTTTTATAGATAATTTTATGATCTACAATTTTTGTCTGAGGTACTTTTATGATAAAACTTACCGTTTTGCTGAAAATCGCGAAAAACTCATTTTTTTGACCTTTGACCTTGAATTAAATTTTTCCTTACAGGGGAATGATGGGGAACTTTTAGACATTGTTTATAATTATGTTTTGAACAACTTCACAGAAATTCAGCTAGTTGGGACTTTATGTAACTTCGAATGTTTAAATAGACCGGACTACCAATAGGGATCTCCATGTGAAATTACAATTACAAATTTGTTGTGGAAAGTTTCCAGTGTTAATACCGTCTTAGTTGCGGCAGCCCTCTTTTCTTGAAATAATCCAAAAATCTCTTCTTTTCGTTTGTACCTGTATTTCAGAAACGTCTTATAAAGGGTTTTCCAATAAGAGGTGTTATTTTGATATTAAAAATTGCCATTTTTCCATATAAATGATCGGATGTTTATTTCATTATAAAGAAGAAGCTATGCCATTAATTGTGGAAAATAACATCTGGCAAATGACCACCACGACCACGCTTACAGCACCATATCCTCTTAATGAAATTTTCCATAACCAAATCGCAAAGTGGCTGCCCTATGCCCTCGATAATTCCATCTTTGAGGTTTTGAATCGACGCTGGGCTATTGGCGTAGACCTTCTCTTTCACATGGCCCCAAAGGAAGAAGTCGCAAGGTGTTAAATCACAAGATCTCGGTGGCCAATTGTGATCACTTCTTCGAGAGAGGATAGAGAGGCTTTTCAACAATAACTCTTGGGTTTTCTAAGCCCCAGATGCGACAATTCTGCTTGTTGACGAAGCCACCGAGGTGGAAATGGGCCTCTTCTTTCAAGATGATTTTTCGATGGAATTCCGGGTCATTTACATGCATTTCAACGACTCAATCAGCAAAGACACGACGTTGTTGATGATCGGCCGGCTTGAGTTCTTGTGTTAACTGAACTTTATAAGTCTTAAGACCCAAATCTTTATGCAAAATACGGTGTAATGACGTTTGTGGAACTACCAAAAAAACACCTCTTTTTGGAAAACCCTTTACAACGGTACCTACTGCTGCAACTAAAAATCAAGAGCACCATGAAATCTGAAAAATTTTCGATACGGTGTAATTTTTCTTCCGCTACTTCACACCACTTTTCACGAAAAATATTTTTTTGCAGATGTTCTTCGTACTCTTCTTCGTCGTACTGACTATAATCATAAACAAATTCATAGGGAAGTTCACAATAAAGTATATTCATGTCAGCTTCGTCCACGCGCACAAGGGATTCATATTGAGCTGTTTAGCATCTTTATTTCAAGTACTTTTCATCATGATCATCGATAAGGTAAATAAAGATTTTCGATGATGATTTTTCGCCCCATCTGAGCTCATCATTTCAACAGGTGAAGTTACCGGCTGTCAGATTCATGAACCAGTTGGAGAATTGTAGAACGCAAATAGATTACGATAACTCTTTCGTTATGAAACTATGGGTTATTGGATTTGTCAATGGGTTTGCCGCCATATTTTACAATGCGTTCGTCAAAGTGAGTATGAAATTTATTCGATGAAAATAGAAAAAGTTTTTGAGCGCTCGTTTTACTTAAACGAGTGCTAATTTTCGATTTTTTTGCCGAAAACCGTTTCAATTCAATAGGGATGTTGACTACTTTTTGGAATTTATTTTATTTTAAAGATAAACCCTATACAAACACGAAAAAATGACTTTTTTCTTAAAAATATAGTAATTGCCAATAAAAATGAACAAATGAAAAGACAATTGAAAATTCCAGCGGAAATGCTCAATTTTGTCACGTTATGATGATTACGTCATTATACAGTAAACATACTTTGACTTCTGTCAAAGAGAACTGATTTTGCCTGATCCCTTGAAGAAAAGTTCAATCTAAGCCTTCAAAATTGATAGGTCGGTCTATAAATGCTGAATGAGGTGTTTCTTTCATTTGTAATAATAAATATGAGTTAAAAGTTTGTTACTTACAAAGACAATTTCACGTTTTTAAGCTCCGCTGCACCAAAAATCCTTGTTTTCAGCAAAGAAACTTGCGACCATAAGGAAATTTATCTTCGGTAAGTTACTACACTATTACCCTTGATGAATCCTATCTCCATTATAAAGAAAATTGTAGATTATCGTTCTTGTAACGAACTAGGTATTCTGTACTCTTTCAGCTTTCAACTTCGTATAAGTTCGAATCATAGATATATGATATATTATATATTAACTATGGTTCAAGTCACAGAACCGTGAGTTTCACAAAGCTTGATTGGCCATCAAATCGTTTATATTGAAGTAAGTCGATGGTTTATGTAAAAAATGAACTGAAAATTGCGGAGAAATGATAACATTTCAATAATCAAGCTGATTGGAGTTTTGTGGAACCCGGTCTATGAATGTATTTTGTTGATCTGAGCACAAAACATTGGAATTTGCAATGATAATACCTGATAGTGACGTCAATTACCTCTGATTGGCGTTCGCAGTCACGTGATAGTTGATAATAAATAACATAATTTAAATCAGCTTTATTTAATTCAACGAGAATAATAAGATCACTAAAATGGTTTTTTAGGATTGCAAAAATTTCCTTCTATGAGGAAAACCTCAATTTATATGAATTCGTAACATGAGTCAACATCCCTATTCTGTCCGTACTGTCGTTAGCACGATAACTTTCGAAGGGATTGTCTTATGCCCGTACTCATAGTCGATGCTCCGTCAGTTCTCGTACTCAAGCAGTTCTCAAGCATTCCTTTTCATCATAGTACTCAAGCAATACTTCGTCGATGCTCAGCTACCGACCAACCTGGAGACGTGCTCGGATGTCGAACTGTCATACAAATTGTCAATATTCAAATTTCAATGTAAATGGCGAATCTCCATGGCAACTCAGCAGTGATACCACAGAAAAAAGTGAAAATAACCAGATTTCGACGATGTTCGAATTCTCTGCCGAGTTTTGCCGAAGGTTTGTTTATGAAATACGATCGTTGCTAAGCATTCGAGCTCGTCTCCGCCGAGAACGGCTTGAGTATGAGATTGAGATCTGACGGAGCATCGACTATGAGTACGGGCACTAGAGACTCGAGATTTTCAGGGTGAGTTTGGTTCCCAAATGCCGCGATTAAGTTCGTTAACCAGCCAAATCCTACAGGGAGTTCCATAAAATACGGCCATTCAAAATTTCTGTTCCTCAATAATTCAGAAAAAAACAAAACCAATCGAAATAAAATTTGGCGGCCACATACAAGATGCTCATAGTAAGTCTCATGCAAATTTTGTGGCCATAGTGTAAACAGAATCACAGAGAATTCAATTGGAATATTGAAAAGAAGAATCTTTATATTTCCATAACAAAATATTCGATTCGGGTTAAATTCAGTTTGTGAATGAAGATTGATATATTGAATGTTCAAGCAAAATTTCGGGAGGATCGCATCACCTGAACCATAGAGTTCAATGTTTTTCATTATTGATTTTTCAGTTATTTCATTTTTTGAATAATTTCTAGAATATAATTCCGATCGTGCTGAGATTCTGCATTCATATACTTAGCACGAATCTCAAGTCCTGTACAAAATTTTGGGGCGATAGCATTATTGCTCCACGAATGAACGAGCGCTCAAAATCACCCACCCAGGGCTTTTCCCAACTTTTATACTTTTTATCTGATTTAGCATCGAGGAAGAAATATTTTAGGTGAATTAATAAACAAAGTCTTTGAAATCACTTTGAAATGTTCTGTATAATAGCAGACACATGTTTAGTTATTTATTGTAATCGATAAATAGATAAAAACAATAACTGATTTACATGAAAGAAATAAGATTTGTTCAAAAGTCAACAATTTTATTTGATTTTCAGGGTGTATTTTATTCAAATCCAAGTGATGATTCGATTTACCTGGATTATTCATTCAAAGGAGATTTATGTGGAGCTGCAGGCTGTAATGAAGACTTAATCATTCTTTTAACATTCATTTTAGCTGTTCGAACATTGCTGGTTAAATGCGTCAACAAAGTATTCATTCCGTGAGTAGCAGAACTTTCTTCATTTAAATATTTTTCCGTCGATCTCAAAAGAAAAATGATTTTATTGTGTACAAAATTGATCATTAATGACCCATTTTAAATGCTCAATTTATGCTATTTTTATGAGCAATCCTCGTGGCAACCGTTCACTAAGTACCGTCAGCTGGGGTAAGATTGGCCCAAATCTGAAGCTATGTTATGGTTTTATCAGCTCCATATCTTTTGACATTGATTATATTAATTTTCAATGTATCTTAATGTTTAAGCAAACATTATATCATTAAATTAAAACCATATTGAGACTCCTCAATCATTTTGCAATATTATTCTGAATTTGTTTTAATGTTTGGGCCAAAGTTGCCTTGAATTGGGGAAACTTTGTCCCATACTTTCAAACCATATAAAACCTATGTTCAGTATTGGTTGGGCTAAAGTTAGACAAGATAAAATTAGCACCAGACATGTTAGTTTGTGTTTTAACCTGCTTTCACTTCAAAAACATCCATGAAATGATAAGAAATGGGAATAAATGAAACAGACTTCATATTATTGAAAAAAAAATTTATTGTATAAAAAAATATATCAGTTTACATCATTATTCACATACATATATTTACATACTAGTTGTCCAGTTCTGGCACATGGAACTGGTTCCTCTTTGAAGCAGTTTTTGGAGGATTGATCTTCTTACAAACATCAACCCAGTCGTAAGTCAGGCAATCTTGTTTTTCTGGCCAGCGCCAAAACTTGAGTCTTTTTTCCATGCATTCAACTATAGGTCCTTCTTCAGATAAACTAACAATTTTGCCAGGGTATTTCTTTCCATCATACTTAACCACTACAAAGTTATCAATAGCCAAGTCTTCAGGTTTCAACGCAACTGGTGTTTCTTCATCATTAGGTCTGTGAACAGGTATGCCTGCTACTTCCTGTAATGTTTCTTCCAGATAGAAAAATGTTTCGCTTTGCCCATCAGACTCTAACACCATCTCAACATCATCTTCATCTGAAGAAGAGTTTTAGCCCAGCCACCATCTTGGGCCAAAGATGTCATGAAATAGTAAAATCGAATTATTTTGTATATAGCAAAGGTAACAGCATTATTACACCAAAAATACTTGAAACAATTGAATATATAATATTATTATACACTTACCTGCTAGTAGCTCTTCAAGAATTAGCGTTCACAAGTAAAAGTTGGGAGACAACAAATTTCACCACTTTCTTACAGTAAAGATGGAGCAGCACTGGAGTGGTGGTGAGATATGGAACTAATCTCCCACTTCATCAACAGGTGGGCCAGTGGTGCTACCTATCCAGTAATGGGTAAACTAGGTCGATAACACATCATGTGATTGAAATACAGCACAGCAAAACTTTTTCCAACTTTGGGCCAATGTTACCCTTAAAGGGCCAATCTTACCCCAACAGACCGGTATTCAGAAGCACTACGAGAAATGTCAAAACTCTACTGAAGCAAAGATACATAATAGCCCGTTCACAAAACTTTGAGCCGTCGGTTTGCCATGAAAATTCGGCATATTCCACTTGAAATTTTAGGTTATGTTGTTTATTTTCTTGTCAGATCATTGAACTCAATAAACACATGGAACGGCCTCGCGATCCGGATGAAGTGAGGCCGACTGAGATAGAATGTCAGAGTGTGATGATGATCCCACAATGGTGGGGGTCTCCATCGTAATCTTGCGCGATTCAAAAGCGGGAGTATCCTCCGATTTCAAATGGAGAGTTCTACAAGTAGTAGAAAGAGATAATGATACCTCAATTGCCCCATCTCTCTCCCACACTTTTGGACACACGTTTAGTCGATTCTGCTGCATCGCGAGGCCGTTCCATGTGTTTATTGAGTTCAATGTGTCAGATTGATACACAATGTTGTCAATATTGCATAGAGTTCTCTGATAACTCTCAAGGTCGTCGAACGAGACCATGTTACATTCGATAACTTTGACTTTATTTTACGTTATGGCAGCAAATACTGCCAACTTCAGATAAATAAACAAACGCCTACTATGCGCTCAAACTTTCGTCAACGGACTATAGAAATTTTATTATGTCAAATGTGAGTCTTGTGCAAAACTAGAAGGTATTTCAATCAAGAATTCATACACAACTCATATTGAGATCGTCGGAAAAATCTTGTAACCAACTCAGTTATTGATCGAGTGACTAATGGTCTTGAACTATTAACGCGTGAGCGGAGCGAATGCGTTAAAATATCTTGACCATAGTTGATTAAATAACTATATATGATTATTATTAACCTTTATCTTAACATAGTGACAAATTGAGTATGAAACAATTGTGTTCATATCTTTTTATTTCAGAATTGTGAAATATCTTTTCTTCAAACGGAAAACTGCTCCAGTTGACCGAAAGGTGCAGTGGGAAAGCGATCTTCCTTTGGGAACGGTTACAGATTTGACTATATTGTTAGAATATGCGGAAATAGGTGAGTTTTCCTTATTGAACATTGCTGGAATTCTTGATTATTTCATCAATTTTTCGGCTGCAATAATAATGATGTACCTACTCACTCTCCAGACCCTTTTTCTTTGAGAAAGTAGTGAGTACTTCATAGAAAATGACGTACGAAATTAGTGGTCAAAAATTTGCATGTTTTTGATCGCAATTCGCAATCAAATGTGGAAAGCAGCAGCGATTCAGTGTTATTTCACACGGTCAACCAAAAAATACAGGGTGTTCCTAAATTGAACGTACAAACGAAAAGGGGAGATTCCTTAAGTGAGTTTAAGAAAAAAAAAGTCAAATAAACATGGGGTCGCAAACGTTTCGTTTTCGAGATACAGAGTGTTAAAGTTTGAATTTTTTTCAAGTTTTCTTTTCATAGTATCTACACTTCACAAGATATTCAACTGAAATTTGGCATAGATATTACATTTGAGAGTTCTCACCACGTGACATGGCAATTTCGATAGAAGATCTACAGTGTGATATTTTTTATGGAACACTGCCACCTGTTCTTCTGCAGAACTTTTTTTTGGTGAGCAACTGTTAATTTAAAAAAATGTAAAAAGAAGCTTTGTTCTTATACTAAACTTTTCGGTATCTTGTAGTTTTGTCGTATCTACCACCGATTTCGACAAAAAAAATTTTGAACGATTCTCTCGAAATCTTCGTGAAAATCCAAATTATGTTGGAAAGGCCACTTTGTAAGCTGTAATGAATGAATTCAGTGTCAGTTTTTATGGAAATTTTCCTGATCTGTAGCGATGATTCATAAAGATTCGATAAACTCGTATAATCAACACATGTATTTGATTAAAACTTTAACACCCTGTATCTCGAAAACGAAACGTTTGCGACCCCATGTTTATGGGACTTTTTTTTCTTAAACTCACTTAAGGAGTACGACATTTGCGACGAATTATTGAGATTTTTTTGGAAAATATCTAACCTTATTACAAATCAGAAACAAATAAAATATAAAACAATACACGCAAGGTAACGGGTTTTACTGGCTCAAGGAGGTAACTGACTCGCCTGCGGCTCGTCAGTTATATCCTCCATTCGCCAGTAAAAACCCTCTTACCTTGCTAGTAATGTTATATACTATTTTTGTCTATTTGTCTGAAAAACTTGTTGAGAAAATAGGGATGTTGACTGTTTTCTGGAATTCATTTTATTTTGTAGATAAATTACAAACACGAAAATATTACTTATTTCTCAAAAATATAGTATTTGCCAATAAAAAATACGTTGAAGAAAAGAGAATTAATTTTCCCGCGGAAACGGCACGTTATGATGATTACGTCAATAGTCGGTAGACATCATAGACTAACTAAATTTTTAGTTTGTCAGTTTGTCTATGGTAAACATACTTTGACTTCTGTCAAAGCGAACTGATTTTGCCTGATTCCTTGTGGAAAAGTTCAATTTAAGCCTTCAAAATGAATATGTCGGTCTATAAAAGCTGAATGAGGCGTTTCTTTTATTTGTAATAATAAATATGAGTTAAAAGTTTGCTACTTACAGAGACAATTCTACGTTTTCAAGCTCCACTGCACAAAAATCTTTGTTTTCAGCAAAGAAACTCGCGACCATCAGGGAATCAATCTTCGTTAAGTTACTACTATTACCCTTGATGAATCCTATCTCCATTATAAAGAAAATTGTAGATTATCGTTCTTGTAACGAATAATCGAACTATTCTGTTCTCTTTCAGCTTTCAACTTCTTGAGTTCGAAACATAGATATGATATTCTATATATTTACTATGGTTCAAGTCACAAAACTTGATTGGGCAATCAAATCGTTCGTTTTGAAGTAAGTCGATGGTTTATGTCAAAAATGAACTGAAAATTGCAGAGAAATGATGACATTTCAATAATCAAGGTGATTGGAGTTTTGTGGAACCCGGCCTATGAATGTATTTTGTTGATCTCAGCACCGAACATTCGAATTTGCAATGACAATACGGCATAGTGACGTCAATTTCCTCTGATTGGCGTTCGCAGTCACGTGATAGTTGATAATAAATAACATAATTTGAATCAGCTTTATTTAATTCAACGAGAATAATAAGATCACTAAAATGGTTTTTTAGGATTGCAAAAATTTCCTTCTATGAGGAAAACCTCAATTTATATGAATTCGTAACATGAGTCAACATCCCTATTACTATCATGAACCTAGGGCCTGAAATGAAATGAAATGAAATTTTTTATCCCCAGTCAAAATTCACATTCGGGTAGGTACTTTTAATTTAGTGAAGATAACTCGAATAGAAAGTTGAATAACTGCCTTTTCGTGGCGTAATAACACATAAACTTCTCAGGTACATGTGCAATTGGAATATCTACTCAAAAAGTAGATATTTTTTTGACTAGAAAGAATTATCACGGAAACATATAGTCCGTTCACGAAAGGTTGAGCCGTCGGTTGGCCATAGAAATTCGGCATATTCCATTGTGTGTATTGAAATTTTAGATTATGTTGTTTATTTCCTTGTCATATTGATACACAATGTTGTCAATATTGCATAGAGTTCTCTGATAACTCGCAAGCCCGTCGGACGAGGCCAGGTACATTCGGCAACGTTGACAAATACTGCCAACTTCAGATAAATAAACAAACGCCTACTAGGCGCTCAAACTTTCGTGAACGGACTATACCTAATTATATTTTATTCTCTTATTTTTTTTTCAGTTGGTCGTCTCACCATGGTAGTATTTCTTACTGCCGTCTTTCCCTTTGTACCACTCATAACATTTTTCTGCAATTATGTGGAAGAGAGAGTGGATGCTAACACCTACGTGAATTTGATGAAAAGACCTATTCCAAGAAAAGTGACTGGACTAGGAGTGTGGTCCTACATAATATATTTTGTGGTAACATTCGGTGTATTTGTCAATGTGAGTAAGAGTTTAGTATTGCTCTTATTGAAGTACAATTTCGTATATATTCATTCATAACATGTTATAACAAAGTGTATAATTTCGAAAGTTTTTGGTTACCACTATACAGGGTGTCCTATATAGTCAATATCTTGGCTTTCAGACTTGGAACAGAATTCGAATCGAAAGTATTTTAAATGGCATCCAAAACTCTATCAGAATTCGTCATTAGAATTTTGTTTCTGGTTACCATCACCGAAAAAAAACCATCCCTAGAATCTTATCGAACTGAATCTTCAAACCTTGTTAACAATATTATTTTTTATTGTTTTTCTTACCTTCATTCAACCCCCATTAAATAATTACTATAAATAATTGCATACCTATCTACTTTGTTTATTTAGACAACTTATAAAATCTATCTTCTTTTCAAATAATGTTTTAGGGTGTATTTTGTATTGATATTTTGTTTATTGTCTGTAACAAAAATATTTCACCACGTGTCTCAAAATGGCGAATGCGTAGCAATTTAAGAAATTTAATTAAATGATAAAAAATTGCGATTCTGATATAACATTTGCTGACATTCGAAAAACTTTTTTGGTACACCCAGTATATGAATAATCAATACATTTTGTGATACCTTATATATCATTTCAGGCTCTAACTTCACTACTGACGAAGCAATTCATAAATATTGTATATTATTATTATCATCACAACTGGAATCTTGACGGTTATTTGGATACCGTATTTTCAAGTAAGAAACTATTCTATTAATTCAATCATCGTTTCATACTCATTAAAATTAGGAAACGCCAAATAATTAGGTATTAATAATGATAGTAGCATTGTTTAAGATAACAATGATAATAGCATAAAGAGTCACTAAAGATCTACAGAGTGCGCAAATATCTTTTATCCATGACTATTGTATAATCTACCCATTATAGATCTGTTTGCCCGGCCATTATATATCCATTAATCACGAGTGAATAATGAGTTATTATTCACTGCTGTCAGGTGCTTCATAGATTTAAATTTAATACTATATATAATCTTTGAATTGATATTTTTTCAGTATTCTAAAGTACTCCAACTAACAAATATGGGTATACCTTGTCAATTCAGGGCGAAATCTGTTTTTATTATAATACATTAATTATAGTCCGGTCTATTTATACATTCGAAGTTACATAAAGTCCCAACAAGCTGAATTTCTGTGAAGTTGTTCAAAACATAATTATAAACAATGTCTAAAAGTTACTCATCATTCTCCTGTGAGGAAAAAATTTCATTCGAGGTCAAATGTCAAAAAAATGAGTTTTTCGCGATTTTCAGCAAAACGGTAAGTTTAATCATAAAAGTACCTCAGACAAAAATTGTAGATCATAAAATTATCTATAAAAAATGTATCTATACTTTTTTTCTTACGAGTCACCGTTTCTGAGATATAACGATTCAAAAAGTTATAACTACGCGCTAAGTACACTACCTCATAGGTGGCGTGTAAACGTGTGCATACTATATTATGACGATATCGATTTTTATAACTTTTTGAATCGTTATATCTCAAAAACGGTGGCTCGTAAGAAAAAAAGTATTGATACATTTTTTATAGATAATTTTATGATCTACAATTTTTGTCTGAGGTACTTTTATGATAACTAATTTTTTTGACATTTGACCTCGAATAAAATTTTTTCCTCACAGGGGAATGATGAGGAACTTTTAGACATTGTTTATAATTATGTTTTGAACAACTTCACAGAAATTCAGCTTGTTGGGACTTTATGCAACTTCACTCTCATTTTTTGGTCTAAATAGACCGGACTATTATAGCAATTTACATATATTACAAAGAATACAATGAACAGTTCTCCAAAAATTTTCTAATATGTCAGCTGTACTTCAAACACTTGTAAAAGAAGGGTCTTGTCACGGCACGGTCGTCAAATGATAAAATCTTCAAGAAATAGATTCAGTAGTCGTGGATAAAGTATAGTATGCTACTCGCGTATAATGACTGTTATTCGCTCGGTGATTTAGGCCATTCGCTTACGGCTAGTAGCCCAAACTTCACCTTGTGAATAATAGCTATCATTATACGCTCGTTGCATAATATACTGTAGGAGAAATGTATTTCTTCCTTCTTCTTGAAACGCGCTTTACTTTTTCAGAATTCGCCATTGCGGATTACACAACTGAAAAAATAAAACATCAAGTTGAGAACTTGACTTATTGCTTGTATCATAGACCTTACCGATATCCATACGATCATCCCAATAAATACGAACTGAGCCCAGCTAGGTTTCCAATGGTAGCATTTGGTGTTGCTTTTATCGTGGTTTATCAGGTAAATCAATCAAAATTAAAATAAGAATACCTATAGTACGTTCACGAAAGTTAGAGCCGTCGATTGGCCATGGAAATTTAGCATATTCCACTGTGTATATTGAAATTTTAGGTTATGTTGTTTATCTTCTTGTCAGATTGATACGCAATGTTGTCAATATTGCATAGAGTTCTCTGATAACTCGCAAGCTCGTCGGACGAGGCCAGGTTCATTCAACAACGTTGACTTTATTTTACATTATGACATCAAATGCTGCCAACTTCAGATGAATGAACAAACGCCTACTATTCGCTCAAACTTTCGTGAACGGACTATACGTATACAGCGTCCGGTACTCGAAGTGTAACCTATTCGAAAGGCTATAAATTCGGTTCAAAAAATGATTTTCATTTATTTCTACGTAGGTACAAAAAATGTGAAAATAATCAAAGTTGCCCGAACGTAACTTGCCGGTATTTTGGCCCACTCACGGACAATGGCTTTCTTCAGCGTCACGAGTCTGGTATATTTTTCAGTTCAGACATTGCTTTCCAAAATGGCTCAGAGAGAATAGTCCATTGGATTCACTTCTGGTCAATTCGAGAGCCAATGTGTGGTCGAAATGAAGTTCGAAGCGTTGTTTCTCACCCATTCTTGGTTCATTCGCGCTTTGTGAGCCGGTGCAGAGTCTTGTTGGAACGTCTACGGTCTGCTACAGAAATGTTTGTCTGCCCACGGCTTCAAAGCAGTCTCAAAAATACTTTCTTTGACTATAAAGGCTTTTCCAATCAGAGGTGTTATTTTGATATTCGAAGAAAAATGCAATTTTTCAATATAAATGATTGGATGTTAACTTCATTATAAAAAAGAAACTATGCCGTTAATAGTGGAAAATAACATCAGGCAAATGACCACCACGACCACGCTTACAGGACCATATCCTTTTGATGAAATTTTCCATAACCAAATCGCAAAGTGGCTGCCCTATGTCCTCGTTAGCCTCACGAATTCCATCTTTGAGGTCTCGAATCGACGCTGGGCTATTGGCGTAGACCTTCTCTTTCACGTGGCCCCAAAGAAAGAAGTCGCAAGGTGTTAAATCACAAGCTCTCGGTGGCCAATTGTGATCACCTCTTCGAGAGATAACACGGTCCGGAAACAATCAGCAAAGACACGACGTTGTTGATGACCGGCCGGCTTGAGTTCTTGTGTTAACTGAACTTTATAAGCCTTAAGACCAAAATCTTTATGCAAAATACGGTGTAATGACGTTTGTGGAATGCCTAATTCCAAAAGAACGACGAGGAATTGACAAACCTGGGGTTTCTTCAACACTTTCAGATACAGCAGCAATATTCTCGGCTGTTCTTGAGCGACCTGCACGGGTTTTATTCTTCACACCACCAACTTGTCCCAACAGCTCGAATTTTTCCACCAATTTCTTTATTGCGGTCCGACAAGGTGCTTCACGACGACCCAAAAATGTTCGAGTTTTACGAACCGTCTCTGGCAAATTTTCACCATTTTTATAGTGAATTTTAATAATTGCAGTGAGTTCTTTAAGCGCGTTTCGTTCCATTTTTATTAAAGGCGTAGTTTCTACTTGCCAAATGTCAAAAAATGACAGCTTCAAACGTGACATCTACCGAAATAGCGGGCTATTCAAAATAACACCTCTTTATTGAAAAACCCTTTAGCTGATGTCCCTGTGTCAGGTCACAGGTGCGTCGATGGCTTGAAATAGTTCACACTTCGAGTGCAGGATGTAGTATAATGCGGCGTTCCCACAAGGCGTTATTCACGACAGTGAACCACGCTTTCGTGAAATACACTTCTGTGTGAACGCATTCCTCACGAAAGCAAGTTTAAAAACTATGCGTTCACACAGAAGTGTATTTCACGAAGGCGTGGTTCACAGTCGTGAATAACGCCTCGTGGGAACGCCGTATAGCGCTTATTTCATTGAGTTTTACATAATATATATTCAATTATAATACTTTTTTGTAGCATATCGTTTTCGTTTTATCGAAAATCCTGTCTTATCTCATACCAGACGTATCAGCAGATGTTGAGGAGCATCTTCATCATCAAGTATTGGAGGAGAAGAATATACTTAGAATGCATCGTCATAGGAAATATATGGATAAACGTGTATCGTTTGGAGGGGTCCAAAGAAACTGATCAATGAAGAAATATATATGTTATTAACCCAGATAGATATTTAAACTCATATTATATCCAACGTCGGAAATCTTTTTATCAAAATGTATAAAAGACTAAAGTATTAAAATGTTTCTTCAAAGTCAGTGTTTAACTTTCACCAATGGTAGTTTGTCACGAGCCGCCACTGTTTATATTTGGTACCTGCTTCCTTTTAGTTTTATTAATTATGTATCGATATTTTTATGAAAAAATTTATAAATGAGGACTTTTCATAATTCTTATGAAATTTTAACCTAGAGCAGTAATATCATGGTGCAATAATTATTGAAAATAACCATATGCTGCCTTGCACATATTTAGAAGAAGAAGAACAACGAAGAAGATATTCCTTTCTAGCATGTCGTGAATTTTGTGGTTCACAATGTCAAAATAAAATATTTGGTTATAAATCAAAACACTCAAACAGTAGAATCTTGAAATTTTCGAATATAAAAGGTAATTGAAGAACAGCATTGAAGCCTGTTATTGAATTAATATTGAATAATGCTTACAATAATTCATACATTGTAATCATGTGATTTTTTTTAGTGACGTTATAAAAATATGTATTGAACTTTGTGAAGATAGTGTTTTACCACAATTTTACTTTAAAACATGGATTTGGATATTGCCGCAACAGAAGAAAATCTGTTGGAAGCTTTGAGAAGGGCATCTAGTCAAAATGCGGATATATTGAAACCCGCAGAAGCCAAGCTGCGTGAATGGGAAATTCAACCTGGCTTCTATTCTGCCTTACTAGTAAGTACAATGCTTTCACGTTGTATTAGAAACAACAATTCAATTTAAATGAGTAAAAGAGTCGAAAAACTTGGTAAAACATCGATTCCTACTTTCAGAATATAATATCAACCCATAATTTAGACTCCAATATAAGATGGATGGCTGTATTATATATGAAAAACGGTATTGATAAATACTGGAGAAAAAGTGCTCCAAAGTAAGTATCAGGTTTTAATAATCAGTAAGAATGGTCAAGATAGAATCAAAGAAATTATGATTCACAATTAATGTATTCCCTTTCAGTGCCATAAGTGAAGATGAAAAAAATTTGATCAAAAGAGGACTGATTTCATCTTTCAACGAACCTGTAAACCAAATAGCAACACAGAGGGCTGTCTTAGTAGCTAGGATAGCAAGGATAGACTGCCCAAAAGAGTGGGAAGAACTACTTCCAACTCTCTTGCAGATGGTATTGAGTAACGACTTACTTATACAACACAGATCTATTTTAACCCTTCAACATGTAGTTAAATCAATATCATCAAGAAGATTAATTAGTGAGTAAAGTTTTCAAAGAGTTTATTACAGTGGAACTTCCCTATAACGAATTTTGTACAAGACATTGCACCTTGAATCCAAATTCCATGTTGAAAAATACCTCTAAAACAAAGTGATTTCTCTTTATAACGCAATATTCAAAGAACATCACTCTTTGAATGGGTATTGGTAAGAAGGTATAAGGTGGGTTTTCCGAAAATTTTCCGGACGCACATAATAAATCCCGGCCTTAAACTAAAACATTACAAGCAGAGAGATCCTTCTGAAACAGTTTTATATACACCCCTGGCTGTTTGGTTTCAATCTAACCATTACGCTAGTGAGAAAGTTGTGCGAAATTGTCTAAAAGGAAGTGCTTAGGTTTGAATGATAAACTTAAATTTATCAGTGAAGTTGACCGTGACATTGCCGACTATAAAAACAAATTTTCTGTATAACGAAATTTCTTCATAACGAAAATTTTTACGGATTTAGCGCTTTCATTATAGAGAAGTTCCACTGTATTTTTATTTGATAATTGTGTGGCAGATGGCACCGTCTTGTTGAAACCACAAATCCCCCAGATTAAAACATCTAGAGACCAAAAAGATAACCTTAAAATTTTCTTTCAGGTGATAAAAGAATATTTCAAGATTTTACTGCGACAATTTATAGTTTTATCGTTAATTTATGGAACACTTTTACTGACCTATTCATCAGTAACATATGCCAGAATGAAAATATTGACTTGACCGTATCCAATTTGGAGAAAGCTGTACTGACTTTGAAGATTTTGAGAAAATTAACTGTATATGGGCTTTATAGACCACATGAAAATCCAGCATGTATGGAATTTTTGAAGGTTTTATTCGAGAAAACTAAGTCTGCCTTAGAATGTAGTAAGTAAACTCTTGAACCTATCCCAAAAATATTATCATGTCATATTTATATTCTTTTGAAATCAATAGAATACATAAAACAAAAACAAAAATCCCTAATTGAGGTTAGTGCAAAACATGGTACCATACTATTTTTTCGTATGATACCAGAGCTTAGGGAAAAACCCCGGTAGAAAAAACCCTGTCTTGTCGTTCCAACAAAAATAACACTTAAAAACTATTCGAATATTGAAAATTTCTTCTTTATTTAGTCCAAACGATAACTCTCTCCAGGATGCCTTCAGAATTCTGAATCTGAAACGAAAAAATCAAAGTAGAAAAAAGGAACAGAAAAATGAAATGATTGAAACTCTATTGAATCGATTTAAAATCAACAACCCAATTCAAAAACGACTTGGTAATTTCATATATAGCTCTCAAGCCATCCTGAAATTTAAATATTGGACAATTATTTATCAGATGTTCTATAGTCTCCTCTGCTTCTCCGCATTCACAACTAGGAGTCTCAACTGATTTCCACTCGAAAAGCATGCTATTACAACAGCCATGACCTGTTCTTATACGATTAAGAACAGTTTAAATTTTCCTTGGAAGATCAAATCCAGGAACTTTATTGGAGGGATCAATTATTAAATCTTTGTTTGGAATATTACATGTGTTCCACTCTCATTGCATTCTCAGGGTAAAAAGTAAACCTAGAGATGCTTGCACGCATTTGAATCTGTTTATGAACGGGAACAACATTGGGCGTTGCGAACTTGTGCCGTATCTTAATTCCGTATTGGGATAATTGGTCTACGGCTCCCCTACTATGGTACTAACATCTAGAGTCTACTATAGACAATTTTGTCAGTTTGGCAACATCGTTCTGTTGATGTTTAGTTGGTCGATGCGTCGTGTTTACATTTTCATTTCGATTTGACGTTCATAAACTGAATTATTTCACTGATTTGGTGGCAGTTCATTGTTGCTTAAGGGTATTCCGGTAATTATAGCTATTGCAAAATTACGAAAGTGTTGTATTATATTCAGAAACTGTAGAAATGAAATTCTAACCTATTGTTTACTTAACCCAGTGCGGCAGTGAAATGCTTTCCATCTCACTTTAGAGATTGGTTGATTACAATCATATACTTATAAACTTCTATACCGCTAACATGGATCCACTTCTCTATTACATGCTTAGTCTGAATGTTCTGCTCGGCGTGCACTTCTTGTGCTCAGCTGGTCTTTTATTAAGCTCTCTTCGCTCACTTCACTCTGCATCGTGATCTTTTATTATCAGAGCGAGCAAGAAGATCAGATATATTCGCTCCCGCTCAAAAGCGAGAGCTCTTCCAAATGTCATTTTATTTCTAACCTAAGAGTTAGTTTAGGACAGTTTAGGTTAGTTATTTATGTTCTGGATGTTTTAACGAAAGATGAAACTCATTTTGTTGTTACAATATGTGGTATCGCGAAAGCAGAGACACCGTTTCAGAGCGAAAGACAGAAAATAATAATTTTGAGGTTACGAATTCTTTGACTTGACAAGCGTTTGCGCTTGATCGTTCTTTTATTATTTTCACTCTACAACAAATGTCTTGAAGTCACAGATAATCTTGCTCGCTCCGCAGATCATATTTTCAGACTAAGCATCAAATTGAAGCAGCGATCACGTGGTACAATGACCCAATGAATTCACTGCACAGGCGCCAAAACATAACCTCGAATAGTTTAAATTATGACTTGTTAAATGGAAATTACTGAAAATCATAACATCAATTTTTCACGTCTTGTCAAATGTCGAGTTTGCACATGCGCAGATTTGAAGGGGGCCATCGGAAATGACAATTATAGTATGTTCAAATGTAAGAAGGAGCCATAACAGCAAGTTTGGCGCAGCGGTAGGAGAACTTTCGGATAGGTACTTTCCGTCCAGAGTCGAATCGAGGAGATTTCATACAATCGTTCAGTTTTAACTGAATATTATTATAGGAATGCAATTCCTACAGCACATCTAAATGAAATATATACACGCTCTCATTCATTCCTTATCGAATTTATTCCATTTGGAGGTTCAACACTGTATACACTTTGTCAAAAGATTTTCTCTATCCAGTACCATCCACAGTCCGTTCCGAGTACGATCCTGGCAGTCTCTTAGGGCGGTCGAAGGGAGCGTTTTTATGACAGTTTGACCAATACGAGCTTTATTGTGCGCAAACCAGACGATTCTGTTTGTTTACGAAGCTCTTTCTTATATTTGAAGGGACTATAGATTGCTTCAACTTTTATTTCACGTTAGCAGTATAGAGTTTTATAGGTATACTAGCTTTTACCCGCGACTTCGTCCGCATAAGGTTTTTTGTTTTCTCCCGGCTATAAGTCCCCCTGCAACAATGTCCCACTATTGTGTTCCAGTCCTCAACTTCACATCAAAATTTCTTCAAAAGCAACCTAAGCTACATAATGGATAGCTCCGAATGTTTCCTTAGTAAATATAAAAAGTAAATAATGTAAATCGGTTTAAAATACTACTACCTACCTACCTGCCAACCCCCGATGTTAGACAGTGTGACATCCGCAACATCGTCTACGTAGGAAGTACTAAATTATGGCGCCTACCGACCCTCTAAATTAGAAAAGTGATCAAATACTAACTTGAAGTCTTAGTAACACTCAGTTGAAAAAAAAACATCAAAATCATTTCAGTAGCTATGGCGTCATGCGCTTCTTGACACGATCACGCTAGATTTCCGCGGGAATGAGGTATTTTCCCGCCGTAAAAAGTAGCCTGTGTCCGTGCCTAGGATCCTATCTTTATATTAACCAAGTCTTATAAAAATCCGTTCAGACGTTAAGTTGTGAATGAGGTAAACTTTTAAAACAAACGATTAAAAATCACTAACTTAATTAGTTTTCTGTCTACTGCCTACGCCTTAAGTACGATAGCATGAATATTAATAGCCCATATCTTTTTCTAGGTTACTATCTATCACCTAACTAAATTTCATCAAAATCCGTTCAGCCGTTTAGGCATGATAGAGCAAAACTCCCAGCAAAAACCATAAAAAAATCACTAACTCAATTCAGTTTTCTGCCTACTTCCTACCCCTTAAGGACGTGATCATTTTGATCTTATATCCGTTTTTAGGTAACCATCTATTACCTTACTAAATTTCATCAAAATCTGTTCAGCCGTTTAGACGTGAAAGAGCAAAAGTCCCAACAAAAACGACTAAAAATCACTAACTCAATTTAGTTATCTGCCTACTGCCTACCCCCTAAGAACGATGGCGTGATTATTTATAGCCTATGACCATTTCTAGGTTATCATCTATCACCATACCAAATTTCATCAAAATCCGTTCAGCCGTTTAGGCGTAATGGATGATTACAATGCAGTACTATTTACGTATTTCTATGTTTACTTCTTTTAAGCATCTCTCATTCTTGAATACTGAGGAATCATTTTTCGTTTCACAGGAAAGCAGCTTAAAGGAAAAGGAATATGCGTCCTTGAACTTTGCGAAAAATACATCAATCATTCAACCAAAGTACTGATATCTTTACTGGAACTTCACCCATTTTCCTTCATTAACCTTATACATAGTAGTTTAGAGTTTACCATGTACTACTTATTTACCCCCGAAGGAATCCAGTATACATACGAAAGGTTTTCGATCCAGTGTTTTAACATCATAAAAGGAATTTTACATTGTAACGAGTACAAACCTGGTAAAAACGTTACTAGTTCGAAGTATTCCGATATGGTTCATGCCAGGGATATAAAGTTGAACTTTTTTCAACCGAACATTTTGACTGAGATTTGTAGAAGACTGGTTACCCACTATTTCATCTTGAATCAGGATGAATTAGATATGTGGGACGCAGATCCTGAGACGTTTGCCAACGATGAAATCGGGGATAGCTGGAAGTACAGTCTGAGGGTAAGTGATTTAAAAGATTGTAAAAAATTATATATCAATATTGTGTGCTGTTCTTTAAATCATTAAAATAACTAGCAGAACTCACACACGTTGTTCTCTGCATGATATACAGATTTGGAAATTCACATCTGAAACATACGATATACAATGCATCAGACAGAGAATTCTTCCGTCCAGTTGCACAGATGAATAGTCTAGATAATCACGTGCTGTAACTGAATGAATTCCGTTGACTTATTGCAATAACCTAGTCTTGTCTCTCTCTTATCGCAGTATGGTAGGGAACCTGCAGTACACGTATAGAATTATTTGATTTGTCAGGCTGCCCATAATAGTTGATTCAAGTATTTACTGTTGCCTACCATACTGAATGAATTACGCTCCTCTCAACGATAAGAGAGATACAATACTAGAATATTGCAACAAGACAACGGAATTCAGTGAGTTACAGCCCGTCATTGTCTGGACTATTAATCTGTGCAACTGGACGGAAGAATTCTCTGTCTGATGCATTGTATATCGTATGTTTCAGATGTGAATTTCCAAACCTGTATAAAGGATATGAATGAATCATAAACTTCTATACCGCTAACATGGATCCACTTCTCTATTACAAATTGAAGCAGCGATCACGTGGTACAATGGCCCAATGAATTCACTGCGCAGGCGCCAAAACATAACCTCGAATAGTTTAAATTATGACTTTTCATATGAAAATAACTAAAAATCATAACCTCAATTTTTTACGTCTTGTCAAATTTCGAGTTTGCACATGCGCATATGATCGAAGGGGCCATCGGAAATGGCACCTACATTGCTTCAACTTTTATTTCACGTTAGCAGTATAGTTATATGGGTACATACAGGGTGTCCCAAAAATACCACGCGAAAGTGACACTGGAGATAGATTGGCATTAGGTCTATCAGGTAGCATCAACATGACCTCAGTAAAAGTCCGCTGGTTTTCGAGATATCACCACTTTTGTGTATTTTTTGAAAATCTCCAGTTTTCGGTCTTTCATCGCCTAGCATTGCTAGAAATTACTTCAAACATTTTTTTTTTATCCTGGGCTATCCTGAATAGTTGCTTTAAACAATGAAGTAATAACTTCACCGAGAACTCGAACAAAATCCTCCAAAAAATGTCTAACTTGTTGTATTTTATGTCGAAGTTAAAACGTCAACTTAAGTTTGACTGACTGCTGTGAAAAAAAGTTATATTAGACTGAATTGACAAATAATCTCAAAAACTTGTCCATTTCATGCCCTTTTTAAAATGATACAACACTAAAAAATTAGAATTTCTAAGGTTGACTTGAAAAAAATTGTTAGAGTTGTATCATTTTGAAGAGGGCATGAAATGGACAAGTTTTCGAGATTATTTGTCAATTCAGTCTGATATAATTTTTTTTCACTGCAGTCAGTCAAACTTAAGTTAACGTTTTACCTACGGCATAAAATATAACAAGTTAGACATTTTTTGGAGGATTTTGTTCCAGTTCTCGGTGAAGTTATTACTTCATTATTTAAAGCAACTATTCAGGATAGCCTAGGTAAAAAAAACATGAGTTTGAAGTAATTTCTAGCAATGCTAGGTGATAAAAGACCGAAAACTGGAGATTTTCAAAAAATGCACAAAAGTGGTGATATCTCGAAAACCAGCGGACTTGTACTGAGGTCATGTTGATGCTATCTGATAGACCTAATGCCAATCTATCTCCAGTGTCACTTTCGCGTGGTATTTTTGGGACACCCTGTATATGGAATAAATGCATACACAAAAATTCATTTCAGCCATTTAGTTGCAATATAACATTATTATACATATTTAAAAATCTAGGTGCGTTCATGTTCACGTGTATGTAGGTATGTTGAGTTACTGTCAGTTGTGTTTACTATCTTAATAAATGAGATATTTTTGTAAATTGTTGATTGTAAATTGTTTGTGCTGAAAATAAAGAAATATATAAAATAACCTATATACGGACTGCAGCGGATAACAAATAAGTACAAAAGATATCATCTTAATTTCACTTTCGTAGATTATAATTAAGTATCATTGAATTTTTGTTACTGAAATACAGGGTCTCTATAAATGATTGTAACAGCGCAGTTGGCTTTGGATTATGCAAACCACAGAATTCTGTGATCATGCTATGCTTTGATTGGTTAGACATTGGTATTCTGCAATCCAAAGCCAACTGCGCTGTTACAATCATTTATAAAGACCCTGTATATTTTGCATATCCGCATTTTCACAGATTTTGATTATTTACTACTTTATATGATTTTGTTCATTTGTAGGTTATAAGAAAGGTTATGGAAGAAGATATCTGTTCGTCAAGTTTACTAGAGTTTTTGCAAGTAGTATTCAACTGATTCATACAATTTATCTGAAAAAAATTCACTCATTTAGTTGATTTATTCTCAATGTTGTTACAGCCAAGTATGGAGACCGTGTTCGTGACAATGTTCCATGAATTTCGAGAAATTTTAGCACCAGTTTTGTTGGATCTTATACGGGAGACAAGTGGGTTAGTTCCCCCCGAAGATTTGCCTGGAATTTTAAAAAAGGATGCTGTTTACAATGCGGTAGCCTTAGCTGCATTCGATTTGTATGAAGAGGTAACCTATAATAACCTGATATCCTCGCGACTGAGTTCAAACCTCAGAGTGAAAAAGTAAACCCAGAGATACCATAGAGGTATCTCTATAGTCCGTTCACGAAAGTTTGAGCTGTAGGTTGGCCATGACAATTTGGCATATTCCACTGTGTATATTGAAATTTTAGGTTATGTTGTTTATTTTCCTGTCAGATTGATACGCAATGTTGTCAATATTACATAGAGTTCTCTGATAACTCGCAAGCTCGTCGGACGAAGCCGGGTACATTCGGCAACGTTGACTTCATTTTAGGTCATGACAGCAAATACTGCAACTTCAGATAAATAAATAAACGCCTACTATGCGCTCAAACTTTCGTGAACCGACTGTATGTTTACTTTTTACTCTGAGAAAACGACTATGCTGGTTCACGTTTATACAGTGTGTTTGGTCACGAGTTAGCGATAATTTAAGGTCATCAAATATACCTAATATTATCGACAAAAACACCCAAACTTGGGAGTTTGCCCCCTTAGTTTTGGAGTAGCCCCCATTTTAAATTTACTTTTTTATTTTCGTTGACCCTTCCAAATAATATCGATTTCTTTGGACATAAAGGTCCTACAGATGTGAAAAAAATGTTTTTTGAAAGATGATACTACCACCTTTCATTGAAGTATTACAATATAAGAACATTCAACTTGAAAACGCCATAAAAAATTCTTTAAAAAAGTTCATAGTGAAAATATGTACTGATTTTCTCAGTAAATCCGCATTAGTACAAGAAGCACATTAAAGTATAATTTTTTTTCAATGATTTAACACGCAAGGACACAAGCTACAAAACAACACTCACATCATTACTGTAAGTTACATGATTTGAGAGTTATTGCTGTTCGAATATGACCCTTATGAAAATTTATGAAAGAAAAAAAACCTCAATACTGTACTTTCGATAATTTTCAATGATAAAACAAACAAATTGATCATAAAAATTGCTCAAAATGGCCGCCTCTGCTCTGTAGACAGGCGGTGGCCTTCATGGCGACCTTTCTTGTGTCTTTTGCACGCGTAGTGATCATGTTAGAGCAGCAATAACTCTCAAATCATGTAACTTACAGAAATGATGTGAGTGTTGTTTTGTAGCTTGTGTCCTTGCGTGTTAAATCATTGAAAAAAAATTATACTTCAATGTGCTAGTTCTTGTACTATTGCGGATTTACTGAGAAAATCAGTACTTATTTTCACTATGAACTTTTTTGAAGAATTTTTTTATGGCGTTTTCAAGTTGAATGTCTTTATATTGTTATACTTCAATGAAAGGTGGTAGTATCATCATTCAAAAAACATTTTTTTCACATCTGTAGGACCTTTATGTCCAAAGAAATCGATATTATTTGGAAGGGCCAACGAAAATAAAAAAGTAAATTTAAAATGGGGGCTACTCCAAAACTAAGGGGGTAAACTTCCAAGAGTGGGTGTTTTTGTCGATAATATTAGGTATATTGGATGACCTTAAATTATCGCTAACTCGTGACCAAACACACTGTATATATCTTTCATTATAAACAAGATAAAACACCAACTTTTTTCAGGTGGACTTTGACCAATGGTTTACCTCAACGCTTAGCGAGGAATTGAAGATAAAACATAACAATTATAGAATAATACGAAGAAGAGTTAGCGTACTGATGGGAAAATGGGCTGGTATCAAATTATCGCCGAAATTGAGGCCGTGTTTATACGAATGCGTCATCAACTTATTGAGCTGTCAAGAAGATATGGCAGTCAGATTGACAGCTTCTTCTACCCTTAGGTTTGCCGTTGACGATTTTGAATTCGACGCAGACCAATTTAAGGATTACTTAGAAGCTTCATTCAATTTGTTATTCCAACTTTTGAAAGAAGTCTCAGAGTGTGAAACAAAGGTAAGAGAATTTTATATACTTAAAGGGTTTTCCAATAAGAGGTGTTATTTTGAATAGCCCGCTATTTCGGTAGATGCCGCGTTTGAAGCTGTCATTTTTTGACATTTGACAAGTAGAAACTATGCCATTAATACAAATGGAACGATACACGCTTCAAGAACGCATTGAAATTATTCAAATTCGCAATGAAAATGGTGAAAATTTGGCAGAGACGGTTCGTGAAGCTCGAACATTTTTGGGTCGTCGTGAAGCACCTTGTCGGACCGCAGTAAAGAAATTGGTGGAAAAATTCGAGCTGTTGGGCCAAGTTAGTAAATGAAACCCGTGCACGTCGATCAAGAACAGCCGAGAATATTGCTGCTGTAGCCGAAAGTGTTGAAGAAAACCCAGGTTTGTTCATTTGGAATTAGACATTCCACAAACGTCATTACACCGTATTTTGCTTGAAGATTTGGGTCTTTAGGCTCATAAAGTTCGATTAAACAAGAACTCAAAAAAAGTTTCCGGACCGTATTATCTCTCGAATAGGTAATCACAATTGGCTACTGAGAGCTTGTGATTTAACACCTTGCGACTTCTTCCTTTGGGGCCACGTGAAAGAGAAGGTCTACACCAATAGCGCAGCGTCGATTCAAGACCTCAAAGATGGAATTCGGGAGGCTATCAAGGACATAGGGCAGCCACTTTGCGATTTGGTTATGGAAAATTTCATTAAAAGGATTTGGTCCTGTAAGCGTGGTCGTGGTGGTCATTTTCCTGATGTTATTTTTCACTATTAACGGCATAGCTTCTTCTTTATAATGAAACTTGCAGACCCAACAGACGTTGTTCTGTATACGTTGTTCTGTATACACAAAAATTCATTCAATTCGATCCATCCTTTTAGTTGCATAGTAGATGAATAACCTAAATAACGACTACAGCGCCATCTGTTGATCTGATTTGTGATCATAAACATAAATGCATTAGGCAATCCAATATACATTACCCTCCTAGTGCCTACCTCGGAGACGCATTTTGGTGCTATTTCATCTTCAACCTGCCATATCTTTTGATGTATTCATCATAATTGAATGATGTAAAAGGCAATTTCGTTCTAAATTAAATACTGGGTATGAACGACGTATTTAATTGGATAAGGATCAATAGCGTATTCATTAAAAAATACTCCCAAATAATGCATAATTTTGAGAAACATTCGGATACCTTTAAAAGGTGATACTGAGTAAACCTTGAAAGATAGATATATGCTATCGCGGACTTTTTTGTAGAACTATTAAAGAGGTACATTTCCGTCATACATTGTTCCTATCTACGTCTTACGGTTTTTGCAGCGCACCTGAAAATAGCTGATTTTGGTACTCATATTTTTTATCATTGAAGTTATAGTAGGTTTCATTAATTTTCTCGGGTGAAAAGTATAGCCTATGTTACTCAGTGATAGTGTAGCATTCTAAGGGTGAAAGAATTATTGAAATCGGTCAAGTAGTTTATGAGTTAACTCGTATCAACGCCACAAACCCACAAACATACAAATCTTTCCTCTTTATAATATAAGTATAGAAGTATAGATTCACCTGTATTGTTGCAACAGTTTTCTTCATTATATCAATATAAATCTCTTTTTTTCAGATGCACATTCTCAACGTGATGACTCTTATAGTTGAAAGAGTCGGTCATACAATCCAACCTCACTCCGATGCACTCATTCAATATTTACCTTTGATATGGAAGGAATCTGACGATCATAACATGCTTAGGTGTGCAATTGTATCTACTCTGGTACAGTTGGTAAAGGCTCTTGGTACCGTTGTCCCAGAACTTACGCCTTTGTTAATTCCGATAATAATGTTGGGTACAGATCCAAAACAATCGGCTATCGTCTATCTTTTAGAAGATAGCCTTGAATTGTGGTTAACGGTGCTGGAGAACTCTGCCTGCATTACTAGTGAGCTGATTCAGTTATTCGACAATATTCCAACGCTTTTGGGTAAGTTAAGGCTTATTAACAAATAAAAACAATGAAAGCGGAGAATAATATTGATCGATTTAAAATCAAATCTTTGTTCGTTGATGGGATTAATTCCGAAGTGTGGGTTTAATATTGGTTGATTTTAAATCGATCAATATTATTCACCGCTTTCATTGTTTATATTCATTATGCCCGCGTTACTGTTAAACGCATGAATTTTCATTTATTACTATTATCACCACGTCTAGTTTACGACGAAGAAACGAGCGTTTCTACTTCATCGACTAAAGGTTAAGTCCACATAGTTGGTCTACCACCAGTTTGTATGAAAACGGATAAACATCTCGCACTTCGTTCAGGGTTCATGCATCGGAGGTAGGTGTTCGTAAGGATCCCAAGAGATGGCGTTTTGGTTCTGTTATACTCAGAGCTAGGCGACATTTCTTGAAATAAGGGAACCTAGAATGCCTTTCAGACGGAGCTCCTCCATACTGAAGAGCCCCAAATAGGGAGAAATAGCTATCTATGGATGCTCTATTTGATATTACCACTATGCATGTTCTTTGTGCGTTGACGGGATTAGTTCCGAAGTGTGGGTTTAATATTGGTTGATTTTAAATCGATTTATATTATTCTCCGCTTTTATTGTTTATATTTATCATGCCCGCGTTACTGTTAAACGCATGAATTTTCATTTATTATTTTATTCTTATTAACAAACTTTCTGAATCTCAGAGTAAGAAGTAAATATATAGTCCGTTCGCGAAACTTTGATCCGTCGGTTGGTCATGGAAATTTGGCATATTCCACTGTGTATATTAAAATTTAAGG
Organism: Propylea japonica; assembly: GCA_013421045.1. Taxonomy (NCBI): domain Eukaryota; kingdom Metazoa; phylum Arthropoda; class Insecta; order Coleoptera; family Coccinellidae; genus Propylea; species Propylea japonica. The sequence continues at coordinate 20,582,781 of CM024244.1, forward strand.
TTATGTTTATTGTCTCGTCAGATTGATACGCAATGTTGTCAATATTGCATAGAGTTCTCTGATAACCCGCAAGCTCGTCGGACGAGGCTGGGTACATTTGGCAACGTTGACTTTATTTTACGTTATAACAGCAAATACTGCCAACTTCAGATAAATAAACAAACGCGTACTATGCGCTCAAACTTTCGTGAACGGACTATATACTCCGTTCACATATTATTGAGAACAAAGTAGGCTTTTGTTCATTTATCTGAGATTGGCAGTATTTGCTGTCATAACGACCAACAAAGTCAACGTTGCCGAATGTACTCGGCCTCGTCTGACGAGCTTCCGAGTTATCAGAGAACTCTATGTTATATTGACAACATTGCGTATCAATCTGACAAGAAAATAAACAACCTAACCTTAAATTTCAATATACACAGTGCAATATGCCAAATTGTCATGGCCAACCGACGGCTCAAAGTTTCGTGAACGGACTATAGAGATGCCCCTACGCGTGAATAGTCGTACATTTTAATCAATCAAGCTCTAGAGTGAGATTGAAAGCACTTTACTGCTGAAGTGGGTGAAGTAAACAATAGGTTAGATTTTTATTTCTACAATTTTTGAATAGAATACAACATTTTCGTAATTTTGCCATTGCTATAATTACCAGAATACCGTTTAGCAACAATAAACTGCACCAAATCAGTGAAATAATTCAGTTTACGAACGTCAAATCGAAATAAAAATGTAAACACGACGCATCGACCAACTAAAAATCAACAGAACAATGTTGCCAAACTGACAGAATTGTCTATAGCAGACTCTAGCCTTTAGTACCATGTAGGGCAGCCGTAGACCAATTATCCCTATACGGAATAAAGATACGGCACAAGTTCGCAACGCCGAAATGTTGTTCGCGTTCATAAACAGATTCAAATGCGTGCAGGCATCTCTAGGTTTACATTTTACTCTGAGTTCTGAATATTTTCCATTGGTTGCTCCAAATTATTTACAATTCTCCTTTAATTTTTTTCAGATTATTCAACAGAAGCGTTCAGTTTATGCATTGGCATATGTTCAGTACATACACTTTTAGCACCTGAGCTTGTGATGAGATCTCATGGTATTCCAATAATGACAGTTTGTGATAATATGATGGCTGATATGAAGAACGAAGGAATCATGATGATTTTGAAACTAGTGGAATTATTTTTACGAGCCAGACCGTCCCTGGGAGCAGAATCAGTTTTGCCAATTTTGCCTAGAATATTCGAGTGAGTACATTTTGTTTCACATTCAATCTATGCCTAAAGTCCTTTCACGAAAGTTTGAGCGCATAGTAGGCGTTTGTTTATTTATCTGAAGTTGGCAGTATTTGCTGTCATAACTTAAAATAAAGTCAACGTTGCCGAATGTACCCGGCGAGATTCCGAGTTATCAGAGAACTCTATGCAATATTGACAACATTGCGTATCAATCTGACAAGAAAATAAACAACATAACCTAAAATTTTAATATACACAGTGGAATATGCCAAATTATCATGGCCAATCGACGGCTCAAACTTTCGTGAACGGACTACATGTTTACTTCTCTTTTTTTAGGGGTGTGTATGAGGGTGAGAAGTATCCAATGATTATGTCAATGTACATCACAGTTTTGTCCAGGGTTTTGATATCGTCACATAATGTCTTCTCCCAGGTGTTGAGTAGATTGGCTGTTGTACATAATGAAAGTGAAGAAATAGTTATGTCCAAAATATTACATGTATGGTTACTGAAAATGCCAAATGTTTCTCAAACAGAACAGAGGAAAGTTATGGGTGAGTTAAGTCTTTACTCTTAAGCGGGTCTGGCACTCACAGCTATTTAGGAATTTGCTAAGTGGAAGTTATAAGTATTGTTCACAAGCCTACAAAAGCATTTTGTTGAAAGTTAACTTAAAAAAAGTTATAAGAATCGGTCACTGACCATAGACGTTTCAACAAGTCTCTGCACCGGCTCACAAAGCGCGAGTGAACCAAGAATGGTTGAAAAACAACGTTTTGAACTTCATTCCGACCACACGCGAATCCAATGGATTATTCTCTCTGCACCATTTTGGAAAGCATTGTCCAAACTAAAAATTTTGCCAACCTCGAGACTCTGAAGAAAGCCATTGTCTGTGAGTGGGCTAAAATACCGCAAAGTTACGTTCGGGCAACTTACGGTTCGGTTTTTGACCTCTCCAAGCAATAGTCACAGTGAAAGTTGGTCATATCGGGCCAAAGTGAAATTTTGATTATTTTCACATGTTTTGTACATGAAACTGAATGACAATAATTTTCCTAACCCAATTAATGTCCTTTTGAATAGGTTACACTTCGAGAGAACACCCTGTACTACCTATATACACAAGATCTTCAGGAAAAGCTCCAATACTTTTAGGTTATGTGAATCTGCCATAGAAAACAACGACCATATATTATAAGCAATTTAAAGCGGATTACCGGTTATCATTTTGGTTAACCAATTGCATTCAAGCGGTTTTGGTTATTTTTGGTTCAAAGTAATGACGTCATGAATTAGCCCTTCGACGTCATTGATTTGAACCGCAAATGACCAGACTCAATAGCTGGGTTAAACTTCTGGTTATTAGAAAAGTAGGGTTGTACGCAGCAAATTTCAAAAGTTGTTGACTAACGAAGCATACTTGAAGAATGAAGAAGATATTTATTCGTGAGCTTAGCCACGTTACGATTTATATTGAGAAAACTATTTCAATAGTTTCTATTATCGGCTTAGTTTCAGTAATTTAGGAATTAAACTCATCTATCAAAATCTCCAAGTTAGGTTCGGAAATTAACGCATCCAAAAGCTTCTGACTTGTTAATATTATTCAAAATAGAATTGTCCGAAGTTTTTAAAGATTGCTGATATTGTTTGAGTATAACAAAACATTCTTTCTTTACTTGGATAATGGGAAAAGCTTTGTGTTACAATTTAGCTCTCGACTGTTAGAAAAAATTATGAATTTGTGTTAAGTTCCCAAAAATTTTTTTATTAATATCAAACTTTACTGTGACGTGTGAGATGTAGCCAAATACCACACCGATATCAATACATGTGAATTTAAATCTATTGGATAGTGTCCTCCTGTATACTTTTCGGTAATTTTTTTCTTCGAATCATTTCTGTCAGAACAAAAAGCTTTTTTTCGTCAAGCGGAACATTGTGAAAAACACATGTTCATCGTTAAATTGAATCCACGTTTCGAACATAAATTATTTGGGATGCATGGAGTTGAACTTGAAGCATAATAATTTACATTTGCAAATAGAATTTCGTATTTATTGCATAAAACATAAAAAAATATAAATATAACCTATATTGACAATTGACAAATAACCAGAAACCGTATTCGAACGACGAGAGCCTAGGGCCAGTTATTCGTTCTAGGACAAAAAGGGAATAACCAAGGGCTGAACCAATGATAACCGCAGTTTTTATTGGTTATCCGCTTAAAATTGATTTATGTCAATGCTACAAGGCATTGTTGTCAAAGTAGACCTTGACACTCATCGCTTAACTCTTTTGTTTTTCAGCACTAGCTCTTGCGAATCTTCTAACCATAGTCTCCAGGTCCATCATGGACATGTTCGGCTCCATTATGATACAAATATTAGAAGCACTGAATGACGTTACGAAAACAGATGAAAATGGGGTTATCTCCGATTGTTTAGTACTGAACGGAGACAGGAGTCCTAGCTATTTCTACGAAGAAAGCGATGGTTTATGTGAAACTGAACACGATCAAAGAAAGAAAATGTTGATTTCTACAGATCCAGTCCATACTATTGTTCTAAAAGAATACCTTCAATCTCAAGTAAGTAACCACACTTTTTTGCTTGAGTTCAGTTTTGAAACTGTTTAGTGATGGTGAACTACACATTGGTATAGATTTGACAGTAATCAGAGAAGGCTTGAATCAGATCTTTCAAGTTTTATCTTCATCTTGTGCTAATTAGGTTGCTCAGTTGATATTCAGCTATACAGGGTGTTCCTAAATTGAACGTACAAACAAAAAGAGGAGATTCCCCTTAAGTGAGTTTAAGAAAAAAAAGTCCCATAAACATGGGGTCGCAAACGTTTCGTTTTCGAGATACAGAGTGTTGAAGTTTGAATTTTTTTCAAGTTTTTTTCAAGTTTTTTTCTCATAGTATCTACACTTCACAAGATATTCAACTGAAATTTGGCATAGATATTACATTTGAGAGTTCTCGCCATGTGACATGGCAATTTCGATAGAAGATCTACAGGGTGATATTTTTTTCTGGAACAATGCCACCTGTTCTTCTGCAGAACTTTTTTTTGGCGAGCAACTGTTAATTTGAAAGAATGCAAAAAGAAGCTTTGTTCTTGTAATAAACTTTTCGGTCTCTTGTAGTTTTGTCGTATCTACCAACGATTTCGAGAAAAAAAATTTTGAAAAGTTCAGTATAAGAACAAAGCTCCTTTTTACATTTTTTCAAATTAACAGTTGCTCATCAAAAAAAAGTTCTATAGAAGAACAGGTGGCAGTGTTCCAGAAAAAATATCACCCTGTAGATCTTCTATCGAAATTGCCATGTCACGTGGTGAGAACTCTCAAATGTAATATCTATGCCAAATTTCAGTTGAATATCTTGTGAAGTGTAGATACTATGAGAAAAAAACTTGAAAAAAATTCAAACTTCAACACTCTGTATCTGGAAAACGACATTACATTGACTTAGCAGATTTGTTTCCAAAACACTTCATAGGTTTTCACTCCCAGTCTCTGAAACAGAAATAATTAAAAAATTTTTAATTAAGATGAAGTGCTCCTGCGAAAATCTTTGTGCTTATTTGTCAGCAGCAAATTTGTTTCGAAAAAATTGTTGCCTAACAGTAAAACTAGAAAAGGAATTAAATAAAAAGGATAATGTTTTTGTGTCTATATCAGACACCTTTTTCAGACAAACTTGTAAAATCTTCAGAATTGTGTGTTTTTTAGCTGATTTGTGATAAAACATTGATATTAATTTCGAAAAATATCCGTTTTTAACCCTATGAATTTTTCCAGATATTCGCCCTCAAAACACAGTTAGGAATACCAACATATGAACAGCTATTGAGTTTAGTGGACGCTGATACCATGTCCCAATTGAAAGAATATATTAGTTTTTGAAATTAAATTCAGAAGACAATGTTTTTATCCTATTGATTTTGAAATATGTTGAATGTTATGTAATTGTAAGAATTTAATTGAAATATTAATTTAAATATCTTAATATTTGTATTTTTATTATATCATTGACCAAAATTGCTTTGTTTTTTATTTGAATCTCTTTGCACTCTTGTTTCTATCTTACCGTTTCGCTCAAAAGTCAGTAATTCTCGAAATGCTACTATTGAAGCCGCTCTAGACGTTATATCTTTGGGAATTTTGTCGATTACCGACATACCATCTGTTGATCTCGAAACAATCTGAACTACAATAATGAGATTCTGTAGATCAAACAGAAATTTTGCGAAAGGTTTTAGGAGGGGTCAACCACAGCCATTTTTCGTCCGAAATTTCAAAATTTTAGTTGATCATTTGTATTGAAGGTGGCAACAGACTGAAAAGGAATATGCAATTCATTTTTCATTCCGGCTGTTCAAACGGAAATAATGACAGTTTGAAATATGCAGATATCGATTCGAAAATATTTTGTTCTCTACCTCGAAAACTCATAAAAACATACCAAATTCAATAAGATCCGGCATACTCTTCAAATAAATTCAGTTTGTGGATTTTGCATTTTTCACGAGTTGCGTTCAAGAGCGCCTGCGTAATAAAGTTTGCTTCGGATCGATGAATTTTCAACATCAATCGAATCATTAGACCTAGCTCAACAATTATCAGTAATAACCGTGTATGTAGATTCCACAGAATTTTTGCAAAATGCTGAAATATAACATTTTAGGGGGGGTCAACCCCTTAGTCATTTTTCGTCCAAACTTTCAAAATTTTAGATGACTATTTTATGTGATTTTATTGAAGGGGACTACAGACTGAAAAAGAATATGCAATCCATATTTGATTCCGGCTGTTCAAACGGAAATTATGAAAGTTTGAAATATCGAGTTTTGAAAAAAATGCCATTTGAACAGTGAAATTCTGAACGCTTGCAGATATCGATTCGAAAGTATTTTTTTCTGATTCAGCTACCTCGAAAACCTATAAAAACGTACCAAATTTAATAAAGCCCGCCATACTTTTCAAATAAATTCAGTTTATATATTTTGCATTTTTCATTTTCGAGTTGAGTTCAAGAGCGTCTGCGTAATACAGTTTGCTTCGGATCGATGAATTTTCAACATCAATCGAATCATTAGACCTAGCTTAACAATTATTAGTAATAACCGTGTATGTAGATCCCACAGAATTGTTGCAAAATGCTGAAATATAGCGTTTTAGGGGGGATCAACCCCTTAGTCATTTTTCGTCTAAAATTTCAAAATTTTAGATGACCATTTTATGTGCTTATATTGAAGGGAACTACAGACTGAAAAAGAATATGCAATTCATTTTTCATTCCGGCTGTTCAAACGGAAATTATGAAAGTTTGAAATATCGAGTTTTGGAAATTATGCCATTTGAAAGGTGAAATTCTAAACGCTTGCAGATATCGATTCGAAAGTATTTTTTTCTGATTCAGCTACCTCGAAAACCTATAAAAACGTACCAAATTTAATAAAGTCCGCCATACTTTTCAAATAAATTCAGTTTATAGATTTTGCATTTTTCATTTTCGAGTTGAGTTCAAGAGCGCCTGCGTAATACAGTTTGCTTCGGATCGATGAATTTTCAACATCAATTGAATCATTAGAACCAGCTTGACAATTATCGGTAATAAAGGTGTATGTAGATTCCACAGAATTTTTGCAAAATGCTGAAATATGGCGTTTTAGGGGGGGTCAACCCCTTAGGCATTTTTCGTCCAAAATTTCAAAATTTTAGATGAAATATCGAGTTTTGGAAAAAATGCCATTTGAACAGTGAAATTCTAAACGCTTGCAGATATCGATTCGAAAGTATTTTTTTCTGATTCGGCTACCTCGAAAACCTATAAAAACGTACCAAATTTAATAAAGTCCGCCATACTTTTCAAATAAATTCAGTTTATAGATTTTGCATTTTTCATTTTCGAGTTGCGTTCAAGAGCGCCTGCGTAATACAGTTTGCTTCGGATCGATGAATTTTCAACATCAATCGAATCATTAGACCTAGCTTAACAATTATCAGTAATAACCGTGTATGTAGATTCCACAGAATTTTTGCAAAATGCTGAAATTTAGCGTTTTAGGGGGGGTCAACCCCTTAGTCATTTTTCGCCCAAAATTTCAAAATTTTAGATCACCATTTTATGTGCTTATATTGAAGGGGACTACAGACTGAAAAAGAATATGCAATTCATTTTTCATTCCGGCTGTACAAACGGAAATTATGAAAGTTTGAAATATCGAGTTTTGGAAAAAATACCATTTGAACGGTGAAATTCTAAACGCTTGCAGATATCGATTCGAAAGTATATTTTTCTGATTTAGCTACCTCGAAAACCTATAAAAACGTACCAAATTCAATAAAGTCCGTCATAATTTTCAAATAAATTCAGTTTATAGATTTTGCATTTTTCATTTTCGAGTTGAGTTCAAGAGCTCCTGCGTAATACAGTTTGCTTCGGATCGATGAATTTTCAACATCAATCGAATCATTAGACCTAGCTTAACAATTATCAGTAATAACCGTGTATGTAGATCCCACAGAGTTTTTGCAAAATGCTGAAATATAGCGTTTTAGGGGGGGTCAACCCCTTAGTCATTTTTCGCCCAAAATTTCAAAATTTTAGATCACCATTTTATGTGCTTATATTGAAGGGGACTACAGACTGAAAAAAAATATGCAATTCATTTTTCTTTCCGGCTGTTCAAACGTAAATTATGAAAGTTTGAAATATCGAGTTTTGGAAAAAACGCCATTTGAACGGTGAAATTCTAAACGCTTGCAGATATCGATTCGAAAGTATATTTTTCTGATTCAGCTACCTCGAAAACTCATAAAAACGCACCAAATTCAATAAAGTCCGTCATAATTTTCAAATAAATTCAGTTTATAGATTTTGCATTTTTCATTTTCGAGTTGAGTTCAAGAGCGCCTGCGTAATATAGTTTGCTTCGGATCGATGAATTTTCAAATTCAATCGAATCATTAGACCTAGCTTAACAATTATCAGTAATAACCGTGTATGTAGATCCCACAGAGTTTTTGCAAAATGCTGAAATATAACATTTTAGGGGGGGTCAACCCCTTAGTCATTTTTCGCCCAAAATTTCAAAATTTTAGATCACCATTTTATGTGCTTATATTGAAGGGGACTACAGACTGAAAAAGAATATGCAATTCATTTTTCATTCCGGCTGTTCAAACGGAAATTATGAAAGTTTGAAATATCGAGTTTTGGAAAAAATGCCATTTGAACGGTGAAATTCTAAACGCTTGCAGATATCGATTCGAAAGTATATTTTTCTGATTCAGCTACCTCAAAAACCTATAAAAACGTACCAAATTCAATAAAGTCCGTCATAATTTTCAAATAAATTCAGTTTATAGATTTTGCATTTTTCATTTTCGAGTTGAGTTCAAGAGCGCCTGCGTAATACAGTTTGCTTCGGATCGATGAATTTTCAACATCAATCGAATCATTAGACCTAGCTTAACAATTATCAGTAATAACCGTGTATGTAGATCCCACAGAGTTTTTGCAAAATGCTGAAATATAGCGTTTTAGGGGGGGTCAACCCCTTAGTCATTTTTCGCCCAAAATTTCAAAATTTTAGATCACCATTTTATGTGCTTATATTGAAGGGGACTACAGACTGAAAAAGAATATGCAATTCATTTTTCATTCCGGCTGTTCAAACGGAAATTATGAAAGTTTGAAATATCGAGTTTTGGAAAAAATGCCATTTGAACGGTGAAATTCTAAACGCTTGCAGATATCGATTCGAAAGTATATTTTTCTGATTCAGCTACCTCGAAAACCTATAAAAACGTACCAAATTCAATAAAGTCCGTCATAATTTTCAAATAAATTCAGTTTATAGATTTTGCATTTTTCATTTTCGAGTTGAGTTCAAGAGCTCCTGCGTAATACAGTTTGCTTCGGATCGATGAATTTTCAACATCAATCGAATCATTATTAGACCTAGCTTAACAATTATCAGTAATAACCGTGTATGTAGATCCCACAGAGTTTTTGCAAAATGCTGAAATATAGCGTTTTAGGGGGGGTCAACCCCTTAGTCATTTTTCGCCCAAAATTTCAAAACTTTAGATCACCATTTTATGTGCTTATATTGAAGGGGACTACAGACTGAAAAAGAATATGCAATTCATTTTTCATTCCGGCTGTTCGAACGGAAATTATGAAAGTTTGAAATATCGAGTTTTGGAAAAAACGCCATTTGAACGGTGAAATTCTAAACGCTTGCAGATATCGATTCGAAAGTATATTTTTCTGATTCAGCTACCTCGAAAACTCATAAAAACGCACCAAATTCAATAAAGTCCGTCATAATTTTCAAATAAATTCAGTTTATAGATTTTGCATTTTTCATTTTCGAGTTGAGTTCAAGAGCGCCTGCGTAATATAGTTTGCTTCGGATCGATGAATTTTCAAATTCAATCGAATCATTAGACCTAGCTTAACAATTATCAGTAATAACCGTGTATGTAGATCCCACAGAGTTTTTGCAAAATGCTGAAATATAGCGTTTTAGGGGGGGTCAACCCCTTAGTCATTTTTCGCCCAAAATTTCAAAATTTTAGATCACCATTTTATGTGCTTGAAGGGGACTACAGACTGAAAAAGAATATGCAATTCATTTTTCATTCCGGCTGTTCAAACGGAAATTATGAAAGTTTGAAATATCGAGTTTTGGAAAAAATGCCATTTGAACGGTGAAATTCTAAACGCTTGCAGATATCGTTTAATTGTAGGTAAGTTAAGTGAGGTTTGAAGTGCTCCAGCTTTCATACCAAAATATTTTCGATCATTGAGATTTCTCATACATGAATCCTTCGTAAAAGCTTCTTTCCCAAACAAGCAAGTTTATCTATGGAGATGCTGAAAAAGAGGATGGATTTCTTAACCTGGTTGGCTAGTAGTCTGAATGCATCATATTTTCATTTCCATTCTCATCAAATATTCATCATTTTCTTCGGATCCAAAAGCTCCATATCTCCCCTTATGATCCATTTCTATACCTGCTCTATTCTCTCATGGAAACCACAAAAATATCTTAGATAAACGAATACATATATGAATTAAATTTTCATATGGAATACATCAGTCTTATGATGTTGAACGTTCTCGTTATTTTTAGTGACTTGAAGTGAATTGGTGATCCCCGAACTAAAACTTTTTAACTTTATTTTAAATATACAGGGTGTTTCCTAAACATGCGGCAAAAATTCAGGGGGTTGTTCCTTGGACTATTTTAAGCATGTTTTGTTCTTTGATGATTTTTGAAAAACCTCTTTGTTTCGAAGATACAGGGCGAACAACATTTTTCATATTTTTAAAATTAATAATAGTTTAAATAGAAATGCGTACCGCACTGTGTTTACTAAGTAGGTACAATTTATTTTTAAATTTGTTTAACAACATTCCAATTACTAAAAACGGCCAGTTTTTTGACTTAAAATTGATAAGTTCAGATGGTAAAGGAAGACAGATTAAACACGGTTTTCATTTGAATTCGGTTTTTTGGCTAGAGGTGGTCATTTTCAACAGTTTTTGTAGGTTAAGTTAAATTTTCATGTAATTTTTCATAATAAAATGTTATTATCTAAAATTTTGTTTCCCCTGCATCTTCGAAACAAAGAGGTTTTTCAAAAATCATCAAAGGACAAAATAAATAGAATAGTCCAAGGAACAATCCCTGAATTTTTGCCGCATGTTTAGGAAACACCCTGTATAAAGAGTTTTCTAATAAGAGGTGTTATTTTGAATAGCACGCTATTTCGGTAGATGTCACGTTTGAAGCTGTCATTTTTTGACCTTTGATAAGTACCTAGAAACTACGCCATTAATAAAAATTTAACGATACACCCTTCAGAAACGCATTGAAATTATTAGAATTCACTATAAAAATGATGAAAATTTGGCAAAGACGGTTCGTAAAATTCGAACATTTTTGGGTCGTCGTGAAGCACCTTGTCGGAACACAATAAAGAAATTGGTGGAAAAATTCGAGCTGTTGGGACAAGTTTCACAAAGATTAAACAGATGTATTTTGGATAATGCAGTGAAGAACTATCGGAAGGAAAGAAACCAAACTTATCTCGTATAAAAACAAACTACATTCGTAAATAATCCATCGATAATTAGCAGGAATCAAAGAACAAACGACCGATAACAAATTTTAAACTCGATAAACCTTTTGTGGTATTCAAAATCCCTTTCTATGATTCAAAAGGACGTCATCGCTTTATCTCATCGGAATTAGAAATTAATATTTCTCTATCACCTGAGTCATAATTGCCAAGCAATCTGGACAACAATTCTCGTTATTTTGTGGCAAAGATAACGCTCTATTTACTCACTCTATTATCAGTCCGAATAATTCGAGATAAAGTTTTTCTATATGGTACCAACGAGTGACACTTTACCGCCCATAGAATATACGGAGAACAGTTTTTCCTGATTCGATAAAAATGTTGGGTATCGCACCAGAACTATCGAATCAGAAGTGCGCGGTTAGTGTAGCTGATGTAACACCGATAAACACCACGTTGAACACTTCAAATTGTTCGTTGTGTCCCGAAGTTTTGTCTGGAGATTATAAGGAATGCTATAGGGTGAGTAAAAAGAACGTAAAATATTTATATTTATTTTATTCAAGACTATTGAAAAACCCGTCCATTGTACGTCTCTGTGCTCGGCCTTAATGATACCCATTAATCACAAGGGAATAATGAGATTATAATTCACTGCTGTCAGATGCTTCATAGATTTACCTTTGATATAATATTCTTTGAATTGGTTTTTCTTCAGTATTCTAAAGTTCTCCAACTAACAAATATGAGTATACCTTGTCAATCCAAGGCCAAATTTACTTCATTATATCAATTAAAGCTTTTTTTATTACAAAATATACAATGACCAGTTCTCCAAAAATTTCTCATGTGTCAACTTGACTTTTTCCACTCTTTTGATAGAATGGTCTTGTCGCGGTCGCCAAATGTTAAAATCTTCAAGAAATATACAGGGTGTTCCTAAATTGAACGTACAAACGAAAAGGGGAGATTCCTTAAGTGAGTTTAAGAAAAAAAAGTCCCATAAACATGGGGTCGCAAACGTTTCGTTTTCGAGATACAGGGTGTTAAAGTTTTAATCAAAAACATACAGGGTTTTCCTTTTAAGTTGGCCTATTAGACGTTTTAGGAGAACTAGAAAATATTTCGTTATGAAATTTTAGGTGCAGCCTTGAGGGTGAAGGAACTCTTCGTCTAAAATATTTTCAAGTCGACAGTGTTGCCACGTCTATCTCAAACGCATATCTACTTTCTTATTTCAAATGGAACTACCTATATTTTCATTTATGTATCGATTCAATACCAAATTTGCAGTATAACCCACTAAAAAAATTTCTCTGCTATGCACTGTTGCCAAGTTATTCACAAATTCCTGAAACTTTTGACATTAGCATTGCCAGTTTGGAAATGCAATATCTCGATTATTTTTTATGCGAACGGAACCAAACTCAGCAATCTCATAGTAAAGGTTCCATGCATTCATGTGGTATATTCAGTATTTTGATACATCGTAATGTTTTTCGGAGATATTGCTGCAAAAATGTGAAACTCAAAATTGAAATATTTCGAGATTTTCAAATGGCAACCCCATATTTATTTTACAGCATTCGATTCGAAATGAAAAATGAATGGCAGTCTCCTTTTACACTAATTATTTATTTTGGATAGTTTTCGAATGAGATGAAAAATACTAAAATTTTTCAGTATTTATAGTCATGATCTATGGTTCTGTTTACGATGAAATGGTTCTATGATTATGGCGTGAATCTTTGAAGTAGATTCTAAGGTTGAAATCATAAAAAGTATTCGCTGATCACGGATGTCATAGAAAAAAGTTTTTCCCATTTTATTCAAACACTATTCGGGTTGTTTCACAATTCACGGGAAATGCCAAAAAATTATTGAAAGGACCTGTAGGACCTTTAACAATCGTTATTCACATTTAGCAAGAATGACTTGAAAGAAATTCCGAAAAGTGTTTCGGCTTTCTGTAATACTGATATAATCACTAATTATTTATTTTGGACAGTTTTCAACTGAGATGAAAAATACTGAAATTTTTCAGTATTTATAGTCATGTTCAATGGACATAATGCTGTGTGATTATAAAGTGAATCATCGGAATGAATCCTATTGTTGAGGTCATGAACATAGGGCGAGGATTACAGAAAGCCTAAACAATTTTTGGAATTTCTTTTCGATCATTCGTGCTAAATGTGAATAACGATTGTTAAAGGTCCTACAGGTCCTTTCAATAATTTTTTGGCATTTCCCGTGATTTGTGAAACAACCCGAATCGTGTTTGAATAATATGGGAAAAACTTTTTTCTATGACATCCGTGATCAGCGAATACTTTTTATGATTTCAACCATAGAATCTACTTCAAAGATTCACGCCATAATCATAGAACCATTTCATCGTAAACAGAACCATAGATCATGAACTATAAATACTGAAAAATTTAAGTATTTTTCATCTCATTCGAAAACTATCCAAAATAAATAATTATTGTAAAAGGAGACTGCCATTCATTTTTCATTTCGAATCGAATGCTTGAAAATCTCGAAATATTTAAATTTTGAGTTTCACATTTTCGGAGCAATATCTTCGAAAAACCTCACGATGTATCAAAATACTGAATATACCACATGAATTCATGGAATCTTTACTATGAGATTGCTGAGTTTGGTTCAGTTCGCATAAAAAATAATAGAGATATTGCATTTCCAAACTGGCAATGCAAATGTCGAAAGTTTCAGGAATTTGTGAATAACTTGGCAACAGTGCATAGCAGAGAAATTTTTTTTAGTGGGTTATACTGCAAATTTGGTATTGAATCGATACATAAATGAAAATATAGGTAGTTCTATTTGAAATAAGAAAGTAGATAATCGTTTAAGATATATGTGGCAACACTTTCCACTTGAAAATATTTCAGTCGAAAAAATCCTTCATCCCCTAGGCTTCCAACCTAAATTTCAGAACGAAACATCCACTACAGTTCTCCAAAGACGTCTAATAGGCCAAATTAAAAGGAGAACCCTGTATATTATGAATTGTGTCGATGTTTTTTCTCTATATAAGATAATTTTCTTTCCAGAAAAGTACGCAGTCGGACGAATTTCCCAGCAACTTCAAGGACAAAAGCTGCCAATCAGAGCGATACTCAGACCAGAATCCACACTCAGAAAAAACATGTCGTTTCACGCTGGAGCAAAAAACACCCCAAGAAGCAACAACCGAAAAAAACCTGCTCGAGCGATTGTAGCGGCCAAGAAAATGGTTTCGTCGAAAAAGTTTGCATTTCCTGCCGAGGAATAGATGTAGAAATCGATTTCCAATCTTCGGATAACATTTATGAAAACGAAATAGGAACCCTACTGCTCGATTATTGTTTCAAGATAAAAGCGCAGAAAGATTACCAGTTTTACGTGAAGAACTTGAGGACTAATGAGGAAACTAGTTACGACAAAATAATCGGTGAAGGTTCTTTGTTTCTAGAAATTCCCGGCATTCCTTTCAAATACAAGTATAAGTCTAGAAATAGCCAAATACAATCAACAACAGGTGACACTCAGACACGTCCAATAATACCTGATGATTCTTCAATTCTCAACGATGAAACAGTGATCAGTGCGTCAAGTTCAAAAGACGAATTGACTAGTGAATGTAGTGACGTGACATACAACAAAGAAGACAGCTGTGAAACCATTCAAATATCTTCTCAACAAGATTTGGTTAGTGTTATTAATGAACTAGAATCAAATAAGGACTCAAGAGAAAACATCAATTCAACACCTCAAGAAGTAAACGAAAAACCATTGGATATCTTCACTACCATCATTTTTCCCTTCGAAAAACTCTGTAGTAACTGCAGTCGAGCTATCGGGGACGAAAACATCTATCTTTGTCTTTTTGGGCACGATTCTTGCAAGCAATGTAAGGGAAAACCCTGTATCCTGTGCAAAAAGATGATGGGAGAAGCCAAAGCGTACTGCAAAAACCACCATAAGGGTTGTTCAATGCTATCAACTCCAGATCACCTAATCAAACACGAAATTGACTGTGAATTCAACGACTTTAGATGTCCCTATCCTCGATGTGTTTTCTTAAACAGTCTTTCAGATCTCAAATTGCACTTCTTGAATTCCCACAATAAAAATCTCATCCAAAGCAACAATATTCTAGAAGTTTTATACGGAAGAAAGGATAGAAAATGGTATATTTATTGTTACGATAGTCTTTTTGTTTGTTCGTATTTTTATTATGGTACTCATGTTGAATTTGTTCTGCAATATATTGGTGCTAATGATAAAGCGAAGTGTTATCATTTTGAAGTGGAAATCAAGACAATGAAAGATGTAAAACTTTCTAAAAAAGCAATTTGCGCTGGATGGAATGATTTGAGTTTGTGTAAAAGTGTTTATTTCGATTATGAAGATTTGGCTAACTGTGATAATGCGAGATTTCAGTTCACTTTTAATTTGAAGATTATTAATGTGAACAACGGATTATATGTGTCTTTTTGAAGTTGAGTTTGTTTTCAATCTGTTTCCAAAACTCACCCCCCAAGCTTCGCCACTAATCTAAGAGCGATATATGACCTGTTAAAGGTTTTCCAATAAGGGGTGTTATTTTGAATAGCCCGCTATTTCGGTAGATGTCACGTTTGAAGCTGTCATTTTTTGACATTTGACAAGTAAAAACTACGCCATTAATGAAAATGGAACGATACACGCTTCAAGAACGCATTTATATTATTAAAATTCACTATAAAAATCGTGAAAATTTGGCAGAGACGGTTTGTAAAACAGGAACATTTTTGGGTCGTCGTGAAGAACCTTGTCGGACCGCAATAACGAAGTTGCTGGAAAAATTCGAGCTGTTGGGACAAGTTAGTGATGTGAAGAATGTAACCAGTGCACGTCGCTCAAGAACAGCCGAGAATATTGCTGCTGTAGCCGAAGGTGTTGAAGAAAACTTGCTGTTCTTGAGCAACGTGCATAGGTTTTAGAGAAAAGTCGCCTAATTTTGGACAGTTGCCTAATTTTGGATACTGCATCACCTGGAATTCTACCAGGAATTTTCTGGCATTGAATGCAGAAAACTATTTGGTTTTGATCTAAATACATCCTATGTAGTCCAATATGTCATCACTAGATGGCAGTTTAAATTTTAACGTTTGCATGTGGTACCTAGTGTTTTATTGCTACAACTGTAAACTATGAGAAAAAGGTAAGTAGACGATGTGAAATATTGAAATTTGTTATATCATAAGTTGCATTCCTCTACAATGAGGTCAACCATTTGATTCAAACATTTATGACAAAGGTCTATTCTAATTTAACCACAGAACCTAAAACATGAAAGTTGCCTAATTTTGGATAGGGAAGGTAGCTTATAATTGGATATCCAATATTTGGAACCTGATGTTAATTCCTATTTTTTTTCTTTGAAATGTCTAAGAAAGGGCTCCTTAATAAACAAATTAATTTGGAAAACGTGAAAAATCCCATCAATGCCACTTGAGAAGAAAATTTATGTTTGTAATTTCTGCAAGGAAAATAGGTTCCTTAATTTGGATAGGGTATCCAATATTAGGAACCCATTTTTGAAACGGCGAAAACTGGCATTTTTCAGTTCAGCTCATTTTTATATCATTTAAGTGTGAAATAAATCGTTCAGTTTGTTTGATATGTTATCATTAATGTTATGCCATATTTAAGGCAAGAAAAATTAATCAAAACATAAGTATCACTAGCAAAAAAGTACCAATCAAAAAAGGTATCCAAAATTGGGACTTTCCTCTATTCTTCACATCACTAACTTGTCCCAACAGCTCGAATATTTCCACCAATTTCTTTATTGCGGTCCGACAAGATGCTTCACGACGAACCAAAAATGTTCGAGTTTTACGAACCGTCCCTGCAAAATTTTCACCATTTTTATAGTGAATTCTAATGATTTCAATGCGTTTCTGAAGGGTGTATCGTTAAATTTTTATTAATGGCGTAGTTTTTACTTGTCGAATCAGTGGCGCAGCCAGGATTTTATTTTGGGGGGGGCTGAACTGAAAAAATTTTGATAATACAGTGAATAACGAAAGTTGCAAAAAAATAAAGAAGAAAGAAATAACGATCTACCGAAATATCGGGCTATTCAAAATAACACCTTTTATTAGAAAACTCTTTATATATTTAAAATAAAGTTAAAAAGTTTTAGTTCGGGGATCACCAATTCACTTCAAGTCACTAAAAATAACGAGAACGTTCAACATCATAAGACTGATGTATTCCATATGAAAATTTAATTCATATATGTATTCGTTTATCTAAGATATTTTTGTGGTTTCCATGAGAGAATAGAGCAGGTATAGAAATGGATCATACGGGGAGATATGGAGCTTTTGGATCCGAAGAAAATGATGAATATTTGATGAGGATGGAAATGAAAATATGATGCATTCAGACTACTAGCCTACCAGGTTAAGAAATTCATCCTCTTTTTCAGCATCTCCATAGATGAAGTTGTTTGTGAAAGTAGCTTTTACATGGGATTCATGTATGAGAAATCTCAATGATCATTAATATTATGGTCTGAAAGCTGAAATAGTTCGAACCTCACTTAACTTACCTACAATTAAACGATATCTGCAAGCGTTTAGAATTTCACCGATCAAATGGCATTTTTCCAAAACTCGATATTTCAAACTTTCATAATTTCCGTTTGAACAGCCGGAATGAAAAATGAATTGCATATTCTTTTTCAGTCTGGAATCCCCTTCAATATAAGTACATAAAATGGTCGTCTAAAATTTTGAAATTTTGGACGAAAAATGACTAAGGGGTTGACCCCCCTAAAACGCTATATTTCAGCATTTTGTAAAAAATCTGTGGAATCTACATACACCTTTATTACTGATAATTGTTAAGCTAGGTCTAATGATTCGATTGATGTTGAAAATTCATCGATCCGAAGCAAACTGTATTACGCAGGCACTCTTGAACGCAACTCGAAAATGAAAAATCTATAAACTGCATTTATTTGAAAAGTATGACGGACTTTATTGAATTTGGTAGGTTTTTATAGGTTTTCGAGGTAGCTGAATCAGAAAAATATACTTTCGAATCGCAAGCAAGCGTTTACAATTCCACCATTCAAATGAAATTTTTTCCAAAACTCGATATTTCAAACTTTCATAATTTCCGTTTGAACAACCGGAATGAAAAATGAATTGCATATTCTTTTTCAGTCTGTGGTCCCCTTCAAGCACATGTTGAAAATGCGAGCTATTTTCAACAGTCTCCACTATTGCACGTCCTGAATCTTAACTAGAATCTACAGGGTGTTTTCTTTTCCGGAGCCAAATCTCCTTTTCCCTTTCAAACCTTTTTGAGGTACGCCACTGGTCAGCGTAAAATCAGTTTTTGATAGTTTCGTTCAATTTAGAATGATCGAACGATTATATGTTATTCACTAAATAAAAAAGTAATAGAAATACTTGATAGGTATGCCCAACATTTTCTTATATTTTAATAGCTCTTCATCTGACACTCAACTTAAGCTTAATCAATATCAACATACAATCGTTCTATAATTTTTTACTCGAAAACGGTTAGAGATACGAAAACATTACAGAAGTCAAAAAAGTTTTTAAATTGAACAAATATATCAAAAATTGATTTTATTAAGACAGTGAGGAGGTGTAATTGTTTCTTACCATGATTCAGATATCTTTTGGATCTTGCTGTTTCAAAGTTCCGAAGGAACTTAGTTGAATGATCCCGTCCCTGGGAGATTCCGCCAGAGTCTTTCTTTTTCGGCTTTCTCCTTCTCAAGAAACTCCTTCTTATAGGTACATTCACCTATACCACATAAGGGTTCTGGGCCAATGAGTGACATTCGTGCGACCTCTTTGGCAAGTGTATTGGCCTCTTCGTTTCCATTGATTCCCGAATTGCCGGGAACCCAGCTTGAAAAAATCTTATTTTTTTGCCTAGGTACCTCATTGAGTTTGTTCCGGCACTCCCAGATTATCTTTGAGTCAATGACATAAGAGTTCAGTGCTTTAATAGCAGCTTGACTATCTGAGTGTATGGCTATATCGCACTTCTGATAGTACCTTTCTAGATTTATATCTAGATTCTAGACGTCTTTCAACATCTAAGATTTCCGCTTGAAAGACGCTCATACAGGAGCCTAGCGACAGTGCACACTTGGTACTTGGCCCGTTTATCCCAGCGCCAGCTCCTGTGGAAGTAAATACCATTTTACGGTATTTTCTTTGAGGTTATAGTCAGTGTATTCCTGTTTCCATTTCTCTCTTTCACTTAGTCCTGAAGTTTTTCTCAGTGCTTACTTTCTTGATCATTACATCCCTAGGGAGGTTCGCAGATGAATTGTAAGCTAAGAATGTTCAGTATATCCTCGTATTTTAGATGTTTCCCAATATGAACAAACTAATATGGTTCTTCCAGCGTCTTGCGTTTTGTGGTTACCATAGGGAGGTTCAATCCTCTGGATCATTGCACCGTTGGGTTTCTCTGTAGCACCGACATCTACTACTATGTCTCGTTAGCATTTTTATAATTTTTCCAGACCGTATTCTCCCGGAACAAACATAGTCTTGAAATCCGAAATATTTCGCTATCTCAAAAGTAATATGCAACAACGAAAACTCCAAACATAATCAAAAATCCCTCAGAGCGACGCCTCTAACTCTTACCGAAGCTTTTCTTTCCAGGAATTCCTGGAACAAAACGAATAGGATGTGTAGTGAACTGTAACTTCGAACTCATATATTATTCTGGAACGAGGTGATGAGCTCTTGAATTCATATCGTTCTAGTTTCGAATAACTTCAGCAATCAGCTGAAAATAACACAGGGATTGTGTTTGGAAGAGCGGAAGAACAGTGGATATTCTTGTTCGTTTATATTTTCATTCTGCATTTCCTTGTATGTAAATTTTCCACTATATCTTCCGAAACTATCAACGCGAGAATGAAATTTTGAGATGGTGTTTCATTCTGTACTGTTTGAACCGCCCGAGGAAAATATTTTCCGGTACGTATTCATTTCATTTTATCTTCCATCTCTATACATACAAGGTGTCCCGTAATTAGACCGACAAACTTCTACTGGACATTATAGATCGTATTTTAGACAGATTCGACCCAAATCATATAATGCAAAATTGCTTCGTTAAGGAGCTAGTGCCCTTTGAAGATGACGTCCTGGTTCATACTTTTTACCACATTTTCTCAAAACGGAGTCACATAAAGTGCTGAAAGTTTACACATTGGCTAATATCAAAAATACGCATCGATTAGATCGAGTGCATTTCTTTCATGTCAAGCACAATCGTATCATTTGGGGAGGACGAAGGGTATTTTTAGTTGAAACTTTTTTAACTTTCATTATTTCGCGAGATTTACATCATATTCATAAACTCTGATGTTTTGTCTTGAAAAAAGATGCTCTTGTATAATATCGCCCAGATGCATCATTTCTGAAAAAAATACATTTGAAATTTTCTCTCTTGTCACTAAGTAGGTACTCAATGTTCACTTTTGTTTTGAGTTTATTTTCACTTGATAATGGTTAGGCACCTTTTTTCATGAAAACACATCAGAGTTAAAGAATATGATGTAAATCTTGCGAAATTATGAAAGTTAAAAAAGTTTCAACTAAAAATACCCCTCGCCCCCCTCCCCCCAATGATACGATTGTGGTTGACATGAAAGAAATGAACTCAATCTAATCGATGTATATTTTTCATATTAGAAATTGTGTAAACTTTCAGCACTTTATGTGACTCCGTTTTGCGAATATGTGGCAAAAAGTGTGGACAGGACGTCATCTTCAAAGGGCACTAGCTCCTTAACAAAGCAATTTTGCATTATATGATTTGGGTAGAATCTGTCTGAAATATGATCTATAATGTCCACTAGAAGTTTGTCGGTCTAACTACGGGACACCCTGTATAAAAAAATTGAGGAAAGCCCTGAGCAGGAGCTTTTAAGCACTCGTTCATGGGTGGAAAAATAAGACTATTACCTCAAAATTCTATATGGGACTTGAGATTGATACTGAATATAGAAATGCAAAATCTCAGTACGATCGGAATAATATTTTTGAAATTATTCAAAAACTGATATATGTGAAAACTTGACAATTAAAACAATTAACTTATATAGTTCTGATGATGATGATGCGGACATTTTTTTTATAGAAATATGAAGTTTCATCTTTTCATTATTCCAATTGAATGTTCTATGGTTCGGTTCACACTATGGCCACAAAATTTCGAATGAAAATTTTTATGAGCATCTTCCATGTGGCCGCAAAGTTTCATTTCGATTGGTTTTGTTTTGTCTGAGATATCAAGGAACAAAAATTTTAAGTTACCATATTTTATGGAACACCCTGTAGGATTTGGATGGTTAACGAGCTTAACCGAGGCATTTGAGAACTGAACTCACCCTGAAAATCTCAAGGACGTTCCGTTCGAAAATAGGGATGTTGACTCATGTTACGAATTCATATAAATTGAGGTTTTCCTCATAGAAGGAAGTTTTTGCAATCCTAAAAAAACATTTTAGTGATCTTATTATTCTCGTTGAATTAAATAAAGCTGATTTAAATTATGTTATTTATTATCAACTAACACGTGACTGCGAACTCCAATCAGAGGTAATTGACGTCACTATCAGGTATTGTCATGGCAAATTCGAATGTTCTGTGCTCAGATCAACAAAATACATTCCTAGGCCGGGTTTCACAAAACTCCAATCAGCTTGATTATTGAAATGTCATCATTTCTCTGCAATTTTCAGTTCATTTTTGACATAAACTATCGACTTACTTCAATATGAACGGTTTGATGGCCAATCAGCTTTGTGAAACCCACGGTTCTGTGACTTGAACCATAGTAAATATATAATATATCATATCTATGATTCGAACTTACGAAGTTGAAAGCTGAAAGAGAACAGAATACCTATAGTCCGTTCACGAAAGGTTGAGCACATAGTAGGCGTTTCTTTATTTATCTGAAGTTGGCAGTATGTACTGTCATAAAATAAAATAAAGTCAACGTTGCCGAATGTACCCGGCCTCGTCCGATGAGCTTGCGAATAACCAGAGAACTCTATGCAATATTGACAACATTGCGTATCAATCTGACAGGAAAATAAAGAACATAACCTGAAATTTCAATATACACAGTGGAATATGCCAAATTTCCATGGCCAACCGACGGCTCAACCTTTCGTGAACGGACTATAGTTCGTTACAAGAACAATAATCTACAATTTTCTTTATAATGGAGATAGGATTCATCAAGGGTAATAGTAGTAACTTACCGAAGATAGATTCCCTAATGGTCACAAGTTTTTTTGCTGAAAGCAAGGATTTTTGTGCAGCAGAGCTTAAAAACGTGAAATTGTCTTTGTAAGTAGCAAACTTTTAACTCATATTTATTATTACAAATAAAAGAAACACCTCATTCAGCATTTACAGACCGACCTATTCATTTTGAAAGCTAAGATTGAACTGATTTCTTTATAAACGAACTCTTTTTGCAGATTTAGCGCTTTCGTTATAGGAAAGTTCCACCGTATTAATAATAATATTTATAACAAAATAAAAGTCAAATTTTTTATTTTCGACTAGCATTCAGTTTACATCAACAGAACGATATAATTTATACTTTTCACTGTTATATCAATAGACTGTTTGACTCCTTTCTGGACCATACTAGTCAACTTATATATATTAGCAAAAATCAGTTTTTCGGACAGGTCTTTCATACTGTCGCTCATTTTCTTACTGCTAGTGTTTATATTCTCCATGACAGACTTGGGAAGGATTCCTACACCTCCTTCCGGTTCTGAAAAAAATATCGAAATCTATACTAATATTATAAAGAGGAAAGATTTGTATGTTTGTGGGTTTGTGGCGTTGATACGAGTTAACTCATAAGCTACTAGACCGATTTCAATAATTCTTTCCCCCTAAGAAAGGTACAATATCCCTGAATAACATAGGCTATACTTTTCACCCGAGAAAATTGAGGAAACCTACTATAACTTCAATGATAACAAATATGAGTACCAAAATCAGCCATGAGCAGCTATTTTCAGGTGCGCTGCAAAAACCGTAAGACGTACATGGAAACAATGTATGACGGAAATGTACCTCTAGTTCTACAAAAAAGTCCACCATAGCATATATCTATCTTTCAAGGTTTACTCGGTATTACTTTTTAAAGGTATCAAAATGTTTCTCAAAATTATGCATTATTTGGGAGTGTTTTTTATGAATTCGCTATTGATCCTTATCCAATTAAATACGTCGTTCATTCCCAGTATTTAATTCAGAACGAAATTGCCTTTTACATAATTCAATTATGATGAATACATCAATAGTTATGGCAGGTTGTTGATGAAATCGCACCAAAATGCGTCTCCGAGGTAGGCACTAGGCGGGTAGAGGAAGGTACCGTAGTGTGAGGGATATATTTTGGATTGCCGATGCCAGTATGTTTATGATCACAAATCAGATCAACAGATGGCGCTGTAGTCGTTATATAGGTTATTCATCTACTCTGCAACTAAACGGCTGGATCGAATTGAATGAATTTTTGTGTATACAGAACAACGTCTGTTGGGTCTGCTAGTTATAAATAAAAGCATATTTAAATATCAAAATGTAAGCTTACAATCCAGAATGAGAATTCGATTGTACTTGCCATTTCAAATGTGAAAATATAGTTTGTGTTCAGGTAAAAACTGAAGAGAAAGGGTAGGATAGATAGATAGATCATTTCGAAATATTTTTGATGAAATTTTGGTGCTCGTTGATTTATCAGTAAGTTCATTTCGAATTTGTGCATATCAAAATTTTTCCATATGAAAAAAAAAATTATAAAAAGCAGAGTTGTATCGGAATGAATACACTTGATATCAAATCAATGTCTTTATTTCTGCGAAATTTCAGAATAAGTTTACTACTGTAGTTTCCATAGACAACATTGAATCTATTGTTTTATTCGTCATAGAATCTATTTTCTTCTCAAGGTCCATAATCTTCTCAAATACAGAGTCTAATTTTCCTTTGAGACTGTCGCCTAAACTACTCAGTTTATCTGCCACTTTATTTGCGGTATCTTGAGGAATTACAATGCTTCTTTTTTGGACCACTAAAACAAATAAAATGTTCCTCATTACCATTTTCAAATATTTGTAGGCAAAATAAGTAGAGACGTCTATAAGGTTCCTCTCTATATTTATGTGAAATCTTTCAATTATTTCATACAATATGGTTAAAAATGAAAATTAACATAGATTTTTTCATTTTTAATGGAATATTGTATGCTGAATATGATATAAGTAATTTTTTTTAACATAAATAACAATAATGAGGACATTTTATATCAAAAAAGAAGCATTACCTCATAATAGTGCGCCTCTAGTTATTTTGTCTTAAAAATAATTATGAAGTACCTATGGATGTTATACAACAGGGGAAAAAGTTTTTCGGATCTTTTGTTTGAAATATATAAAGGGTTTTCCAATAAGAGGTGTTATTTTAAATAGCCCGCTATTTCTGTAGATATCACGTTTGAAGTTGTCATTTTTTGACATTTGACAAGTAGAAACTATACCAATAATAAAAATGGAACATTACACGCTTCAAGAACGCATTGAAATCACTAAAATTCGCTTTAAAAATGGTGAAAATTTGGCAGAGACGGTTCGTAAAACTCGAACATGTTTGGGTCGTCGTGAAGCACCTTGTCGGACCGCAATAAAGAAATTGGTGAAAAAATTCGAGTTGTTGGGACAAGTTAGTGATGTGAAGAATAAAACCCGTACACGTCGCTCAAGAACAGCAGGTTTGTACGTTTCTCGTCGTTCTTTGGAATTAGGCATTCCACAAACGTCATTACACAGTATTTTGCATTAAGATTTGGAACTTAGGACTTATAAAGTTCAGTTAACACAAGAACTCAAGCGCCACGTGCCACACAAGCAACGAAACCATTGATCTTTTGCGGGAAAAGTTTCCGGACCGTGTTATCTCTCGAAGAGGTGATCACACGTGGCCACCGAGATCTTGTGATTTAAACCTTGAGACTTCTTTCTTTGGGGCCAGGTGAAAGAGAAGGTCTACTCCAATAGCCCAGCGTCGATTCAAGACCTCAAAGATGGAATTCGTGAGACTATCGAGGACATAGGGCATTTGCGATTTGGGTATGGAAAATTTAATTAAAAGGATATGGTCCTGTAAGCGTTGTCGTGGTGGTCATTTGCCTAATGTTATTTTCCACTATTAACGGCATCTTCTTCTCTGTGCGGTGCCTTACTGGCCGAACTGAGGCCTAGTGGCCCATTGTTCACCCGCATCGTTCTATAGAGACTCAGCTCTTCAGACACGAAGACAGAAATGTCGCGAGCCTGCCAGGAGTGGTCCCTCTCACCATAGGAATAGAAGGTGTTGGATTTCCTATGTGTTTTGACCTTAACTCAGTGAGGTTTCCACAGTTGAACAAAATATGCTCAACCGTTTCATCAGTACTCCTGCATAGCTTATTTCTTATAATGAAATGAACATCCGATCAGTTATATTGAAAAATGACATTTTCTTCGAAAATCAAAATAACACCTCGTATTGGAAAACCCTTCGCTATAAATTCTCGAAATTTGTCAGTCATTTCAAATTGCATTATCTTTATCACAACGAATATTTCCATACATATTCTACGAATGATATTTTAGTTATACTCCGTTATTAGAGCTTGCATTTAAAATTGCCAACAAGTTATTGAAAAATAATTCAAGATAGCTCACCTTTCTCTTCTGCAGCTTCCAGTGAAGCAATGACTAACGATACGCAAAGAACAACAAGTGCGAATTTCATTTTTGCTTAGTTCTAATGCTCGCAACAAGGAAAATGTTTCGAAGATACTCAAACATTAAAAATGTAAGCCACTCATACATATGATATTTACGATAATTGTCCAATTTTTCGTTATCTCAAAGTTCTTTAGTGGCACTTTGAAATATGGCTTATTATGTAGATAATATATAATATATACTCTTATCATTTTCCTCTAGATGAAAAAAGGTTACAATGAGTATATATAAGGTTGAGGATGAAAAATCCATTATCGGCACAGAAACCACAATATTGACCATAATACGGTAAGCACGATTAATGTCAGTTGAATAATTAGTTGAATAATTTTTATGATTCAAATAACTATTGTTAAATTTGAAATTAAAAATTCTTTCTTGAATAAAGCGTAGAAGCAATCGTAGATAAAGTTTAGTATTGATTTGAAGGGTTTTCCAATGAGAGGTGTTATTTTGATATTCAAAGAAAAATGCCATTTTTCAATATAAATGATCGGAAGTTTATTATATTATAAAGAAGAAGCTATGACGTTAATAGTGGAAAATAACATCAGGCAAATGACCACCACGACCACGCTTACAGGACCATATCCTTTTAATGAAATGTTCCATAACCAAATCGCAAAGTGACTGCCCTATGTCCTCGATAGCCTCACGAATTTCGTCTTTGAGGTTTGAATCGACGCTGGGCTATTGGAGTAGACCTTCTCTTTCACCTGGCCCCAAAGAAAGAAGTCGCAAGGTTTTAAATCACAAGATCTCGGTGGCCAATTGTGATCACCTCTTCGAGAGATGACTCGGTCTGGAAACTTTTCCCGCAAAAGATCAATGGTTGATGATCGGCCGGCTTGAGTTCTTGTGTTAGCTGAACTTTATAAGCCTTAAGACCCAAATCTTTATTGAAAATACGGTGTAATAACGTTTGTGAAATGCCTAATTCCAAAGAACGATAAGGAATGGACAAGTTGGAATTTCTTTAACACTTTCGGCTACAGCAGCAATATTCTCGGGTGTCCTTGAGCGACGTGCACGGATTTTATTCTTCATATCACTAACTTGTCCCAATAGTTCGAATTTTTCCACCAATTTCTTTATTGCGGTCCGACAAGGTGCTTCACGACGACCCAAAAATGTTCGAGTTTTACGAACCGTCTTTCCCAAGTTTTCACTGTTTTTATGGTGAATTTTAATAATTTTAATTCGTTTTTGAAGCGTGTATCGTTTCATTCTTATTAATGGCGTAGTTCTACCTGTCAAATGTCAAAAAATGACAACTTAAAACATGACATCTACCAATATAGCGGGCTATTCAAAATAACACCTCTTTTTGGAAAACCCTCTAGAAGAGCACAAATATCAGACGAACAAATCCAACAGGAAAATGCAGATGTGCGTGTTAACATGGCGCAGCTACGTGCGACACAATCGCAAGAAATGAAATGAATCAACGAGGAAGATTTTCTTCAAATAATGTAGATTAACGGCGAAGCATCGTTAGCCGAGCCAGCTGTTACAAAAATAAATCTCAGTCAATTAAAAATCTTCGATTGTCAGAAACTCCAAAGACAAACTGCGTTCCATTCGCCAGTTTCTTATTTCCAATTCCTTGAGTAAACAGTTACCTCATCATTCTCTCACTAATACCTGAAGAATTAATCTCCGAAAATTTTATCTGGTGTAAACTGGAAAGCTCTCAACGTTCTCTGCTCCTAAGCGTAGCATTCAAACCGCCTGGAGTGGAAATTTACATCTCTAAGGCTTCCAGTTCTGGATACAATAAAACTCCATCGTCTAAAGCTCACGTTCTGAAACGTAAGCGTTTATGCAATCAAGGGTCTAGACGTTTTCAGGCTTCAGTTTGACCAACACTTTTAACGTGGTTTCCAATTCGGGGACAAATGAAATGCATTATGTCTGGGAGGAACGACGTCGGACTCAAGAAAAAGCAGATAAGAATGGGGTTTTAACGCTGTCGTAAGTTTCTATCATGAACTTGAATATTTTGTGATAGAAAATTTATAGAAAAATGCATAATGAAGGGTTTTCCAATAAGAGGTGTTATTTTGATATAATTTATTTTGACATAAGTTTGTCACACGTTTTTTATCATTATTCCGAAATTAAATTCGATATTTGGGATGAAATACCACTATTTAAATCTATGGGAGATGATTACCCTTCAGTAGGGTCCTGTAGCGGTCTTAGAAGAACAGAAGATTCGAAAATCATCACTTGGAACGCCAGACCTGGTTTAAAACACCCTCCTGGCCCAAGAGCAAGAATTACGTATTTTGTATCTGAATATTGAAGGTATTTATTCGATAGTTTTAAGTTTCAATTTTGTGAAAACGACGAGGCAGGGTTTTTTCTACTGAGGTTTTTCCCTGTGCTCTGGTATCATACGACAGAATAGTATGGTACCCCGTTTTGCACCAACCTCATCTAGAAACTTTTTTGTTTCATGTATTGTATTTTGTTAGCTCTCAATTCAAAAGAATATATATATTTTGATATTAAGAGAAAAATGCCATTTTTCGATATAAATGATCGGATGTTTGTATCATTATAAAGAAGAAGTTATGCCGTTATTATTGGAAAATAACATCAGGCAAATGATCACCACGACCACGCTTACAGGACCATATTCTTTTAATGAAATTTTCCATAACCAAAGTGGCTGCCCTATGTCCTCGATAGCCTCACGAATTCCATCATTAAGGTCTTGAATCGACACTGGGCTATTGGCGTAGACATTCTCTTTCACGTGGCCCCAAAGGAAGAAATCGCAAGGTGTTAAAACACAAGATCTCGGTGGCCAATTTTGATTACCTCTTTGAGAGATAACACAATCAGCAAAGACACGACGTTGTTGATGAGTTGTTGTGTTAACTGAACTTTATAAGCCTTAAGACCAAAATATTTTTGCAAAATACGGTGGAATGACGTTTGTGGAATGCCTAATTCTAAGGAACGACGAGGAATAGACCTGGGTTTTCTTCAACACTTTCGGCTACAACAGCAATATTCTAGGCTGTTCTTGAGCGACGTGCACGGGTTTTATTCTTCACATCACTAACTTGTCCCAACAGCTCGAATTTTTCTACCAATTTCTTTATTGCGGTTCGACAGGGTGCTTCACGACGACCCAAAATAGTTTTCGAACCGTCTCAGCTAATTTTTCACCATTTTATAGTAAAGTAGCTTTTACCCGCGACTTCGTCCCCATAAGTTTTTTTGTTTTCTCCCGGCTGTAAGTCCCCCTGCAACAATGTCCCACTATCGTGTTCCAGTCCTCAACTTCACATCAAAATTTGTTCAAAAGCAACCTAAGCTACATAATGGACAGCTCCGAATGTTTCCTTAGTAAATATAAAAAGTAAATAATGTATATCGGTTTAAAATACTACTAACTACCTACCTGCCAACCCCCGATATTAGACAGTGTGACATCCGCAACATCGTCTGCGTAGGAAGTACTAACTTAATGTAAGTAGTATAATCAAACGATTAAAAATCACTAACTTAATTAGTTTTCTGCCTACTGCCTACGCCTTAAGTACGATAGCTTGAATATTAATAGCCCATATCCTTTTCTAGGTTACTATCTATCACCTAACTAAATTTCATCAAAATCCGTTCTGCCGTTTAGGCATGATAGAGCAAAACTCCCAGCAAAAACCATAAAAAAAATCACAACTCAATTCAGTTTTCTGCCTACTTATTTTGATCTCATATCCGTTTTTAGGTAACCATCTATTACCTTACTAAATTTCATCAAAATCTGTTCAGCCGTTTAGACGTGAAAGAGCAAAAGTCCCAACAAAAACGACTAAAAATCACTAACTCAATTTAGTTATCTGCCTACTGCCTACCCCCTAAGAACGATGGCGTGATTATTTATAGCCTATGACCATTTCTAGGTTATTATCTATCACCATACCAAATTTCAACAAAATCCGTTCAGCCGTTTAGGCGTGAAAGAGTAACAGACAGATAGACAGACAGTCAGACAGAGTTACTTTCGCAATTATAATATTAGTATGGATTTTAATGATTTCAATGCTTTCTTGAAGCGTGTATCGTCCCAGTTTTATTAATGGCGTAGTTTCTTCCATGTTATCTATGGTTTCTTCTTGTCAAATGTCAAAAAATGACAGCTTCAAACATGACATCTACTGAAATAGTGGGCTACTCAAAATAACACGTCCTATTGGAAAACCCTTCATGTTTCACCGAATAAATTTTAAGCATAAGGAAGTGCGTCGTATTTGATCTTTCCTGAAAGAGAAATCAAACCGCGAATCCAACAAATATGTCGAAAATTTTCACAGATTTCGATTAAGAGGGTTATATACTGATATACAATATTCTGTGAGCAACCGCTGGAGTTTAACGGCAATTGAAATTTACGGGATACCCAGCCAGCTTTGCATGGCACCATAGAAAAGAGATATAACCATCACCTGCGGTTTCGTGAAATTAACTTTTCTCGTCGGCGCAAAAAGGATGCAGCTTTGTTGTTGATCTCAAAGCCTGTATAATATGGAATACCTCACTTCTGAAAATAATTAATTCCGGCTTCTCCAGCCGCTTTGAATACGTCCAATTTTCCCTTATATTTTTTCTTCTCTAATGGATGTAGCGTAGATTCTAGGGGGGCTGGCGCAATATTGAAATTTTAATGCAGGAACATAGGCTTACGTTGAGTCATAATTATTTCAGCCTTAGTGGAAACGGTAATTAATCTTTGTTCTGGGAGAGAGTCAGGGTGTTAACACGAATTATAGCCGTTTTAAAACGCTTTCATTCAGCCTCACTCCACCCTTACTAGCAATTGAATTTTCGCATCGGAATATGGCGCACCTTCTACAGACTCGACGAAAAAGCGTTAATTTTTGCTCTGCAACAATAACTCGGTTGTTTTATTCATGGGAGTTTTAGTGGAGACGTCCAAAGTGTTGGTAACACTACATCAGAGCTGTGCGGAGCACTTAAAAGAAGTGCTTCGAGCACAAAGCACTAAACCCTTACGAAAAGTGCTTCGGAATCTTGAGCACTAAGATCATATTCTGGGAAGAATGCTTGCGGTATTCCTAATCACTTTTATAAAGTTATATCTATACAGGGTGGCCGGACGATTGACGCCCAAAAGAAAAAAACATAAAATAACCAGCATCGTAAATTTGATAAAAATTATATAAATGTTGGTCTCAAGTTACGTATTTTGGATCATAATCTAAATTTTCAAATTTAAATTAAAAATGTAAACAGGCTACTTCATGGTTTCTCAGTAGGCTTAAAAACTGCGCTCAACACTCAGCTTTCAGAATCATTAATAAAAAAATGGAACTCAACCAGTGGCGCAGCCAGGATTTTGTTTTGGGGGGGGGCTGAACTGAACAATTTTTGATGATACAACAAATAACGAAAGTTGCAAAAAAATGAAGAAGAAAGAAATAACGAAGAAATTAAATCTTTGGGGGGGGGGGGCTGCAGCCCCAAAGCCCCCCCCTGGCTGCTCCAGTGAACTCAACAGTCTACTTCTCCTAGAATTAGCCTTCAAAGTCAGCGAGGTGGAAAAAATCAAAGAACTAGACATTTACTGAAGAATTATTTTTTGCCATTTTAAGATTTTCCTGATCAAGTTATGATATAAAATGCTGAAAATTAATGAAAATTAGCATTAGAAGAAACGTTTCAGATAAGAAAAAGAAAAAGGTATAGCAATAAATCACACATCATGTAGATAAAAAGAAATTTATTTATAAAATTTACAATAGGTTTTCAAAAAGTCCACCTCCAGCCTCAATACACATTCTACACCATCGCAAAATTTATTTATTCATTTATTTTTTTTTTGTAATTTTTATAAATAAATTTTTTTATCTACATGATGTGTGATTTATTGCCATACCTTTTTCTTTTTCTTATCCAAAACTTTTCTCCTAAAGCAAATTTTCAGCATTTTTTATTATAACTTGATCAAAAAATAATTTTTGAGTAAACGTCTAGTTCTTAGATTTTTTCCACCTCGCTGACTTCGAAGGCTAATTCTAGCAAAAGTAAACTGTTGAGTACCATTTTTTATTAATGATTCTGAAAGCTAAGTGTTGAGCGTAGTTTTTAAGCCTACTGAGAAACCATGAAGTAGCCTGTTTACATTTTTAATTTAAATTTGAAAATTTAGATCATGATCCAAAATACGTAACTTTTTCACTTGAGACCAACATTTCTATAATTTTCATCAAATTTACGATGCTGGTTATTTTATGTAAAAAAGTACATTTCATGTCGATTTATTCACAAAAAAAATTATCAGAAAACTCTTTTACTTTTTTCTTTAATCTTTTTCAATATGGTCAAGTTGAAAATTCTCAAAAGTTCATAAAAAAATTCATAACTCGGAAACCGTGAAAAATCGCATAACATACATGGGGGTGATTCGATTACCCCATGAGACGAGGGACCTGTTTTTTTCTTTTGGACGTCAATCGTCCGGCCACCCTGTATATTTTCAATTTGCTTTTTGAATCTTTACTCGGTCGTAGAAAAAATAATGTTCCTAATTCATGCGTGAAGTGTCTTTCCCACCCTTGATCCTTTCCGTACTTGTTAGGAAAATAGCTATTCTACGAAGCAGATTAAAGGCAAAACAACGTTAGCTGGGCCAGCTAAATCATTCTAAAATATAGCATGTTGTTTTACAAATGAATTCTTCCATAGTATGTTCTCTTGAGATTAAGAAATGTAGAATAAAATAAAACACACTATTATTGTTTATTAAAATCTTCGGCTATCGATAAAAATTTTAACAATTCTGACAGAGGAGGACCATTTTTAATGTTTTCAAACAGTTCCTGTTCATTTTAATTCAAGACAGTAAGTTGCATACTCTCACCTAAATAAATACCGTAAATTGGGGATACTTTGTGACTAGTGGGTAACTTTGTGACAATACGCAAATCGAAACAAACTGCCCAATATTTTCCAAGTTTCGCGTCATAGAGCATTTTTTCTGTCGCCGGGCGACAGCACATATCTCAGCCCAATAAAATATATCTTCATAAGAGCGGTAGACGTCTCTAGTAACTTGTAGACTGCCATGAGAAAAGCATACCGATTCTGCCGATTTTTTCAAAAGCCGGAAACTTTCATCTGCACAGCCAAATCTGAAAAATTTTCAATTAAAATCGTAGGTAGGTTCATTTGCTCCTGTAGTTATCATATTATATTCGAAATTATAGTCAAGAATCATTGATTTTAATATCTTTTTTTTGAAAAAAACAAAAAAAAGTTCGCAACATGGGGTAACATTGTGACATGTCACAACGTTTTCCAAATGTAATTACATATGATTTTTTTAAATTTTTTGCATGTAGACTGTACCCAAAATCTTGCCAGAATGCCTCAAACATAATATAAGAGACGCTTGGGAGCAAGAGCTTACAGATATTCCATGTTGCAGAAAAAGCTGGTTTTAAAAAAGGCTGCAGAAAATTTGAAAGCAGTAAAAGCTTTTCAAGAGCAACGAATGATAAAGAATTCCATTTTCCACAAGTTGAGGATTTTTGAGTGAACGACTACTGGCAACTAAAACAAATTTTGAAGGAAAAAAGAAACAAAGGGAAAAATTTTCATTACAAGGCTTGCCTGATCACTTAGAAATTTTGTAATCCCAGGAAAATTTTGCAGTTTGTAAAATTTGTGAGTGTGTAGTTTTATGCCTACTCTCATTCATCTTAATATTAACTCTTATTTGAGCCCATTACATGTTTTCGTTCTTGTTCAGAATATTAATTTTTGTTTTCAATGAAAGTTGAAGTTAATTCCTGTTTTTTTTATCCAAAAAATATGAGCAAATACTTTTTTTTAATTTTTAATAATTTTATACTCGAAAGGCAGGGGTATTATTGTGTACTAATTCGAATAATGCTTCGTCACAATGTTACCCCGAAGCACGGGGTAAAATTGTGACAATTTCAAATTCGAAAAAGACTATATCGAAATAATTTTTTCAACAATATTATATTCTCACTGTGTACCGAAAGGACAGATATTTACTGTGTATTTTTTTCACCTTTTATCTGCTCAAGAAGTGTTCAAAAATGTGTGAAAACCTCAAAAACTGTCACAAAGTATCCCCGTTTTACGGTACATGTTCTTTATTTGTATACTTTCAGCTGGCCTGATGATGGAATAATTCCGAAATCGATAGCCGAAGATTTTAATAAACAATAATAGTGTGTTTTATTTTATTTTACATTTCTTAATAGCATGTTGTTTCTCTAAAACTAAATCGCAAATAACCAACGGAAGCTTAAATGTCCCCTGAGTACACTCTTATCTATACCTCCTGAAATAAACATCTTCAAGTAAATTGCTAGAGAACAAAGCTTCGAACTTTATGTGTTCGCCAAGTATGAGTCTGACCTCCCCACACTAACTCAGTTTCTATAACGATACTGCAGCTTCCATTATCGCGAAACTAAAAAGATCTATTCGCGCAGATACTCAAATCTCATTTACGGTTCTCTCTGTACGACGTCGTATATTCCTCACGTCTTCGAAGTGGTGAAATATAACCTCCAAAGACATAATTACGTACTGATGTTGCTTATGAATGTGCTGTATAGAACAACCTTTAAGGCCACTTACCTCGAAATCTTCAAGTTTAGGGGGAAAAGTTGGAGGTAAGCAATATCGAGTTACTTTGCCAGGAATAAGACGCGTTCTGGCGTATCTTCTAGTTTTATGTAGCGTTTGATGGTTATAAGATCTGAAATGGGGAGAAAGATAAGTCCTGTAATGATTACATCAAAAACCGACGACATCTGGTAATTCTGACAAGGTGGATTTTGTGTTTACACGAAAAAATGACGTAATTGAGTTATGCTTCACAGCTTGCTGTTCGTTTATTTGTTGTTTTTTGTTGGGGCTGTCCAAATTGGATTTTTTTGTGACGAAGTTACTCACATACAGGGTCCTGCACTCGAGGTGTTACCAGTTTCAAGCTATCTATCGACACACCTGCCACAGTAACATTAGCTAAAGGGTTTTCCAATAAGAGGTGTTATTTTGATATTCAAAGAAAAATGCCATTCTTGAATATAAATGATCGGATGTTTATTTCATTATAAAGAAGAAGCTATGCTGTTAATAGTGGAAAATAACATCAGGCAAATGACCATCACGACCACGCATACAGGACCATATCTTTTTAATGAAATTTTCCATAACCAATTCGCAAAGTGACTACCCTATGTCCTCGCTAGCTTCACGAATTCCATCTTTGAGATCTTGAATTGAAGATGGGCTATTGGCGTAGATCTTCTTTTTCACGTGGCCTTAAAAGAAGAAGTCGCAAGGTGTTAAATCGCAAGATCTAGCTGGCCAATTGTGATCACCTCTTCGAGAGGTAACACGGCCCGGAAACTTTTCCCGCAAAAGATCAATGGTTTCGTTGCTTGTGTGGCACGACTTGTTGAAAGTAAACGTTGTCCAGATCAATACCAATCACATCCGGCCATAAAAAATCATTAATGGGCTTTCTTCAATACTTTCGGCTACAGCAGCAATATTCTCGGCTGTTCTTGGGCGGAGTGCAAAGGTTTTATTCTTCACATCACTAACTTGTCCCAACAGGTCGAATTTTTCTACCAATTTCTTTATTGCGACCTGATAAGGTGCTTCACGACGACCCAAAAATGTTCGAGTTTTACGAACCGTCTGTGCCAAATTTTCACCATTTTCATAGTGAATTTTAATACTTTCAATGCATTCTTGAAACGTGTATTGTCCATTTTTATTAATGGGGTAGTTTCTACTTGTCAAATGTCAAAAAATGACAGTTTCAAACGTGACATCTACTGAAATAGCGGGCTATTCAAAAAAACACATTTTTTCGGAAAACCCTTTATTTGGGAATTTGCTAAGTGATAGTTATGAATATTTTCACAAGCTCACAAAAGAATTAACACAAAAAAAGTTTTAAGACTTAAGAGAGTGCGGAGGATTTGATCTGTTTGGACGAAAGCGGTGAATTTCCGAGCATCGTGTTTTCTGACGAGACAAATAATGGTTGGGACCGCTGTAACCACGGATGGGCACTCTCTAATCATTTTCATTGAGCCTGACCTTAAAGTTAATGCGACATATTATCAGGAAAGTGTTTTTGAGGCTGCTTTGAAGCCGTGGACAGACAAACATTTCGGTCGCAGACCATAGACGTTCCAACAAGACTTTGAACCGACTCGCAAAGCGCGAGTGCACTAAGAATGGTTGAAAAAGAACATTTCGAACTTCATTCTTACCACACAGAGGCTCTCGAATTGACCAGACGTGAATCCAATGGATTATTGAATGCATTACCAAAGACTCTGTACATATCAGATACTAGCGACCCGCCCCGGCTTCGCACGGTAATTCGATCCAAGTAAAACTGTTAAATAAAGACAGTTGCATCAAAATTTTATCATAAATTCCCTAAATTATGGCGCCTACACCCTCTAAGATAGAAAAGTGTTCAAATACTAACTTGAAGTCTTAGTAACACTCAGTAAAAAACAAACATCAAAATTATTTCAGTAGCTATGGCGTTATGCGCTTCTTGACACGATCACGCTAGATTTCCGCGGGAATGAGGTATTTTCTCGCCGTAAAAAGTAGCCTGTGTCCGTGCCTAGGATCCTTTCTTCATATTAATCAAGTTTTATAAAAATCCGTTCAGACGTTAAGGTGTGAATGAGGTAAACTTTCAAAACAAACGATTAAAAATCACTAACTCAATTAGTTTTCTGCCTACTGCCTACGCCTTAAGTACGATAGCATGAATATTAATAGCCCACATCCTTTCTAGGTTACTATCTATCACCTAACTAAATTTCATCAAAATCCGTTCAGCCGTTCAGACATGATAGAGCAAAACTCCCAGCAAAAGCCATAAAAAAAATCACTAATTCAATTCAGTTTTCTGCCTACTTCCTACCCCCTAAGTACGATGACGTGATCATTTTGATCTTATATCCGTTTTTAGGTGACCATCTATTACCTTACTGAATTTCATCAAAATCTGTTCAGCCGTTTAGACGTGAAAGAGCAAAAGTCCCAACAAAAACGACTAAAAATCACTAACTCAATTTAGTTATCTGCCTACTGCCTACCCCCTAAGAACGATGGCGTGATTATTTATAGCCTATGACCATTTCTAGGTTATCATCTATCACCATACCAAATTTCATCAAAATCCGTTCAGCCGTTTAGGCGTGAAAGAGTAACAGACAGACAGACAGACAGACAGAGTTATTTTCGCATTTATAATATTAGTATGGATGGTATGGTATCCTGCAAAGACTGTTGTTATCAATCCTGGGATAATTTCATTTCTTTTCGAATTGTTCCCAATTTCTTCCCAGATTCTGGAATTTCTAGATTGAAGTCTGGAAAAACTTCAAGGATAAGTAATCTCAATAAAACTGCAAAGGATGTCTTTGTGATAACATAACATTCAACATGTATCTGGTGGGGCAAATCAATCTCAAATCAAATGTAGAAGAGCACAAACTTTTCAAGTTTGATCAAAAGTCGTCTGCGAAATGTCTGCTCTAATCTTATGAATAAAATTGGAGCTTATCATCACATCAGAAGATGCACTTACGTTCACCCCTATAATCCTCTGCCAAGAATTTGGAAAGAGGGCAAAACTGTTAATTGCAGGGTTGATCTAAAGCTGCTTATTCCGAATCTTTCAGCAAGTTATAACCGGATAAGTTTTGATGAACATCTCCATTCTTATAACCCTGTTCTTGTTCAACTACGTCATTGAATCTGTGTGTAGACCTTAGATAAATATCAAGTTATTCTACTGGTAATTAGTTCATGCGGTATTCGTTATCCCATAACTCAAGATAAACAGCTGAGTTTTCAGGTGCAAGGAGAGTACAGGGTTATAGACAGATTGTTGAGTTGATGGAAGAAAAGGTTGCTCAACTTTCTGTGATATTGACTGCTGGAAATGGTTCGAGAATATTGAAAATTTCAAGTGAATTTCAAACCTCAATACTTTTCTCAAAATGATCCCATCTTCAATAGCGATGAAGCACCCAATAGGTTGTTGTATTGTCTTTCAAAAACAGGAATTCAAATTGATTCTACTTTATTGGTGACGTTTAACGGGGTCTCTAAGAAATAAGTGGATTTTTTTCGACGAAAACGTGTCTCTATCTTTAATTATGAGAGATAGCAGTGTCACCATGAATCATTTCGGAGCTGCAGACTTGCTTAATCGAAATTAAAATCAGAATTTAATTCAATAATTTTCCGCAAAACGCACTCGATTTACTTTCTGGAAAAAATTCCACCTATTTTTTGAAGACCCCGTATAACGTCACTAATGAAGATGAATTGAGGAATTATTGATGTAGCTATATACCTTTTTAAAAAGCTAACGAAACAGGGAGGTTTCTCCAAATATTTGTACCGGGTGTCCTAAATTCGTTGTCTAGTGAGGGGATCTCAGAAACACGAGGAGCTAAACCAAAATGTAATGAAGAAAATTTGATTACTTCAATGAATTCTACTGAAAAAGTGGCTGTATAATGTTTTAGTTTCATGTTTATAACTTCAGTAATAAAGAAGTTATGAGAACTTTTCATTTGACGACATTTTCCAATTTTCTCTAATAGCTCGAAAACGGTTTGACTTAGAAGGTTGCGGCTTTCACCAAATGAATTCTCTCAAAAATCGAGCTCTAAAATGTGCCACACATTTTGTTTTAGCTCATCGGGTTTCTGAGATCCCTTCACTAGACAACGAATTTAGAACATCCGGTACACCAACTTAACAATAGTTAATTAATTGAGTTAATTCTCAATTTTTCATCGAGATTTTATGACCCTGTATATCTCATGTAATCTCAATTTTTCATGAATACTATTTCTCAAGAGATTCGGGCAAACTGCTCCGATTTGAAACAAATATTCATTGAATATTAAGATTCAAGAAGTTTTCACAAAATAAATTCTTTTCGATACCGAGGTAGAAAATTCCAATAGGGATGTTGACTCATGTTACGAATGCATATAAATTGAGGTTTTCCTCATAGAGGTGAGTTTTTGCAATCCTAAAAATCCATTTTAGTGATCTTATTATTCTCGTTGAATTAAAAAAAGCTGATTTAAATTATGTTATTTATTATCAACTATCACGTGACTGCGAACGCCAATCAGAGGTAATTGACGTCACTCTCCAGGTATTGTCATTGCAAATTCGAATGTTCGGTGCTCAGATCAACAAAATACATTCATAGGCCGGGTTCCACGAAACTCCAATCAGCTTGATCATTGAAATGTCATCATTTCTCTGCAATTTTCAATTCATTTTTGACATAAACCATCGACTTACTTCAATATAAACGATTTGATGGCCAATCAAGCTTTGTGAAACCCACGGTTCTGTGACTTGAACCATAGTAAATATATAATAATATATCATATCTATGATTCGAACTTACGAAGTTGAAAGCTGAAAGAGAACAGAATACCTAGTTCGTTACAAGAACGATAATCTACAATATTCTTTATAATGGAGATAGGATTCATCAAGGGTAATAGTAGTAACTTACTGAAGATAGATTCCCTAATGGCCGCAAGTTTTTTTGCTGAAAACAAGGATTTTTGTGCAGCGGAGCTTAAAAACGTGAAATTGTCTTTGTAAGTAGCAAACTTTTAACTCATATTTATTATTACAAATAAAAGAAACACCTCATTCAGCATTTACAGACCGACCTATTCATTTTGAAAGCTTAGATTGAACTTTTCCACAAGGGATCGGGCAAAATCAGTTCGCTTTGACAGAAGTCAAAGTATGTCCACTGAATAATGACGTAATCATCAGAACTTGAGCATTTCCGCGGAAATTTTGAATTGTCTTTTCATTTACTCATTTTTATTGGCAATTACTATATTTTCAAGGAAAAAGTATTTTTTTCGTGTTTGTATGGGGTTTATCTTTGAAATAAATAAATTCCAAAAAGTAGTCAACATTCCTATTGAGTTGAAAAATCACCATATTTTCGTAACCTTTTTTTAGACCATGCTTCTCTGGACGCATTTTGCTGCTAATGATATCTAGTATATCTCCTTTGTAGGATAACGTTGAATCACCAAACACCCTGTATATCACTAGACGTCCTTCGTAAATTCAACCGAACGTTAGGTGAATCATCTGATATAATTTAAATGGCCAATTTTGTTATTAATAACATCGATGCATGAATGCATAAACAGATAAGGTATGGATATGAATAACCCGATAAGTTAATACGTCTGAATTAGTGACGTAAATACAGTAAAGGGATAGATAGTGTTTGGCCACGTTGGCAATTGCTCATTTTATAACTTACTAGCCGATTACACAAGCTTTGCGCTATGCTCTTTACGTTAACATGCTTTGTAATAATTCATAGAAGATTATCTTGGTTATTGTCCATCCTACCTTGAAATTGGATTTTACTGAATGTTGTGAATTTGCGGCAATATCGTGATAACAATAGATGTAGGCACTGTACAAATTTTCAGTCGGTGGAGATTTCGATTGGCTCTCAGTGTCAGTAGATTCACAGGTTTGGGACTTTCTAAAATATATTATGACAATACGTTTCGTCAATATTTTACAAGACCCTCGAGAATAAAATAGTACAATAGTACCAAAATATGACAATTTTAAAACATTACAGTAATATTTATGACTTTGAAATAATTTGAATGTTGAAGGGTTTTCCAATAAGAGGTGTTATTTTGAATAGCCCGCTATTTCGGCAGATGTCACGTTTGAAACTGTCATGTTTCGACATTTAGCAGGAAGAAACTACGCCATTAATAAAAATGGAACAATACACGCTTCAAGAACGCATTGAAATTATTAAAATTCACGATAAAAATGGTGAAAATTTGGCAGAGAAGGTTCGTAAAACTCGAACATTTTTGTGTCGTCGTGAAACACCTTTTCGGACTGCAATTTAGAAATTATTGGAAAAATTCGAGCTGTTAGGACAAATTAGTGATGTGAAGAATAAAACCCGTGCACGTCGCTCAAGAACAGCCAAGAATATTGCTACTGTAGCCGAAAGTTTTGAAGAAAACCCAGGTTTGTCCATTCCTTGTCGTTCTTTGGAATTAGGCATTCCACAAGAGTCATTAGGCATTCCACAAGAGTCATTAGGCATTCCACAAGAGTATTTTGTATACAGATTTGGGTCTTAGGGCTTATAAAGTTCAGTTAACACAAGAACTCAAGCCGGCCAATCATCAAGTTTCCGGACCATGTTATCTATCGAAGAGCTGATCACAATTGTCCACCGAGATCTTGTGATTTAACCCCCTTGCGACTTTTCCTTTGGGGCCACGTGAAAGAGAATGTCTACGCCAATAGCCCAGCGTCGATTCAAGACTTCAAAGATGTAATTCGTGAGGCTATCGAGGACATAGAACAGACACTTTGCGATTTGGTTATGAAAAATTTCATTAAAAGGATATGATACTGTAAGCGTGGTCGTGGTGGTCATTTGCCTGATGTTATTTTCCACTGTTAACGGCATAGCTTCTTAGTTATAATGAAATTAACATCCGATCATTTTTATTGAAAAATGGCATTTTTCTTTCAATATCAAAATAACACCCCTTATTGGAAAACCCTTCATTAATGGTGTTTATAGTATTGATAAACTGCTTCATTTTGCTATAAATTCGTGCTGAAAATAAATTGGCGATTTCCGTTCCCTTATAAATCTGAATACATCTCTAGTGGCCTGTCAATCACAAGCCAAGTTTAATGAAATATTGAGGTTACCGACTCTTTAGAGGTCTGTGAACACTCTTGCGAGCGAAAATGAATTTCTACCACAAATGATGGACACATCAGAAGTAAACTGATAAGGTCGACAAATACATAATCATGTAAAATAATTTTCCCAGGAAACAAGCGCACCAAAATCTTTCGTTTTTCAATTATTGTAAGAGTATGAGACCCTTATTGTGGCACTTTTTATTTTTTTCCAGATACAATAACGTAAAATTATAAGAAACTAGCGACCCGCCCCGGCTTCGCACGGTAATTCGATCCAATTGAAACTGTTAAATAAAGACAGTTACATCAAAATTTTATCATAAATTCCCTAAACTATGGCGCCTACCGACCCTGTAAGTTAGAAAATTGATCAAATACTAACTTGAAGTCTTAGTAACACTCAGTTAAAAAAAAACATTAAAATCATTTCAGTAGCTATGGCGTCATGCGCTTCTTGACACGATCACGCTAGATTTTCGCGGGAAGAGATATTTTCCCGCTGTAAAAAGTAGCCTGTCTCCGAGCCTAGGATCCTATCTTTATATTAACCAAGTCTTATAAAAATCCGTTCAGACGTTAAGGCGTGAATGAGGTAAACTTTTAAAACAAACGATTAAAGATCACTAACTTAATTAGTTTTCTGCCTACTGCCTACGCCTTAAGT
The DNA here is from genome assembly GCA_013421045.1 of Propylea japonica. Classification (NCBI taxonomy): domain Eukaryota; kingdom Metazoa; phylum Arthropoda; class Insecta; order Coleoptera; family Coccinellidae; genus Propylea; species Propylea japonica. The sequence goes on from CM024244.1 coordinate 20,625,557, forward strand.
ACGATAGCATGAATATTAATAGCCCATATCCTTTTCTAGGTTACTATCTATCACCTAACTAAATGTCATCAAAATCCGTTCAACCGTTTAAGCATGATAGAGCAAAACTCCCAGCAAAAAACATAAAAAAATCACAAACTCAATTCAGTTTTCTGCCTACTTCCTACCCCCTAAGTACGATGACGTGATCATTTTGATCTTATATCCGTGTTTAGGTAACCATCTATTACCTTACTAAATATCATCAAAATCTGTTCAGCCTTTTAGACGTGAAAGAGCAAAAGTCCCAACAAAAACGACTAAAAATCACTAACTCAATTTAGTTATCTGCCTACTGCCTACCCCCTAAGAACGATGGCGTGATTATTTATAGCCTATGACCATTTCTAGGTTATCATCTATCACCATACCAAATTTCATCAAAATCTGTTCAGCCGTTTAGGCGTGAAAGAGTAACAGACAGACAGAGTTACTTTCGCATTTATAATATTAGTATGGATGTTCAAAATGACTATCTCCCGCTAAAAAACATGCATCAACTCTCTGCCTCAAAGACACTCGTATTCTTTCGAATATCCCGGTAGCATTTCTTATGGTTTCACACCATGGGTGTCCAGCCAGCTCTGGACACTTGCATACCAAGTGTTCAGCTGTTTCTGCTTCTGATCCACAAAGCCTGCTAATCTCATCTGCAGAACTATAAAGTACAAATGATGACGTAAAAACATACTCTTTTTCGCAGTCATTATTATACGAGTATCAACAAATGTTTGACAACAATAGTAATAAAATCAGACTGTATCCATTCTCTGCCAATTCCCGCAATCTCTGGCACAGTAATGCCAGAAACTCTTATTTTATCAGTCCCTCATGAATACAGTGATGAGAAAACAATTGACGGTTTCCAAATAAAAATAAATACCATTTCGTAGTCGAATTGAAACGGCGTTACTGCCAAGAATCAAATTTATCTGAGCGGAAGAAACAACGTTGAGAGTTCCACGTTTTCCAACGAAAATCCATCGCTGCTGTTTTGAAATGTAAATCATATCCAGAAAACAATTTCTTGAAAGCGCAGACGGACACATATCTGGATGAAATGTGATCTGGAAGAGATCTCTCGGATATACCGACGAATTATTTGAGACACGTGAAATGAGTGAATAATGCAGTTTTGATGTTTATTTTCAGGCCGCGCTTCTTGGATCGATGCATATTGAATTCAAGTTTTGAATGGGAGATGCAAAGCGCCCCTTTCTGGAGCTTTAATTCCCTTTTAGTGTCTGTATTTTGCTCATTTTGAACGTAAAATATCTCAAGGGCTCAGAATTCGAAGTAATGAAAAGGGTGTGCATGCATCGCTTTCGGTGAATGATTTCTGCTCTGCTAATCTCTAATACAAAATTTGGCAGTTTGAGTGGCGACAAAACAAACTAAGTTCTCGTGAATCGATGGTAAGGACAACAGATTTTTAGGAGGGTTACATTATCATGCTACCTTCAGGTCTATTGTGTCAGCATCAATACTGTTTTTACAAACTAAGCTGCTCCAGAATTAACTTAGAGGGCTTCAAGGAGGCTACATCTTTGTTTCCACAGGCTCTAGATGGCGAGTATTTAGGAGTTTCCTCCTACTTCTCACATTATCTACACTCGTCAGTTATTGTGGAGCCAATTGTCATTAATTCTTCCTAAGGTGTATGTATAGTCCGTTCACGAAAGTTTGAGCCGTCGGTTGGCCATGGAAATTTGGCATATTCCACTGTGTATATTAAAATTTTAGGTTACATTGTTTATTTTTTTGTCAGATTGATAAGCAGTGTTGTCAATGTCACAGAAAATTGCATAAATCGCGGAGTTCTCTAATCTAAACTCGAAAGCTCGTCGGATGAGGCCGGGTACATTCGGCAACATTGACTTTATTTTACTTTATGACAGCAAATACTTCCAACTCCAGATAAATAAACAAACGCCTACTTTGCTCTCAAACTTTCGTGAACGGACTATATGTTAATCATATCCAGAAAACAATTTCTTGAAAGCGTAGACGGACACATGTCTGGATGAAATGTGATCTGGAAGAGATCTTTCAGATATACCGACGAATTATTTCAGAGACGTGAAGTGAATAATGCAGTTTTGATGTTTATTTTCAGGCCGCGCTTCTCGGATCGATGCATATTGAATTCAAGTTTTGAATACGAGATGCAAAGCGCTCCTTTCTGGAGCTTTAATTCCCTTTTAGTGCCTGTATTCGGAACATTTTGAACGTAAAATGTCTCAAGGGCCCAAAATTCGAAGTAATGAAAAGTGAGCATGCATCGCTTTCAGTGAATGATTTCTGCTCTGCTAATCTCTAATACGAAATTTGGCAGTTTGAGTGGCGACAAAACAAACTAAGTTCTCGTAAATCAGTAGGTAAGGTAGCTCCATCGGAGTGCTTCCTTGCAGCGGTCGGCAAATGGAACGTATGTGAGAAACATGTGACAAAAAAAAAACATTAAAAATCAGTTAGTCGAATTTTGTATGTCATGCCGATACGTTCGCTAATCGCTCCGCTCAACTTACTAATTTACGCTTGGCTATAGAAATATTTCGCTAAAACGTGAATTCAAATATTCACTATTACTCTTAGACGAGTAACGCCAAATACTTGTAGTTAAGTGCTACAAAGTGCTATATAAAAACGTTAAGAACTCTACGTGTAAAGAATTTGTGGTGAACCTCTCTCAAGAATATTCCAGAAAATCCAAGAAAGAAGATCACTGAATAGGCCTATTCAAGAAGACCATCCCAGCAGAACTTCTGGAGGACCACGTAAGTGGATACCGGTGTTTTCTTTCTGTTTTATTATCGGTCGCCTTGAAACAGAAACAAGAAAATAGTCAATTACTGTCCACTTTTAGCTTTCCAAAATCTTGAGCTATTTTACTGCAACAGGTAAGGATAGCAGATTTTTACGAGGGTTACATTCCATGCTACCTTCAGGTCTATTTTGTCAGCATCAATATGTTTTTGCAACTGTGCTACTCCAGTAGTACCTGAGAGGGCTTCAAGGAGGCTACATCTTTGTTTCCACAGGCTCTAGATGGCGAGTATTTGGGAGTTTCCTTCTCTTTCTCACATTATCTACACTCGTCAGTTATTGTGGTGCCAATTTGTCATCAATTCTTCTTAAGGTGGCTGTATGTATAGTCTGTCCACGAAAGTTTGAGCCGTCGGTTGGCCATGGAAATTTGGCACATTCCACTGTGTATATTAAAATTTTAGGTTACATTGTTTATTTTCTTGTCAGATTGATAAGCAGTGTTGTCAATGTCACAGAAAGTTGCATAAATCGCGGAGTTCTCTAATCTAAACTCGAAAGCTCGTCGGATGAGGCCGGGTACATTCGGCAACGTTGACTTTATTTTACTTTATGACAGCAAATACTGCCAACTCCAGATAAATAAACAAACGTCTACTTTGCGCTCAAACTTTCGTGAACGGACTATATGTTAATTATATCCAGAAAACAATTTCTTGAAAGCGCAGACGGACACATATCTGGATGAAATGTGATCAGGAAGAGATCTCTCGGATATACCGACGAATTATTTGAGACACGTGAAATGAGTGAATAATGCAGTTTTGATGTTTATTTTCAGGCCGCGCTTCTCGGATCGATGCATATTGAATTCAACTTTTGAATACGAGATGCAAAGCGTTCGTTTCTGGAGCTTTAATTCCCTTTTAGTGCCTGCATTCGGAACATTTTGAACGTAAAATGTCTCAAGGGCTCAAAATTCGAAGTAATGAAAAGGGTGAGCATGCATCGCTTTCAGTGAATGATTTCTGCTCTGCTTACCTTTAATACGAAATTTGGCAGTTTGAGTGGCGACAAAACAAACTAAGTTCTCGTGAATCAATGGTAAGGATAGCAGATTTTTAGGAGGATTACATTCCATGCTACCTTCAGGTCTATTTTGTCAGCATCAATATGTTTTTGCAACTGTGCTACTCCAGTATTACCTGAGAGGGCTTCAAGGAGGCTACATCTTTGTTTCCACAGGCTCTAGATGGCGAGTATTCAGGAGTTTCCCCCTCTCCCTCACATCTACACTCGTCAGTAATTGTGGAGCCTATTCTCATCAATGCTTCCTAAAGAGACAAGGTCCTGTATGCATGGAAATCATATCAGTTAACAATTTTTGAAGAGCGCAGACAGACACATAATGGGTTTTTCGATGAAAGGTGTTATTTTGATATTCAAAGAAATTGCCATTTCTCAATATAAATGATCGGGTGTTTATTTCATTATGAAGAAGAAACTATACCGTTAATACTGGAAAATAACAACAGACAAATGACCACCACGTCCACGCTTACAGGACTATATCCTTTTAATGAAAAAGAAGTGGCTTCCCTATGTCCTCGATAGTGTCACGAACTTCATCTTTGAGGTCTTGAATCGACGCTGGGCTATTGGCCTAGACCTTCTTGTTCACGTGGCTTCAAAGGAAGAAGTCGCAAGGTATTAAATCACAAGATCTCGGTGGCCAATCGTGATCACCTCTTCGAGAGATAACAAAGTCCGGAAACTTCCAATTTCGGCCATAAAAAAGGTTGTGGAATGCCTAATTCCGAAGAACGACGAGGAATGGACAAACCTGGGTTTCCTTCAATTCTTTCGGCTACAACAGCAATATTCTCGGCTTTTCTTGAGCGATGTGCGAAGGTTTTATTTTTCACGTCCCTAACAGGTCCCAACAGGTCGAATTTTTCCACCAATTTCTTTATTGCGGTCCGACAAGGTGCTTCACGACGACCCAAAAATGTTCGAGTTTAACGAACCGTCTCTGCCAAATTTTCACCATTTTTATAGTAAATTTTGATAATTTCAATGCGTTCTCGAAGCGTGTATCGTTCCATTTTTATTAATGGCGTAATTTCTACTTGTCAAATGATAAAAATGACAGCTTTAAACGTGACATCTACCGAAATAGCAAACTATTCAAAATAACACCTCTTATTGGAAAACCCTTTATCTGGATTAAATGTGATCTGGAAGAGATCTCTCGGATATACCGACGAATTATTCGAGACAAGTGAAATGAGTGAATAATGCAGTTTTGATGTTTATTTTCAGGCCGCGCTTCTCGGATCGATGCATATTGAATTCAAGTTTTGAATGCGAAATGCAAAACGCTCCTTTCTGAAGCTCTAATTTCCTTTTAAAGTCTGTATTTTGCACATTTTGAACATTTAACGCCTGAAGGGCTCAAACTTCCAAGTAATGAAAGTGGAAAGAGTTGCAAACGTCGATTTCTGCTCTGCTCACCTCTAATACAAAATCTGACTGTTTGGGTAGCGACAAAACAAACCCAAAAACGAATAAAAAATGCTTTTTTTTGCAAAATAATACAACAGCTCACAAATCGATAAAAACGAAGCCAAAAATCTATTAAATACACCTCGAATTGTTTCCTCGTCCTCCGTTTTCTCCAGATTTAGCCCCGAGCGATTATTATCTGTTTTCAAACGTGAAAAGATGGCTCCAAAAAAAGAAATTTGAAACGAATGAAGAGGACAAATGGGAAACTGAAGCATATTTTGGGGACTTTGACGAATCTTACTATTCAAAAGGCATTGGAATGTTGGAAAATCGTTGGACTAAGTTCACCCAGCTAAAAGGAGAAACTATGTTGGAGAATAAATAGTAATTTTGACATATATCCTTTGTTTCTTTTGTTATAACCCGAGAAATCCAGATCCAATTTTGAAGGAAATGCTTCTTATCACAAAATTTAACTGAGTCTGTTCGGATATGTGCTCTATATCATAGTCAAAAACACGGAAGGACTGAGAGTTGAAGATGGTTATCTTGGGTTGGCCCCATAAGTCCTAGTAAATGGGAACCCAAATATAATCTCTGATTTATTGGGATGTTTAAGGTCGAGTTTAACTATTTATATCTTTCGGCTATTGGTGGACTTCGGAAATTAGTTAACTCTATACTTTATCATTCCAATTCAATTAAGTTTTCCGGTAGATATATACGGTCAAATTTTCCTTTTCATGACTATGTTGATGAAATTTGAAAGAAAGGGTGGTACAGAGATAATGAAGGGGTTTCCAATAAGAGGTGTTATTTTGAATAGCCCGCTATTTCGGTAGATGTCACGTTTGAAGCTGTCATTTTTTAACATTTGACAAGTAGAAACTACGCCATTAATAAAAATGAAACGATACACGATTCAAGAACGCATTGAAATTATCAAAATTCACTATAAAAATGGTGAAAATTTGGCAGAGACGCTTCGTAAAACTCGAACATGTTTGAGTCGTAGTGAAGCAACATGTCGGACCGCAATGAAGAAATTGGTGGAAAAATTCGAGCTGTTGGGACAAGTTAGTGATGTGAAGAATAAAACCCTCGCACGTCGCTCAAGAACAGCCGAGAATATTGCTGCTTTTCGGAGACTAGATGACGTTTTGCCGGAAAAAACCAACTTTCAAGAAGGCGGCGAGACAATCGAGCGAGTTGTCAGATTTTGTAAAAACGAAAAAGTGTATCTGTAGAATCTGTAGGAATAAATTTATGAACTCATCTTCTCCATTATTTTAATAAAAAACCTTCGTAAACCGGAAGAAGCGGGTAGCTTCTTTTTTGAGTACGAACGAAACACTGCTGTAACCGAAAGTGTTAAAGAAAACCCAGATTTGTCAATTCCTCGTCGTTCTTTGGAATTAGACGTTCCACAATGATAATTAATGATTTTTTTATGGCCGAAATAGCAAAGTATTGATCTGCACAACGTTTACTTCCAACAAGACGGCGCAACATGCCTCACAAGCAAGGAAACCCTTGATCTTTTGTGGGAAAAGTTTCCAAACCGTGTTATCTCTCGAAGAGGAGATCTTGCCATTTAACACCTTTCGACTTCTTCCTTTGGGGCCACGTGAAAAAAAAGGTCTACGCCAATATCCCAGCGTCGATTCAAGACCTCAAAGATGGAATTCGTGAGGCTATCGAGGACATAGGGCAGCCACTTTGCAATTTGGCTATGGAAAATTTCATTAAAAGGATATGGTCCTGTAAACGTGGTCGGTGTGGTCATTTGCCTGATGTTATTTTCCACTATTAACGACATAGCTTTTTCTTTATAATGAAATAAACATCCGGTCATTTATATTGAAAAATGGCGTTTTTCCTTGAGTATTAATTAAAAATTAAAATAACACTTCGTATTGGAAAACCGTTTATATGGACCCAGCTGTCTCGAGAGGTAAATGATTTGTGTTTTTTGAAAATTTGCTCTTCACACATATATTTTGTGGGGAAAAGTAGGAAACTTCTGTTCATTTGGTTACAGAATTCCTCGCCATAGTGCTTTTCTGAAAGGGACCAGGTTCCTCGCTTTTGGCGAGCAGTTTATATATAATAGAGCATAATGTAAACAAACGAGAAGCTCATATTCATCCTTACAACCACCGAGTTTCAAGTTACAAGAGTGTGAGCTTGTTACACATACTGCAAAGACGATATTCAATGTTAAATTGAGTGCGTTCAGAGAAACTGCAAAATTATTCCATTCTCTGAATGATGTATGTGCGCAGAGTTCTTCAACTCATCAAACATACATATTCATTCTGTTCCTGAATGGAAGTTCAGAAAGGAAATTGTATAAGGACCTCTGCTAACGACGCTGAATTCTCCTTACTTTATTCTATTGTTTGAAAAACTCAAACACTTCGAGGAAGGAAGTTTTCACCTAGAATTATTTCTGAGGTTTCTGTTTTAGAAGGTTGGTTGTTCGCATAATATGTTGGTTTAAATTGAGAAAGGAAGAATTGATAAGGTATTGTTAATGAGTTGTGAAAGAGTTTTTTAGGAAATTTAAAGTAGTTGTTTCTAAGGAAAGTCGAAAGATCAGTATTTTTATTTTCTATACAGGGTGAGTCTTTGACTTGTACATATATTTTAACCGTATATTCCTGGGGTCGAAAGAAACACTTTTTTCCTCTACCATTTTTCCAATTCGGCCTAAATAAGAAGATATAGCCCTTTTTTGTTTTCATAATGAGCTATGTCGCCACTGGTAAACTAACCACTGAATTTTTGCAAGTACGAGATATAGCATTCACACCTTTGAAATAAGCTATTGTATCAAAGAAACCAGTAGATATACCATTCGAAATTTTCAAATAAGCTGCTGTATAAAAAAAAGGAATATGAAGTCACTTTTTCAATACCAGTTGTATATTTTCTAATGCAATGATTGATTCATCAAAAATTTTGCTAGTGATGAAAAGCATAATAATCTCTTCTTGATGTATACTTCATTTTTGATCATATCGGATTAACTTTTAAACCACCTATTCTAGCTATAGCATTCATTTCCAATATCTCTTGAAATCTTCCGTGCAAGAGTTTCCGAAATCAAAACAACAACTCAACCATAACACGAATGACATTTCACGTTCATGAACACCAGTTGGGGCGATTGAATTTCAAGGGACAAGGGGTGTCCGCATGGTGAAAGTCACAGACGTGACACTAGATTCTTTGACATCGGTGTTCTGTGGTTAGTTTGTTTTTCAAAATAATACGACTTCATGAATAATAACTTATTAAGGTCATTTTAGTAGTAATAAATATGATGAATAAATGAGAAATGAACGTATTCTAACGTAATGTAAATTTGGATCAACGTATGTCAAAGCTCAACGAAACAAAATTGCAATAGGTACTTCGAAAGTGGTGTGGAAATTTGCTTGAATAGATAAGGATTTACACTGAAGAAGTATAGAGGTGAGCTTATTCATTGTAACCCCATTTTTGAAGAAAATCCGCTAGTTCTCTTACCATTCATCATTCCAGATAACAAGTTCCACTACAATGAATTTCCAGTGGCGTCATTTAGGAGGTCGTATCTTCGTAGGGAGGGACCGCTAGGAGAAAAAAATTTTGGGAAATTGTCATCTTCATTTTTTATATTCTATCTGAATCCGAGAGATTTCCCACATTTTCCGGGACACCCTGTATAATATAAATAATAGTGAACATAAATAAGTTCTGTTCGGTAAGGGAAATCATTATAGAATAATACCTTCATGTAATTGGAAAATGGGACAGTCCATTCTCACTATTCCTATCAGAGTTTTCTCATCGCAGAAATGTAAGTTATCATTCCAGATGGAAAAAGGTTTTCCTGCCTTCCTGGGAAATGCATCGAGGGCATTCGGTTCATGCTATCCGACAATTCTGTTTGTTTACTTTATTTTCAGTGGAATGTACGAACTCTCCAAGGCATAGTGAAGTGTTGGTATAGCAAACACTTACTCTTGTAAACATCAAGCTGAAGCTGGAATGGCAATCCGAAACGTGGTACAACTATCCAGTTTGTGTCCGATAGATTACAACGTTATCGATTCATGAGAAAGCAGGTAGTTTAACATTGTGTGTGTACTCAGAATTTCTGCTCTATGTTGATTTTGTGTTCGAAATATTTCGGTTGAATTATTTATATGGAAATAACAATTTACTTCTGGGAATTGGTCCATTTCGTTGATGTTTGCATCAATTAAGTTGTTTTGTTTTATTTAGAGAATTGGGAATACAATCAGATACAGATTTTACATGGATACGCTACAACACTGCAGATTTGAATCGAATAATGAGCAAACTACACACACATTGTGGTTTTTTTGACCGATAATGAATTTTTCTCACTTTTCAAACCTTCCCTAGAGCTCCACAAAACTCCAATCAGCTTGATTATTGGAACGTCATCATTTCTCTGCAATTTTCAGTTCATTTTTGACATAAACCATCGACTTACTTCAAAACGAACGATTTGATGCCCAATCAAGCTTTGTGAAACCCACGGTTCTGTGACTTGAACCATAGTAAATATATAATATATCATATCTATGATTCGAACTTACGAAGTTGAAAGCTGAAAGAGAACAGAATATCTAGTTCGTTACAAGAACGATAATCTACAATTTTCTTTATAATGGAAATAGGATTCATCAAGGGTAATAGTAGTAACTTACCGAAGATAGATTCTCTAATGGTCGCAAGTTTCTTTGCTGAAAACAAGGATTTTTGTGCAGCGGAGCTTAAAAACGTGAAATTGTCTTTGTAAGTAGCAATTTTTTAACTCATATTTAATATTACAAATAAAAGAAACACCTCATTCAGCATTTACAGACCAACCTATTCATTTTGATAGCTTATAGATTGAACTTTTCCACAAGGGATCGAGCAAAATAAGTTCGCTTTGACAGAAGTCAAAGTATGTTCACTGAATAATGACGTAATCATCAAAACGTGACAAAATTGAGCATTTCCGCGGGAATTTTGAATTGTCTTTCCATTTACTCATTCTTATTGGCAATTACTAATATTTTCAAGGAAAAAGTATTTTTTTCGTGTTTGTATAGGGTTTATCTTTGAAATAAAATAAATTCCAAAAAGTAGTCAACATCCCTATTATTAAGCTCATCTACCTAATCACTCGATTGACATAGAAAGTACATAGATTCTATAAAAAAAATTTATGAACTGAATTCATTCGAAAAGTAGACTTTATTGTTTTTGGTATGTTTTTATAGGTTTTCAAGGTAGATGTATCGGAAAAAATACTTTAGAATCGATATCTGATGCAGGCGTTCAGAATTTGGTCGTGGTTATTGGAATCAGTAGGGCCTTTGCTTGAAAGCATTGCGCTTTTTGTTTGTTTCAATATTGTTGGATTTATTCAGGAAAAGATGAGTGCGGGCTTGTTCAATAAAAAAAATTTCGCTGCACACCGGCGCATTCGCCAATTTGTACACCGGTTCCTGCAATCGAAGTATAACCCGTTTCAGAAATCGACGAACCTGCCACAGGGACATCAGCTATTTCCTTTTTTCTGCTCCGTTGTTTTCGTTTCAGATTATCGGTTGGACTAAATAAAGAAGAAATCTTTCAATATTCGAATGGTTATTGAGTGTTTTTTTTGTTGGAACGGCGAAACAAACACACACTAATAGATATCTAAATTTTTATTCTAATCATGAATTAAATGTAAAAACAGGTATTATAAAACACTTTATGATAGGGCCTTTTCGATTTCATCTACACCTGAAATTAGAAATAATGAAAATTCCTCCATTAAATAGTTGCTACTAGATAATTTATACCCACCAAATTTTATAGAAAGAACAATTTCAAATTTAGAACGAAAAATATCTAATCAAAATTCTAATGATGATCAGGTACAAACAGAAAACCGTTAAGAATAACCAAATTTGTTGAACTTCATTCCTTATATTCCTGGCCTTTCAGAGAAAATAAGAAGAATTGGTTCCAAATTCAACATAAGAACTGTTTTCAAAACACGAAATGATTTGAGATCATATGTGGAAAATCTTATACAGGAGAGACATCAAGACCTTTCGAAATAAGAAAACAGGAACATAAGAATAACATCAAAAATAGAGACATCACAAGATCACAAATCGCTGATCATGTATGTTCAAATAGCGGAGATCATATGATGAACTGGAACATTACAAAGATCCTCATGACGGAACCTGATAATTATAAAAGAAAAATTAAGGAATCTACATGTATTTTGTTAGATGAAGTAAATAATTTGGCCAATTGTTCTGTTGGAATAAATCGTATTTGGATTGATTTATTGAAGAAAAAAATGACATCAGGAAATTTCAAAATTAAATAAATCAACATCTCTATAGATTGACAACTATCAATGTCAATTAGATTGCACAATTCTGAAGATTTTAAGAGTTTGTCTGAAGGAGGTGTCTGATATAGCCAACGAAACGTTACAATATCCCTTTAATTTGTTTCATTTTTCAGTTTTACTGTTAGGCAACAATTTTTTTCAAGACCAATTTGCTCCTGACAAACAAGTGCAAAGATTCTTGCAGGGGCACTTCACCTTAATCAAAAAATTTTTAATTATTTATGTTTCAGATACTGGGAGTGAAAACCTATAAAGTTCTTAAGAAAGGTTTTTTCTACTGGGGTTTTCCCTGAGCTCTGGTATCATAAGAAAAAATAGTATGGTACCCCGTTTTGCACTAACCTCAGTTAGGGGTTTTTGTTTCATTTATTGTATTATGTTAGCTCTTCATTTCTAAAGAATATACACTTTGTTTTTTATTCGAAGCGTGGTCATATAATTACCGAATTTCTTCACCTCGTTATAGCGAAAGTAACAACTAACATTACGCCTTTATCTACTCGAAATACGATCAGGTTTACGTGACTTCCTCCGGGGATTCTCTTGCAACATTGTATCGCCTCCCTTTTTTCGCAGATATCATGCCGCAAACTTTGTTCGTACAGCTCAGAATAACAATGTTATCTAGCTCCTTTCTGGTCGGCCACTAATTAAGGCAGTTTTCGGCTCATTGCGCTAAGAATTAGATCCCAATTTGTTGCGGACGCTCAACGTGCTCCGTTTAACTATTCAAACCACCCCTTCTTCGAATCGATAAGGAAGGGCATTATCCCTGTTGGATAAACGGAAATATATTATCATGTTAAGTTTCCGCTTCGAGATCATCAACAGGCTAGATCAATTAAATAGCTGGAATAGGGAACGGAGTTTCTGGGGAAAGTTGATTCCGAGAATACTGTTTTCCCTAGTGAATTATTATACACTCACCGGCAAAATAATCGATCCACTCCAAAAATCGTTTGTTAAGTTTGTTAATTCATAAATGTGTTATATCTAGTCCGATTATATTGAATTTTTTTTTACCTGTAGGCATGTTATTTTATACAGAGTAAAACAAAATCTGGTTTTTTACCCTAACTTCAGAACCACCCCTGATGTATTCCAGTTGTTTCACTAGCTGAAATATAGCGTGTTAGGGGGGTCCTTAGCTATTTTTAGCCCAAAATTCCAAGAAGAAGAAATTTTTAGAAGGTCATTGCTGAAAAAGAATATGCAATCCATATTTGATTCCGGCAGTTCAAACGGAAATCATGAAAGTTTGAAATATCGAGTTTTAGAAAAAATGCCATTTGAAGGGTAAAATTCTAAACGCTTGCAGTTATCGATTCGAAAGTGATTTTTTCTGATTCAGCTACCTCGAAAACCTATAAAAACGTAACGAACTTAATAAAGTCCGCCATACTTTTCAAATAAATTCAGTTTATATATTTTGCATTTTTCATTTTCGAGTTGAGTTCGAGAGCTCCTGCGCAATACAGTTTGCTTCGGATCGATGAATTTCCAACATTAATCGAAGCATTAGACCTAGCTCAACAATTATCAGTAAAAATCGTGTATGTAGATTCCACAGAATTTTTGCAAAAAGCTGAAATATAGCGTTTTAGGGGGGGTCAACCCCTTAGTCATTTTTCGTCCAAAATTTCGAAATTTACGATGACCATTTTATGTGCTCATATTAAAGGGGAATACAGACTGAAAAAGAATATGCAATCCATATTTGATTCTGGCTGTTCAAACGGAAATTGGGAAAGTTTGAAATATCGAGTTTTGGAAAAAATGTCATTTGAACTGTGAAATTCTAAACGCTTGCAGTTATCGATTCGAAAGTATTTTTTTCTGATTAAGCTACCTCGAAAACCTATAAAAACGTAAAAAATTCAATAAAGTCTGACATACTTTTCAAATAAATTCAGTTTATAGAATTTGCATTTTTCATTTTCGAGTTGCGTTCAAGAGTGCCTGCGTGATACAGTTTGCTTCGGATCGATGAATTTTCAACATTAATCGATTCATTAGAGCTAGCTTAACAATTATCAGTAATAACCGTGTATGTAGATTCCACAGAATTTTTGCAAAATGCTGAAATATAGCGTTTTAGGGGGGGTCAACCCCTTAGTCATTTTTCGTCCAAAATTTCAAAATTTTAGATGACCATTTTATGTGCTCATATTGGAGGGGACTACAGGCTGAAAAAGAATATGCAATCCATATTTGATTCCGGCTGTTCAAAAGGAAATTATGAAAGTTTGAAATATCGAGTTTTGGAAAAAATGTCATTTGAACTGTGAAATTCTAAACGCTTGCAGTTATCGATTCGAAAGTATTTTTTTCTGATTCAGCTACCTCGAAAACCTATAAAAACGTACCAAACTTATCAAAGTCCGCCATACTTTTCAAATAAATTCAGTTTATATATTTTGCATTTTTCATTTTCGAGTTGCGTTCAAGAGTGCCTGCGTGATACAGTTTGCTTCGGATCGATGAATTTTCAACATTAATCGATTCATTAGAGCTAGCTTAACAATTATCAGTAATAACCGTGTATGTAGATTCCACAGAATTTTTGCAAAATGCTGAAATATAGCGTTTTAGGGGGGGTCAACCCCTTAGGCATTTTTCGTCCAAAATTTCGAAATTTTAGATGACCATTTTATATGCTCATATTGAAGGGGACTACAGCCTTAAAAAGAATATGCAATCCATATTTGATTCCGGCTGTTCAAACGGAAATTATGAAAGTTTGAAATATCGAGTTTTGGAAAAAATGTCATTTGAACTGTGGAATTCTAAACGCTTGTAGTTATCGATTCGAAAGTATTCTTTTCTGATTCAGCTACCCCAAAAACTTATAAAAACGTACCAAATTCAATAAAGTCCGCCATATAGTCCGGTCTATTTATAAAAAAAATGAGAGTGAAGTTACATAAAGTCCCAACAAGCTGAATTTCAGTGAAATTGTTCAAAATATAATTATAAACAATGTCTAGAAGTTCCCCATAAGGAAGAAATTTAATTCAAGGTCAAAGGTCAAAAAAATGAGTTTTTCGCGATTTTCAGCAAAACGGTAAGTTTTATCATGAAAGTACCTCGAACAAAAATTGTAGATCATAAAATTATCTATAGAAAATGTATGAATACTTTTTTCTTACGAGCCACCGTTTCTGAGATATAACGATTGAAAAAGTTATAAATACTTTGCTGCAAATCGCGAAAAACTCATTTTTTTGACCTTTGACCTTGAATTAAATTTTTTCCTTACAGGGGAATGATGGGGAACTTCTAGACATTGTTTATAATTATGTTTTGAACAACTTCACAGAAATTCAGCTTGTTGGGACTTTATGTAACTTCGAATGTCTAAATAGACCGGACTAATAATTTCAAATGAATTCAGTTTATAGATTTTACATTTTTCATTTTCGAGTTGAGTTCAAGAGCGCCTGCGTAATACAGTTTGCTTTGGATCGATGAATTTTCAACATCAATCGATCCATTAAACCTAGCTTAACAATTATCAGTAATAACCGTTTATGTAGACCCCACAGAATTTTTGCAAAATGCTGAAATATAGCGTTTTAGGGGGGAGGTCAACCCCAAAATTTCGAAATTCGTAACTTTTATGTTAATTCACTTTGAAAATAACGAATACTGGATCTGGTGTACAAATTGGCGAATGCGCCGGTGCGTAACCAATTTTCTTTATCGAACTAGTCCGTAAAAATCTTTCCCTGAATAAATCCAAATATTTAAACAAACAGAAAGCAAAATACTCTTAATCAAAGGCCCAAATGATGCCAAAAACCACTCAATTCTCTATTCCTATCTCTGATTCGAACTGTGAATTTTACAGGTAAACCAATTTGTCGAAATAATTTCTGACCGAGAATTCAATCAAGCTCGCATAAAGGCCCCCTCGGTGTAAACTTTCAGCGTGGATGTTTGTCCCACCGAAATATTCTGTCCCCGTGCAGTTTGCGAAGTAATAAAGCCTGTGTAAATATTATTAAGTGCATGTATTGTATGAATTTGCTCCGCTCACCATGTTTACAAATGGTTTCGTAATCAGCAGGACGGTTTACTAATTCACTGGCCGGTCCGAGAACCGGACCAATTTTGGTTTTCAGGATAATCGGCCTTCAATAGTCCAGTTCACTGTGTTATTTCAACGGATTAATTTTGTGTACGAGCGTTTTGATTGGTTTGTTGACGTTGTTTTTTTTTTGAGAATGTACAGGGTGGGCATATTACGATGTTTTAGCACTACAACTTCTGAACCAGGGGAGATAGACAAAATCTGATACCCACTTCTCGATTTTTTTCTGAGAAACTAATATAAGTAGTTTTCATTTTTGGCTACCTTCTTTTGTTCTCGAGTTATAAGCGGAAATTGGAAAAGTGGTGATATAGAATAGCTATTATTACAACTAGAGAAATATAAATAGTATGTTTCCCGAGGTTGTCCTAGTTACATGTATAGGCAACCGTGGGAAATGTATTCATATTTCTCGTGTTGTAATCAATATTTTTTTCTGATTGAAACAATACCGTTCCTAGAATGAAAAAATTAATATTAGATTGTAAATTTTTGAATTAATTGGATTTTTAACGTTGCTATGGGCAGTGTTTGTGAGAATCATGGTTGACTGGTTTTATTTTAACGTCTTGTCAGGAATAAAATTATTGAAATAATGTCGAACTACGTAGAAACTCAAGCGGGGAGAGCCCGTGAGTTTTTGATTCCGGACAAATCTAACGCTGCTTATAGAAAAGAGCATAAAGGCTTTCAGGAGTGGAAAAGAAAAAGTTTGGTGGACGGTGTCAGCAAAAATATTTTGCTAGCATATTTTGAAGATTTGATATATTGCTCTGATTCTTGTTATTTTCAATGTATGATTAATTTATTCGATCTCCAGTCGCAGAAATATTCACCAAACACGATATGGCCAAAAATATCTATGTTAAGGTCCATGCTGAACCGGACCAATATTGGTTTTCAGGATAATCGGCCTTCGATAGTCCAATTCACTGTGTTATTTCAACGGATTAATTTTGTGTACGAGCGCTTCGATTGGTTTGTTGACGTTGTTTTTTTTGAGAATGTACCGGGTGTCCTAAATTCGTTGTCTAGTGAATGGATCTCAGGAACTCGATGAGCTAGAACAAAATGTATTGAAGAAAATTGATAACTTCAATGAATTCTACTGAAAAAGTGCCTGTATAATGTTTTAGTTTCATGTTTATAACTTCAGTAATAAAGAAGTTATGAGAACTTTTTATTTGACGCCATTTTCCAATTTTCTCTGATAGCTCGAAAACGGTTTGACTCAGAAGGTTGCGGTTTTCACCAAATGAATTCTCTCAAAAATCGAGCCCAAAAATGTGCCACTCATTTTGTTCTAGCTCATCGGGTTTCTGAGATCCTCTCACTAGACAACGAATTTAGGACACCCGGTACACCAACTTAACAATAGTTTTTTCGAGTAATTCTCAATTTTCTCATCGAGATTTTATGAGGAAACAAGTACATCCAATTATGACTCGAATATCTCGGATAATCTCAATTTTTAATGAATACTTTTTCGCAAGAGATGAGGGCAAACTCCTTAGATTCGAAAAAAATATTCATTGAATATTAACAGTCAAGAGATTTTCAGAAATTCTTTAGATGTCAACGAGCAATGATATTTAATGACAGAATATCGCATTAGATCAAATTTAGCTGATGTGTTCCTTTTCAATCCAATATTCAGATTGGAATGTGAATGTGAGAAATGTGATCGAACATTGCTGATTCTTCTTCTCAATATTCTAATTGAATTTTCTATGGTTCTGTTGATACCATGGCTACAAAATTTTGCATGAACATTCAGTATATATCATCTTCATTCACAAAATAAATTTCACTCGAATCGGATATTTTTGTATGGAAATATAACGTTCTGTGTATCTTTGGCATGAGGCTTATTATGAACGTCTTGCATGTGGCCGCAAAATTTCATTGGTTCAGTTTTGTCTGAGATATTGAGGAACATAAATTTTGAATGGCCATTTTTTATGGAACACCCTCTACGATCTGGCTGAATAATGAACTTAACTTAGCGTCCACGACAAACAAGAAGCCTGTATCAGCGTCAACATCCAGTTCCCAAAGAATCGCTCAAGCTGTGACAATCAACAAAGATCTAGAAGTTATTCTACAATGGGGTTCTGACAATCTGGTTGAATTCAATGCCTCTAAGACCCAGGCTACTCTGCTCACAAGCAAAACATCGACAGTTGCACCCCAACTAATAATGGACAATAAAACAATAAAACCAACCAATGGACTTCAGCTTCCAGGGGTCAATATCAATCCAAATGCAACCTGGCATGAGCACGTCTGCTCAGTTGCCAAGTCAGTTGCACAGAAGCTTAGCTATCTATTTCGTGCGAGGAAATTGTTCACTCCAAAGCAGCTTTTATTACTTTACAAGGCTCAGGTCCAGCTATGGAATATTGCTCTCATGCTTGGGGTTCAGCTCCTAAGCACTCGTTACTCCTACTTGATTCCATTCAAAAAAGAGCAGTGCGCCTAATAGACGATCCAACGTTAACTGCCAACCTTCATAGTCTCGATCACCGTAGGAAGGTTGGAGACTTATGCCTTTTTTACAGATACTACCACGAAAGGTGTTCTGCTGCCAATGCCTCCATGATTCCACCAGGGGCTCAATTTGATCGACAAACAAGGCTAGCCGATAACAGTCACCAGTTTGCCGTGCATCTTTCTACAGCTAGGACATCGGTGTATCAGAAGGCTTTTCTTTACTGAACTGTAATGCTATGGAATACCCTACCTCAAGATGTATTCCTCCTTGGTTACAACTTACAGCAGTTTTAAGACACGCACAAACAGATTTCTTCTAAATTCATCTCGTGGCGCTTGAAAGAGCGACCACGAATTCGTCATCAGGGAGTGTAACCCTATCGTTTGAGATCATTTTCGGCTCAGAATTCGACATTCACAGACATTTGAGGATATATGTAGCACTAGTTTAAGTAGAACGAGCGCTAAAAAACTAGGAAGAAAGTTTCCATGGAACGTTTCACCATTTCGGTCTCCTTCTTCCACTGCTTCATTTCGTTATCAGACCTTCAGCCGCCAGTTCTCCGAATTATTATTGGAAAGCATTCCCCATATTCATACTGTTTCCGTTGAACTTGAACTATTTATCAGATATGAATGGTAATTCGCTCACTCTCTTCGATTACGAAGTTACTTCTGGGTTGAGTTCGGAAAATGCGCTGATTCATGCTTCGAAATTAGGACAAACAAACTGGACAAATCTGGGATTGCTCAGTTTTGAAGAATTAAACTTCAACAACCAATCTTGTTGGGGTAAGTGTACCAAATAAGATCTGAGAGATTTGGGGTGATTTCAGATATACATTCTTCCTATCATTTCTAGAAAACTTTTTAAACTTTTTAGATTTTCACTCCCAGTCTCTGAAACAGAAATAATCAAAAATGTTTAATGTCACAGATTTGGTACGAAATGTTTTTCAGTTTAATAGCGTCTTAGTTTTATTTGAACCACCCTAGCATAGATCGATTTTCTTATATAGCTGCTTCAAGTTCGTATAAACCACTCCAGAGACAACGAATTCTGCACTTCCCCTGCATTTACCTGGAGAAAACGACCATATTACAACAAACACTGCATGCATTGAAATCAGGCACATCACGATCTCCTCCGTTGTAAAACAAAACTTCAATTTTAACCCTTCCCAGAAGTCTAAATGGATACACGACAGTCATGTATTGTTTTCCTCCCGTACCACCGAGTATTATTCACGAATATTTCACGGTTCCCACATATCGTGCATTAATATTCCGTTTCATTGAAACATCTGAGATCAGGCAGATGAGTTTCTGGGAAGACTTTGCATCATTGCGACATTGTTTCTGTCCAGCTGACAGGGAGTATTTACATAATACCTTAGGGGTAACAGTAATTCTGTGGTGGAGAAATTGCTCTGCCTCAACCCCCAGATTCGAATGGTGATGAGCTTGTCTATGCGAGAATAACCCTGAACTTTGGGGGAGTTGAGTTGGAAATTGAGCTTTAGGTAGTATCTGGTAGAATTTATTAGTTTTGTCTACAGGATGAGTGATGTTTAGTAAGATATCGATTGAAATATATTCTGGGAGGATTCTGCATTTCGGAAAAACTTTATAGACTCCCAGTCTCTGAAACAGAAATACATAAAAAAAATTCAATTAAGATGAAGTGCTCCTGCGAGAATCTTATCACTTATTTGTCAGGAGCAAATTGGTCTTGAAAAAATTGTTGCCCAACATTAAAACTGAAAAAGGCAATAAATGAAAAGGGCAATGTAACTTTTCGGTGTCTATCAGACACCTTCTTCAGACAAACTTGTAAAATCTTCAGAATTGTGTGTTTTTTCATTTGCATGTCTAATTGACATTGAAAGTTGTCAATATATAGAGATGTTGATTCATTTGATTTTGAAATTTCCTGATGTCATTTCTTTCTTCAATAAATCAAACAAAATACGATCTTTTGTTACAGAACAATTGGTCAAATTATTATATTTCATCTTACAAAATACATGTGGATTCCTTAATTTCCCTTCTATAATTATAAGGTTTCGTCATTAGGATCTTTGTGTTGTTCCAGTTCATCATATGATCTCCGCTATTTGAACATATATGATCACTAATTTGTCATCTTGTAATGTCTCTATTATTGATGTTATTCTTATGTTCCCGTTTTCTTATCTCTAAAGGTCTTGATGTTTCTCCTGTATAACATTTTCCACATACACAGGGAATATTGTAAACACAATTATTTGATTTTTGCATTTTGTTTCGAACGAGGACGAAGTTAGCTCCGAAGTATGAGTTTAATATTGGTTGATTTGTATCGATTAATATCATTCTATGCTTTCACTTTATTGTTCTTCAATATTCATGGCGATGTACGCTTTAAAACTGTATTTTAATAGTTACATTTGCTTATGATTGTTTCTTGTTTTTCCAAATAGTCTCTAGACAATATACCACTGAAATCATAAAAAACAGACTCCATAACCTTACTGGCCGATGGTTGTGTCTTTGCTCGCTTTTGACT
Source organism: Propylea japonica (assembly GCA_013421045.1). NCBI lineage: Eukaryota > Metazoa > Arthropoda > Insecta > Coleoptera > Coccinellidae > Propylea > Propylea japonica. The sequence continues at coordinate 20,646,431 of CM024244.1, forward strand.
GCTGAAAAGTGAATATCACCGGATTTGATCATTCTTACAATTCATTCCGTATCTGAAAATGATAACGTTATTTCACACGTCGATTTCCATTGGTACAAGTTCCTGCCAGCGAACTGAAACAGTTCTAAGAGTGGACCAATCATTTTAGGTGGGATTTATTGTATTGTAGCATACCCAGCTCGATCGAAGCGATTTGTATCCAGACGGATTTTTTCATAACATTTTCCTTCTTTCTCTGTCTAAGACTCGTTCTCTCTCGAATCGAATTATCTGATTTTTCCCTCCATCCTACGCTTTTTCATTCCATACAGAAGTGGATTCGAAAACTACCTCACATAATAATATATCCCACAAAGGTGAATGTCACCATTATAGAAAATCCAACTTCTTCTTCACGTTTTGGCGAAATCGCAATAACGAGGCTTTTCCATTAAACGACACACTTTTCCTCAACACAATCATCAGAGCATCCCTAAGACACCGTACGAGCTTTTTACGGGAATGTATTTACGTTATATGAGCTCGGACGGTAGAAACGAACGCTCTAGCCATGAGGAACTACACCGTAAAAGGGTTATTACTAAATACGTCACATATATTCTGTTCTGCGGAATGATCATGACCCAGAATAAAACCGAATGTTCGACGTCTGTTGGAGTTTGTGCACTCCCGAATTGACCCATCTGTCAACCATAAACTCAAATATTGGGTGAACTTTATACCGATATGTCTTATATGCTACTAAATTTTTTGTAGCGAAATAAAAAGTGTGGTTTACCTGCAACAAATTGTGGAGAGAAGTTACGTGAAGCTTTTGATATTGGGCAAATGACTATTCAAATCTGAATATACTATATTTTATTCCATCTTTATATAAAGGGTTTTCCAATGAAAGGTGTTATTTTGATATACAAAGAAAAATGCAATTTTTCAATATGAATGATCGGACGTTTATTTCATTATGAAGAAGAAGTTACGCCGTTAATAGTGGTAAATATCATCAGGCAAATGACCACCACGACCACGCTTACAGGACTATATCCTTTAAATGATATTTTCCATGAACAAATCGCAAAGTGGCTGGCCTATGTCCTCGATAGCCTCACGAATTCCTTCTTTGAGGTCTTGAATCGACGCTGGGCTATTGGCGTAGACCTTCTCTTTCAAGTGGCCCCAAAGGAATAAGTCGCAAGGTGTTAAATTACATGATCTCGGTGCCCAATTGCGATCACCTCTTCGAGAGATAACATGTTTCGGAAACACGACGTTGTTGATGATTGGCCGGCTTGAGTTCTTGTGTTAACTGAACTTTATAAGCCTTAAGACCCAAATCGTTATGAAAAATACGGTATAATGACTTTTGTGGAATGCCTAATTCCAAAGAACGTCGAGGAATGGACAAACCTGGGTTTTCTTCAACACTTTCTGCTACAGCAGCAATATTCTCGGCTTTTCTTGAGCGACGTATACGGGTTTTATTCTTTACATCACTAACTTGTCCCAACAGCTCAAACTTTTCCACAAATTTCTTCATTGCGGTCCGACAAGGTGCTTCACGACGACCCAAAAATGTTCGAGTTTTACGAACCGTCCCTGCCAAATTTTCACCATTTTAATAGTGAATTTTAATTATTGCAATGCGTTCTTGAAGCATGTATCGTTCCATTTTCATTAATGGCGTAGTTTTTACTTGTCAAATGTCAAAAAATGACAGATTCAAACGTGACATCTACCGAAATAGCGGGCTATTCAAAATAACGCCTCTCATTGGAAAACCCTTTATAAAATTCAATTGCTGTTCGTTAGTTTCGCTAAAACTCGAGAACGGCTGAACGCATTTATCTTATTTTGGTCTTGAAATGTTCGTGGAGGTCTAGGGAAGATTTAAAAGGTGAAGAAATTTATTTTCGGTCAAGAAACCACAACTTTGGCGGTAATAGAGCGTGCTACGATGAATGTCACTTGAATAATTTTGACGGTTTCAATAACTATTGTCGAATTTGAAATTTACAATTCTCAATAAACCGTAGATTTTGAAAAGAATAGAAGAAATCGTAGGTAAAGTTTAGTATTGATTTATTGGTACAGTCAGAATGCCAGCAAGAGGCTGAGATGCAAATTATAGTAATAGAACAAACCGTTCTAGAGTCTTGCGAGATAGAAAAGACAACGAAGAAAAGACGAAGAACTCCAACAGGAAAATGCAGATGTGCGTGTTCAAATGGCGCAGTTACATGCAACACAATCTCAAGAGGCAAGAAATGAAAGAAATTAACGAAGATTTGAACAAAGAGAAGGGCGCAGTTTAGTAGTTGACAGACCCAGAACATCAAACCAGAAAAGTAGAAAAGTATTTCATACAAATAACGTAGATTAATGGCAGAACAACGAGCCAGCTAGCGAACTAGGGTGTGGCCTGGACATAATCACTTTCGACCTCTAATTCTTTACAAGAGAGTTCTCTTGGATAAAAATTAAAAACCTACAGACTTTTGAACAAAACTATGAGACGCTATTCCCAAGAAATAGACGCGAAAAGAGCTGGGTATATTATAATTCTTTTGATATCAAGAGCTCACATAACACAACCCCAGTGGAAAAAAATCCCTGTCTCGCCGTTCCAACAAAATTACACTTAGAAACTATTTGAATATTGAAGGATTTCTTCTTTATTGAGTCCAACCGATTACCCTCTCTAAGATGTCTACGGAATTCTGAATCTGAAACGAAAAATCGGAGCAGAAAAAAGGAACAGAAAAATAAAATGATTGAAACTCTATTAAATCGATTTAAATCTACAAACCATATTGAAAAACAACTCTCTAACTTCATGTATAGCCGTTAAGCCATTCTGAAATTAAAATAGGTATGGGACAATTATTTATCAGATGTTTTATTGTCTCCTCTGCTTCTCCGCATTCGCAACTAGGACTCCCAACTGAATTCCACTTGAAAAGCATGCTATTACAACGGCCATGACCTGTTCTTATACGATTGAGAACATTCCAAATTTTCCTTGGAAGATCAAATCCAGGAACTTTATTGGAGGGATCAGTTATTAAATCTTTGTTTTGCATATTACATGTGTTCCACTCGGATTGCCAAATTGATTTATCACTTTCATTCGAGGTCAGAAAATAAATTGACAAAAATCAATCAATCGAGGAATCTTATTATCTGGAATATAGGAAAGTATTTGATATGAATTTGTAGAAAAATTAAATTTATTTCTAATTCTCAAAGTAGGAGCCTGCTAGGTATAAGCTTTTAAATGATTACTACTTGAAGATCAACATTCTCCGTCGACTCAAACAGAAACCAATTCTTCAACTACAGTAATTTCAGACCTTTCACCGCGTTATGTAAACAGGACAAAAAAACGAGTTACTTTTATATGGAAAGGTGGGGGAATATCAAGTTGAATAGTTACCTTAGCTTTCTGTGGATTTTCGAATGGTATGAGAAATCAAATATTAACAGAGGTGCAATTCAATTCTGAGCGAATTCCGTAAAGGTACAGAAGGTAGGAAAACCACCTTTATCAAAGTTACACAGAAAATTCGAAAGTTTGGTCTTAATTTCTTAGAATATTACACTTTGAATAAAAGATCTCGTGCGCTTAGGAACTTTAAAGAATTCCGCTTTTACACGTAGAATGAATATTAATTGCGAAGTTCGGTGTCTCTATAAAAATCTTTAGGGACTCCGGGCAGGCATTGAGATATTGGAAGTATTTTCGCGAGAATGCCATTAAATAAAGGTACGTTGTATGAAAGTTATTCCAGACCAGGTGCCTCGATTTATGGTATTTTGATCTGACCTACTTAGGCTTTTGTTTCTGGAACCATTTGCCATCAAATAATCACTATTTGTTTGTTCCTAGATTAACAAAGTTCTATTTGTTTGAATGAAGATTCTCTAATAATGAGTAGAGTGAAAGCTATAGTGACTGATACCTTAAGGGCATGTATACTTTCAGTAGGCCAATTGAGTTCCTTATTTTACTGTAACGCCATGGTTATTATTACAAAACTATAGTTGAATGTTGCTTTTTTTGTGTTACCTTCAAATTTTCAATAAATATCGATTGGACATTCGAGGAGATACCAATAGGGATGTTGACCCATGTTACGAATTCATATAAATTGAGGTTTTTCTCATAGAAGGGAGTTTTTGAAATTCTAAAAAACCATTTTAGTGATATTATTATTCTCGTTGAAATAAATAAAGCTGATTTAAATTATGTTATTTATTATCAACTACGTGAGTGCGAACGCCAATCAGAGGTAATTGACGTCACTCTCCAGGTATTGTCATTGCAAATTCGAATGTTCGGTGCTCAGATCAACAAAATACATTCATAGGTCGGGTTCCACAAAACTCCAATTAGCTTGATTATTGAAATGTCATCATTTCCTTGCAATTTTCAGTTCATTTTTGACATAAACCATCGACTTATTTCAATATGAACGATTTGATGGCCAATCAAGCTTTGTGAAGCCCACGGTTCTGTGACTTGAACCATAGTAAATATATAATATATCATATCTCTGATTCGAACTTACGAAGTTGAAAGCTGAAAGAGAACAGAATAGCTAGTTCGTTACAAGAACGATAATCTACAATTTTCTTTATAAGGGAGATAGGATTCATCAAGGGTAATAGTAGTAACTTACCGAAGATAGATTCCCTTATGGTCGCAAGTTTCTTTGCTGAAAACAAGGATTTTTGTGCCTCGGAGCTTAAAAACGTGAAATTGTTTTTGTAAGTAGCAAACTTTTAACTCATATTTATTATCACAAATAAAAGAAACACCTCATTCAGCAGTTACAGACCGACCTATTCATTTTGAAAGCTTAGATTGAACTTTTCCACTAGGGATCGGGCAAAATCAGTTCGCTTTGACAGAAGTCAAAGTATGTTCACTGAATAATGACGTAATCATCGGAACGTGACAAAATTGAGCATTTCCGCGGGAATTTTGAATTGTCTTTTCATTTACTCATTTTTATTGGCAATTACTATATTTTCAAGGAAAAAATATTTTTTTCGGGTTTGTATAGGGTTTATCTTTGAAATAAAATAAATTCCAAAAAGTAGTCAACATCCCTATTGCGTATATATTCCGATTCCGTTCTGTATCATATTCGTAAGAAGTTTTCTATTGATTTGAAGGTTCCAAGGAATATTTAATTGATGTAAATAAACCCTTCAATGATTTATATATTGTCAATCACTGTTCGATGTAATATTATTGACACAGTTATTGACATAGGCTATAAACTTAATACTTACTTACATCAATTTAATATTCTTTGAAACCTTCCAAACAATAGAAAACTTTTATCGAATATGAAACTTAAAAAAAATGGAAAAATTCATCTGAATTGCCAGTTTGGAAATGCAATATCTCGATTATTTTTCATGCGAACGAAACCAAACTCAGCAGTCTGATAGAAAATCCGAGAATTCATGTAGTAAATTCGGTATTTTGATACATTGTACGGTTTTGGGAGGATTTAGATGCGAAAATATGGAATTTAAAATTGATGTATTTCAATATTTTTAAATTGGTTCTACAGCATTCACTTCAAAAAAGTGAAATAAGGATAGGGATCAGGAATAACTTCAAATCTTCATAAATTTGCAGAATGGTTTTAAGATTTGGAGGGAAAAATTTAATTCATAAAGAATCATAATGAAATTATCATCGTTATCGTTTTCTCAAATTAAAAACCCTGCAAAAACTCCCGCCTTCACTTCAGAGCTTTTTCGAATGTTTTTTCAATATGAACAAATAATTTTACTCCCACTCTGGTTCACAAATATCCGGTAAATTTAATCCAACACCACTTAAACTGTATCAAAGTTTTCTCTCGAATTGAGGCAAGCCAAATATTTGAGTACTCGGATTGATTTCCTGAAACTACTTTTAGTTCCGGGGATGGAAATATATATACCTTCCGTTTTCGTTATCCCTAAATATTTACTGATCATAGGCGTGTGGGTGGAAGTGAAACGAGTTCCGAACGATTATTAAACCATTTCTGAAAAAGTTTTTAGGTTTTTACTTCCAGTCTCTGAAACAAAAATAATAAAAAAAATTTAATTAAGATAAAATGCTTGTGTGCTTGTTGCCTAACAGTAAATAATCTAAAAAAGGAAATGAATGAAGGGGATAATGTAACGTTTCGGTGTCTATATCAGACACCTTCTGCAGACAAACTTGTGAAATCTTCGGAATTGTGCCTTTTTTCGTTTGCAGTCTAATTGACATTGAAAGTTGTCAACACATAGAGATGTTGATTTATATAATTTTGAAATTTTCTGATGTCATTTCTTTCTTCAATGAATCAATCCAAATACGATCTATTCCAACAGAACAATTAGCCAAATGATCTACTTCATCTAACAAAATGCATGTAGATTCCTTAATTTTCCTTTTATAATTATCAGGTTTCGTCATAATGATCTTTGTGTTGTTCCACTTCATCATATGATCTCCGCTATTTGAACATACATGATCAGCGATTTGTGATCTTGTCATGTCTCTATTTTTGATGTTGTTCTTATGTTCCCGTTTTAGTGACTTTGAAGGTCTTGATGTCTCTCCTGTATAAGATTTTCCACATATACAGGGAATGTTGAAAACACAATTTTTTGATTTTTGTGTCTCATTCATTCGTTTCGTTCTGGTTAGAATGGATCTCGAATCATTTTGTGTTTTGAAAACAGTTTTTATGTTGAATTTGGAACAAATTCTTCAAATTTTTTTTGAAAGTACAGGAATATAAGGAATGACGTTCAACAAATTTTGTTGTTTTTGACGGTTTTCTGTTTGTACCTGATTATCATTAGAATTTTGATTTGATATTTTTCGTTCTAACTTTGAAATTGTTTTTTCTCTAGAATTTGATGGGAATAGTTTATCTAGTAGAAAGTGCAAATATTTTCGCAGGAGCATTTTATCTTAATTAAACATTTTTTAATTATTTCTGTTTCAGAGATTGGGAGTGAAAACCCAAAAAGTTTTTAGAAATGCAGAATCCTCCCAGATTATATTCCAATCGATATATGATTATTAAACCGTTCCAAATCAAAGATTTGTGCGATTATTTCATGAAGGATAAATATCTGCGTAGGTATTGATTACACACTTGATGATAGCTGCTGAGTTGTATGAGTTGTTGTTAGTTTCATGTTTCATTTCGATATTGAATTTCGCGGAATTCAGTTCGGTATATGGAATAGGTAAAATATCGGTTCACTCGAAATACTGATTCATTCGATTTTTTTATTGGGACGTCGAATGAAGTGAAATGAATTGAATTTTAGAATTATTCCATTGGTGATGTTGTCCACTGGTAGAAAATACGGTGGCAATTTGAATTCTTAATCCGGTTTGATATCAAAGCAGATATATTCAATAGGTACAGGTTTTTTGTAGCCTGGCGAATTATTTTATATCTTTTTTTCTTTTAACGAGATCCACTGGTTTGTTTATAGCTGAAATAGGAAAGCAGAATGGTTTGTGCGCTTGTTCCTATTGTGAAACTGGTAATTCCAATTTGAAAACAATATGAAATAATAAAAAATCTCCCTCAGCAGGTGCTTTTGAGCGCTCGTTCATTGGTGAAACAATAATATATGCTATCACCTCAAACTATTGTATGCGAATTGAGAGTTATGCTAAGTATATGAATGCAGAATATCAGCACGATCGGAGTCATATTCTGGAAATCATTCAAAAAATTAAATAAGCAAAATCTCGATAATTGACAAAAATTTAATTCTATATTTCTGATAATGTAATCCTCTTGAAATTTTGCATGAGCATTCAGTATATAAACCTCAATTCGCAAAATAAATTTCACTCGAATTAGATCTCTTGTTATGGAAATATGAAGATTCTTCTTTTCAATATTCCAATTGAATTTTTTATGATTCTGTTAACACTATGGCCACAAAATTTTGCATGAGGATTATTATGAGCATCTTGCATGTGGCCGCAAAATTTCTTTCTGATCGGTTTCGTTTTGTCTGAGATATTGAGGAACCCAATTTTGAATAGCTATATTTTATAGAACAACCTGTACGATTTGGCTAGTTAACGAACTTAACTGTAGTATTTGGAAACCGAACACACCCTGAAAATCTCAAGTTTCTAGGGCAATCCTTTTGAAAGTTATCGTGCCAATGGCCGGAAGGCCTCATGGACAGAAATGTATTTGACCACGCATTAGTCATCAGGGAGTCGAATCCTATAGTTTAGGCTCAAAATTTTAAAAATACAGACATTTGGGCTAAACGATATGGCACTGATTCGTAAAACAAGCGCTCAAAAACGCACAGAAACTGCAAAAACGTAGGGATACGCAACAGCAGATAACAGCGAAAATGTAAAACAACCTCAGCGAGGCCGAGTTAAAATTTCGGGAATAAATTTTTCAGAACTGCAGTATAAATTACCGAATCCAGCATTTTATCATTCGCCGAATATTTCACTGGAAGTTAACGCCCGGCATAAACAAAATGAACAGCAGGCAGAATCACAACGAAACGTAAAAATTAGCATAAGATTTATCGCCATTATGCCTCGTAATCAAGATGGTTTATTACTGAATGTGTCTAGTTTCAGTTCTGAGCCCTGATTTATTTAGGCGGTATGGTTGGGGGCCCCCACGATTATTGGAAGTGATGTGATAAATTATATTAGCGCACTTCCATGTGCCTTTGGAGGCTTCACCCACGACTTTTGCAGGCTGATCGGGAAAGATGTCTCTTCACAGATAAAAAACGCAATTTGTCCCAAAAGGAATGTGCCCAAGCGGTAGTTCTGCGAGAAGAAGGGTGAACATACACAAGAATTGCAGAAAGGTTTGGAGTTTCCCATACAAGTGTGTCCAGAATGTTGCAGCGATTCAGGCAGACAGGTATGAATGTCCGAAGACCAGGACAGGGTAGACCACGGGTAACAACTGCCATTCAAGAACTTTACTTGAGAGTTTCTTCGTTGAGATAACGGTTTGCAACCGCTCGCCTCCTTCAAAATCAGCTTAAGCAAACTCATTGGGTGCAACTTAGCACTCAGACAATAAAAAATCGCCTCAGAGAATATGATTTAAGGCCTTGTGTCGCGGCAAGAGGCCCAGCTCTTACACCAGCACATCAAAGGCGCGTTTGGGTTTTGCGAGAGAGTATATCTATTGGGAAGAGACTGATTGGGAAAGAGTTCTACTTAACAGATGAGTCTAGATTCTGCCTCTACCATTGTGATCGACGTTTCCTTGTATACAGACGTCCACATGAAAGATATGCTCAGTGCAATTTCCTGAATACTCCTGGTTTCGGGGAAGGATCGATTATGGTATGGGGTGGAATATCTTTGACTGCTCGCACAGACCTAGTGGTCGTTGATAATGGAGCTATGAATGCTGATAGGTATATAAGGAACATTCTTGAAGAGCATGTAGTGCCATTTGCCCCATATATTGGTGAAAATTTCATTTCTATGGACGATAATGCCAGACCCCATCGTGCGCGCATCGTTCAGGAGTACCTTGAAGAGGTTGAAGTCTCTCGAATGGAATGGCCAGCAAGAAGTCCAGATCTCAATCCGATTGAGCAGGTTTGGGACAACCTCAAAGAAGGCTGAGAAGTTCAGAAATCATTCAGCTACTCTTAATGACTTAGGAATCCAACTCAGAAAAATCTGGGAAGGATTAGATCAGAACATTTTGAAATCACTCATTTTGAGTATGAACCGTCGTTGCCGAGCTGTAATCAACGCAAGGGGTGAAAATACCAAGTATTAAATCACTTATCAGCATTCCAGTATTTTGAATCACAACGAAACGTAAAAATTAGCATAAGATTTATCGCCATTATGCCTCGTAATCAAGATGGTTTATTACTGAATGTGTCTAGTTTCAGTTCTGAGTCCAGAATTCCTTCTCAACTGTGGAAAATACACCAAGAAATGGCTAGCCATGTTTTTTACGGATATAATAGAAACTGGTGAAATCCCACATGCAATGAAAAGGTCAAAAATCATTGCCATACTAAAACCAGGAAAACCGAGTGACCAACCAAAAAGCTACCGTCCCATCGCTTTACTTAGCGTAATATATAAACTCCTCGAAAGGGTCATTTTTAATAGAATAGGGAGCACAATACTTGAACGAGTTCCTATTGAACAGGCTGGTTTCAGACCACAGAGAAGCTGTACAGACCAGGTGCTGACACTAACAACATACATAGAAGCAGGATTTCAGAAAAAACTGAAAACGTCGGCCGTTTTCATAGACCTGTCTGCAGCCTACGACACTGTGTGGAGATACGGACTCCTGTACAAGCTCATACAAATAATACCATGCTCAAAGATCATCCGACTTGTCGATAACATGCTTGCGAATAGAACCTTTCAAGTAATACTAAACAATCAGATAAGCTCCACAAAGACACTTAACGATGGACTGCCACAGGGATCTGTGCTTGCCCCACTGCTTTTCAACTTATACATATCCGACATGCCTGACACGAAATCGAGAAAGTTCGGATATGCAGATGATTGGGTTATAGCTACAAGGCACCAAACGTTCGAAAAAACTGAAGCCACCCTAACATCTGACCTAAGAACACTGGGAGCCTACTTTCGCAAGTGGAGACTGAAACCCAACCCCACAAAGACAGAAACGTCCTGCTTCCACCTGAACAACAATCGCGCAGATAAGAAACTACAGGTCTACTTCGAAGACAACCTACTCCACCACAACCCGCATCCAAAATACCTCGGAATTACCCTCGACAGAACGCTTACCTATAGGAAACATCTAGAAAACACTGCTGCTAAGCTGCGAACAAGAAACAATATCATACACAAGCTTTGTGGTACTTCATGGGGATCTACTGCCGACACCCTACGTATCTCGGCAATCGGATTAGTCTACTCAGCTGCAGAATATGGCGCCCCGGTCTGGCTTAACAGCGCACACACGCACAATGTTGACGTTCAACTAAACGCAACAATGAGGATCATTAGCGGCACACTAAAATCGACCCCCACCTCATGGCTACCTGTTCTGAGCCACATTCCACCGCCAGACCTTCGACGCAAATCTGCTCTCGTCCGAGAATTTAAAAGAATTCAAGACAACCTCCAGCTGCCCATACACCAAGACCTAGCCGACCTAGCCAGAAGAAGACTGCGCTCCAGAAGACCTTCTATGAAAACTGCAAGGGATTTGGGGACATCCGATTTCAAACTTACGGACCTCTGGGAACAGGAATGGAGAGATGCCTGTCCAATCCAATGCAAGAATCTTCCATGTATAAAACAAAAGCCACCTGCTTACGAACAGCCCCGCAAAATATGGACATCCATCAACAGAATACGTACCGGACACGGAAGATGCGCAGATTCGCTCTACAGGTGGAACATAACACCAACTCCAAGATGTGACTGCGGGGCGGCCAGACAAACTGTTCATCACATCATCACCGAATGCCAGAACAGGGCGTACACAGGTGACTTCAATGATTTCCTGATGGCGACCAACGGAGCGATTGATTACATTCGACAACTAGATCTTAGCCTATGACTCATTCATTCTTTATCATAAATGTTTTATTATGCCATACGATAAATAAATAATAAATCTGAGTCCTGATTTATTCAGGCAGTATGGTCGGGGGCCCCCACGATTATTGGAAGTGATGTGATAAATTATATTAGCGCACTTCCATGTGTCTTTGAAGGCTTCACCCCCGACTTCTGCAGGCTGATTGGGAAAGATGTCTCTTCACAGATGAAAAACGCAATTTGACCCAAAAGGAATGTGCCCAAGCGGTAGTTATGCGAGAAGAATGGTGGACATACACAAGAATTGCAGAAAGGTTTGGAGTTTCCCATACAAGTGTGTCCAGAATGTTGCAGCGATTCAGGGAGACAGGTATAATTGTCCGAAGACCAGGACAGGGTAGACCACGGGTAACAACTGCCATTCAAGAACGTTGCCTGAGAGTTTCTTCGTTGAGATAACGGTTTGCAACCGCTCGCCTCCTTCAAAATCAGCTTGAGCAAACTCATGGGGTGCAAATTAGCACTCAGACAATAAGAAATCGCCTCAGAGAATATGATTTAAGGCCTTGTGTCGCGGCAAGAGATCCAGCTCTTACCCCAGCCCATCGAAGGCGAGTTTTGATTTTGCGAGAGAGCATATCCATTGGGAAGACGCTGATTGGGAAAGAGTTCTCTTCACAGATGAGTCTAGATTCTGCCTCTACCATTGTGATCGACGTTCCCTTGTATACAGACGTCCGCATGAAAGATATGCTCAGTGCAATTTCCTAAATTCTACTGGTTTCGGGGGAGGATCGATTATGATATGGGGTGGAATATCTTTAACTGCTCGCACAGACCTAGTGGTCGTTGATAATGGAGCTATAAATGCTGAGTGGTATATAAGGAACATTATTGAAGAGCATGTAGTGCCATTTGCCCCATACATTGGTGAAAATTTCATTTTTATGGACGATAATGCCAGACCCCATCGTGCGCGCATCGTTCAGGAGTACCTTGAAGAGGTTGAAGTCTCTCGAATGGAATGGCCAGTAAGAAGTCCAGAACTCAATCAGATTGAGCAGGTTTGGGACAACCTCAATAGAAGACTGAGAAGTTCAGAAAATCATCCAGCTACTCTTAGGAATCCAACTCAGAGAAATCTGGGAAGGATTAGTCAGATCATTTTAAGATCACTCATTTTGAGTATAAAACGTCGTTACCGAGCTGTAATTAACGCAAAGGGTGGAAATACCAAGTATTGAATCACTTATCAGCATTCCAGTATTTTGAATCACAACGAAACGTAAAAATTAGCATAAGATTTATCGCCATTATGCCTCGTAATCAAGATGGTTTATTACTGAATGTGTCTAGTTTCAGTTCTGAGCCCTGATTTATTCAGGCAGTATGGTCGGGGCCCCCCACGATTATTGGAAGTGATGTGATAAATTATATTAGCGCACTTCCATATGCCTTTGGAGGCTTCACCCCCGACTTCTGCAAGCTGTAGAGGCCGATTTGACTTTCGCATGGAGTTGCATTGAAGTTTAGCGTGTGAAACCACCGACTGCCTAAGGGTCGTGAACTTGATGAACCGGGGCAATTACATGGAGGATTTGGATACTGATTTAATCACCACTGCTACTCGTATTTGCTTAGTGACACTTCTTGAAACTATCCTTATCACAGTTGACATGATCCGTCTATAGAATTAGTTGTATTTCGACATTCGGCGACTTACTTCTCTCGAGTATTCATTTCAAACATGTTTGGAATATTAAATAAAAGAACTTCATGCTTCACTGATATATTGATCTCAATTCTATTGCGACTTTTCTAATCGGTAATATTCCGCACTATACACGGTGTCCCGCAAAATGTGGAAAATCTCTCGCATTCAGATAAAACATAAAAAAATAAGATTACAAGTTGCTATAATTTTTTCCTAGCGGCCCTCCCTACGAAGATACGACCTCCTAAATGACGCCACTGGAAATTCATTTTAGTGGAATAAATTTCAATTGCTTACTTCTTTCATTATTTTTTTTTCGATAACGGTTCATTTTATCGACACTGAACAAGAGAACCTTTTCTTTAGCTTTATGTTCAAGGTATCCAAATTTGTTTTTTAGCACCTTATCATACATTTCATTCCGATGGCCGATGAGATATTGAAAAACAAAAATTTTGAATGGCTGTATTTTATGGAAAACCATATACGATTTGGCTAGTTAACGAACTCAGCTGAGGCATTTGGTAACCGAACTCACCCTGAAAATCTCAAGTCACTATAACCATCGGAATGAAATGTTGCGGTCATATGCAATGGCATAGTAAGCGTCATGCAGGGGTTGAACCCTAGGTCAATCACTGTTCCATGTAATATTATTGATACAATTATTGTCATATGGTTAAACCTTAATATATAAATCATTGAAGGGTTTACTTACATCAATCAAATATTCATCGGAACCTTCAAAACCGTAGGAAAGTTCTAACTAATATAAAAAAGAACAAAATCAAAAATGCACGCAATAGGGATGTTGACTACTTTTTGAAATTTATTCTGTTTCAAAGATAAACTCTATACAAACACGAAAAAATATTTTTTCCTTGAAAATATAGTAATTGCCAATAAAAATGAGTAAATGAAAAGACAATTCAAAATTCCCGAGGAAATGCTCAATTCTGTCACGTTCTGATGATTACGTCATTATTCAGTGAACATACTTTGACTTCTGTCAAAGCGAACTGATTTTGCCCGATCCCTTGTGGAAAAGTTCAATCTAAGCTTTCAAAATGAATAGGTCGGTCTGTAAATGCTGAATGAGGTGTTTCTTTTATTTGTAATAATAAATATGAGTTAAAAGTTCGCTACTTACAAAGACCATTTCACGTTTTTAAGCTCCGCTGCACAAAAATTTTTTCAGCAAAGAAACTTGCGACCATTAGGGAATCTATCCAGTGGCGTAACTAACGCCAATGCAACCAATGCGGTGCATTGGGGCGCAGGCCTTCAGGGGGCGCAGGGCCTTAGGGGGGCGCAAAAAAGAACGTACCTACGAAACCCGCCATTGTGTTTGGTATTCTGATTTCCGTAGAACAACCAGCAATGCAAAATTTCCCCCTTTGCTCACACTCTCACAGATAAGAAATCTAACGTCGGCAAACATCAAAGATTTCTTTGGTGTTTGCCGACGGGAGTCGGGATCCCAGAAAATGCATTATCGCGTTCTCATCACAAGAATAGATTGTCAGTCGATCGCACGGTACAGAACGAATTTTGTCGGTGTATTAGTTATACAATTGAAATTGGACCGTTTATTTGTGCGTTTTAGTAGATTTCGTTATGATATATTGAACAAAATGGACGGAAATAAAAGACCTAGTGGTGCCGAGTTCCGAAAAAATAAAAAACAAGAAGATGAAAAAACTCTACCAAAGATTGACACTCTTTTAAAAAAACGGGATTTTGCTGATACTTCTAAAAGTCAATCACGTGACGATGGTGTTGGTGAGAGAGAATGTGGGGGTAAAACATCCATGTCAGAAGAGATCTTCGCATCGAATTTTCTTGCCGATAACCAAAATTCAGAAGTCCACCAAAACGTGAATAAGCCTGCTGATTTAAATATTACATATATCGCTCCTTCTACATCAGCAACCGGCTTAAGTAGTACAGTACAAGAAAATACTGATGACATAGGTATAATCTGTAATGATGGTGGAGTAGTGAAAACAGACATAGCGCTTTTCTCAGAAGATATTATGAATAAAGATGAATTGAATTCTCGGATTTTGAACTCCGAACCGTGTAGACCTCAAGGGCCATTCCCTAAGGTCATCAAAACAAATAGATCCTTTTCAAAAGATTATTATTTTTTCGAAACAAAAACTGGTCAAAAAATTGAGCGCTTATGGCTTTGCTACTCCCCGTCTTTAAATGGTCACTTGACTCATGCTTTGGTCAATGAAGTAATTTGCTTAAGAAATGTAGTCAAATACGATATCAAAAGTAAAAAAATAAGCAAAATCAGCCAGTTGGCTGATTATCTATTGATTAGTAATAAGTTCATTGCATCAAGTGTGCCAAACGTATGTACAGCATTTATAATAATGAATGAAAATTCATGCGTTTAACAGTAACGCAGGCATAATATAAATAATGAAAGCGGAGAATAATATTAATCGATATAAAATCAACCAATATTAAACCCACACTTCGGAACTAATCCCGTCAACGAGCAAAGAACATGCATAGTGGTAATATCAAACAGAGCATCCATAGATAGCTATTTCGCCCTATTTGGGGCTCATCAGTATGGAGGAGCTCCGTTTGAAAGGCATTCTAGGTTCCCTTACTTGAAGAAATGTCGCCCAGCTCTGAGAATAACAGAAACAAGACGCCATCTCTTGGGATCCTTACGAACACCTACCTCCAATGCATGAACGTTGAACGAAGTCGCGAGATGTTTATCCGTTTTTCATACGAACTGGTGGCAGTCCAACTTTGTGGATTTTTACCTTCAGTCGATGAAGTGGAAACGCTCGTTTCTTCGTCGTAAACCAGACGTGGTGATAATAATAATGAATGAAAATTCATGCGTTTAACAGTAACGCAGGCATAATATAAATAATGAAAGCGGAGAATAATATTAATCGATATAAAATCAACCAATATTAAACCCACACTTCGGAACTAATCCCGTCAACGAGCAAAGAACGTTCATGCATTGGAGGTAGGTGTTCGTAAGGATCCCAAGAGATGGCGTCTTGTTTCTGTTATTCTCAGAGCTGGGCGACATTTCTTCAAGTAAGGGAACCTAGAATGCCTTTCAAACGGAGCTCCTCCATACTGATGAGCCCCAAATAGGGCGAAATAGCTATCTATGGATGCTCTGTTTGATATTACCACTATGCATGTTCTTTGCTCGTTGACGGGATTAGTTCCGAAGTGTGGGTTTAATATTGGTTGATTTTATATCGATTAATATTATTCTCCGTTTTCATTATTTATATTATGCCTGCGTTACTGTTAAACGCATGAATTTTCATTCATTATTATTATCACCACGTCTGGTTTACGACGAAGAAACGAGCGTTTCCACTTCATCGACTGAAGGTAAAAATCCACAAAGTTGGACTGCCACCAGTTCGTATGAAAAACGGATAAACATCTCGCGACTTCGTTCAACGTTCATGCATTGGAGGTAGGTGTTCGTAAGGATCCCAAGAGATGGCGTCTTGTTTCTGTTATTCTCAGAGCTGCGCGACATTTCTTCAAGTAAGGGAACCTAGAATGCCTTTCAAACGGAGCTCCTCCATACTGATGAGCCCCAAATAGGGCGAAATAGCTATCTATGGATGCTCTGTTTGATATTACCACTATGCATGTTCTTTGCTCGTTGACGGGATTAGTTCCGAAGTGTGGGTTTAATATTGGTTGATTTTATATCGATTAATATTATTCTCCGCTTTCATTATTTAGCATTTATAATGTTTCTTACATTACCCGTAACTGTCGCAAGCAGTGAAAGGTCTTTCTCTAAACTGAAAATTATAAAGAACTACTTAAGGAATGCTATGTCCAATATAAGACTGTGTGATCTCAGTTTAATTAGTATTGAACATGAAAGAGCTCGTTCTTTAGATGTAGAAAAGTTAGCAAGACGGTTCCTAGAAACAAAGAGCCGTAGGGGCTTTGTCAGGGAATAATAGGAATAAACGTACAGAGTTGGCAATATGAGCTGTGTTTAGTAAGTTAATGTTGTTTTCAATAAATTTTTTGAATATATTTTTTTATAATTAACTTTAAAATTATTTTTCCTTGAATAATCTTTCTCTAATTGGATAGAACTTGTACAATGTCGTGTGTAGTGAAATAGTATCCAGGAAGTGTGGAAGTACGGAGAAAATGTCGTTGTTAGTTTCGTTGGTGATCGTGGGGGGGGGTAAATGAGTCTACGAATAGGGGCGCACGGCAAATTCTTGCATTGGGGCGCAGGTCAGACTAGTTACGCCACTGAATCTATCTTCGGTAAGTTACTACTATTACCCTTGATGAATCCTATCTCCATTATAAAGAGAATTGTAGATTATCGTTCTTGTAACGAACTAGGTATTCTGTTCTGTTTCAGCTTTCAACTTCGTACGTTCGAATCATAGATATGATATATTATATATTTACTATGGTTCAAGTCACAGAACAGTAGGTTTCACAAAGCTTGATTGGCCATCTAATCGTTTATATTGAAGTAAGTCGATTGTTTATGTCAAAAATTTCAGAGGAATGATGACATTTCAATAATCAAGGTTATTGGAGTTTTGTGGAACCCGGCCTATGAATGTATTTTGTTGATCTGAGCACCGAACATTCGAATTTGCAATGACAATACCTGGAGAGTGACGTAAATTACCTCTGATTGGCGTTCGCAGTCACGTGATAGTTGATAATAAATAACATAATTTAAATCAGCTTTATTTAATTCAACGAGAATACTAAGATCACTAAAATGGTTTTTTAAACCATTTTAGTGATCCTCTATGAGGAAAATCTCAATTTATATGAATTCGTAACATGAGTCAACATCCCTATTAGGTGAGAGATTTCAAAACCATATTCTGGTTATTAGAAAATTGTGCTCATTTATCATCTAGTCAATCTTTTGTTTGGTGAGCGCAGAATTGGAGTAGATAACAATACGGTCACTTCCTGTGAAATATCAAATCAATAACCATCCAGGCACAAACTCGATAATTGAAGGTAGAATCGAGTTATTAGGTTTGAGGAGCTTTAAATGCATTGTACACAATTAATCCAGCTCTTAGTAGATCTCCTGGCCGAGGCAAGGGTCAAAGCGTATGCAGAATAGATGGCAAATTCTGATGAGACTCCGATCTAGGATGACTAGGTTCGAAATCACGAGATTGGACTTCCATTCGATAGGACAATATACATCAATAATTAAGGCTTCTGCAGGTCTATGTGGTCGGGAATTCATCATAGAGGTTTTGATCTGGAATTCTGATGCTGGATTGTTGATTCAATGTAAGAGATCGAGAGGGATAAGGTACCATAAATTCGGGATCTTTATTCTCAGATGATTTTATGACATAAAGTTCCTGTGAACTATGGGTCTCTGACGCATTGTTTCTGAGATACTGGGTGTTGAAAGTGAAGAAAAAATTCAAGAAAAGTCCTGAGGAGGAGCTTTTGAGCTTTAATTTTTTGGTGGAGTAATGAGATTAATACCTCAGAATTTTATATGGGATTTGAGATTCATACCTTATATATAAATGCAGAATTTCAGCACAGAGGGATTTATATTCTAGAAATTGTTCGAAAAATGAAATATATAAAAAATAAATAACTACAGAAATTGATTTCTATGGTTCTGATTAAGCTATCCTCTTGAAATTCTGCATGAATATTCAGTATATCAGTATTGATTCACAAATAAATTCCATTTGAATCGTTTATCCTGTCATGGAAATATAAGGATTCCTCTTTTCAATATCCCAATTGAATTTTCTATTGTTCTGTTAACACTATGGCCACGAAATTTTGCACGAAAAATCATAATGTCAGTTACATTCACAAAAAAAATTTACTCGAATTGGATATCCTGTTATGGTAATATAAAGTGCAGAATTTCGGAAGTTTTTCGTTACCACCATTCAGGGTGTCCCATACAGTCAATATCTTGGCTTTCAGACTTGAAAAAGAATTCGAATAGAAAGTATTTTAAATGGCATCCAGAACTCTATCAGAGTTCGTCATTAGAATTTTGTTTCTGATTACCACCACCAATAAAAAACCACCTCAAGAATTTGTTCGAATTGCATCTTCAAACTTTGTTAACAATATCAATATTATTTTTGGATTGTTTTACGTACCTACATTCAACCCCCATTAAATAATATTTATAAATTCTTGCATAACTATATTCTTTGTTTATTTAGACACCTTATACAATTTTCTTTCTTTTAAATTATGTTCAAGGTGTATTTTGTTTTGATGTTTTGTTTATTGTCTGTAGCGAAAATATTTTTATTTGTTTCTCATTTGTAAACGTCAGATTCCAAAAACACAATATTAATCAAGGAAGTTTATTTTTTCAAGTCACTAACTTGTAAAATTGACAGTTAACTTGTAAAACTTTTACAAGTTAGTAGTATTATTTACATTGAAAGTTGTCAAGTACTTGCTTCTAATTTAATTTATTCTTCTAATCTCAGAGTTCCTGGAACAAATGTATTTCTCAATAAACGTTCTCAAACTATTCCAAAATGATATTCGTACCTTGTTATATTCGTATCTATTCGCTTTCCTTTTCACGTACTTGCTTCTAATTTCATTTATCCTTCTAATTTCATCGTTCCTGGAAAAAATATTTTTGGTAATAAATGTTATAAAAGTATAAAAAAACGATATGCATACCTTGTTTCATTTGGATCTGGATTTTTTCGTCAGAAATCAGCAAATATTCTTGAAGGACTTCCCTCTCGTAAAGCCACTGATAGTTGTCATAATTTTCCGATGTCAAAAATAATCATAAATAGCTTACGACATTTGCGACAAATTATTGAGATTTTTTTGGAATTTATCCCACCTTTTTACAAACGAGAAACAAATAAAATATAAAACAATACACGCAAGGTAACGGGTTTTACTGGCTCAAGGAGGTAACTGACTCGCCTGCGGCTCGTCAATTATATCCTCCATTCGCCAGTAAAAACCCTCTTACCTTGCTAGTAATGTTATATACTATACCATGCGACACAAAATGGCAAATGCGCCGCAGTTTATAGAACTTGATTAAATGATAAAAAATTCAAGGAAAGCCCTGAGCAGGAGCTTTTGAGCGCTCGTTCTTTGGTGGAGCAATAAGACTATTACCTCAAAATTTTATATGGCATTTGAGATTGATACCAAATATATAAATGCAGAATCTCAGCACAATCGGAATTATATTCTGGTTCTGACGATGAGATCCTCTTGAAATTTTGCATAAACATTCAGTATATTATCAGTTTTGATTCACAGAATAAATTTTACGTGAATCGGTTTATCCTGTTGTGGAAATAAAGGGATTCTTTTTTTCAATATTCTAATTGAATTTTCCGTGGTTTTTTTGAGACTATGATGTTCCCAGGACAGAAATTGATGAAGCAGAGGTTTCTCAAAAATAAACAGGTTCCGTTCTTAGAGTTCCATCGAACAACTCTGTACATACAAGACAACGAAAAGACAAGACAAGAAAATAAAGCAACGTGTGAAAAATGCGACATTTCTAAAGGAACAATCTTATTCTCGTTTCACCTATACAAGAGGAGGAAACAAACGTATTACTGTTATCCGATTTACGAGGAAGACGATGTGAACAGGATTCCAAACTTTTTAGGCATTCCATTCAGTGCAGTGTAAAAACTATCTCTCCTGACGTCCAGACCGTCTTAAAAAAATGAGAAAATAGAAAGATACTTTGTTGTCCATCCAGTGCAAGCGGGAGAGTTCTCCGAGCAAGTTTTCCTAGTTATTTGTTGTTTTTCTTCACGTAGGAAAGACCGTGATGTCTTCTAAAACGGTGTTTAAAATAGTCTCTCAGTTGGTTGGAAAGCTTTTATCAGGAATCCTGTTCTCCCTAGGGATTTTAACTAGGTGAGTGTATTTTCATCAGAAAAGATAATGCCGTGGAAAATACAAGATTTCCTACATTCCATTTTTATTGATCTATTCTATTTAAATGATTGATGATTTAAGGTGGGAATTGTATCTTTAGATAATCACCTGCGATGAAAACTTTCTGATATAAATAATAAAATGTTATTTCATCTGAGAAAATTATGAAATTCTTTAATTACTTCCAAAATCGTCTACACAAAGTCCCTTCATTTAGATTTACATAAAATATGGTCATTTAAAATTTTTGTTTCCCATTAAATATTATTATTATACAGGGTGTTTCCTAAACATGCGGCAAAAATTCAGGGGGTTGTTCATTGGACTATTTTAAGCATGTAGTTTAAATAAAAATGCGTACCGCACTGTGTTTACTAAGTAGGTACAATTTATTTTTAAATTTGTTTAACAACATTCCAATTACATTACAACGGCCAGTTTTTTGCCTTAAACTTGATTAGTTCAGATGGTAAAGGAATACAGATTAAACACGGTTTTCATTTGAATTCGTTTTTTTGTCTAGAGGTGGTCATTTTCAACAGTTTTTGTAGGTGAAGATAAATTTTTATGTAATTTTTCATAATAAAATGTATTATCCAAAATTTTGTTTCCCCTGTATCTTCGAAATAAAGAGGTTTTTCAAAAATCATCAAAGGACAAAATATTCTTAGAATAGTCCAAGGAACAATCCCTTGAATTTTTGCCGCATGTTTAGGAAACACCCTGTATATCTCAGAAAATACGGAACCTATTGGAATGAAATGTAACGGCAAATGCAAGACACTGATAACAAGTCTTATACAAAGTTTTGTGGCCATAGTGTGAACAGAACCATAGAAAATTTAATTGGAATATGGAAAAAAAACTTCATATTTTCACTAAAGATATCCGATTCGAATGAATTTTTTTTTTGAATGGTGATCGATATTCTGAATGTTCATCCAAAATTTAGTGGCCAAATTTTGCGGTAATGGTCTTATTACTCCACCAAAGAACGAGCACTCAAATCTTCCTCCTCATGGCTTTTCCTTAATTCTTGAATTCAACTTTTAAGCTATTTTGAAATATTGGCTCATAATCTCTCTTGAAGATAAGTACCTACCTATGGTCCGTTCACCAAATTTTGAGCGCATAGTAGTAGTAAGGCTCTGAAAAGGGGAGTATACCAGACAGCCATGCTGGGTCCAACCACAAACTCGAAAATTACAGAACAATTCGAATGAAATGAAATCTGTAATCGAATAAATGCTTATGCTTACCTGTCTAGTCTCCAACTTTATTGTTTTGAATAAAAAATCAATACTTTCTATTAACTATTCTTCAAAAAAAAAACACGCAACTAACAATAGAGCACAATAACTGAGAAATTGACGTTACCATCTGTAATTTTCGAGTCTATGGTTGGACCCAGTCAGCCTGTCTGGCATACCTATCTTTCTAGTGCTCTAGTAGTAGTAGTTTATTTATCTAACGTTGGCAGTATTTGCTGTCATAACGTGAAATAAAGTTTACGATGCCGAATGTACCCGGCCTCGTCCGACGAGCTTGCAAGTTATCAGAGAACTCTATGTTATATTGACAACATTGCGTATCAATCTGACAAGAAAATAAACACATAACCTAAAATTTTAATATAACAGTGGAATATGCCAAATTGTCATAGCCAACCGACGGCTCAACCTTTCGTGAACGAGTGATTTCTAATGAGTTTTAAATGAAGAATGATTTTTTTAAACGCAGGCATTTTCATAAGCTCTATGAGAAAATCCTAATGAACGGTTTGAGAAAGATTTTGAAACTCTAAGACTAATCTAGAATATTTGAACTTGGAAGAAAAAATATATGCTCCAAATCTGGATGAATTCTATTAGAAATAATTGATTCTTTTCGAATGATATTCATTAAATAAATTCAGAGAAGTGCCAATCTTTGTACACTCTATTATACTCATAACATAATATGTATAAGGTCGCAAATTTTCCAGAGCATCTTTTTCAATATCACACAAAAGAAAAATTCAGTGACGATTTTTATCATTCCCTTCATCTCTTTCAAATACGACAGGCTCCTATCTACCTTCTGAATTTAATAGCTGGAAATATTCGACAATAACTCAGTAATTTTTTCCCTAGAAGTTTGATGCTATCGAATTCTTCCATAAAAGCTCTCGCTAAAAATTTCCTCGACCTCGTTTCACCTAAGGTCCAATAAAATCTCGGAAGATTCAATAATAGGGATAGTATATAATAAAAAACCTTTCTGCCCTTTCAGGGACGAGCCTTATAATCGATATGAGGACAGTATCCAAGGGCTAATTCAATATTGCAGGAAAACTTTTCGCTCAAGTTCCGATATAATTTGATTTCAACCTTCTTTTATGATTGATTTCTCCGGGAAGAGAACAATAGACAATAAATTGCGAAAGTTATAACCAATTCAATGTATAGCAAATATTTTAGGTTCGATGAAGTACAGTCTGTTCACGAAAGGTTGAGCCGTCGGTTGACCATGACAATTTGGCATATTCCACTGTGTATATCAAAATTTTAGGTTATGTTCTTCATTTTCTTGTCAGATTGATACGCAATGTTGTCAAAATTGCATAGAGATCTCTGATAACTAGCAAGCTCTTCGGACGAGGCCGGGTACATTAGGCAACGTTGACTTTATTTTACGTTATGACAGCAAATACTGCCAACTTCAGATGAATAAACAAACGCCTTCTATGCGCTCAACCTTTCGTGAACGAACTTTTATAGATTAAGCTTTAATATAATATTCCTTAAAATTGTTTTTCTTCAGTATTCTAAAGTACTCAAACTAACAAATATGGGTATACCTTGTCAATTGAGGACCAAATCTATTTTTATTATATCAATTGAAGCATTTTTTTATTACGGAATATACAATGACTAGTCCTCCAAATATTTCTCATATGTCAACTTGATTTTTTCCACGATTGTCATGGAAGGGTCTTGTCGAGGTCGCAAAATGTTAAAATCTTTGAGAAATACATTCAGTAGTCGTGGATAAAGTACAGTATGCTACTCGAGTATAATGGCTGTTATTCACTCGGTGATTTGGGCCACTCGCCTACCGCTCGTGACCTAAACTTCACCTCGTAAATAAAAGCTATTAGTCTAAGAGCCCGTGAACCCCAGACCTTCGTTATTTTATAAAAGCTGAAAACTTCTCTACGCATGCTCCCAACACAGGTAAGAACGATGGACCATTATGAAATTTGGGTTACCCTGGCTTTGGCAGGTAAACGGTATTAAAGGAGTGTAAAATACTGATCTAATTTCGTCCAATTATAAAGTGTGATTTTTTGATATTACCTTCAGAATATCATTAAAAATCACGTCATTGATTGCCAGACACTTACTATAGTGGCAACCCCTTGCCAGACACCCTTAATGTTCATAAAATTATATGTAATTCTACTTACGTTATAGTATAAAAGCTGATTTTTATATATGATACTTGGGTAATAATAAGATAATGTTTCCTCATTAGCCAGACATTTTTGATAGTCCCAACTTTTTGCCAGACAAGCTTGTAGTTTAGCTGCAGGTGCGAGCGCGAGACAGTATTTATGAGTGGGTGCGAGTGAGACGGCATGATTATAATGACTTACGCAAATACATTTTTTGGTACAGATTTATATAACTAATCTTTTAAGTGAATCTCAAAAACATCTGAAGGAAAAACATTCGATGCTACAACTAAATTAAATTGTTAATAGAATAAATTAAAATTTTTAACAATTTTATTTAGTTGCAGCATCGGATGTCTTCTCTTCAGATGTTTTTGAGATTCACTTGAATGATTAGTTATATAAATCTGTACCAAAAAATTTATTTGCATAAGTCATTATAATCATGCCGTCTCACTCGCACCCACTCATAAATACTGTCTCGCGCTCGCACCTGCAGCTAAACTACAAGCTTGCCTGGCAAAAAGTTGGGACTATCAAAAATGTCTGGCTAATGAGGGAACATTATCTTATTACTACCCACGTATCATATATAAAAATCAGCTTTTATACTATAACGTAAGTAGAATTACATATAATTTTATGAACATTAAGGGTGTCTGGCAAGGGGTTGCCACTATAGTAAGTGTCTGGCAATCAATGACGTGATTTTTAATGATATTCTGAAGGTAATATCAAAAATCACACTTTATAATTTGACGAAATTAGATCAGTATTTTACATCCCTTTAATACCGTTTACCTGCCAAAGCCAGGGTAACCCAAATTTCATAATGGTCCATCGTTCTTACCTGTGTTGGGAGCATGCTTAGACAAATTTTCAGTTTTTATAAAATAACGAAGGCCTGGCGTTCACGGGCTCTTGCTCTATATCATTATAAACGCATTGCATAATATACTATTGTACGCTTGTATCACTTAGCAAATTTACAAATAGCTGATATCCCTCTGGCAGGTTCGTCGATAGCTTGAAACTGGTTACACTTCAAGTGCCGGACCTGGTACAATAATTCTGAGAAAATATTCCCGAAGATCTCCTGACCGAACACGAACTAGACGAATAAAAATTGTCACTTCAAACGAATCACGACTTCGAATCTCTACCCCGGACCTTTCCGGAAGTCCAGTCACATCACGAAAACATTCAAATTCCGGGTAATAAATTCGAGCGTCCATTTCCGGGTCGAAAAAAACCCACCGCTCCGGGGGCTCTCACCTATCTACCATTGATCCGGCAACAAGACGTCGTCGCTCTGACAACATTTACAATTCAATTTATATTCATATTTCCATTTCCCAACATCAATTCAAGATTCATTTTACTCCTGGAAATGTGTGAACGCATCCTTTGCGAATTGTATTCCTCCCTGTCCCATTTTGATGTCGATGGAATCGGGGTTTTCGTGAAAGGAATTGAATATTTGTCATGTTTAAGTGTAGATAACTTATTCATGCGAAATTACACCTCGCTAGCGCTGTAATGCTTTTCGATTTTATTACAAAAAATGAATTTTCAGAGGTTTGTTGATGCTATTTTTGCATATTATCCCGCTTTTTCGGGCTTTTCTCCCGATGAAATATTCAATTTAGGTTCTTGGTGTAGGAATAAATTGGTTGTTTTGCTTTCCTCTGAATCATTTGAAGAATTGAACTTGAGTCACAGAATACAGGTACTTCTTGTGGATTTTCAAAATATGAAATAATTACTGTGGAAACTATATTAGATTCAAAGCATTAATAAGATCCAGCAGTGTTTACAAACTCGATATTTGTTGGCTTCTAAAATCAGACTATTTTCAATTCAATTTATATTCATATTTCCATTTCCCAACATCAATTCAAGATTCATTTTACTCCTGGAAATGTGTGAACGCATCCTTCGCGAATTGTATTCCTCCCTGTCCCGTTTTGATGTCGATGGAATCGGGGTTTTCGGGAAAGGAATTGAATATTTGTCATATTTAAGTGTAGATAACTTATTCATGCGAAATTACCACTCGCTGGCGCTTTAACGCTTTTCGATTTTATTACAAAAAAAGAACTTTCAGAGGTTTATTGATGCCATTTTTGCACATTTTCCCGCATTTTCGGGCTTTTCTCCTGATGAAATATTCAATTTAGGTTCTTGGTGTAGAAATAAATCGGTTGTTTGTTTCTGAATCATTTGAAGAATTGAACCTGAGTCACAAGATACAGGTAGGTACTTCTTGTGGATCTTCAAAAGAGGAAATGATTTCTGTGGAAACTATATTTGACTAAAAGCATTTATGAGATCCAGCAGTGTTTACAAACTCGATAATTGTTCGCTACTGAAATCAGACCATTTACAATTCAAAAATATAAAAGTATTTTGCTTAAAGTTAACGCTAAAAATGTTATAAGAGTTGAGAAAGCACAGAATTTGCTTTATTTGGCCGAAAGCGAGAAATTTACGAAAATCGTGTTTTCGGACGAAACAAAATTTTCACTTGAGCAATTTGTTAACTCCCAGAACGATATAGTTCACCTGACAAACCGTTCATATGAGAATCTGAATGATGAAAAATGGTAATGTCATGAAAAGTAAGGATTCAATGAAGGTTTTTTGAAATAAGAAATAAAGAACTGCCAAGTAAAATTCACCACAAAATGTTCAATGAGGTAGGCAAGAAAAATAAGGTCTTTTTAATCTGGGTTCCCGGCCATTCGGGAATCAAGGGAAACGAAGAGGCCAATACACTTGCCAAAGAGAGAATGTCACTAATTGGCCCAAAACTCCTCTGTGGTATAGGTCAATGCACCTATAAGGAGTTTCAGAAGAAGGAGAAAGCCGAGAGGGAAAAACTCTGACGGAATCTCCCAGGGATGGATCATTCCATTAAGTTCCTTCGGAACTTTGAAACAGCAAGATCCAAAAGATATCTGGATCTTGGTAAGAAACAATTACACCTTCTCACTGGCTTTCTTACAGGACACTGTCGCCTAAGGAAGCACCCGTTGAGAATGGGATTGTCGGACACTGACGAGTGTAGGTTCTGTGAGGAGGAGGAAGAAACCCCCATTCACCTAGTCACGGAATGCTTTGGCATTGCGAGCCTAAAGAGGGAATGCTTCGGGCAAGAAATTTGTAATAGTGAGAAACTAGCCTCGTTGAAGCCTTCAAAGATATTGGATTTCATCAGATCTCTGAAACTGGAAGGTAAGCTGTGAAGGATGTGGTCAGAACAGCTCTGTAAGGGAACACAATAGACCTTGACGTCGCAGTGAACTGACCTGTTTTTAAACTAGCAGCTATCAAAATTTACCAAATGTTTATGGCTAGCTAACTGATGTAACATACATACATATGAAGGAAATGCACACTGCCCTGATAAATCGAAGAACATTTTCTGTCTCTTGAACGATTTCCTTGATCTTCTCGGAATTCCAAGTGTTTCTTTCACGGATCTTTCTCAAAGAATATGTGAATTTCAAGCAAACTGCGTGGCACGTCGGAATTTTCATTAATCCTTTCTGCTGTTCCTGCTCATCCACAAAAGGATTTTCAAAGTCAGGAGGAATCTAACCATCTTCTGCTTTTCGAACCTGTGAGTTAAAGAGAATTATTCATTGTGATTATGATTCGAAGCTGGTTTGAAAGAGATTTCGAGGAAAGTGGAGATCTGATGATGTTCGAAACTTGAAGGAAGGAAAAATATTTATTTTATCATCAAGTTTTCCTCAATGCGAACTGTTGTAACAAAATCAGAAATATTCTGTTGGATCATTAAGGCCCCATAGTCATTTATTAAGAACGGAAAGTCAATTCATCAGCTACTCGACGCCAATAATCTATTACTGAGTGAAGTAATTCTACAGATACATTTCCCGTTATATGAAAACAGCCCACAGCTATCGAGCTGAAGTTCGGAAAAACTTCGGCTCTAATGAGTTTTCCTCATAATCCAATTTTTGGAATGGAACGAATTTATCAAATTTCTCCCTTTATTGACCTTAATTACAGACCGCCTCATATCGTTTCCCGTTTTATTAGGTTCTATCGAATATCGTAACTCGGCGTTGTGAAGGACTATGGCATACGAAATTTTCGTGAAATTTCGCATATGCTCGATCAGGCAGTGAAGGACCAAATACCCAGATAAAACCTCTATAGGATCACATGAAACGAGTGGAATTTTTTCATTCATTCCTTTATTAACCTTGCCGGGTTAACGTTGTTTTGAGAATAATCTACATTATTTGTAGAGAATACTTTTCAACTGTTTTGGTAGGTACTATGTTCTTCGTTTGTCGACTAGGTAAACTTTCTTTCTTCTTCTTCTCTGTGCGGTGCCTTTCCGGCCGAACTGAGGCCTAGTGGCCCATTGTTCACCCGCATCGTTCTATAGAGACTCAGCTCCTCAGACACGAAGACAGAAATGTCGCGAGCCTGCCAGGAGTGGTCCCTCTCACCATAGGGATAGAAGGTGTTGGATTTCCTAGGTGTGTTGACCTTAACTCATTAAGGTTCCCACTGTTGAACAAAATATGCTCAACCGTTTCATCAGTACTCCTGCACCACCGGCATAGGGAGCAGCTCGTCAATCCCATTCTCTTCAAATGCTTGTTTAACAGGTGACCAGTCAATGCACCAGTCACCAGACCGAGTTGTTTCCTCTCCAGCAACAGAAGCCTATTGACCTCAGATCGCGAGGACGGCCTCTCAATGAGAATCCTCGACCACCTCAGGCCCACCCCTGCGCTCCATTCCGAGGAAAATTCCCTGTTCAGCCAGTTCCTGAAGAAACTTCTGACAGATGTGCGACAGATTGGCAGCGCAGGCTCCGGACCAACAAATGCTAATCTGGCTCCCCGCCTAGCCAGTTCATCTGCCTTAACGTTACCAGGTATATCCGCGTGAGCCGGACACCAGATTACTTTCAAAAAGTTATCAGAGCCCAGCCCACGCAGAGCTTTCCTGCATTCTTCTACCAAAAGAGAATCAACTCTAACATCGGATAGAGATTTCAGAGTTCCCTGGCTGTCGCAACATATGTATATGTGCTGGCCAGAGTATCCCCTGCGAATATTTTCTAGTGCGCATGCAAGAACCGCAAATAGCTCAGCCTGCACAATGGAACAGTCCTTTCCCAGAGGGATAGCCTGATTGAAGTGAGGACCCACGATTCCGGCACCAGACCCTGTTGCTGTGACAGAGCCATCAGTGAGCCAGGTGGGACCCTCTGGACTAAGAAGCCTGTTTGATGAAGACCATAGGTCTCTGTAAGGAATAAGAGGTAAACTTTTACGCCAGGCTCAATGAAAACGATTGGGAAGCTCCCATCTGCGGTTACAGCGCCAGCGGTCCAAATCATTATTTATGGCGAGTTCTGGTTCCTGGTAGCCAACCATAGAGATATAATAGAGAAGAGACGCTATGAAATACAATTGAGTAAGGAAAAATACTACCACTGGGCGGGGCTAAGTCGGGGACCAATATGGCGGAAAGTTCAGGGTTGAATCAAGTTGCCAGTTTTTTCTGTTTACAAATTTCACCCAAAAAATACGACGTGTTGGGTCTTTAGGAATCCTGTTCAAATATGGTCAATTGAATCAAATCAAATAAACAATTTTTCTTCAGGCGATAATATACACATATAGAAAGATATCAGATTACCAAGACAACTAGCAAAAATTTCGAACACGGGTCTGTTCAGTACTAATCCCTACCTGTGATATATTTTTCCCCTAATTTTCTTCTTATTTGTCACTTCTCTGCTTGAAGAAAGCCTTACAGTGC
The DNA here is from genome assembly GCA_013421045.1 of Propylea japonica. Lineage (NCBI taxonomy): Eukaryota > Metazoa > Arthropoda > Insecta > Coleoptera > Coccinellidae > Propylea > Propylea japonica. Next base: position 20,676,929 of record CM024244.1, read on the forward strand.
ACGTTACCTTTTTATTGTATATTATTAAGCAGAAAAAATCACAATTCAACTAGAAACAGGCGCAAGAATCACAATTCCTCCAGAAAATTCAATGATTGTCAAATTTGACGTTAGGTGGTAGTAATATGGCGCATCTGATACCACGTTTATTTCAATGATGGCAACTCTATACTATCCTATATCCTCTATATAGCCAACCGCTAATTCATGCTCATATGAACGTTTTGTCAGGTGAACTATATCCTTCTGGGAGTTCACAAATTGTTTCGTCAGAAAATACAATGTTCGGAAATTCAATACATGAAAAGGTGAAAAAAAGTCCTTCATTATGAATATCTCATTTTGATCTTTGAGCAAACTTAATTCATTTCTTACACAATATCATATTGCCTTAGGAAATTCAACTAATAACTTTCCGAACCCATTCAGACATCGGAAAAAAATGAATTCTCAATTAGGAACATCTCGAAACCATTCAAAATTGGAAACTTTTTGCTCCATATTCCATGGACGATGAGTTATCGAATTTCTTCTCTTCTCCGAGACGTAATTCAGAAGAGATGAATTAAAGATATCCCACCCCTATAAATGAGAAATTCAGTCTTCTGATGAATGAAATCGAATTCAATCATCACCCGCATTTTCCTTAATTGAAACAGACCAGCTGTGTGGGGATAAATCATACCTGGATGGTTCGATTCCTGGATTCCATGACAACCCAAGTTGGGTGAGACAATACGCTTTTGTGCTTTATGAATTACTGAATTGTGAAAAACCTGATCCGGTGGAATGAAACTTTGGAACTTCTGGAAGACTTTTGGATTTCCTTTCCATCTTGCACCATGAAGTTGAAATGAAGTGGTTAGGCAGTTTTTATCTTTATTTTGTTCGGGCTATTTATGGTCGACAAAAATTGAGGTTATGGAAACCACTCTTTTCTACTATTGCCCTAGAAACTCAACTTTTATGCGAAGAAATCTTTCGATGAAATAGTAATACGGCACATTATCCTATGTGATTTTGTAGCAGGACATTACAATTCATTAATCATTAGATGTTTGGGGATAAATCATACCTGGATGGTTCGATTCCTGGATTCCATGACAACCCAAGTTGGGTGAGACAATACGCTTTTGTGCTTTATGAATTACTGAATTGTGAAAAACCTGATCCGGTGGAATGAAACTTTGGAACTTCTGGAAGACTTTTGGATTTCCTTTCCATCTTGCACCATGAAGTTGAAATGAAGTGGTTAGGCAGTTTTTATCTTTATTTTGTTCGGGCTATTTATGGTCGACAAAATTGAGGTTATGGAAACCACTCTTTTCTACTATTGCCCTAGAAACTCAACTTTTATGCGAAGAAATCTTTCGATGAAATAGTAATACGGCACATTATCCTATGTGATTTTGTAGCAGGACGTTACAATTCATTAATCATTAGATGTTTGGGGATAAATCATACCTGGATGGTTCGATTCCTGGATTCCATGACAACCCAAGTTGGGTGAGACAATACGCTTTTGTGCTTTATGAAATACTGAATTGTGAAAAACCTGATCCGGTGGAATGAAACTTTGGAACTTCGTTGAAACACATGTACTAGTGGGGGATATAAACATCAATTTGTTGGCAGATAACGAATTAATCGACGAATACGAAAATATAATGAGTACCTTCGGATTTGTGTCAATAATAAATAAATGTACGAGACCGGCAGGAAAAAGTTGTTTGGACCATATATTTCTGAAAAAAAAGATCTCGAGAGCGAATTAGAAAATACTGGAGGTTACATATTACAATATCTTATCACTGATCACTTTCCAACAATATTAATATTAAACTTAGATTCGAAAATTTCAACAAAAAATATGGAGGAAAGACTGTTAAGAGTTTCATCAATCACCCAAAGTTAAGGGAGGATTTAAGTAATGAATCATGGTCAAATATATATGAGAAAAATGATACAAATGAAATTACTCAGGCTTTTATTGAAGTATTGACGACACATATAAATAATAATACGCATTCAGTTAAATTAAAAAAAGATAATGTTATTCGAAAGAAATGGATTTCCGCTTCACTACTAAAACTGATCAACAAAAAAATAAACTTTATATGCAGCATAAAAAAGACCCGAATAATCAGTTCTTAAAATCACAATACATTTCTTCTCGAAATGAAATTCAACTCTTAGTAAAAAAATCAAAAAAAGCATATCTAGAAAAATTAGTGAACTCTTATGAATCTGAATCAAATGCTGTGTGGAAATGTATGAAAACAATATGTGGGGACAAAAATAAGCCAAAATCAGACATTCAAAAACTAAATCATAATCATACAATCATTCAAGAAGAGAAGCAAATTGCAAATATATTTAATGAGCATTTTAGTAGCATAGGACAAATGTACGCTGATAAGGTTGAATGCATGCAAGAATATAAGGAACGTGATTATTCTATAAGTAATTCCTTTTATTTAGCCGAAACTAATCCTGTGGAAGTAGAAGATATAATAGAACAGCTCAAGTCTGGAAAATCTGCTGGTTATGATTCCATAAAGTCTGAAACATTGAAAGAAATAAAATCACAAATATCTGCACCTCTTACCTATCTGATTAATAAGTGTTTTGAGAATGAATGCTTTCCTGATGCATGGAAAATGGCTGTGGTTAAGCCACTCTTTAAAAACGGTGATAGATCAAAGATAGATAACTATAGACCTATTTCCCTCATTTCAAATCTTGCAAAAATAATAGATAAAATTATGAAAAAACGAATTATAAATTATCTGAAGAAATATCGGATAGTTGATGAAAAGCAATATGGGTTTGTCGAGGGAAGATCCACCGAAGATGCCATTAGAACATTATCAGGAAGAATATATGAACATTTGGACAAGAAAATTCCTACCTTATGTATATTTGTGGACTTATGTAAAGCTTTTGACACTGTATCACATGAGCATCTTAAAAGAAAATTGGAAAGGTATGGATTCAGAGGACCCATATACGGATTACTAGAGAGTTATTTGAACAACAGAAAACAAATAGTAGAAATTGGAACAGCTAGAAGCTCAGTGGGATCAATAAATTCATATGGTATCCCCCAAGGAACCGTACTGGGACCATTATTGTTTATTCTTTATATAAATGATTTATTGAAACTGAATGAAGCTAAGGACGCATCATGTTTTGCTGATGACGCAGTTATCCAATTTTATGCCGATTCGTGGGCGGAATTAAAACATAAAGCACAAACCAATTTTGCACAAATAAATAATTGGTTCAAATATAATAAACTTACCCTAAACAAGGACAAAACCCGATACATGACTTTCTGCACCTCTTCTTCGGAGGATCCAAATGTGGGAAACCTTGAAATTGATAGTACAACATCTATAACTGAAACAAAAGAAGTCAAATACTTAGGGGTCACGTTTGACCAAATGGAATGTACATATAAAGAAACTATATCGGAGATGTAAAATATCTGAAAATATTCTATCAGGCCCTCATAGAATCGCTGATCTCAGCAGCTGTTCGATATAGCAAAAAATATAAATAAATTAAAACATGAATACGGTACTAGAAATAATCTGAAGGAAATTATTGAACGAAAATCATTTAAGAAAAAAGCAAAGAATTGGATTAACAGGGAGATGAGAACAATTATTGGAAATTTAATAAATAATAATTAAAAATATTATAACTTAACAATGACACGATACTTCAAACACAAATACCAGATGTAGACATTTACTTGCCCGATCAAGTCATGGAAACCTATCAAGATTTGTACTTACCTGATGAGGACGGTGTTTTGTGGATTTTTGGAAGAATAGAAAATTTAATTTTTTATATGGTATTCATATGTTTAATCTCTGTGGAACAATCTAAGAATTTAATAATTGTTTTAAATCACATACAGGATCAAATATTTATATTTAACCTCTGTGATATATTCTGTTTATTCGATGTAAGGGTAACTTTCTTCAAATAAACTTATTATTATTATTATTATTATTCTGGAAGACTTTTGCATTTCCTTTTCATCTTGCACGGTGAGCTTGGAATGAAGTGGTTTAGCAGCTTCTATCTTTATTTTGTTCGAGCTATTTATGGTCGACAAAAATTGAGGTTATGGAAACCACAGTTTTCTACTATTGTCCTAGAAACTCTTTTATGCGAAGAAATCTTTCGATGAAATAGTTATTCGGCACATTATCCTAAGTGATTTTTGTAACAGGACATTACAATTCATTAATGATTAGATGTTTGGGGATAAATCAAATCATACCTGGGTGGAAATCGATTCCTGGATTCCATGACAATCCAAGTTGGGTGAGACAATACGCTTTTGTGCTTTATGAATTACTGAATTGTGAAAAACCTGATCCGGTGGAATGAAACTTTCGAACTTCTGGAAGACTTTTGGATTTCCTTTCCATCTTGCACCATAAAATTGAAATGAAGTGGTGTAGCAGTTTCTATCTTAGTGTTAACAAAACCATAGAAAATTCAATTGGCATGTTCAAGAAAAGAATCTCCATAGTCCATAACCAGAGATTCGATTCGAGTGAAATATATTTTGTTAATGAAGATTGATTTACTGAATGTTCATGCAAAATTTGAAGAATAAGCCTGTTCGGCATTGACCTCCGCGAGCAGACGAATTTTTTAGTCACGTGACCACAAATCGTACAGATTCATCTGTAATATCTGGGAATAAACGAACGATACAGAGCATCTGCCACAGAACAAACTGCTCTATTCTACTTTTATAGATTATGAGATTCCAAAGATCACCATTTTGGGAAATATGCTCATCTTTTAACGATACTTTCACCCTTTTCGTAGCTCTTCAGTAAAATCTCAATTAAATAATTAGGTGCAAAGGCACTGAATGCAAACGAAACGAGGAATGCAATATCCCCTTCTGGTCGATCAATACGGCGATAGTTGTACCGAAAAATCCTAATTAATTTATTAATTAATTACACGAAAAAGAAACGAGAAAGCAATATCTCCCCCTGCCCATTCATAACTACGATAGCTATATCGAAAAATTCTAATGAAATAATTAAGTTTTGAATGAATAAATGAAAACAGAAGAATAAAAGTGTTAGAATTTTTCAATCTATCGGTTGTCAGATCAGGAAACTCAACATAAAACATAAAAATATATAAAAAAACATAAAACTCTATGGATAAATCGCTTTGCTCCGTCGAAATAGACCGAGCGAAAAGATCGACGTCCGATCGCTCAGATTTTTATGACGAACGCTCCAGATGTGTACGCCCCTCAATCCGGATGTAATAAACGAACGGTTCAGATCGATCCGACACGTCTGATGTCGATGCCGAACGCCCCTAATATCGCATTATCAGAATCATAGATTTCAATGTTTTGAATTATTGATTTCCTACATATTTCATTTTTTGAATTCAGAATATAACTCCGATCGTGCTGAGATTTTGCACTCATATACTCAGCATGAATCTTAAGTCCTTTACGACATATTGAGGTAATGGCATTATTGCTCCACCAATGAACAAGCGACCATCAGCTCCTACTCAGGGTTTCCTTAAATTTTTCGTACCACTTTTTGTTTCTTCGTCTTGATCAAGTGTGTCATTAGTCCAGTTTTCAAGATCACCTCAATTTGCTCTGATATAAAATGAGATATTTATATTGAAGGACTTTTCCATGAAATCGTTTTTTTCACCTTTTTATGCATTAAGCTGTAAATATCTTGAAATTAATCAAGAAACTCTTCAGAAGAATTAAGCTATCACATACTCACTTCAAACTTTCATTAAACTATTCTTCCTGAATTGGAAGAAGACCAGTTAGAAAAAATTCAAAATGAAATTCACATCATGAAATATAAATTTCCGTTTATTGTGTAGCCTGTGATTATAAAGCCAGCCGTGAAAGAATTTTCTTTGTGAATTTTCATTTTGCATGTGCCGGTAATATCTGGTTTTTCGTCGCTATGTATTCAGAGCAGGGAGACATATACATAATAAATTCTTTGTGATATAATAAAGGTCGAAAGAGTTGTACAAGAATAACTGCATGAAATTTGTGCTGTTCAAACGGAAATTATGAAAGTTTGAAATATCGAGTTTTGGAAATAATGCCATTTGAAAAGTGAAATTCTAAACGCTTGCAGATATCGATTCGAAAGTATATTTTTCTGATTCAGCTACACCGAAAACCTAAAAAAACATACCAAATTCAATAAAGTCCGCCGTACTTTTCAAATAAATTCAGTTTATAGATTTTGCATTTTTCATTTTCGAGTTGCGTTCAAGAGCGCCTGCGTAATACAGTTTGCTTCGGATCGATGAATTTTCAACATCAATCGAATCATTAGACCCAGCTTAACAATTATCAGTAATAACTGTGTATGTATATTCCACAGAGTTTTTGCAAAATGCTGAAATATAGCTTTTTAGGGGGGGTCAACACCTTAGGCATTTTTCGTCCAAAATTTCAAAATTTTAGATGGCCATTTTATGTGCTTATATTGAAGGGAAATACAGACTGAAAAAGAATATGCAATTCATTTTTGATTTCGACTGTTCAAACGGAAATTATGAAAGTTTGAAATATAGAGTTTTGGAAAAAATGCCATTTGAACGGTGAAATTCTAAACGCTTACAGATATCGATTCGAAAGTATATTTTTCTGATTCAGCTACCCAGAAAACCTATAAAAACATACCAAATTCAATAAAGTCTGCCGTGATTTTCAAATAAATTCAGTTTATAGATTTTGCATCTTTCATTTTCGAGTTGCGTTCAAGAGCGCCTGCGTAATACAGTTTGCTCCTGATCGATGAATTTTCAACATCAATCGAATCATTAGGCCTAGCTTAACAATTATCAGTAACAACCGTGTATGTAGATTCTACAGAATTTTTGCAAAATGCTGAAATATAGCGTTTTAGGGGGGGTCAACCCCTTAAGCATTTTTCGTCCAAAATTTCGAAATTTCAGATGACCATTTTATGTGCTTATATTGAAGGGGACTACAGGTTGAAAAAGAAAATGCAATTCATTTTTAATTCCGACTGTTCAAAGCGAAATTATGAATGTTTGAAATATCGAGTTTTGGAAAAAATGCCATTTGAAGGGTGAAATTCTTAACGCTTGCAGATATCGATTCGAAAGTATATTTTTCTGATTCAGCTACACCGAAAACCTATAAAAACATACCAAATTCAATAAAGTCCGCCGTACTTTTCAAATGAATTCAGTTTATAGATTTTGCATTTTTCATTTTCGAGTTGCGTTCAAGAGCGCCGGCGTAATACAGTTTGCTTCGGATCCATGAATTTTCAACATCAATCGAATCATTAGACCTAGCTTAACAATTATCAGTAATAACCGTGTATGTAGATCCCCCAGAGTTTTTGCAAAATGCTGAAATATAGCGTTTTAGGGGGGGTCAACCCCTTAGGCATTTTTCGCCCAAAATTTCAAAATTTTAGATGACCATTTCATGTGCTTTAATTGAAGGGGACTACAGACTGAAAAAAAATATTCAATTCATATTTGATTCCGGCTGTTCAAACGGAAATTATGAAAGTTTGAAATATCGTGTTTTGGAAAAAATGCCATTTGAACGGTGAAATTCTAAACGCTTGCAGATATCGATTCTAAAGTATATTTTTCTGATTCAGCTTCCCCGAAAACCTATAAAAACATACCAAATTCAATAAAGTTCGCCGTACTTTTCAAATAAATTCAGTTTATAGATTTTGCATTTTTCATTTTCGAGTTGCGTTCAAGAGCGCCTGCGTAATACAGTTTGCTTCGGATCGATGAAATTTCAACATCAATCGAATCATTAGACCAAGCTTAACAATTATCAGTAATAACCGTGTATGTAGATCCCACAGAGTTTTTGCAAAATGCTGAAATATAGCGTTTTAGGGGGGGTCAACCCCTTAGTCATTTTTCGTCCAAAATTTCAAAATTTTAGATGACCATTTTATGTGCTTTTATTGAAGGGGACTACAGACTGAAAAAGAATATGCAATCCATATTTGATTCCGGCTGTTCAAACGGAAATTATGAAAGTTTGAAATATCGAGTTTTGGAAATTATGCCATTTGAAAGGCGAAATTCTAAACGCTTGCAGATATCGATTCGAAAGTATTTTTTTCTGATTCAGCTACCTCGAAAACCTATAAGAACACACCTGATTGTAGATTCCACAGAATTTTTGCAAATTGCTGAAATATAGCGTTTTAGGGGGGGTCAACCCCCTGGGTATTTTTCATCCAAAATTTTAAAATTTTTGATAATTATTTTATGTGCTTATATCGAAGGGGACTACAGACTGAATAAGAATATGAAGTTCATATTGGATTTCGGCAGGCCATCATTTTTCAGCCTCTATAACCATATATTATATGAGCCGCAAAATTTCAACGTCACTTGGGCGGCATATACCCTAGGAACGGTTCTGTTTTCAACCACTCTTCCCAATTCTTAGTTATCATACTTAAATATCCTCATATATTTCACGTATGCAGATTCTTAGAGATAATTCAACGCAAATATATTGTCTCCTCACTCTCCTCACACTTTTCATTCATTTTGATATATTAACTTCCCTAATGTCACAACAGCAGGATAAAAAACTGCGAAGAAGAATGGTGTCTTAATGTCGTGTATGCCTTTAAATCATGATAACCTAGAAAAATAACAATAAAACTTGTTTAATGAAGACGAAAACTAATCAAAATATATGAAGTCTACGTGACGATCTTACTGATGGTTAGAAATGGGTTCATATTTCTTTCATTTCGTCGTCAGCGGAAGAATAATATGACGAATGCCGCTAGAAAGAAAGACGAGGAACATCCATTTCGGCATAATAATGAATATGGGGAATTCGAAAGGCGTGAGAGTTACAAATTACGTAAAAAACCAATAAATATGTCACGCTGTTTTCTCGTATTTATTTTTTGGATAGCGTAATGGACGATATCAGATGAAAAATTATGTTTGCACACGTTTTTGTGAGGATAAAGCCTGCTACAGTTATTTGGCATAGTATATTATGCAACGAGCGTATAATGATAGTTATTATTCACGGGGTGAAGTTTCAGCCACTCACCTACGGCTCGTGGCCCAAATCATCGAGTGGATAACAGCCATTGTACGAGAGAAGCATACTATACTTTATCCACGACTACTAAGCCCGTTCGGCATTGACCTCCGCGAGCAGACGGATTTTTTAGTCACGTGACCACAGATCGTACAGATTCATCTGTAATATCTGGGAATAAACGAACGGTACAGAGCATCTGCCACAGAACATACTGCTCTGTTCTACTTTTATAGATTATGAGATTTCAAAGATCACTATTTTGGGAAATATGCTCATCTTTTAACGATACTTTCGCCCTTTTCGTAGCTCTCCCGAAAAATCTCAATTAAATAATTAGGTGGAAAGGCACTGAATGCAAAGGAAACGATGAATGCAAAATCCCCTTCTGGTCGATCAATACGGCGATAGTTGTACCGAAAGATCCTAATTAATTAAATTCACGAAAAAGAAACGAGAAAGGAATATCTCCTATTGCTCATTCATAACTACGAAAGCTATATCGAAAAATTTTAATAAATTAATTAAGTTTTTAATGAATAAATGAAAACAGAAGAATAAAAGTGTTAGAATTTTTCAATCTATCGGTTGTCAGATCAGGAAACTCAACATAAAATGAAAAACATATAAAAAACATGAAACTCTATGGATAAAATCGCTTTGCTCCGTCGAAATATACCGAGCGAAAAGATCGACGTCCGATTGCTCAGATTTTTATGACGAACGCTCCAGATGGGTACTCCACTCAATCCGGATGTAATAAACGAACGGTTCAGATCGATCCGACACGTCCGATGTCGATGCCGAACTGAATATATTTCTTGAAGATTTTAACATTTTGAGATCGGGATAAGACTTTACTATTACAAGTGTGGAGAAAGTCAAGTTGACACCTGGGGACTGCTTGGAGAAGATGTCATTGTATATTTTATAATCAAAATTGCTCTAATTGATGTAATAAAAGTAGATTTGGCCCTCGATTGACAAGGTATACCCCTATTTGATAGTTGGAGTACTTTAGAATACGGAATAAATGCCAATTCAATTTATGAGGAAAACTGGTGTAGCTTTTTATGACCCTGTATATCTTGGGTTATCTGAATTTTTAGTGAATACTTTTTCGAAAGAATTGAGGACCATCTCCTTAGCATTGAAAAAAATTCATTGAATAATTAGTGAGTCATGTAGTTATTACAAAATTAATTTTTTTCGATGACAAAGCAGAACATTTCATAAAAGTTGAAAAAACACCATATCTTCGTAACCATAGATTTTCGCATTTTGCTGCAAATGACGTCTAGTATATCCCCTTCGAAGGATTACGTAGAATTACCAAATACCCTGTATACAGGGGGTTCCTAAATTGAACGTACAAACTAAAAGGAGAGATTCCTTAAGTGAGTTTAAGAAAAAAAGTCCCATAAACATGGGGTCGCAAACGTTTCGTTTTAGAGACACAGAGTGTTGAAGTTTGAATTTTTTTAAAGTTTTTTTCTCATAATATCTACACTTCACAAGATATTCAACTGAAATTTGGCATAGATATTACATTTGAGAGTTCTCACCACGTGACATGGCAATTTCGATAGAAGATCTACAGGGTGATATTTTTTCTGGAACACTGCCACCTGTTCTTCTGCAGAACTTTTTTTTTGGTGAGCAACTGTTAATTTGAAAAAATGTATAAAGAAGCTTTGTTCTTATACTAAACTTTTCGGTCTCTCGTAGTTTTGTCGTATCTACCAACGATTTCGAGAAAAAAAATTTCGAACGATTCTCTCGAAATCCTCGTGAAAATCAAATTATGATGGGAAGGCCACTTTGTAAGCTGTGGTGAATGAATTCAGTGTCAGTTTTTATGGAAATTTTCCTGATCTGTAGCGATGATTCATAAAGATTCGATAAACTCGTATAATCAACACATGTTTTTGATTAAAACTTTAACACCCTGTATCTCGAAAACGAAACGTTTGCGACCCCATGTTTATGGGACTTTTTTTCCTTAAACTCACGTAAGGAATCTCCCTTTTCGTTTGTACGTTCAACTCAGGAACACCCTGTATATCAAAACTTACTTGAGAAACATGAAACTGCTTTTCCTGGATTCCCAAGGAGTCCCAGGATGTAAAAACGGCTGCTTTTATGAGCTGTTTTGGCGCGTTCGGGTGCATCCAGTGGTACAAGATTCTTGTCCTTTTGGAGAACAAGGATTTGGCTGCTTTCATAACTTCATCTACTCTTTCGTCGGTGCCTTGTTCGAGACAATCTTGCGACGACGTTTTGTGGTAGATTTCGCCTAAAACCTATTGGAAAAATCAATTTCATATTCCGCAATTCAAGAGATGAGAGTGAGAGTGTGTGAACACCCTTAGCTTCTGACCAAATGACATCAATAAAAAAAAATTCAGCTATAGCGACCTGGGTCATTTTACTTATTAAATTGGGGGCGTAGAAAACGAATATGCAACTATTTTTGCCATAGAATGATTAATTTTCGGAATAATCGAATTTTTGTGGAAAAATCCGAAAAAATTAGTCAGATTTGGAGTTTTGTGGAAGACAGAAAAAATAATACCGTACAAATGCTGATTTTTTTTATAGTACATTGATTCTTTACGAATCAGAATATTCAATTTTTATCTACCCGTTGCGAACAGTTCAGATTTTCTGATCTTTTTCCCGAAGGTCCAATTTTTTCGGTTTTTCAAGGACCATAACTTGAAAAATAAATAAGATACGGAAAATCTGTCTGAATAGAATTAATCTACGCCCTCGAATTAGTGGATGATGACATTTTGGCGGAAATTAGAGAGGGTTCGATTTTTGGCAAAATTTCCATACATGGAAAAATTTTCATTTTTGGACAGAAATTTTTTGACTCCGATCATCGTCAAAATTACACCATTCATTAATTCGAGGTCGTAGATAAATTCTATCCAGACAGATTTTCTGTATTCCATTTATTTTTCAAGTTATAGTCCTTAAAAAATAGAAAAAATCGGACTTTCGCTAAAAAAATCACAAAATCCAAACTATTCTCGACAGGTGAATAAAAATTGGATATTTTCATTTGTAAAGGATCAGTCTACAATACAAAAATCAGTTCCATCCAGTATAATTTTGCTAGCTGCTACAGCACTTCAAAGTTTATTCAACCCAACAAAAATAGATTCCACGACCAATTTTATTACATAAATCATTAGTTGTGAATCAACGATTGATTCAATTATCTTAAGAGGTCAAATGAATAAAGCAATCATTTCGAAATTAATGTCGTCATAAAACATCCATATGTGATATCGAATGAAATACTATGTGATCTATTCGAACCAAATTGAATATTAATATTTCCGTTTTTTCGGAACAGGCCCACAGATCATAGCTATTTGCAATTCTGTTTTTCAAATGAACGAAATGGGAAAACAATGGTTCCGATTTTCATTAGTGCGATTGGGGATGAAAAAGACAATTATAGATAACAGAATGAATTGCTTTGGTATAAATGAATTATTTAATCGATATAGAGATTTTTCGCTTTCAACATGGTGACTGAGAGATGATCTTGACAAAGCGAAATTTTTTATACTTATAGTGTCATAGATATCGATTTAAGAATCAACTGATTTTTGTAAGTTGTAGAGAAATATTTTGAATTGAAATCTTGTGTTTCTTCATGGATTTAGAATTAATTGCTTAGGGAAATGCTCCCATGAAAAACAGATGAATATATGTATAGGCATTTTTGCTCACTCCCCATATTACATAACTACAGTGGAACTTCCCTATAACGAAAGCGCTAAATCCTCAAAAAAAATTCGTTATAAAGAAATCTCGTTATACAGAAAATTTGTTTTTATAGTCGCTAATGTCGCGGTCGACTTCACTGATAAATTTAAGTTTATCATTCAAACTTAAGCACTTGCTTTTAGACATTTTCGCACAACTTTTCACACGTAATGGTAAGATTGAAACCAAACAGTCAGGGGTGTATTTAAAACTGTTTCAGGAGGATCTCTCTGCCCGCCGTAATAATTAAGTTTAAGGTCCAGATTTATTACGTACGTCCGGAAAAATTTCGGAAAAAACCCACCCTTATATCTTCTTACCAATACCCATTCAGAGAGTGATGTTCTCTGAATATTTCGTTATATAGAGAATTTACTTCGTTTTAGAGGGTGTTTTTAACATGGAATTCGGATTCAAGGTGCAATGTCTTGTAGAAAATTCGTTAAACAGAGAAATTCGTTATAGAGACGTTCGTTATAGGGAAGTTCGACTGTATATTATTCTTGTTTTTATTGATCTATTTATGTTTATTCATTTTTCACTGTATATTTTGCTCTTTTGATCGCTCGTGCTAGATCGTTTTGCGAAAATGTCTCTAATTTTCGAATTTTGAGCCGAAAATGGTCCCAAATGATAGGGTTTCAACACATGGTCAAATTCAATTCTGTCCCTCCGCTCGTAAGCACGATGACTTTCAAAGGGATTGTCCTAGAGACTTTCAGGCTGAGTTCGGTTCCCAAATGCCGCGGTTAAGTTCGTTATCCAGCCAAATCGTACAGGGTGTTCCATAAAATATTGCCATTTGAAATGTTTGTTCTTCAATATCTCAGACAAAACAGAACCAATCGGAATGAAATTTTGGGGACGCATGCAAGATATCCATTATGAGCCTTATTCAAAATTTTGTGACTATAGTATTTACAGAACCATTGAAAATTCAACTGGAATATTGAAAGGAAGAATCCTTATATTTCCATAACACGATATACGATTCGAGTGAAATTTATTCTGCGAATAAAGATTGATATGCTTAACGTTCATGGAGAATCAGGACCATAGAATTCGTCTTTTGAATTTTTAATTTTCTACATACAGTGGAACTTCTCTATAACGAACGTCTGTATAACCAAATTCTCTGTATAACAAATTTCGTACAAGACATTGCACCTTGAATCCAAATTTCATGTTGAAAACACCCTCTAAAACGAAGTAAATTCTCTCTATAACGAAATATTCAAAGAAAATCACTCTTTGAATGGGTATTGGTATGAAGGTTAAGGGTGGGTTTTTTCCAAAATTTTTCCGGACGTACGTAATAAATCCCGACCTTAAACCAAATCATTACGGCGGACAGAGAGATACTTCTGAAACAGTTTTAAATACACCCCTGGCTGTTTGGTTTCAATCTAACCATTAGGCTATTCCTATTGTGAAAGTTGTGCGAAAATGTCTAAAAGGAAGTGCTCAAGTTTGAATGATAAACTTAAATTCATCAGTGAAGTCGACCACGACATTGCCGACTATAGAAACAAATTTTCTGTATAACGAAATTTCTTTATAACGAATATTTTTTGCATATTTAGCGCTTTCATTATGGGGAAGTTCCACTATGTTATATTTCATTTTTTGAATAATTTCTAGACTATTATTCCAATCGTGCATTCATATACTTAACATGAATCTTAAGTCCTTCAAACATTTTTCAGGTAGGTAATAGCCTCATTTCTCCACCAATGAACAGCCGTTCAAAAGCACCTGATCAGGGATTTTCTCAATTCTTTTAAATACGGAAAGAAACTTCCTTCGCAATGAACTCCCCAAAACAGTCCGTACCTTCCAAACCATAAAAGAACAAAAACCATACCATAACAGAAGTTCAACCTCGAAAAGCACCCCCTAGATGACGCTTCAGCCACCCATTCACACAGTTTACCCAGCTGTAGCAACCCCTTACCTCACCTTTCTCGCCCCACAATAACGAATTGAATGAATATAAATCGTTTACGTATTAGTTTCTTGCCTGAAAGCGGCTTAAGTGATTCCACAAAGAAGTGGGAAGTTCCAAGCCAGAGCTCCTAATGGATTCCATGAATAGCAAGCCGCCTAACTAGGCAAGGGTTTATCGCGCTTTCTTACATTCATTCTCCTTTTGTTTCGGGGAAGAACCGAAAACTGGGACGAATGTGTTCACAATAATAAAGCAGCTCTTAATTTATTGCAGCAATAAATTAAAAGGAACTAGAATTTATGATGTAGTGGTTAAGAAAGCAGCTGCGTTTTCTGCCGCTTTTTCGAATCGCATACATGTTAGGGTATATCGCTTCGGTAACAGGCTATTTTTCGCTAAATTTTCTTCTTGGGGGAGCGGTTGATATGTTATGTGTTGGGGTAGACAGGGGGCAGGGGTGTAGTAGCCTGTTTGAATGAAATTAAATTTTAGGGCTGGGCACATGAGCTCTGAAGTAATCTTGACGCAGAGTAAAGCCTGGTTCTCAGAGCTTCGACGTGGAGCTCGCGACAGTTATTCCACCAATCAGAGACTATCAACACAACTTCCCCTGACCCTCTCCTTTTGGTTTCTGGTTGTCAAAATCTGTAGCGAACGCCTCTTTTGTAATTGAAATAAAACAACTTCACTTGTATTTCTGCGACAGCGGGGAAGAAAATAGGAGAAGTGGGAATTGTCGCCGGCTTCACGTCGAAGCTCTGAGAACCAGGCTTAAGAGTTCAGGAAACCTGCCTGGAAGGAATGAAAAAAGGAATACACTGCCCGAAACTTTGAAATAAGGACTATTATATGGAATACAGATGGTTCTAAAACCACGAATGATGCCAGCGCTGGAGTATACAAGTCAAGAACCAAGTGGACACCATCGTTAGGGTTTTCCACTAAAAGGTGTTATTTTGATAATATGCAATTTTTCAATATAAATGATCGGATGTTTACTTCATTATAAAGAAGTAGCTATGCCGTTAATAGTGGAAAATAACATCATGCAAATGACCACAACGACCACGCTTACAGGACCATATCCTTTTAATGAAATTTTCCATAACCAAATCGCAAAGTGGCAGCCCTATGTCCTCGATAGCCTCATGAATTCCATCTTTGAGGTCTTGAATCGACTCTGGTATATATTGGCGTAGACTTTCTTTTCCACGTGGCTCCAAAGGAAGAAGGTGTTAAATCACAAGATCTCGGTGGCCACTTGTGATCACCTCTTCGAGCGAAAACACGATCCAGAAACTTTGCGACAGAAAATCCATGATTTCGTTGCTCGTGTGGCACGTAGCGCCGTCTTGTTGGAAGTAAACGTTGTCCAGATCAATAATATCCAGTTCCGGCCATAAAAAATCATTAATCATCTCTCGATAGCGCAATCCATTTTCTGTTACTGTTGCTCCAGCCTCATTTTCGAATAAGTATGGTCCAATGACTCTGCTGGACCATAAACCGCACCAAACAGTCACACGTTGAGGATAGACAGGCTTTTCAACAATAACTCTTGGTTTTTCCGAGCCCCAGATGCGACAATTTTGCTTGTTGACGAAGCCACCGAGGTGAAAATGGGCCTCATTACTCAAGATGATTTTTCGATGGAATTCCGGATCATTTTCATGCATTTCAACGACCCAATCAGTAAAGACACGATGTTCTTGATGATCGGCTGGCTTAAGTTCTTGTGTTAACTGAACTTTATTAGCCTTAACACCTAAATCTTTATGTAAAATACGGTAAAATGACGTTTGTGGATTGCCTAATTCCAAAGAACGACGAGGAATGGACAAACCTGGGTTTTCTTCAACACTTTCGGCTACATCACCAATATTATCGGCTGTTCTTGAGCGACGTGCACGGGTTTTATTCTTCACATCACTAACTTGTCCAAACAGCTCGAATTTTTTCACCAATTTTTTTTATGCGGTCCGACAAGGTGCTTCACGAAGACCCAAAAATGTCCGAGTTTTACGAACCGTCTCTGCCAAAGTTTCACCATTTTTATAGTGAATTTTGATAATTTCAATGCGTTCTTGAAGCTTGCATAGTTCCGTTTTCATAAATGACGTAGTTTCTACTTGTGAAATGTCAAAAAATGACAGCTTCAAACGTGACATCTACCGAAGTAGCGAGATATTCAAATAAAAGGTGTTTTATTGGAAAATCCATAATCTACAATGGTCCTTCGCATCTGAAAAAAAGTGAGCAATTTCGTTTTCTTCCTGTATTTCACGAAAAAAGCAACTTGAATTTTTCTGTTTGTAATTATAAAAAATTCACAAAACAGTGATACAGGTCGAAAAAATCTCTCATATCCCAGTGTTCTTCAGGAAGAATTACTTGCAATCGAGAAATGCACAGACAGCAACTTGAAAAGAAACTATAAAGGGTGTGACATAGTCATTCATTCTGATAGTCAAGCTGCTATTAAAGCACTGAACTCCTATGTCATCGACTCAAAGCTAATATGGTAGTGTTGAAGAGAACTAAATTAAATAGGCAAGAACAACAAGGTCTTTCTTAACACACTAGTCACAAATGAAGCACAAAAGCCACATACTGGTCCAGAACTCTTTTGTGGCGTAGGCAAAAACACCTATAAAAAAGAGTTTCTGGTGAAGAAAGTCTTTCTTCGCATCAGGAGAAACGTGAACATTTTCGTTTTCTTCCTGTATTTCAGGAACACAATCAACTTGAATATTTCTTCGAGAAAATCTCATGTCTCTATCTCTAATGATAGCGGAGATACAGTGCAGTCTCAACCAAACTGGGACACAGTGTACGTTACCAATCAACAAATATTTCTTCATGTATCATCAACGTCCATATCTTCCCGTACCGGAAAACCCGAATCGATACAAATCAGCATCGGCCACTCGCTTCCGAAATACATTCTGATCGTGGCCACCGTGATTCAGTAGCACGCCATCACTGACACCCTTGTAAACATCCCTTCAAAATTTACTGGTCACGAGCGTTGTTTAGCGTCGCATCGGAATGCGGTTTTAATTTATTATCATAAATCATATCGAACGAACTGACATAAACAATGGTGGTAATTCTACCTCAAATACAAGTGTCCGTGGTAAAATGAACTATAGGTGCCCTTGTTCATTTCGAACGCGTCACGTTCGCCCTTATGGCGGCAAGGTCATGTGATCCCGTCCAATTTCACCACTTGTATTCGGTATGGGATTAGGTGGAGACAAAAGCTGGAATTTGCTGGAATTGGAATTGTGTATGATGCTTGCTTTCATTCAACTTTGCCTGTGTAGGATGTACGAGTGCGACCATCCTGTATAATATTCATACGAAATAGAGCAAGGTCTGTTTAACCTTACTGACGTAAGGTCTGAGATGACTTTCAGGAACTTGTCTTAGATAGATAAAACTGATATTGAGATCACACGTGATCTCATCTGTTTGTTTATAACCATTGTCGATCATGTTTATTAACCCTAGATAACGGGACATTCGTAAAATTTACGATGGTCAATATTTGTCGTGATATTTCGTTTGCTTCCGGATACCGCAACGTGGTGAAACTCTCAGTACCTTCCTATTTAGTTGCTAGCTAGGCTCTAGTGTACAAAAAATCGCGTTATTTTCAGTTGAATTGCAGATTTTGGTCCAGTATTCGTCAATTTTACGATAGTCCCGTATTTACGTTAGTTAGTTTTCGCGCGTGTTTTTTTCTGGTTTTAAATTTATGAACATTAGTTTGTAATAAGGAGAAATTTAAGCAGTGATGATGGATAAGAATTCGAAATTTTTTATTATATTTTGATTTTTCATTTTTCAATGTAGAATTTTCAGCACTTTTCGTGAGTTTATCTCGAAAGATTTTCCGAAAAATGAATGTTTTGTCGACCGTCGTAAAATTTACGATAGTCCCGCAATGACGTGTGTTGAAACAAGTTCCGTTATCTAGGGTTAATCCATACTAATATTATAACTAACTCTGTCTGTCTGTTACTCTTTCATGCCTAAACGGCTGAACGGATTTTGTTGGAATTTGGTATGGTGATAGATGATAACCTAGAAATGGTCATAGGCTATAAATAATCACGCCATCGTTCTTAGGGGGTAGGCAGTAGGCAGATAACTAAATTGTGTTAGTGATTTTTAGTCGTTTTTGTTGAGACTTTTGCTCTTTCACGTCTAAACGGCTGAACAGATTTTGATGAAATTTAGTAAGGTAATAGATGGTTACCTAAACACGGATATAAGATCAAAATGATCACGTCATCGTACTTAGGGGGTAGGAAGTAGGCACAAAACTGAATTGAGTTAATGATTTTTTTATGGTTTTTGCTCTATCATGCCTAAATGGATGAACGGATTTTGATGAAATTTAGTTGGGTTATAGATAGTAACCTAGAAAAGGATATGGGCTATTAATATTTATGCTATCGTGCTTAAGGCGTAAGCAGTGGGCAGAATTCTAATTAAGTTAGTGATTTGTAATCGTTTGTTTTAAACGTTTACCTCATTCACGCCTTAACGTCTGAACGGATTTTTATAAGACTTGGTTAATATAAAGATAGGATCCTAGGCACGGACACAGGCTACTTTTTACGGCGGGTGAATACCTCATTTTAGCGGAAATCTAGCGTGATCGTGTCAAGAAGCGCATGACACCATAGCTACTGAAATGATTTTGATGTTTTTTTAACTGAGTGTAACTAAGACTTCAAAGTTAGTATTTGATCACTTTTCTAACTTAGAGGGTCGGTAGGCGCCATAATTCAGGGAATTTATGATAAAATTTTGATGCAACTGTCTTTATTTAACAGTTTTACTTGGATCGAATTGCCGTGCGAAGCCGGGGCGGGTCGCTAGTTTATGATATTTGTAAACACGCTGAAACTAATTAAAAATGTATAAATAACAGATGGTATTTGGCTAGAGAGTAGAGTCATAAACCTATACATAATAGGATTCATTAGTTAGAAGTTACTCGCACAATTTTTTTTGTTCCCATAACTTTATTATTAGGGATTGAAAATAACAACACCTTATGATTTTCCTTCAGAAATTGTTTTCGTGGAATTGATTTTCGAAAAACGAAATTCTCTTATGGTTTCGCATTCAATTCTGGAAAAAAAGTCTTTTGCAAAATTCCAATACAGTACATTACTCGGAAAAAATGAAAACTACATACTATGTTCATTATCATTAATCCAAAGAAAGTTTTATTTGTGAAATTAAAATATAACGGATACAATTTTCTACCGAAAATTAGTGATTAAAAAACCTTTAGAAAGATTTATAGAACATCTTTATCTATTGTCATAGATATACAATCGCACAAAAACAATTTTTGAACAAAAATCATATGGGGTTGTTATTTTCAACCCCTACTAATAGTTATGAGATCTAAAAAAATTGTGTAAGTAACATCTACTTAGTGCTTCATAATTTGTATAGTTTCATGACTCAGTATTTTTAAATAGCCGTAAAAAAATTAAAAACTGTCAACGCTTCATCGCCTCCCAAAGGCTGTATCTTGGAAGGGGGGTCGATTTCGAGAAAACTTTATATGAACTACCCCTGCTTATTTTCATCGAGGTATCATCTTCCAAAGTCCCTCGCATTTGTTTACAGACACCCTGTATTGCCTCAGGAATAGAGTAAAATATTCATCTCATTGCAAGCAAATAGATTGTACTCGTACTTTGAGAAACCCAGGGGTGCTAAGACTTTTAACGATGTTTGTACTCACTGAACTTTCCAACATTTGATTGACTTTGACGATATTTCAGTAGAAACTTCCCTCCCCTTCAGGTAAGGTTACAAAAGTAAATGAAATACCCAGCGAGCGCTCGAACGAAAAAAATCGACGTTGATTCAGAAAAGACAGAAAGTTAAAGTCCTTCCATTTATGAAATTGGTTCTTTCTCAATTCCAGGGAATGTTAAACTGCGTCGTTCAGAAACTTCCAAACGAATAGGTAGAATTCAAATATAGCAAATTGGATTGGCTTTTGATGGGGAATTCTGGCACCAGAATCTGTGTCCGGAGCAACAAAATATGGTATTAGGTTATATCGGATAAGAGTTTTGAAATGGAGATGACGATTTATTAGTGAGTCTGAAGAGAAGATGTGCCGAAGAAAACATATTTCCGTCGCAAATTGGCTTGTGATATGTTTTTTCAGTAGGTAATGACCGAGTAAATTTTTCGCTTTCAATTTTTTCTCATTTCTTTCAAGCGCTCGTTATACTTAAACGAGTGCATAATAAGAAAAGGTTTAACGCGTAACATCGCCATAAATATCAATAAAGTGAAAGAAGGTTTTCGTATGGTACTAGAGATGGCGTTTTCGGTATATATAATACCTTAAACAAGATGCCATTTCGCTGTGAGTTCCAAGAAATACCTTGTATCATTTACAGCTATCCTGTGCTGACGAAATGGCCATCCATAGGTGCTCTGTTTGATACCACTTCCTTGCGTTTTGTCTTGAACGAGGACGAAATTAGCTTAAGTATGAGTTAAATATTGATTGAATTCATTCGATTAATATTATTCTCTGCTTTCACTTTACTTAAACGAGTGCTATATCGTTCTACTAAATGTACGAATTTTCGAATTTTGTGCAGAACATGGTCTCAAACTATAGGGTTCGACTTCCCGATGAGGAATCCGTGGTCAAATTCAATTCTGACCATGGGGCCATACGTCCGTCCGTTAGCACGATAACTTTCGAAGGGATTCTCCTAGACACTTGAGATTTTTAGGGTAGGTTAGGTTCGTTAATTAGAAACATCGTACAAGTTGTTCCATAAAATATGGCTATTCAAAAATTTTTGTTGATCAATATCTCAGACAAAACGAAAACAACTGAAATGAAATTTCGCGGCCACATGCAGGATGCTCAAAATAAGCCGCATGCAAAATTTTGTGGCCATAGTTCACACGGAACCATAAAAAATTCAATTGGAATATTGAAAAGAAGAAACTTCATATTTCCATAACAAGATATCCAATACGGGTGAATAAAGGTTGATATACTGAATCTTCATGCAAAATTTCAAGAGGATCGCATCATCAGAACCATAGAATAACTTTTTTTTGTACAACTGTCACAAAAACTTGACTTTTCTTCATCACTATGGATGCGTAAATGATTACTTTTTTTCACCTTTAAAAAAAGTGCTTTTTAACGGTGAAAAAAAGTAAATACAGTTCAAAACCGTTAAAAAAAGTAAAGACTGTTTGCATAGAAATATTACATTGGAAGCATTGTCTCAATCATTTTATATTTCAGACGATGTAAATTCACATTCACAGTTGTACAAAAAATGTTGTTTGTCTTTCGTGCGTATAAAATTCGTGTTTTCATAGCATATTCGAGTGAATTTTTGGCACTCTCATATGCCATGAAAAAAACACTCATTTTACGCACTTAATACAAAAATAACTATTTTGATTGTTGATTTTTTACATTTTTCATTTTTTGATAATTACAAGAATATAATTCCGATCGTGCTGAGACTTTGCATTTATATACTCAGCATGAATCTCAAGTCCTATACGAAATTTTGAGGTAATAGCAGTATTGCTTCTCCAAGGAACGAGTGCTCAAAGGCACGTGCTCAGAGCTTTTCTCGCATTTTTAATATCAGCCCCAATGCAAGAAAAAACACATTATGAGATTATTCCGCATTAACATTCAAATGAAACTCCGCATATCTCTTGATTTGTTCCCATTCCGTATATTACAACCCATGCGGTCCAGGATAATTGGGTCTTTGTAAATCCTGTGATATGCAAAAGAGTGTAGGCGTTCATTCGGCGCATTTTCCACTCACTTTCTTTCCTCTCAATCGTCGGTATCAGGAAAAAGGCAACTTAAAGCCGGTGTTTTACTGAAAACCCTGTATCTTTACAGAAATTAAGCTATTGTTATGAATGAAGAATTAAATTGTCAAGAGAAGATGTGTCTTGGTGATGGAATAAGAAATCACACGGTGGAATAACTGGAACACACCAGTTAGGGTAAAAAAACAGATTAATTATTTAATACACATTCATTATTCACTTTCTTCATAAAGCTCATATTGTGGCCATATTTTCGTTGAAATAAACTATATGAATGAATATTTAAAGGTCATATTTTCACCTGACCTGACCGAAATTCCGTGGCACATCCTGTGCATCTAGCTCTGCCGTAATTCAACAAATAATAGGGATGTCGACTCATGTTACGAATTCATATAAATTGAGGTTTTCCTCATAGAAGGGAGTTTTTGCAATCCTAAAAAACCATTTTAGTGATCTTATTATTCTCGTTGAATTAAATAAATCTGATTTAAATTATTTTATTTATTATCAACTATCACGTGACTGCGAACGCCAATCAGAGGTAATTGACGTCACTCTCCAGATCAACAAAATACATTCATAGGCCGGGTTCCACAAAACTCCAATCAGCTAGATTATTGAAATGTCATAATTTCTCTGCAATTATCAGTTCATTTTTGACATGAACCATCGACTTACTTCAATATAAACGATTTGATGGCCAATCAAGCTTTGTGAAACCCACGGTTCTGTGACTTGAAACATAGTAAATATATAATATATCATATCTATGATTCGAACTTACGAATTTGAAAGCTGAAAGAGAACAGAATACCTAGTTCGTTACAAGAACGATAATCTACAATTTTTTTCATAATGGAGATAGGATTCATCAAGGGTAATAGTAGTAACTTACCGAAGATAGATTCCCTCATGGTCGCAAGTTTCTTTGCTGTAAACAAGGATTTTTGTGCAGCGGAGCTTAAAAACGTAAAATTGTCTTTGTAAGTAGCAAACATTTAACTCATATTTATTATTACAAATAAAAGAAACACCTCATTCAGCATTTACAGACCGACCTATTCATTTTGAAAGCTTGATTGAACTTTTCCACAAGGGATCGGGCAAAATCAGTTCGCTTTGAAAGAAGTCAAAGTATGTTAACTGAATAATGACGTAATCATCAGAACGTGACAAAATTGAGCATTTCCGGGGAATTTTGAATTGTCTTTTCATTTACTCAATTTTATTGGCAATTACTATATTTCCAAGGAAAAAGTATTTTTTTCGTGTTTGTATAGGGTTTATCTTTGAAATAAAATAAATTCCAAAAAGCAGTCAACATCCCTATTCAACAAATTCTCCTCTTTCTTCTCATTCCAATTCTGAAGCATTTTCGCTTGGTGTGTTTGTACTTCATCTCTCTTTAATTTACCCACATCCAAGCCAACAAATGGTAAGGCTCATTCCTTTTTAGCGTATAATTGTATAATTTAGGGAGAAGCAGAACAATATCCTTCTGAACTCTACAAACAGTGTATATAAATTGGACCCAAGATCCATAATGAACTGGAATTAAAGCGGGAAGTATCTGGAAATTCTCGAATTTAAAACTGTCAGAAGTTCAGGGCAGCTAGTCTCTGCTGTTTCATTGCGAAGGAAAAAATGTGTACAGAAGGATTTGTCGAATGAGAATTTTTTGGTGGAGAGAACCGGATTCGTAGATGAGGAAAGTAAATCTACATGAAGATAAAAAATTTGCCTTGAGCGAATGGAATATTGACAGAAGAACTCAACGTTGATGGAATAGTTCAAACAGATTTAAATGAACCACAATTTTATGAAAATTATTGAGCGCGCGTTCTGAAGGGTTTTTCAACAAGAGATTATTTTGAATAGATGTTACGTTTGAAGCTTTCTTTTTTGATCTTTGACTACGCCATTAATAAAAATGGAATGATATACGCTTCAAGAACGCATTTAAAAATTGGTGGAAAACTTCGAGCTGTTGGGTTGGGACAAGTTATTGATGTGAAGAATAAAACCCGTGCACGTCACTCATGAACAGCCGAGAATATTGCTTCTGTAGCCGAAATTGTTGAAGAAAACTCAGGTTTGTCCATTCCTCGTTGTTTTTTGGAATCAGGCATTCAACAAGCGTCATTTTATTGGGTCTTAAGGCTTATAAAGTTCACTTAACTCAAGAACTCAAGCCGGCCGATCATCAACAACGTCGTGTCTTTGCTGATTGGGTCGTTGAAATGCATGAAAATGATCCGGAATTCCTTCGAAAAATCATCTTGAGGGATGATCTTCTGCTTTAACACCTTGCGACTTCCTTTGGGCCACGTGAAAGAGAAGGTCTACGCCAATAGCCCAGCGTCGATTCAAGACCTCAAAGATGGAATTCGTGAGGCTATCGAGGATATGGGCAGCCACTTTGCGATTTGGTTATGGCAAATTTCGTCATGAGAAAATTGACTGTTAGTATTGATTTCATCTCATTTTATGTGTTAAGCAGGTTTCAAACATAGTATGAATACCTAGTCTAAGAATTGGTCCAAATATTTTTATCTCGTTGTTTGAATTATTGTACACACAATGACAATGATGATGACTTGTCCATTTAGTTGGACGGTAGGATACAATCCAACTTTTTTTACTAAGTGATATTTTTCATTATTCCATATTTGAAAAGAAATATGTATACCCTTCGCTTTGGATTAGAGGATGATCAAATCGAGCAATTGCTCGATGCCCACTGTTCTGAACCAGAATTAGATGATTTTTTTTATTACGATGGTGAGTTTGACATTCAGGCAGGATGATTTTGAGATTCCAGACAATTTACAATGCTCCTGATGACTGCTTGAATGAAGTAGATTCTTAAGATGAGCCTCCAAATATGATTCGAGAAAAAAAACTCACAAAACAGGTTATTCCAACTTCTTGTTTGAACAACATCTACATCAATCAATAGTATCAAATGACTCGAAAATGCCCAGAAGTGCAAAAATGCAAGTTGTAAATTAAAAACCATGTTTTATTGTGGAAAATGTACGTTCTCTTTGTGCTTGGAAGGCAAGAAAATTGCTTCAGAAAATTTCATTTGCGTGATGACCTATAGTCATATCGTCCTGATGTCCATTTCATTGGACATATTTTTTTCTATACTTCCTTCTGAATAAAATGTTTCAAAAAATTTCAGTGACTTTTCTAACGCTTCCTACCAAGCTCCCAAATATGACCCCAATATCACTTTCCATATGATGCCAGGACTCAGGAGGTTATAATGAAATAAACATCCGATCATTCATATTGAAAAATGTCATTTTCTTTGAATATCAAAATAACACCTCTTATTGGAAAAGCCTTCACTTTGCTGCGTTTACAAATGTGTGACGGCATCTCTAGGTTTACTTTTTACTTTGATCCTTGTAAGTATTCTGTTCGTAAACAGAAAATTGAACTGAACGAATTACAATCGAATATCAGAGCTGTTGTTATCGAAACAATCGCAATCCATTTCTCCAATCGACAGGTCCTAATTTGTTCAAAATTCGCTACGGAATATTCCACCCTGACATCGCGTGGTTTTTAATCAACCAGCGATAACGTGTTAGGGAGATGAATGACTGTAATTTTTCCCTTTTTTCAATGCGGATGCATCGAGGGCAACAAACGAGATCTGTCGGTTAATAATAAACTTCCTCATTTCACTAAAAAGCAATTTCGAGTCGGATGAAACGCTCTGCAAAACACTGAAAAATGGTCTGATAGTTACACTGAATCGAATAATGGGGCGGTTTTCGTTTATTTTACAGGGTGGGAATTGTATGCTGATAGCAGACTGTTATCATTTTGCTAAGATTTTCTAACAAAATTAATGTAGGCGTGGTCGTGGTGGTCATTTGCCTGATGTTATTTTCCACTATTAACGGCATAGCTTCTTCTTTATAATGAAATAAACATCCGATCATTTATATTGAATAACTAGCAGACCCAACAGACGTTGTTCTGTATACACAAAAATTCATTCAATTCGATCCAACCCTTTAGTTGCAGAGTAGATGAATAACCTGAATAACGACTACAGCGCCAACTGTTGATCTGATTTGTGATCATAAACATACGGGCATCGGCAATCCAAAATACATACCTCACACTTCGGTACCTTCTCCCACTCGCCTAGTGCCTACCTCGGAGACGCATTTTGGTACGATTTCATTTTCAATCTGCCACATCTTTTGATGTATTCATCATAATTGAATGATGTAAAAGGCAATTTCGTTCTAAATTAAATACTGGGTATGAACGACGTATTTAATTGGATAAGGATCAATAGCGTATTCATAAAAAATACTCCCAAATAATGCATAATTTTGAGAAACATTCGGATTTCTTTAAAAGGTGGTACTGAGTAAATCTTGAAAGATAGATTTGCTATCCCGGACTTTTTTGTAGAACTATTGAAGAGGTACATTTCCGTCATACATTGTTTCCATGTACGTCTTACGGTTTTTACAGCGCACCTGAAAATAGCTGATCATAGCTGATTTTGGTACTCTATTTATTTTCATTGAAGTTATGGTAGGTTTCCTTAATTTTCTCGGGTGAAAAGTATAGCCTATGTTACTCAGGGATATTGTAGCTTTCTAAGGGAGAAATAATTATTGAAATCGGTCAAATAGCTCATGAGTTAACTCGTATCAACGCCACAAACCCACAAACATACAAATCTTTCCTCTTTATAATATTAGTATAGATGGCATTTTTATTTGAATATCAAAATAACCTATCATTGGAAAACCCTTCACTATTCGTGCACATGGGCATTTCTATGTTTACTTTTCACTCTGAGTTACAGGGTATTGAAATTTGCCCTACATCATGCACGTTGTTCTCTCCTCAATTATTATTACTAGAAGTATCAGTTCTAATTTCAACAAACCAACTGGACAGCTCACTTTCCCGTTCTGCAAACACGAGAAGCACATAATGAGCACAAATCAATAGATCGGATAGCAAATTAGATTCCTGATGAAATAGAGGGTTGAGTACCTGTTTCATCCACATTCATTATTGAATAATGCGATAGTAATTTCCTGTTTACGTTATATTTAGCCAACGTACTGGATTTCCAACAACCTCTGAAGCTTAACATGAAATCAGATGGAATTTGACACCAGAGAATTCAACTGGAATATCTCCTTCTTTCATATTTTGCGTTGTGGAAGATTATTTTTTTCGGAAATTGATGATTACATAGGGTGTGGTCCGTATATCATCTTGGTTGCTTTGGTTAGTAAGTGAGCAGTCCGTATACAGGGTTGGGATAAAGTTTGGCACCAAATTAATATCTTTAAAACGAAACGGGTGATATTTTTGAAATTTGGTAGTTGAGTGTAATGGACCACAATGCATTTGATGAGCATATTTTCATTAATGAGATACTTCCGGTTTAACCAGAAATGACCAATTTTTTTTATTTAAATGGGACACCCTGTATTTTTCTGCAGATTCTGAAAGAGTACTTTGTTTCGGATCTGTCCATACCAGGTTCCATGTAAAAATTATCTGTAAAAAGAAGAATTGAGACAACGGATTCTTGATGAATGTGCATTAATACATGGAGAAGTCTTGAGAAAAGTTACTCAAGAATTTGTTAATAGACTGGCATATTGTCAGGAGGTGAATGGCAAGCACTTCGAACATTCAAAATGATTTTTTTTTAAATTATTTTTGATAAATTTTTTCTACTAGTGAAGTAAAGTATTTCTTCTTTTTATAGATTTCCATGAAAAAAACGTCATGAAAAGCAGAAAGAGTTATCTACTACAAAGTATTTCGTTTTATTTCTCACTATTGATACAAATAACAACGATTTAATTATATGAATGGGTTTTTTCTCAAATGTACAAAAATACTGAATTTCTTTTTTTACAGAGAATTTTTACATGGAATCCGATATGGACAGATCCGAAACAAGGTGCACTTTCAAAATCTGCAGAAATATACAGGGTGTCCCATTTAAATACAAAAAATTTTGGTCATTTCCGGTTAAACCGGAAGTATCTCATTAATGAAAATATGCTCATCAGATGCATTGTGGTCCATTACAATCAGCTGCCAAATTTCAAAAATATCGCCCGTTTCGTTTTAAAGATATTAATTTGATGCCAAACTTTATCCCAACCCTGTATATCAAATTCCTGAGAAAGCGGTGACCATTTCTTGAAATTTCGGTGAATTATCTGTCACCAGTTCAACCGTACTTTTGATCTGGTGATTTCGGTAATCACGCCCATTTTTCAGTCATTTGACATTTTATTTTTGTGTTTATTTATCAGTTATGACGATTGTGAAATGATTTTGAATGTTTTCGGTGATGTGGTAGAAATAAGTAGTTAATTAAAGAGTAAATATAAAATCTATATGTGTTTTGTGCTATGAGTAAGTACGAGGAAAAGGCTCGATAAAGTATAGAATCTTGCCTGTGTGTGCATCACTGGAGCTATGAGAACGTGCCACACTAGGGCACTTGAGGTCATTACGGATCTCACACCTCTACATCTAGTGGTTGATAGGGTAGCCCATGAGGCTATCCTCAGAATTTCTAAGGAAGGTACAGGTAATGAGAAAATGTAGGATCAGGAGAGTCTGGTCCTCTCTGAACAACTACATCTCATCTGCGAACCTCCCTAGTGATGTAATGATCAATAAAGTAAGCACTGAGAAAAACTTCAGGACATAGCTAAGGAAAAGAGAGGAATGGGAACGGGAATACACCGACGATAACCTCAAAGAAAATATCGTAAAACGGTAGACAGATGTTTCCAAAATCTTTACAGGAGCTGGCGCTGGGATATACGGGCTAAGTACCAAGTGTGCACTGTCGCTAAGCTCCTCTATGAACGTCTTTCAAGCGGAAATCTTAGCTATTGAAAGATGTCTAGATATAAATCTAGAAATAAATTATCAGAAGTGCGATATGGCCATACACTCAGATAGTCAAGCTGAGGTTAAAGCACTGAGCTCCTACGTCATCAACTCAAAAGATGATCTGGAAGTGCCAGAACAAACTCAATGATGTAGGCAAGAAAATTAAGGTCTTCTCAATCTGGGTTCCCGGCCATTTGGGAATCAAAGGAAACGAATAGGCCAATACATTAGCCAAAGAGTGTGCACGAATGTCACTCATTGGCCCAGAACCCTTCTGTGGTATAGGTAAATGTACCTATAAGAAGGAGTTTCTGGTGAAGGAGAAAGCCAAAAAGAAAGAACTCTGGCGGAATCTCCCAGGGATGGATCATTCCACCAAGTTCTTTTGGAACTTTGAAACAGCAAGGTCCAAAATAGGTATATCTGGATCTTGGTAAGAAACCATTACACTTCCTCACTGGCTTTCTTACAGTACACTGTCGCCTCAGGAAGCACCTGTTGAGGATGGGATTGTCGGACACTGACGAGTGTAGGTTCTGTGGGGTAGGAAAAAAAACCGCCATTCACCTAGACTCGGAATGCTTTGCCATTGTGAGTATAAGGAAAAAATGCCTTGGGCGAGAAACTTGTAAGAGTGAGGAACCAGCCTTTTTGAATCCTTCACAGATATCGGATTTCATCAGATCTCTGGAACTGAAAGGCGAGCTGTAAAGGGTGTGGTCAGAACAGCTCTGTGAGAGAGCACAATAGACCTTGAGATCGCAGTGAATTGTAAAACTTTTTTCAACTATAACTATACCACTATAACTACGATAGTTGAGGCCACACACGAAACACTGAATTTATTTTTGAAATTTGTCATCATTCAAACACATTTTGTTGAAGTTTAAGCCATATCAATTAATGAATTTTCTTGTTTTGAATGTCTGTTTGAGGTCGCAGTGAACTGTAACCCCTTTTTAAACTAACTAAAACTAACTAACTCAACTCTTGTCAAGTTTCCATCAAGAATTGAATAATTTCATAACCGCACACAACTCCTTAGGAAATTTCAACATTGTTACTTATCGGTGCTTCCGAAAAGCTTTCAGCCAACCCGAAAAAATAATAGAGTTCTCCTTGTCTTTGTTGACAACATCAGATACCCATTTCGCGGCAGGAAATTTAATTTTTGTTCATATCTTCATGAAAACCGCGTTTCCATCGTCTACACAATAAGCGAAGTAATTTCTCCAGCCGATGGGTTGTCTTCTTCCAGCTGCTTTCGCCTGGTTCTGCCGCGCTCAAATGGGCCTCGTCTACGGCTCATGCGCACTGGCTGGACCGGCCGTCTTTCGTCGGATTTTCGGCATCAGTGGTGCGGTAACAGCGTCGGCAGCTTTTCCGTGGAAAATTGTGTCAGCGGGCCGAGTTTTCCGCGTAATCGAAGTTTCGAGAGTGGATCGACGTCCGTTAAGTGGAAAGTTATATCGCGAGTGACTATTTCCGGCAGTTGGTACTATTGACTAGGGATTGGTGAAAAGTATTTTCCGACTGAGAGCTATCGGTAAATATTTTTGGTGATTAGTTGGGATTGGGTTGATTTTTGAGTTGGATTTAATTGGATTTGTGGTTATGTTTGTTATTGTCAGGTGTGCGGTTCGATGGATTGTTCAGCATTCGAGTTTTTTGTTTACTAGAATGAATATTCCATTTAATTAAATATTACCACTCTTCAAAATCGGGTGTATCTATAATTTGAAAATTGAACAATAAGGGTGGTACCAGATAGCTGCCATGGACAAAACAGAATTGCAATAAAATATTTATCCACTATTGTAAAATCCGTCCATTGTACGTCTCTGTGCTCTGCCTTAATAATACCCATTAATCACAAGAGGATAATGAGATTAGAATTCACTGCTGTCAGATGCTTCATAGATTAAGTTTTGATATAATATTCTTTATCCACTCCATTAAACTAATTTCTATGTGTAATGGTAGTCATAACATGTCTATGAACCGAAAAGCGTGTGTTATAATAACACCCGCACATAACACCCGCGAAATTACTTGGTTTGATTAGTTAGAGACTCTGATTTGATTCCCGACCACAGAGTACAGAGGTTTGACGGTTGGACGAAATGTTGTCAACGCTTTTGACAACTGTTCAAATTTTTTTAAATGCAGATTAATTCGAATTTTACTGAAGAAGTCGTGGATAAAGTATAGTATTCAATTCGCGGTAATGCTCAAAACACACTTGATGAATTACACCACTCGCCTGACGGCTCGTGGTGCAAAATTCATCTGCGTGTGTTTTGACCTGCATTACCGCTCATTGAATAATATACTATTATCTAAGGCTCTGAAAAGGGGAGTATACCAGACAGCCATGCTGGGTCCAACCACAGACTCGAAAATTACAGAACAATTCGAATTAAATGAAATCTGTATTCGAATAAATGCTTATGCTTACCTGTCTAGTCTCCAACTTTATTGTTTTGAATAAAAAATCAATACTTTCTATTAACCATTCTTCAAAAAAAGCACGCAACTAACAATAGAGCACAATAACTGAGAAATTGACATTACCATCTGTAATTTTCGAGTCTATGGTTGGACCCAGTCAGCCTGTCTGGCATACCTATCTTTCTAGTGCTCTACTTTATCCACTCCTATAGAGTAATATGTCAATTATCAAACTAATTTCTATGTGTATTAGTAGCTATAACACAACCGTAGACATGTCTATGAACCGAAAAGCGAGTGTTATAATAACACCCGCCCATAACACCCGCTAATAAAAATACCTAGGAAAAATGAAATGGCTTACAAAAAAATGAATAAAAGGTAGGATCGATCCGGAAATCTATTTCAGCCATCAAGATAACGTTCTAGCGATTCATTCCAGATCTATTTCTGGAAAACGTAAATTTTTGAAGTTGCGAAAGTACTTGATTTGATAAGTTAGAGACTCTGATTTGATTCCTGACCACAGAGTACAGAAGTTTGACGGTTGGACGAAATGTTGTCAACGCTTTTGACAACTGTTCAGAATTTTTTAAATGCAGGTGAATTTTACTGAAGAAGTCGTGGATAAAGTATAGTATTCAATTCGCGCTAATGCTCAAAACACACTTGATGAATTACACCACTCGCCTGACGGCTCGTGGTGCAAAATTTATCTGCGTGTGTTTTGACCTGCATTACCGCTCATCGAATAATATACTATTAAATTGGTATTTCTTCATTATTGTAAAGTACTCCAACTAACAAATATGGGTATACCTTGTCAATCGAGGGCCAAACGTACTTTTATTATATAAATTAAAGCTTTTTTATTACAACATATACAATGACCAGTTCTCTAAAAATTGTGTCAACTTGACTTTTTCCATAAAAGGGTCTTGTCGCGGTCGCCAAATGTTGAAATCTTCGAGAAATATATTCAGTAGTCGTGGATAAAGTATAGTATGCTACTCGCGTATAATGGCTGTTATTCGCTCGGTGATAATAGCTATCATTATATGCTCGTTGCATAATTTACTATTATCATCATCATCATAAGTATCATTATAACAATAATGGCAAACAAAAGCATTTCCATGAGTTGACAAATTGAAAAATTCTATTAAAGAACAGTATTCTGTAGAATTAGTTTACATAAAGAGATGCGAATTTATGGAAAATTTGATAAAACAAGTTCAAATGAATATTTTTGAATGCCTTATTCGAATTATAATGGACCGTCATTGTACATTAATAACTAAACACCAATATCATTTAGGTAAATGAGAAATCGATTATTAAAGACCTAAAACTGAAATAGAAAACATTATATCTTATTTCTATTGAATGAAATATTGGAGCGCTCTACATAAACGAATGCACAAATGTTTGTAATTGTCAAATTTTGAGCCGAAAATGATCTCAAACGATAGGGTTCGAATCCCTGATGACGAATCCGTGATCAAATTAAAAAAAAGTTTTTTAGAAATTTAATTCTGTCCGCATTGCCGTCCGTTCGGGCGTGACCACGATAACTTTCAAATAAGGTATTGTCCAAGAGACTTGAGATTTTTAGGGTGAGTTCGGTTCCCAAATGCCACGGTTAAGGACGTTAACCAGCCAAATCGTAGAGGGTGTTCCATAAAATATGGCCATCCAAAATTTTTGTTCCTCAATATCTCAGAAAAAACGAAACCAGTCTGAATTAAATTTTGCAGCCACATGCTAGATGCTCATAATGAGCCTCACGCCAAATTTTGTGACCATAGTATCAACAGAAGTATAGAAAATTCAATTAGAATATCAAATGAAAGAATCTTAATAATAATAATAATAATAGTGCCTTTATTTGAATGCTAAAAAAAATACATCCTTTCACAGAACAAGGGCGAAGTCTAGCATAAGCTACTCAACTTAACCCTTCCAAATACACACAAAAAAACAATAAAATTTTCTAATAAAGTACATGAAATAAAACATTTTTAACAGCTTTGTTCGGTCAACAACCGTCCCCTCAATGCCGACCTCAGCGAACTCAAGGAGGTCATCTCATAATATAAGCATGCTCATTGTCTTCATATTTCTATAACAAGAAATCCACTTCGAGTGAAATTCATCTTGTGAATGAAGATTAATATACTGAATGTTCATGAAAAATTAAAATTTTTGCGGTTTTCGAACCTTGTTTTCATAAGGTAATTCTAACAGATCAACATATTTTTTCGATATTTGACAGTATATATCAATTCTTAAAAACTCTATAGGATTTCACTCCCAGTCTCTGAAACAGAAATACATAATTTAAATTTTTTTAATTAAGATGAAGTGCTCCTGCGAGAATCTCCGCACTTATTTGTCAGGAGCAAATTGGTTTTGAAAAAATTGTTGCCTAACAGTAAAGCTGACAAAAGAATTAAATTCACATTGAAACTTGTGATTATATAGAGATGTTGATTTATTTAATTTTGAAATTTCCTGATGTTATTTCTTTCTTCAATAAATCAAGCCATATACGATCTTTTCCAACCGAACAATTGGCCAAATTATCTACTTCATCTAACAAAATACATGTGGATTCCATAATTTTCCTTTTATAATTATCAGTTTCCGTATATAAACAACTGAAATAATTTTGGTGCTTGGGTCAATATTTTTTTGATGTCTCAATATTGCTGTAACTGATAGAGAACCTAAATACTGCTAATTTTACCGTTTTCTCTTGTTGTGACAAGATCATAAAAGCTGAATTCATGAGAAATGAAAGACGCTTCTAAAAACGACAGTGCTCTGAAAAATTCAAAGCCTTTTCTGAATAATTGAGTAGGTAGGCAGCATTCTCGAACAATGTAAAATGTTTGTTTGGATGTCATAATATTTCTGTAACTGATGGAGAACCTAAATACTGCACAATTTTACTGTTTTCTCTTGTTGTGACAAGATCATAAAAGCTGAATTCATGAGAAATGGAAGACGCTTCTAAAAACGACAGTGCTCTAAATAAGTATGGGCCATTTTCTGAATAATTGAGTAGTTACGTAGCATTCTCAAACAATGTAAAATAGATGAAGCTCTGGTAATTTCTCCGCTACACAGCACAATTTTAAACTTAATTAAAAATTTTACAACTATAGTTATTTCCTGCGGAACTACAACGAGATATTTCCAAAGCCTCAAACTTGAAAAGACTCGCTCATTCCTGCTGATACAAATTTAAAATCGACGGAAGGCTAATCAGGAAGAAAATTCCAAAAACGAAGTCTGTTGTAAATACTGCTGAAAAGAGATAAGAAACCAACTCATCTGTAAACACGACGAGGTAATTTTTCGACCAACACTGAATATTTCATAAGACGGAAAGCTTCATCTGAGTTGCGTGAAGCTCTAGTAATAATTCAGAAACAGCTTCCCAGGAATGCGGATAATGTACTCTGAGTCTGATATCAGAAGTTTCAGAAATAGTGAGCTGTATATTAGTTCACTTTATCCATGACTATTGTACTGGGTGGTCAACTAAGGATTTCCGTTTTTTGGTAATGAAAGCTTCCATAGTATGTTCCAAATATTAGTAGGTATAAGTAAGAAAAACACACTTCTTCAATAGTTTATTCTTTGGCGATAGATTTCGGTTTTCTAAAAAACCATTTTCGGACTTTAACCTTAGAGAAAACAACCTCATTAGACCTATCAATTTCCCGAACATACCACCTGGCATTGACAACTTGACAGCTAACAGTCCAAGCTGACATTCATTTCTGTACGAAACTATTAATTTTAAAGAATACGAAATTATATTCTACCTGAAGTTACATCTAAATTTTGAATGCTTACATTATTTGTAATTCTAATTGAAGGAATACCTCTTTGTACGGTAAGTTGATTGCACGTTCTCACCTGAATTTATACAATTGGAATTGTACCTTTCAGCTGGCCTGATGATGGTTTTTAGAAAACCGAAATCGATCGCCAAAGAATAAACTTTTGAAGAAGTGTTATTTTCTTACTTATACCTACTAAGGATTTCCGATTTCAAAGTGCTCTAAAATTGTTTTGAATAGGAATAGAGAAGTGGGGTTGGTCTTAAACGAAAAAGGGGTTCATGGAAATTCAGTCGCCATGTTTGCTGGACGAGTGAGGAGCTTTTGTTCTGTGTGCGCGCTTATTACCAAAATCAATTTTTTTTTCTCTGATGAAGCTCATATTCATCTCAAGGGCTATGTAAACCAACAAAATGGCCGGTATTGGTTTTCAGAAAACCCTTCAAAGAAACATGAAACTCAATTGCATAGTCTGAAGGTCACAGTTTGGTGCGCAATACACGCACAAGGTTTTATTGGCCCGTACTTTTTCGAAGACGGACGCAGCCGAGCAGTAACAATTGATTCTGATCTTTATGTGGACCTGTTGAACAATTTTTTGAACTAGCTCTTCAAGACTTTGATGGATGCAATCAGGACACTTGGTTTCAGCAAGACGGGGCCACTTGTCACAGTTCAAATTGAGCTTTACTTGTTATTTAGGCGCTTTTTCCTGAAAATTTGATTTCTCGACGTGGAGACCTTCCATGGCCCCCAAAAGCCTAGAAGGGAAGTTGATTTCATGAAAAAGATCAACAGTTCGCACAAAATTTGAAAACTTTTTTCCGCAATATGAAGAAGCGCTTCAGCCTAATGTTTTTTTCCGAATTGGGTACTAAAGTTTATTTTATTTTTTATTGGGCATAATAAATTATGGGATACGATTATCGGATTTACGAAGTTTGTTAATAATCAAAAGAATTAACGCGGATTCTGCAAGTGAATAATGCTTCTTTATCTCTCGCTCCAGTATTTTCAATGTGTTTCATTCGATTTTCTTCCGGTCCATGCCAATTGAACAGAAAATAATGAATGGTTTCTCTTTGCGGCATGGCCATCTGCGGCTTAACACGAAATTGAATTTATGGCTCTGAAGATGTGAATATATAGGGCAGAAAACAACAAGAAAAGAAATAAATAAATTGTGAACGATATAGAATGATGATGTTAACAAACCATCATATTGTGTAGTATCAACCTTTCTTTAAATTTTTTCAGTTTTTGTGACCCAGGTGATTTTGATTCGAGGACATATAAAGCGTACATGCAATTATTTTTTTAATTACATAATTATATTCCGAAATATTCGACTGTTCGTGAAAAAATTCGTAAAAATTGGTTAACTTTGGAGTGCTGTAGCTGACAGAAAAATGATACTGAACCGATGATGATTTTTTCCGTTGCAGATTGACTCTTTTCAAATCAGAATCTAATTTTTGTCCAATTATCGTAAACAGTTCAGATTTTCTGATTTTTTTCGCGAAGGTCCAATTTTTTCGATTTTTCAAGGACCATAACTCAAAAAATAAATGAGATACGGAAAATCTGTCTGGATATAATTAATCTACGCCTTCGAATTAGTAGATGGTGAAATTTTGGTGGCGATCGGAGAAGGTTCGATTTTTGGAAAAAATTGCGATTTTCGGGCGAAAATTTTTCGTTTCTGATCGCCGTCAAAATTACACAATTTACTATTTCAAGGGCGTAGATTAATTATATCCAGACAGATTTCCCGTATCTCATTCATTTCGAAATGAAATGAAAATGATAAAATGATGAAAGTATAGATTTTCCAATTATATAATGTGTTTTTGATAGTAAGGTTCTGCAAGCAATTATTCCAATCAATACGTTGAACATTATTTCGAATGAATATGAAAAACTCGATTTTGCAAATTGATTAACAAAGCTTTGACTGATGGATTTAACCATTTTTGAACCGACCTTCAGGGCTGATGAATTGAAAATCGTTTGAAGTTGTATCTATTCAGATGTGCTGAATTAATTTGATAATTACCTACAGAAGTTCCAATTGATAACACCCACAAAGTTCCAATAATTAATTTGGTTTTCCAACGTATTCATCAGACTAATAACTGAACCACTGAATATAAATTGAGTTGACTGAACCTTTTTCATTCAAATTTATATTCTACTAGCGACCCGCCCCGGCTTCGCAATTCGATCCAAGTAAAACTGTTAAATAAAGACAGTTGCACAAAATTTTATCATAAATTCCCTAAATTATGGCGCCTACCGACCCTCTAAGTTAGAAAAGTGATCAAATACCAACTTGAAGTCTTAGTAACACTCAGTAAAAAAACATCAAAATCATTTCAGTAGCTATGGCGTCATGCGCTTCTTGACACGATCACGCTAGATTTCCGCGGGAGTGAGGTATTTTCCCGCCGTAAAAAGTAGCCTGTGTCCGTGCCTAGGATCCTATCTTTATATTAACCAAGTCTTTTAAAAATCCGTTAAGGCGTGAATGAGGTAAACTTTTAAAACAAACGATTAAAAATCACTAACTTAATTAGTTTTCTGCCTACTGCCTACGCCTCAAGTACGATAGCATGAATATTAATAGCCCATATTCTTTTCTAGGTTACTATCTATCACCTAACTAAATTTCATCAAAATCCGTTCAGCCGTTTAGGCATGATAGAGCAAAACTCCCAGCATCAAAAACCATAAAAAAATCACTAACTCAATTCAGTTTTCTGCCTACTTCCTACCCCCTAAGAACGATGACGTGATCATTTTGATACTATATCCGTTTTTAGGTAAGCATCTATTACCTTACTAAATTTCATCAAAATCTGTTCAGCCGTTTAGACGTGAAAGAGCAAAAGTCCCAACAAAAACGACTAAAAATCACTAACTCAATTTAGTTATCTGCCTACTGCCTACCCCCTAAGAACGATGGCGTGATTATTTATAGCCTATGACCATTTCTAGGTTATCATCTATCACCATACCAAATTTCATCAAAATCCGTTCAGCCGGTTAGGCGTGAAAGAGTAACAGACAGACAGACAGAGTTACTTTCGCATTTATAATAGTAGTATGAATTAGCCTGACCAAAACGAAATATTTTGGAGGGTCCATGAGTTCCTGAAAATCCGATTGTTCTTATGATGTGCTAATATCTCGAATATTATCGATATTTCAGCAATAATCACCAGAATGGACTGAATATAATTAGACGCGATTACAAAATGGCGAATGCGCTGGTGCTACATTGATAAAAAATGATGAATTAGATAGCAACTGGAACTAGGACAAGTTTTTTCCATAGAAAAGACTGAAGAAATAATGAAGGTTCATTTAAGTCCGAAAAAGAAAGATCCAGGTTTGTATCTTCTGATGAAGTTCATATTTCCAAAGATGAGTTTTGCTTCGCAATGAATTTCGAGTTTTTGAAAATCGAATTGATTGAAATATAAGCTTCATAAGCTCATATGGAGAATTTTGACTTAACATGGAAAGAATAAAGAATTTTAGAACTAACAAAATATATTATACGAGTGTGGGCCGAATATAAATCGGAATGTTGCTATAAAAAATTTCATCATTGTATTGAGGTTCAGAGCTGATATTTTTACTGATCTCCCAGATATCTTCTGTCACACTCTACACAATAGCCAACCAACATATAGCATGGAGCAGTCAAGTTCTATATTGATGGAACAATTGTCTAGGGTATCATTCCAGAGATAAAATCTTCTGGATATCCGATATCATCCGTGATCCGAGTGCCCTTCTCTATTACCCACTTTTCGCTCTGAGAATTCAGTGAAAATCAAATCTTGGTTGAAAGATTCCTCAGTCTACCCGCCCAGCATGGATATGTAAGTCTGAAGAACATGCCAAATTAGGTTAGTTGCTCTGAATATTCACTACATAGCGGATAACTTCGAAGCCAGAGAGCAGAAATAAACGAGAGAGGGTACATTTGCCTCACTCCTCTGGCCCCTGCATTCTCAGAAATGAATAGAGGAAAAGCTTTTGCAGGAATATAGACCCGTAGAAAGTAATGCTCGTGCAGGTATATTTTTTTCATTTGAAATTCCATTTTCCTGGGCTGATCTCTGTGAAAAAGAGGTTTATCAGACTGCAATATATTCTCCGCATACTGCATGGGAAAAAATCTTTCTGGAGGTGACAGTTATATGTTTTTATTCAATATTAGGTTCAGGAAATACCGAATACGGAATTCAAACAAAATTCGAATCTGAAGATTGAGTAAAATCGCATCTTGATGTACCGGGTGTCCTAAATCTGTTGTCTAGTGAGGGGATCTCAGAAATCCGATGAGCTAGAGCTAAATGTGATAAAGAAAAATTGATTACTTCAATGAATTCTACTGAGAAAAGTGCCTGTGTAATGTTTTAGTTTCATGTTTATAACTTCATTGATAAAGAAGTTATGAGAACTTTTCATTTGAAATTCCATTTTCCTGGGCTGATCTCTGTGAAGACTGCTGATCTCTGCAGACTGCAATATATTCTCCGCATACTTCATGGGAAAAAAATCGGTAGAGTTTTCTGGAGATGACAGTTATATGTTTTTATTCGATTTGAGGTTCAAAGCAAAGTTCAGGATATACCGACTATGGAATTCAAACAAATTCGAATCTGAAGATTGAGTAGAATCGCATATTGATGTACCGGGTGTCCTAAATTCGTTGTCTAGTGGGATCTCAGAAATCCGATGAGCTAGAACTAAATGTAATAAGGAAAAATTGATTACTTCAACGAATTCTACTGAAAAAAGTGCCTGTGTGATGTTTTAGTTTCATGTTTATAACTTCAGTAGTAAAGAAGTTATAACAACTTTTCATTTGACGCCATTTTTCAAATTTTTCTAATAACTCGAAAACGGCTCGATTTAGAAGGTTACGATTTTCAGCAAATGAATAGAGATGTTGACACATGTTACGAATTCATATAAATTAAGGATTTCCTCATAGAAGGGAGTTTTTGCAATCCTAAAAAATCATTTTAGTGATCTTATCATTCTCGTTGAATAAAATGAAGCTTATTTAAATTATGTTACTTATTATCAACTATCACGTGACTGCGAACGCCAATCAGAGGTAATTGACGTCACTATCAGGTATTGTCATTGCAAATTCGCATGTTCTGTGCTCAGATCAACAAAATACATTCATAGGCCGGGTTCCACAAAACTTGACACCTTGATTATTGAAATGTCATCATTTCTCTGCAACTTTCAGTTCATTTTTGACAAAAACTATCGACTCACTTCAATATAAACGATTTGATTGCCAATCAAGCTTTGTGAAACCCACGATTATGTGACGTAAACCATAGTAAATATATAAAATATCATGTCTATGATTCGAACTTACGGAGAAAGCTGAAAGAGAACGGAATAGCTAGTTCGTTACAAGAACGATAATCTACAATTTTCTTTATAATGGAGATAGGATTCATCAAGGGTAATAGTAGTAACTTACCGAAGATATTTTTCCTTATGGTCGCAAGTTTCTTTGCTGAAGACAAGGATTTTTGTGCAGCGGAGCTTAAAAATGTGAAATCGTCTCTGTAAGTAGCAAACTTTTAACTCATATTTATTATTACAAATAAAAGAAACACCTCACTCAGCATTTAAAGACCGACCTATTAATTTTGAAGGCTTAGATTGAACTTTTCCATAAGGGCTCGGGCAAAATCAGTTCGCTTTGACAGAAGTCAAAGTATGTTTGGATAATGACGTAATCATCATAACGTGACAAAATTGAGCATTTTCACGGGAATTTTGAATTGTCTTTTCATTTACTCATTTTTATTTGCAATTACCATATTTTTAAGAAAAAAGTAATTTTTTCGTGTTTTTATAGGGTTTATCTTTAAAATAAAATAAATTCCAAAAAGTAGTCAACATCCCTATTCATTGAAAGAACGTTTTCAGTAAGAAAAAGTGCAGAGATTCAATCTTTTTATCAAACATCCACTAAAATTTTATTCATTAATCATTCACTCATCTCTTTAATGAATTAAACATATTTGTAATTAAAATAATGGCTCACGGCAAAAGCAAAAGACGTATACCATGATAATACCCATCCGTTTTGTCGGATGAATCCCCAATCTCTGCAACATTATTAGAACTCTTCAGGCAATTTCTATTCGGCTTAAATCAACTCCAATAAGAGCCGAATTCATTTTGTTGATCCCAGATATTTTCCCATCATGCGCCGGTGTTAGCAGAAATTGCTAGAAAAACCAGATGAATAACTGCTTCAATTATGAGATTATTCAATCTTTGTATCAAACATTCACTAAAATTCTAATTATTAATCATTCACTCATCTCTTTAATGAATTAAACAAATTCATAATTAAAATAATGGCTCACGGCAAAAGACGTATAACATGATAATACCCGTTCGTTTTGTCGGATGAATCCCCAATCTCTGCAACATTATTAGAACTCTTCAGGCAATTTCTACTCAGCTTAAATCAACTCCAATAAGAGCCGAATTCATTTTGTTGATCCCAGATATTTTCCCATCATGCGCCGGTGTTAGCAGAAATTGCTAGAAAAACCAGATGAATAACTGCTTCAATTATGAGATTATTCAATCTTTGTATCAAACATTCACTAAAATTCTAATTATTAATCATTCACTCATCTCTTTAATGAATTAAACAAATTCATAATTAAAATAATGGCTCACGGCAAAAGACGTATAACATGATAATACCCGTTCGTTTTGTCGGATGAATCCCCAATCTCTGCAACATTATTAGAACTCTTCAGGCAATTTCTATTCGGCTTAAATCAACTCCAATAAGAGCCGAATTCATTTTGTTGATCCCAGATATTTTCCCATCATGCGCCGGTGTTAGCAGAAATTGCTAGAAAAACCAGATGAATAACTGCTTCAATTATGAGATTATTCAATCTTTGTATCCAACATTCACTAAAATTCTAATTATTAATCATTCACTCATCTCTTTAATGAATTAAACAAATTCATAATTAAAATAATGGCTCACGGCAAAAGACGTATAACATGATAATACCTGTTCGTTTTGTCGGATGAATCCCCAATCTCTGCAACATTATTAGAACTCTTCAGGCAATTTCTACTCAGCTTAAATCAACTCCAATAAGAGCCGAATTCATTTTGTTGATCCCAGATATTTTCCCATCATGCGCCGGTGTTAGCAGAAATTGCTAGAAAAACCAGATGAATAACTGCTTCAATTATGAGATTATTCAATCTTTGTATCAAACATTCACTAAAATTCTAATTATTAATCATTCACTCATCTCTTTAATGAATTAAACAAATTCATAATTAAAATAATGGCTCACGGCAAAAGACGTATAACATGATAATACCCGTTCGTTTTGTCGGATGAATCCCCAATCTCTGCAACATTATTAGAACTCTTCAGGCAATTTCTATTCGGCTTAAATCAACTCCAATAAGAGCAGAATTCATATTGTTGATCCCAGATATTTTCCCATCATGCGCTGGTGTTAGCAGAAATTGCTAGAAAAACCAGATGAATAACTGCTTCAATTATGAGATTATTCAATCTTTGTATCAAACATTCACTAAAATTCTAATTATTAATCATTCACTCATCTCTTTAATGAATTAAACAAATTCATAATTAAAATAATGGCTCACGGCAAAAGACGTATAACATGATAATACCC
Organism: Propylea japonica; assembly: GCA_013421045.1. NCBI lineage: Eukaryota > Metazoa > Arthropoda > Insecta > Coleoptera > Coccinellidae > Propylea > Propylea japonica. The sequence continues at coordinate 20,720,636 of CM024244.1, forward strand.
GTTCGTTTTGTCGGATGAATCCCCAATCTCTGCAACATTATTAGAACTCTTCAGGCAATTTCTATTCGGCTTAAATCAACTCCAATAAGAGCAGAATTCATATTGTTGATCCCAGATATTTTCCCATCATGCGCCGGTGTTAGCAGAAATTGTTAGTACAACCAGATGAGTAACTGCTTCAATTATGAGATTATTCAATCTTTGTATCAAACATTCACTAAAATTCTAATTATTAATCATTCACTCATCTCTTTAATGAATTAAACAAATTCATAATTAAAATAATGGCTCACGGCAAAAGACGTATAACATGATAATACCCGTTCGTTTTGTCGGATGAATCCCCAATCTCTGCAACATTATTAGAACTCTTCAGGCAATTTCTATTCGGCTTAAATCAACTCCAATAAGAGCAGAATTCATATTGTTGATCCCAGATATTTTCCCATCATGCGCCGGTGTTAGCAGAAATTGCTAGAAAAACCAGATGAATAACTGCTTCAATTATGAGATTATTCAATCTTTGTATCAAACATTCACTAAAATTCTAATTATTAATCATTCACTCATCTCTTTAATGAATTAAACAAATTCATAATTAAAATAATGGCTCACGGCAAAAGACGTATAACATGATAATACCCGTTCGTTTTGTCGGATGAATCCCCAATCTCTGCAACATTATTAGAACTCTTCAGGCAATTTCTATTCGGCTTAAATCAACTCCAATAAGAGCAGAATTCATATTGTTGATCCCAGATATTTTCCCATCATGCGCCGGTGTTAGCAGAAATTGCTAGAAAAACCAGATGAATAACTGCTTCAATTATGAGATTATTCAATCTTTGTATCAAACATTCACTAAAATTCTAATTATTAATCATTCACTCATCTCTTTAATGAATTAAACAAATTCATAATTAAAATAATGGCTCACGGCAAAAGACGTATAACATGATAATACCCGTTCGTTTTGTCGGATGAATCCCCAATCTCTGCAACATTATTAGAACTCTTCAGGCAATTTCTATTCGGCTTAAATCAACTCCAATAAGAGCAGAATTCATATTGTTGATCCCAGATATTTTCCCATCATGCGCTGGTGTTAGCAGAAATTGTTAGTACAACCAGATGAGTAACTGCTTCAATTATGAGTAATCCCAGCACCATCGAAATAATGAACATCTGTGTGCACAGAATCGCGAATCTCTATATCATTTTACGGCCGGGATAAATACGCTTTGTACAGGATTATAACGGTCCAAATTTATTTTCTTAGGTAACCAGGCATGTAGCTATGGAATATTATGTATGGTTTAGGATATATGGAGTACACGTGAACGTGAATCTGATATTACGCAGTCTGGGGATTTGCGAGGACCCAATTGAAATTTTCGTTTCAGATGAATTATTCGCTCAGATGAATATTATCTTCACTGTTTATTATATACTAGCAGACCCAACAGAAGTTGTTCTGTATACACAAAAATTCATTCAATTCGATCCAGCCGTTTAGTTGCAGAGTAGATGAATAACCTAAATAACTACTACAGCGCCATCTGTTGATTTGGTTTGTGATCATAAACATACGGGCATTAGGCAATCCAAAATACATTCATTTATCCCACACAGTTCGGTACCTTCTCCTACCCGCATAGTGCCTACCTCGGAGACGCATTTTGGTGCGATTTCATCTTCAACCTGCCATATCTTTTGATGTATTCATCATAATTGAATTTCGTTTCAAATTAAATACTGGGTATGAACGACGTATTTAATTGGATAAGGATCAATAGCGTATTCATAAAAAAATACTCCCAAATAATGCATAATTTTGAGAAACATTCGGAAACCTTTAAAAGGTAATAACAAGTAAACCTTGAAAGATAGATATATGCTATCCCGGACTTTTTTGTAGAACTATTGAAGAGGTACATTTCCGTCATACATTGTTTCCATGTACGTCTTACGGTTTTTGCAGCAAACTTGAAAATAGCTGATCATGGGTGATTTTGGTATACATATTTATTATCATCGAAGTTATAGTAGGTTTCCTTAATTTTCTCGGGTGAAAAGTATAGCCTATGTTTACTCAGGGATAGTGTAGCATTCTAAGGGTGAAAGAATTATTGAAATCGGTCTAGTAGCTTATGAGTTAACTCGTATCAACGCCACAAACCCACAAACATACAAATCTTATATTATTAGTATAGATAATACATCCCACTGTTTCACATATACGAGTACATTTAAAATAAACTTCATGAAGCAATAATGCTATTACCACAAAATATTGTATAGGACTTGAGATTCATGCTCAGCCGGATCGGAATTATGGAAATAACTCAAAAAATAAAAAAAGTAAAGAATCAGCAATAAAAAAATTCATTCTATCATTCTGATGATGCGATCCTCTTGAATTTTTGCATGAAATACAATCATACCTATGTCTCTAATTCATGGCATACTATCACAATACAGAAAAAAACAAATGGAATAGAATTAACATAAAAAACGCTGCAGGTCACTGACGGTAAGGAATAGAAAAAACTGGTATTCAGAAGAAACATTCAGAATTGAATTATCTTTCAAATGTCACAATGAAAAAGGTATTTTCCTTGAGAAAAAGTTTTTAATAATAATTTTTTCTCCGATTTTTACGCACATCTGAAGTCAACATTGATTTGTACCAAATTACGTCAACAGAATGAAAAATATTCATCCCTTTTAGAGAAAAATTAGGTTACCAAGATAAGTGAATCACCCTGTACCTAGACCTACTTACGGTTCAATCTTCTATAAATTCAAGTTATATTTCTGAATTTAAGTTAAATTTCTGCCAGTTCCAAACAGTTTTACAAGAATTTACTAATTCGTTTTTTGAAGCACGATCGGTATTATATTCTGGAAATTATTCAAAAAAATAAATTTCTTTTGAATCAGATATCTTATTATGGAAATATAAAGATTCTTCTTCTCAATATATCAAGTAATTTTTCTATGGTTCCGTTAACACTCAGACCACAAAATTATGCATGAGCTTTATTATGAGCATATTGCATGTGGCCGCAAAATTTTATTTCGATTGGTTACGATTTTTCTGAGATATTGAGGAAGAAAAATTTTGAACAGCCGTATTTTATGGAATACATTGTACGGTTTGCCTAGTTAACGAACTTAACTGCGGCATTTGGGAACCGATTTCACCCTGAAAATCCTAAGTCTCTAGAACAATCCCTTAGAAAGTTATCGTGCTTACTGCCGGACAGCCCCACAGACAAAACCTAATTTTACCTCGAACTCGTCATCATAGAGTCGAATCCTATAGTTAGAGACCATTTTCGGCTCGAAATTCAAAACTTCATACATTCTGGCAAAACGATAAAGCACTCCTTAAGAAGAACGAGCATTCAAAAAATAATGAAGTGATATGCAATAAAACTATTCGTTCGAATTTCCAAAAAGCCTTAAACACCTACAACTCCAAATTTTCCGGTTGAATCATTATTAGTTTTCTATCTCGAAACGAGGAAAAACCTGCTGTGTCGAAAAGGTGTTTCCTCCAAATTTGCTGAGCATTAAACACACATAAAAGTTTCGGAAGTAATCGATACTTGTTTATTATCCATTTCCCGAGCGAGTTGTTTGGGGAAAATGTCTCTCTAATCCCGGATAGATCGATCATGATGATCGGAAGTGTTGTGTGGCAGATTTCACTGCTGAACATCATATATTTTTTGGTCTTCCAGGATTAATTTTCTCCCTATAGAGCCATTAACATTGCTATAAACGAGTGGTGCTTTCTCTCCCTTATTCCTCCAGGAATTCTTATTTCTAGTCAGCAGGGTGATTCGATCTCATTTCAGGGAAACGAACGTAAACTTTATTTGATAAGTAGATGAATTAAGAAGTAAAAGGCTTATCTATAGATAAATTGAAGTATTGTTTCATAAGTAAAGGGTTTTCCAATAAAATGTGTTATTTTGAATAGCCCGCTATTTCGGTTGATGTCACGTTTAAAGCTGTCATTTTTTGCCATTTGACAAGTAGAAACTACACCATTAATAAAAATGAAACGATACACGCTTCAAGGACGCATTGAAATTACTAAAATTCACTATAAAATGGTGAAAATTTGGCAGAGACGGTTCGTAAAACTCGAACATTTTTGGGTCGTAGTGAAGCACCTTGTCGGACCGCAATAAAGAAATTGGTGGAAAAATTTGAGCTGTTGGGACAAATAAGTGATGTGAAAAATAAAACCAGTGCAGCACGCTCAAAAACAGCCGAGAATATTGCTGTTGTAGCCGAAAGTGTTTAAGAAAACCCAGGTTTGTCCATTACTCGTTGTTCTTTGGAATTAACCATTCTACAAACGTTTTTTTTTTGGCCGAAATTGGATATTATTGATCTGGACAACGTTTACACTCAACAAGACCACACAAGCAACGAAACCATTGTTATTTGCGGGAAAAGTTTCCGGACCGTGTTATCTCTTGAAGAGGTGATCCAAATTGGCCACCGAGATCTTGTGATTTGATACCTTGCGACTTTTTTCTTTGGGGCCACGTGGAAGAGAAGGTCTACGCCCATAGACAGCGTCGATTCAAGACCACGAAGTGTTATGGAATTCGTGAGGCTATCGAGGACATAGGGCAGCCACTTTGCGATTTGGTTATGAAAATATCATAAAGAGGATATGGTACTGTAAGCTTGGTCGTAGTGGTCATTTTCCTGATGTTATTTTCCACTATTAACAGCATACATACATTGCACAGGTTGAATTTTTGTTAGGTATCTATCTGGAAACGAGGAAAATCCTGCTGTATCGACGAGGTGTTCCCTCTAAATTTGCTGAGCATTAAACACACATAAAAGTTTCGGAAGTAATCGATACTTGTTTATTATCCATTTCCCGTGCGAGTTGTTTGGGGGAAAACGTCTCTCTTATCCGGATAGATCGATCATGCTGATCGGAAATGTTGTGTGGCAGATTTCACTGCTGAACATCATATAATTTTGGTCTTCCAGGATTAATTTTCTCCCCATAGGGCCATTTACAGACCAATAAACGAGTGCTTTCTCCCCAGTATTCCTCGAAGAATTCTTCTTTTTAGTCAGCAGGGTGATCCGATTTCATTTAAAGGGAATGAACGTAAACTTTATTTGATAAGTCGTTGAATTCGGGAGTAAGAGGCTTTTCCCGTTTTCATCTCAATGACTACGTAATTGAGATTCAAGAAGTAGATTTCTAGTTGATATATTACTTAAAGAGCGAGCCTGAAATTTTTATTATTGAATTGAGAATGCTGGTAGAATTCTTCAGGGATATCCACTGGAAATAAATTTCAATGGGAGGTATGACAAATAAAAACTTGAGGAAAATACTGAGCCGGTGCTTTAGAGAGCTCGTGCATTTCTGGAGCAATAATGCTATTAACTAAAAATAGGATTTGAGTGTCATGCTATGTATATGAAGGCATAATCTCAGCACGTATGTATAATATTTATAAAATCAATAATTGAAAAGAAATTAAATTCTATGGTTCTGATGATGCGATCCTCTTAAAATTTTGCATGAACATTCAGTATATCAATTTTCAAAATAAATTTCACCAGAATCGAATTTTTTGTAATGGAAACATAAAGATTCTTCTTTTCAATATTCCAATTGAATTTTCTTGTCTCTTTTAACACTATGGCCACAAATATTTGCCAGGGGCTTATTATGAGCATCCTGCATGTGGCCGCAGAATTTCATTTCGATTGGTTTCGTTTTGTCTTAGATATTGAGGAACAAAAATATTGAATAGCCATATTTTATGGAACACTCTGTATGATTTGTCTGGTTGACGAACTTTACCTAGGCATTTGGAAACCGAACTTATTCTGAGAATATCAAGTCAATTCCTCAGAAAGTTATCGTGCTAACAATGGACAAAATTCGTCATCAGGGAGTCGAACCCTACCGTTTGGGATCATTTTCGGCTCTCAATTCGAAAACAACAGACATTTGGGCAAAACGATAAAAAATTATCAAGCATTGTTTCTTTATTTCTAGAAAACTTTTTAGGCTTGAATGAATTTTTTTTGTTATTTTTGTTTCAGAGGCTGGGAGGGAAAACCCAAAAAGTTTTTTAGAAATGCAGAATCCTCCCAGATTATATTTCATTCCATATTGTCTCTTTATCTCCACATAAGCAACTATAACCGTTCTATAACCCTTTTTCAGATTCTTTTGTTACTTTTTGTACTGTTTTAAGGAGATTTTTCCGAGAAAATCGTTAAAAATAATACGATTGTGCTTGACATAAAAGAAATTTACTCAATCTAATCGATGCGTATTTTTCATATTAGCCAATGTGTAAACTTTCAGCACTTTATGTGACTCCGTTTTGCGAATATGTGGCAAAAAGTGTGGACAGGACGTCATCTTCAAAGAGCACTAGCTCCTTAACGAAGCAATTTTGCATTATATGATTTGGGTCGAATCTGTCTAAAATATGATCTTTATTGTCCACTTGAAGTTTGTCGGTCTAATTGAGGGACACCCTGGATAATTTTTTTTTCTCTGTCCGCACTCAGGTTGTATGTCGGGGAGTATATTTTGTTATCATTGTTAGTATATAAATGAATACATAATTTGGGTTTATCCCATCAAGATATAGTAGAGAAGAGACGCTATGACATACATTTGAGTAAGGAAAAATAGTACCACTTGGCGGGGCTTAGTCGGGGACCAATATGGCGGAAAGTTCAGGGTTGAATTAAGTTGCCAGTGTTTTCTGTTCACAAATTTCACCCAAAAAATAGTACCTGTTGGGTCTGTAGAAAACCTGTTCGAATAAGGTCAATTGAATATCAAATAAACAATTTTTCTTCAGGCGATAATGTACACATATAAAGAAATATCAGAATACCAAGACAAATTTGCACAAATTTCGAATGCGGATCTGTTCAATATTCATCCCTACCTGTGATATGTTTTTCCTTTAATTTTCTTCATATCTTTCTTTTCTCTGCTTGAAGAAAGCCTTACAGCATTTGATACCATTTTATTGTATATTATTCAGAAGAAAAAATCACAATTTAACTAGAAAAAGGCGCAAAAATTACTTTTTTCTCCAACCATCAAAAAATGTGGACATTTTTGTATTATTTTCAGGTGCAAAAGCCACCAATTCCCTTACCGTACAAAAATTCACTCGTTACTTAGCAACACTTTCAATCCTAGGATTAAAAACGGTACTTTTAATCCTAGGACTAAAAGTAATTGCATTTGACGTCTACTTGACAATCACTGTCATGATTAGTATGTGTTCAAATTCATAACCAAATTATTAACGATTTTTGATTAAAACCAATTATATTGTAATTTTGACTTGGTTGGAGAAAAAATAGTATACATTATTTGGACTAAAAGTGCCTATTTTAACTCGCAATTTTGCATTCGCTCGACTGCGCCTCGCAACTGCAAATATTGTTCGTAAAAAAATATGCACTTTTAATCCTTATAATATAATATACTATTTTAATGAAACATTCAACGATTGTCAAATTTGACGTTAGGTGGTAGTAATATTTCGAATCTGATACCACGTTTATTTCAATGATGGAAACTCTATGCTATCCTATCTCTATGGTTTATCCTGTCAGTATTCCATTGAAATAAATAATTTAATAAATAAATGAATAAATAAATAAATAGATAACAATGGATCCAAACCATGTACAGTTCAATAAAAAAACCCACCCTGTGTATAATATAGTAAATAGCCAAGAGTGTTTTGTTGACGTATTAATTCAAATACGACTATTTCATTAGAGAACAGTTGAAAGCACTCAGGGATAATAAAGGAGTGGACTGAGAAATTTATATTGAATCTACCACTTTTATACCCCTGTATTCCAGCGGAAACAGCACAAAACACTCCGAAACGGAAACGTAAAGTATCATAAAGTTCTTTTGGAAATTAAATTGTTTGTAATTGTACTGTTTCACGATGCATTATATTTTTCAGGGTTTGGGTTGTGGCAAAAAATATAACTCCCGTTTGGTGAATACGAGGTTGGGTGACTATAACGTGGTGCCGTAAAATTAGAGATTGAATTCCGTAGCGGTTTTTTAAATCGGAACGATAACATTTTTCAACCCTTCATTTTACGGTTATTTGCTCTTCAAATAAAACGTGTATTTCAAATCAGAAACGAGTGTTGGTTCAGAGATAAATTTCAGTGATTTTTAATTTCAAAATGAACAATTTGTCACAAATAATCACGAAAAATGTGTAATATTTGTACCGAAGGAAAGTACCGGGTATCCTAAATTCGTCGTCTAGTGAGGGGATCTCAGAAATCCGATGAGCTAGAACAAAATGTAATAAAGAAAAATTGATTACTTCAATGAATTCTACTGAAAAAAGTGCCTGTATAATGTATCAGTTTCATGTTTATAACTTCATTAATAAAGAAGTTATGATAACTTTTTATATGACGCCTTTTCCAATTTTCTCTGATAGCTCGAAAACTGTTTGACTTAGAAGGTTGCGGTATTCACTATTCTCAAAAATCGAGCCCTAACTAAGCCACTTATTTCGTTTTAGTTCATCGAGTTTCTGAGATTCCCTCACTAGACAGCGAATTTAGGACACCCGGTACAGTGTGTCCCAAATTCGATGATCACTGAGAGTATCTTGAGATCCTTAGGGGTTAGAGAAAAATTGGGACTCCAAATCTCTGCTTTCAAAATAATCAATTGCCAGAAAACAGATCCCAGACATCTGAATTGGTTCACGAGTTACAGGACCTTTCTGAAAAATTGCTGTTTCAAATTGTTCGCTGTATCTCGTTTTCTGTTGGAGATATCCCGAAAATTTCAGAACGTTTTCATTTGTAGTTATTATCGACTCTACGCTGCTTTCATCTGATCCGTAATGTTAAGAAAGTTGGTGTTTTTTTTTAATGTGACACCCCATATTTTTCAATTCAGATATCTGAGATCTGTTTGCTGGCACTTGATTATTTTAAAAAAGGAGATCAGGAGTCGTTGAACATTTTTTCTCTAACCCTTATGTTTCTCGAGATATTCTCAGTGATCAATGAATTTGGGACACCCTGTATAGAAGATTTTGTTATACAGGGTAACTGGAACTAGAAAGTCTGTCTTCTCTAAGCGTTAATATTCAAATCTGAATATTGAAAAAAGTCCTGAAGTGAAGTCATAAGCCTTCGAACGCTTTTTCATATTAAACCTTAAAACATTCAGAACATTTTTTGGTAAATTTACTCACAAAAAATTTCACCAATATGAGTTCATTAAAATATAGATCGAAATCGTGAAAGTTCCTGTTTTATTGTATTTAATTAGTGATTTCGAATCTATGTGAGTGCCTTCAAACTGAAACTGAAAGTGGTAGTCACCAATAATACCTATTATCTCCGCCGTGAATAATCGAGAATTTCATGCTCTAGTAAATTGACAAACACAATAACTTAGTTGAAAAACCGCAAAGTCTTCAACAATCCATAAACACAGAGAATTTCAATTTCAGACGATGCAATAAAACGAGTGAAGACGTTCTATATTTTGGGGTTATGTAAATAAGAAGCCTAGACCACATCGCTGCACTGCTTAGACAGCTCTTGTACGTTCTGACGAGAAAATAATTAAAGCCTTGTGTTGATTTAACCTAAACCAACTCGTGATGGTTGAATATTACTAGACAAGTTCGAATATATTTGCCTAATTTTCGCCAAAACTTTCAGTATCATTGGAAATGTTATGAACCGAATGCAAGAGAAGTTCTGATGGGAAATTTTGGAGGCTTGACACAAAAATTCAAAATGCATCTAACCGTTACTTAAATAGAGAGTTTTCCAGTATTTTGAATAGACCGCTATTTCGGTTGATGTCACGTTTGAAGCTGTCATTTTTTGACATTTCACAAGTAGAAACTACGCCATTAATATAAATGGAACGATACACTCTTCAAGAACGCATTGAAATTATTAAAATTCACTATCAAAATGGTCAAACTTTGGCAGATACGGTTAGTGAAACTTGAACGTGAAGCACCTTGTCGGACTGCAATAAAGAAATTGGTGGAAAAATTCGAGCTGTTGGGACAAGTTAGTGATGTTAAAAATAAAACCAGTCCACGTCGCTCAAGAACAGCCGAGAATATTGCTGCTGTAGCCGAAAGTGTTGAAGAAAACCCAGGTTTGTCGATTCCTCGTCGTTCTTTGGAATAAGGCATTCCACAAACGTCATTACACCGTATTTTGCATAAAGATTTGCTTAAGTCTTATAAAGTTCAGTAACACAAGAACTCAAGCTGGCCGATCATCCACAACGTCGTGTCTTTGATCTTTTGCGGGAAAAGTTTCCGGACCATGTTTTCTCTCGAAGAGGTGATCACATTTGGCCACCGAGATCTTGTGATTAACACCTTGCGACTTCTTCCTTTGGGGCTACGTGAAAAAGAAGGTCTACGCCAATAGCCCAGCGTTGATTCAAGACCTCAAAGATGGAATTCGTGAGGCTATCGAGGACATAGGGCAGCCACTTTGCGATTTGGTTACGGAAAATTTCATTAAAAGGATATGGTCATTGGTCATGTAAGCGTGGTCGTGGTGGTTATTTGCTTGATGTTATATTCGACTATTAACGGCATAGCTTTTTCTGTGTAATTGGATAAACATCCGATCATTGATATTGAAAATGGCAATTTTCTTTGAATATCAAAATAACACCTCTTATTAACATTTTTTTTCAAATATTGGTCAATTTTTAATATGTTATTGGTAACACTATCACCATTACTTACCCAATGGGTTAGATTAATAGGCCAATAACAATGAAGAAAAACCCCTTGCATGTTTAGAATAAATTTACCATTCATAAATAAAAAAATCCGAATATTTTTCCGAATAGACTATATACACCTCAGATGACCGATGTTCCCTATGTACAATCAAAATTACAGAACGTATTTCTATAGTAATACCTTCTGAAGACATACATCATTTCTTCAGTTCTTTATTTCCCCCATAAAAATCCCATTTATTCCCAACACGAAAAGAAATATTTTCCAACCCGGTTAGGCAGGATATAACTCTTATATTTTCCGAAGGAAATAATAAAGCTTTGTGCAAAATATCCAAAGATTTTCATTCTATTCCGAGGAAATCCTTTTATCCTCCCTTCGCCAATAATCTTGTATCTCCGATATGAAACGAAAGAATACAAATCAGGCTGGCCAACTTGCTCTTGTCACATGAGATACAAAGTTTCTTCACATAATTCTTGGAGAAACACGATTACTTCCTAACTTCTCGAATTGAATCCAACCAGTTCTTGTTAGAGTAATGCTAGCTGCTAACACTCATTGTTCGGAACTGGTCCCGATTCGGTAAAATACAATTTAGCACACTGTGAAAGCTACCTTTTCGGCTAAAAGCCCGTAGATAATTTGATAAGTTGTGAGGACAAAGCAGGATTGTTTACAGAAACACAAAATCCTGATATTTATGACTCTATGCAGATAGGTTACCGAGGTGAATCCCCGAATAGTCGTTGTATAAATTCGGTGTACAATGTGCTAGCAGAAGTTGAGAATTGCAACTAAGTTTGTGTTTCCTACACTTCACAAAGGGAATTCAGTCGAGTGAAAAAGGGTGAAGGTTAACTCGAGCCCTACTTCGAGCAGGTTCTTGGAGTCGGAATTAGTAGGTATTCGTTTCAAGGCTTATAGTGGAAATAAATTGAATTAATTATAGAATGCTTTAAGAGGTTAGATGTTTTTGCTTATTCTGAGGGAAAAAAAGTGTCAAATCTTCTTCGTTATATACTTGGTGGTAAACTGAGGAATTCCGATTTAAAAGCGCTCTAAAATTGTTTTGAATGGGAACAAAAAAAGGGGGTTTGTCTTAAACGAAGAAGGGGTTCATGGAAATTCAGTCGCCATGGGTTGCTGGACGGATGAGGAGCGTTCGTTCTGTGAGCACGCTTATTACCAAAATCAATATTTTTTTCTTTAATGAAGCTCATTTTCATCTCAACGGCTATGTAAACCCACAAAATTGTCGGTATTGGTCTTCAGAAAACCCCAAAGAGAAACATGAAACTCAATTGCATTGTCTGAAGGTCACAGTTTGGTGTGCAATACACGCACAAGGCATTATTGGCCCGTACTTTTTAGATCAAATTTCGTGTTATTTCAATATCAGTTCTATCTATCTAAGACACGTTTTTAAGATGACGTAAGTTTATATAGACTTTGCTGTATAACGTACTAGCAGACCCAACAGACGTTGTTCTGTGTACACAAAAATTCATTCAATTCGATCCAGCCGTTTAGTTGCAGAGTAGATGAATAACCTAAATAACGACTACAGCGCCATCTGTTGATCTGATTTGTAATCATAAACATACGGGCATCAGGCAATCCAAAATACACTCATACATCCCTCACACTTCGGTACTTTCTCCTACCCGCCTAGTGCCTACCTCGAAGACGCACTTTGTTGCGATTTCATCTTCAACCTGCCATATCTTTTGATGTATTCATCATAATTGAATGATGTAAAAGGCAATTTCGTTCTGAATTAAATACTGGGGATGAACGACGTATTAAATTGGATAAGGATCAATAGCGTATTCATAAAAAAATACTCCCAAATAATGCATAATTTTGAGAAACATTCGGATACCTTCAAAGGGTGATACCGAGTAAACCTTGAAAGATAGATATATGCTATCGCGGACTTTTTGTAGAACTATTAAAGAGGTACATTTCCGTCATACATTGTTTCCATGTACGGTTTTTGCAGCGCACCTGAAAATAGCTGATTTTGGTACTCATATTTATTATCATTGAAGTTATAGTAGGTTTCCTTAATTTTCTCGGGTGAAAAGTATAGCCTATGTTACTCAGGGATAGTGTAGCATTCTAAGGGTGAAAGAATTATTGAAATCGGTCTAGTAGCTTATGAGTTAACTCGTATCCCACAAACCTACAAACCCACAAACACACAAACCCACAAACGTACAAATCTTTCCTCTTTATAATATTAGTATAGATGGAAATTATACAGGTTGATACAAACTACTTATCTGTCAATTTAGAGTTTTGAGTTACTGGGAAACTGATGAACAAAGCAAGGTCAAAATTAATTATGTGCTTCTGTAAAAACTTGAATCGAAATTTGGAAATTCGAAGATCATATAAGATGCGATCTTGGGCGATTTGTGCCAAACTTTTTCTAGATCCTCGAAATCAAAATACAAGAAATAATCCTTGACAAGTCGTCTGTTTATGAATTAGTGGGACTTGAGGAATCTGTAAAAATCCTGTCAGTAGTTTAGGGTTAATAATTATGCTTTTGTAATGAAATCAAATCATGGTGGTAACTGTGATGCATACCTATTTTACATATGTACCTTGTCCCCTTAATAGAGAAATAAATTTCAGTTCCCGACTAACCAACACAAATCATGATTTAAATGAAAATTATATAATTCATTATTATCTGTCAGATATAAATTCAAATCCCGGACATTATCGTAACACGAACAGCGAAGAATAACATTCAACTCGCACTGCACGTTGAACGGTTTCACCTTAAAATAACGCCTGATTTTAATGCTAAAAGTTGCACGTGCACATTTTGCAATTGAGCCATTTTTACGATTCCACAGATGTACAATCCATACTAATATTATAAATGCGAAAGTAACTCTGTCTGTCTGTCTGTCTGTTACTCTTTCGCGCCTAAACGGCTGAACGGATTTTGATGAAATTTGGTGTGGTGATAGATGATAACCTAGAAATGGTCATAGGCTATAAATAATCACGCCATCGTTCTTAGGGGGTAGGCAGTAGGCAGATAACTAAATTGAGTTAGTCGTTTTTGTTGGGACTTTTGCTCTTTCACGTCTAAACGGCTGAACAGATTTTGATGAAATTTAGTAAGGTAATAGATGGTTACCTAAAAACGGATATAAGATCAAAATGATTACGTCCTTAAGGGGTAGGAAGTAGGCAGAAAACTGAATTGAGTTAGTGATTTTTTTATGGTTATTGCTGGGAGTTTTGCTCTATCATGCCTAAACGGCTGAACGGATTTTGATGAAATTTAGTTAGGTGATAGATAGTAACCTAGAAAAGGATATGGGCTATTAATATTCATGCTATCGTACTCAAGGCGTAGGCAGTAGGCAGAAAACTAATTAAGTTAGTGATTTTTAATCGTTTGTTTTAAAAGTTTACCTCATTCACGTCTTAACGTCTGAACGGACTTTTATAAGACTTGGTTAAAATAAAGATAGGCACGGACACAGGTTACTTTTTACGGCGGGAAAATACCTCATTCCCGCGAAAATCTAGCGTGATCGTGTCAAGAAGCGCGTGACGCCATAGCTACTGAAATGATTTTGATGTTTTTTTTTAACTGAGTGGTACTAAGACTTCAAGTTAGTATTTGGCATTTGCTCACCTTTCTAACTTAGAGGGTCGGTAGGCGCCATAATTTAGGGAATTTATGATAAAATTTTGATGCAACTGTCTTCATTTGCGGATTTCACACTGTCCAACATAGGGGGTTGGCAGGTAGGTAGTTAGTAGTATTTCAAACCGATTTACATTATTTACTTTTTATTTTTACTAAGGAAACATTCGGAGTTATCCATTATGCTTAGCTTGCTTTTGAACAAATTTTGATGTGAAGTTGAGGACTGGAACACGATAGTGAAACATTGTTGCAGGGGGACTTACAGCCGGGAGAAAACAAAAAAACTTATGTGGACGAAGTCGCGGGTAAAAGCTAGTAGGGAAATAAATTTCAGTCCCCGACTAACCCACACAAATCATGATTTAAATGAAAATTATATAATTCATTATTATCTGTCAGATATAAATTCAAATCTCGGACATTATCGTAACATGAACAGCGAAGAATAACATTCAACTGGAGCTGCACGTTGAACAGTTGCACCTTAAAATAACGCCTCTATTTTAATGCTAAAAGTTGCACGTGGGTATTTTGCAATTGAGCCATTTTTACGACAAGCTGCAGGTGGCTTGCTGCTTCGAACACGTAGTTCAGTATTGCAGCTTTCGGTAAATGCAGAATGTTATTACGATTCCACAGATGTACAATTGATTATATAGTGGGTAACTGAAATCGGTGTGATTTGAATTCGTAGTTATCGTAATTTTATTACGACTAGAGGCGGATCGAAATTCGTAGAGTTTCTTTACGAAATTGGATTTTTAGAATTGGGTTTATCATTTTTTCATGGGAATTATAATCTGCATTTTTTGTTTATTCAATTGAACTGAACTCTCCTAAAACTAATTCTTTTTGAATCGATTATTTTGCCCCTAGTAGGAGTTTATTGATATGCATTCAGGCTCCCAAAATGTTACTGAACTTATAACTATATAATAACTAGCTTTTACCCGTGACTTCGTCCGCATAAGTTTTGTTTGTTTTCTCCCGGCTGTAAGTCCCCCTGCAACAATGTCCCACTATCGTGTTATAGTCCTCAACTTCACATCAAAATTTGTTCAAAAGCAACCTAAGCTACATAATGGATAGCTCCGAATGTTTCCTTAGTAAATATAAAAGGTAAATAATGTAAATCGGTTTAAAATACTACTAACTACCTACCTGCCAACCCCCGATGTTAGACAGTGTGACATCCGCAACATCGTCTGCGTAGGAAGTACTAAATTACTACCGATCCTCTAAGTAAGAGAAGTGATCAAATACTAACTTGAAGTCTTAATAACACTCAGTTAAAAAAAAACTTACGTTCAGACGTTAAGGCGTGAATGAGGTAAACTTTTAAAACAAACGATTAAAAATCACTAACTTAATTAGTTTTCTGCATACTGCCTACGCCTTAAGTACGATAGCATGAATATTAATAACCCATATCCTTTTCTAGGTTACCATCAATCACCTAACTAAATTTCACCAAAATCCGTTCAGCCGTTTAGGCATGATAGAGCAAAACTCCCAGCAAAAACCATAAAAAAACACTAACTCAATTGAGTTTTTGGCCAACTTCCTACCCCCTAAGTACGATGACGTGATCATTTTGATCTTATATCCGTTTTTAGGTAACCATCTATTACCTTACTAAATTTCATCAAAATCTGTTCAGCCGTTTAGACGTGAAAGAGCAAAAGTCCCAAAAAAACAACTAAAAATCACTAACTCAATTTAGTTATCTGCCTACTGCCTACCCCCTAAGAACGATGGCGTGATTATTTATAGCCTATGACCATTTCTAGGTTATCATCTATCACCATACCAAATTTCATCAAAATCCGTTCAGCCGTTTAGGCGTGAAAGAGTAACACACAGGCAGACAGACAGACAGAGTTTCTTTCGCATTTATAATATTAGTATGTAGTAGTAGTATATGCATTTATTTTCCAAATTATCATCAGAAGATAACAAAGACAAAACAAGTCAGAAAAAATTAACTATAAAAAATCATAAACGTTCACAAGCATGTAGAAATTCAGAAACAGAATGAGGTTCAGTATTCATGACAAGTTGATGAAGTTTTACGGAATGAATTATAATTTTTGATGTCCCTAATATATTTAGGAAGAAGGTTGAACAGTTTTATTGCAGTGTACACAGGGGTATAACAAAATACAATTCATGAAACAAAAAAGGCTCTAGCTGAGGTTGGTGCAAAACGAAGTACCATACTTATCTGGCGTATGATACCAGAGCACAGGGAAAAACCGCTGTAGAAAAAACCCTGTCTCGCCGTTTTTACAGAATTGAAACTTCAAACTATTCGAATGAATACCTTCAATATTTAAATACAAAGTATTTAATTTATCCTCTTGGTCCAGGGGGGTGTTTTAAACCAGGTCTGGCATTCCAAGTCATGATTTTTCGAATCTTCCAAGACCGCTACTGGATCCTATTAAAGGATAATCATTTCTTATAGATTCGAATATTGATATTTCATCCTAAATATCGAATTCAATTTCGAAATAATGATAAAAAATGTGGGGCAAACTTAAGTACTATAACAAGTTATTGGCTTCGGAAAGGTGAATTTTACCAGATCTAACAATTCTCAGTATTCTCCACTTATCTGGCAACGATCAAGTTTTTTCACACAGTGATTCCCTTCTGTACAAGTTCCTACCACTAAACTTAAAAAGTTCTGAGAGATATTGTGAGAGAACCCGGTGAATATTACAATTAATTCGTATGCAAAGTGCTTTTGAGCTTGTCTTGGATTCAAAATTTTCTGGCCTCTTCGAAAACCTGCTATGTCAACATTCAAAACGTCAATTCAGTTATAAAATTCTCTCGTTTCCTACATCAACTGAAAACTTCGGACTTGTAAAACAACTTCTTCATTTCATCAACTCCCAGAATCATTTTTTACTTCACACGAAAAGATTCTCATACTCATCCAAACAAGAATGGCTCCACTCAAAAAGTTAAAACACTTCATAGCGACACTCGAGTTCACCCATTCGGGCTCGTTGAAACAAGCTCTTCACTTCCCATTGCAGAAATAATATCTCACGTCCCCATTTCTTGGAAAGTCTTTCTAATCGAGTCTAGACGCAACCGAGTAAGGACTCGAGGAGGAAGAATGAAACGGATATACATTGTAATTTGAACAAATAGGACAGATCGCGGAAATTTAACATATTTGAAGAGTTTTGAGTCGGAAGGGGTCTTAAACGACTGTACTGCCTACCATTGTAGATTGTAGATCGTTAAGGCAATTACATTTTAGTGCGATCTTAAGTTTAATTGGTCCGCCCAGCAAAGCTCTACAGCTCAGCCTATAGTTCCAAGGCTTCAAGAAGGGCAATTCTGTGTTCCTCTTATAATTCTCCTGTCTAAGACATTTCTTGCAAAGGTTCTTCATCGTGGGGCTTTCTGTGACTCCATGAATACAAGGTTCTTCTTCCTCTCCACAGAATCTAGACTGATCAGTTTCTGATAGGCCAATTCTCATCATATGCTTTTCAAGCTGACCATGTCCTGTTGGAAAGTCAATGAAGGGCCTTGCAGTCTCAGAGTTCTGAAAGAACTTCTTGGAATGATCCCTTTCAGAAAGATTTCTTCAGAGTGCTGTTCTTTCAGTTGTTTCGTTTCCAAAAATCTTTTTGAATAGGTGCATTTGTCTTTACTACAAAAGGGTTCTGAACAAGTAAGTAGTGTTTGTGTTCTTTTTCTGGTTAGTGTGCTATCTTCTTCATCTCCTTTGGTTCTGGAGTGACCAGAAAAACCTAGCCTAAGGAGATCTCGCTGTTCTTGCCTGCTTTATTGCATTTTCTTCGGCATATTAGCTTTGAGTCGATAACACAAGAGTTCAGTGATTCAATAGCAGCTTGTCTATCACAATGGATCACTATTTGACACCCTTTATAGTTTTTTTTTAGATTTACGCCTGAAAAACACTTGGAGCCTTACCATAGCGTACACTCTTTTGACTTTGAGCTAAGTAAAAAAAATTGCAATTTGTGATGAAAGAGTAAATTCGATTCTAAAGAAAGCAAATTTCATCAAAGAGCAACAATAAAACAGCTTCACTATCAGAATTGATCACTATAACTCACTATTGATAGTTTCTTGTTCGGAGAGGACCAGTCGTTCTAACTTTTCAATCTCACATGACCCGTTACTTCCCAAGATATTCTACGAATGACAACATGGACTTCAAATAAATGAAAATACATCACAATTATTGACGGGAACGTGAATTCTATTCCATCAAAAGACTTTGCGTGTTCTAGCCAAGTAAGTAAGTAGTCTATTTTACAACCTGCATTCACTGGCATATATTTAAGACATGTCGAAACCTTCCGATAACCAAGAACGTCAGTTTCCCTTGGGATCCTGCCAATTTCATGGCCGAAGTTCGAGACCGAGAAAAAACATCTCCCAACCTCATAAACCACCCAATTCAACACCAAACAGGCCGAATCTCCGAATCGACGATACTCATTGTCTGAAACGACGAACGCAGGGCCGTCGATAGGGGGCAGGCGTGCAGTTTACGTGTTATCTCAATATCAGTTCTATCTATCTCTGACACGTTTTCAAGATGAACTAGGTTTTACAGACCTTGCTGTTGCACGTATGAAAGTTATACTGTCCGCACTACGCAAAAAATTAACGCACATTATGGAAATCTCAAATTTATTCTACAACTGAAGGTGTTCTCAATGATAATTATTTTTATCAGAATTATGCATGCATATTATATCCACTTTCAACTTTTTTCTTCAATACAGATGTTTTTCCCAGCAGGAATAAAAATAGATGAGATTATCAGATTTTGAATGTATTGGCTCCATTTTGAAATCCGTTGTTCTCGATCAATTCTAGTGATCAATAGTTTTTCTTTCGTTTGATTTTCTACACTCGATCGCTATGCAACGCGAAACACGCAATTTGACCCAAAAGGAATGTGCCCAAGCGGTAATTTTGCGAGAAGAAGGGTGGACATACACAAGAATTGCAGAAAGGTTTGGAGTTTCCCTTACAAGTGTGTCCAAAATGTTGCAGCGATTCAGGGAGACAGGTATGAATGTCCGAAGACCAGGACAGGGTAGACCACGGGTAACAACTGCCATTCGAGAACGTTACTTGAGAGTTTCTTCGTTGAGACAACGGTTTGCAACCGCTCGCCCCCTTCAAAATCAGCTTGAGAAAACTCATGGGGTGCAAATTAGCACTCAGACAATAAGAAATAGCCTCAGAGAATATGATTTAGGGCCTCGTGTCGCGGCAAGAGGACCAGCTCTTACCCCAGTCCATCGAAGGGCGCGTTTGGATTTTGCGAGAGAGCATATCCATTGAGAAGAGGCTGAATGGGAAAGAGTTCCCTTCACAGATGAGTCTAGATTCTGCCTCTACCATTGTGATCGACGTTCCCTTGTATACAGAGGTCCACATGAAAGATATGCTCAGTGTAATTTCCTGAATACTACTGGTTTCGGGGGAGGATCGATTATGGTATGGGGTGGAATATCTTTGACTGCTCCCACAGACCTAGTGGTCCTTGACAATGCAGCTATGAATGCTGATAGGTATATAAGGAACATTCTTGAACCGCATGTACTGCCATTTGCCCCATACATTGGTGAAAATTTCATTTTTATGGACGATAATGCCAGACCCAATCGTGCGCGCATCGTTCAGGAGTACCTTGAAGAGGTTGAAGTCTCTCGAATGGAATGGCAAGCAAGAAGTCCAGATCTCAATCCGATTAAGCAGGTTTGGGACAACCTCAATAGAAGGCTGAGAAGTTCAAAAAATCATCTAGCTACTCTTAATGACTTAGAAATCCAACTCAGAGAAATCTGGAAAGGATTAGATCAGAACATTTTAAGATCACTCATTTTGAGTATGAACCGTCGTTGCCGAGCTGTAATAAACACAAGGGGTGGAAATGCCAAGTATTAAATAACTTATCAGCATTCCAGTATTTTGAAAATTGTTTATTTCTCTTCTTTCACATAAGATTCGGTGAAATCCTGAATTTTTCTTCCATTTAATGTGTCTTGTTTCGTTCAAAACCTTTCCGAGAGAACATAAAAAATAAGTTATAAAGTCAATGTAGAGTTAAATTTCATTAAAATTGAGATTTTAAGAATGTGCGTTAATTTTTTTGGGCAGTGTACAAGGTAAGTTATGTAATTTGGTATTTTGAAAGCTTTTTTCGGCACTTGATGATATCTACGGTCGTATAATAAAATAAAACGGCCCTGGACGAAACGCCGCCATTTCCTCTGCCGATATCTTTCAAAGATCGGGGTTTATATTTCTCCGATGAACTTCACTTGATTTCCGTGCTTTCAGCCTTCGGGAATATAAGGAATTCTCCCCATTCGCATCCGGGATACTTAGCCAGACGATTAATTACCAGGACTGACGTGTTCCGTTCTCGCTAAAAGCCCGTCGAAAGAGGGCTCTTTCGATATGTTAAAGTCCTGCGATTTGTCTTATTAGTTCAAATTATAATAAATGTCTGTTTCATCCACTTGCGTTCAGGCAGCGCTCGGTGCTGCGTCTAGACTCGATTAAGGAAGCTTCCGAAGAAATAGGGACTTTCTGTAATGGGGACTGAAGAGGTTGTGAATTGATGGACTTGAGTATCCCCACGAAGTTTTTTTTCGAACTTTAAGAGTCCTATCACGTTAATTAATGAATCATTATTTCTATAGGGATTTTATATTTTGTCCGAGAACGAGACTTTTCGATTTTCAAGCACAATAATGGAGGGAGAACATTCCTGATTTTTGTTGTTGGGTAGTTTTGTCAGGAGTAAGGGAAGTACGTCGGATTGCCTCATCGACCCCCTCGGTGTCCACTGTGACGATGTTTGAGCAAGAGGTTCCTCCGTCAATTGCGCAACGTGTTACAATCAAGTTTCTCGCCGCAGAAGTCGTAAAACTGGCCAAAATCTTAAAGAAATTGACTGCCGATGTTCGGAGAAGAGACAGTGTCGCGAGCCAGAGTGTTTGCATGGCATAAACAGTTCGTGGAGGGTCGTGATTGTGTTAAAAATGAGAGCCATGACCGCAGCTAACATCAGTAGTGTTCAACAGCTTATTGAAGACGGCAGACGTCGAACCACATCTGAAATTGCAGTTAGTTCGCAGCTGCCCAGAAATAGCATCGTTTTCAGATGTGTGGGCGTCTTCTTCCACGATCTCAGGAACAAGGAGACCAATTTCTCATTCACATTATCACCCGTGATGAAACATAGGTGCACCACCACACCCCAGAGTCTAAACAAGCGAGTAAGGAGTGTAGAGAACAATACGTTGCGTAATTGACGGAGGAACCTCTTGCTCAAACATCGTCACAGTGGACAGTGGAGGGTCGATGAGGCAATCCGACGTGGTTCCCTCACTCCTGACAAACTCAACCAACAATAAGAAAATCAGGAATGTTCTTCCCCCGCTATTGTGCCTGAAAATCGAAGTCTCGTTTATATTTGAACTGCCCTCGTAGATAGCAACATGCCATGATTCTGCTCAACAGTCCATGGGCTTCAAATGTTGAGTCGCTTGTGGACTGCACATTAAAAGTTTGTTTAACCTTTCCATTTCCATCACACAAAACTTAGAGGATCTCAATCAAAAGTGTTCATTCAATAAAAACGTCGAGAATCTGAGGTTTCCAAAATATTGATGGAATTTGCTTTCTTTTGAATCGAATTTACTCTTTCATCACAAATTGCTATTTATTTTGACTGGCTCAAGGCCAAGTGTACGCTATTGTAAGGCACCAATTCAAGTGTTTCTCAGGTAGAAGTCTGAAATTCTGAAAAAAAACTATAAAGGGTATCACATAGTGGTTCATTGTGATTAGTCAAGCTACTATTGAATCATTGAACTCTTATGTGATCGACTTAAAGCTAACATGTCGAAGAAAATACAATAGAGCAGGTAAGAACAGCGAGGTCTCCTTAAGCTAGGTTCTTCTGGTCACTCCAGAACCAAAGGAAACGAAAAGGATAACACACTAGCCAGCAAGAAAACAAAAACACTACTTACTTGTTCAGATCCCTTTTGTAGTATGGACAAATTTACCTATTAAAAAAGATTTTTGGAAACGAAAGAAACTGAAAGTAAAGCATTCTGAAGAAATCTTTCTGTAAGGGATCATTTCAAGAAGTTCTTTCAGAACTTTGAGACTGCAAGGTCCTTCACTGGCCTTCTAACCAGACATTGTCACCTTGGAAAGCATATGATGAGAATTGGCTTAGCAGAAAGTGACCAGTGTAGATTCTGTGGAGAGAAAGAAGAATCTTGTATTCACTGAGTCACAGAAAGCCCCAAGATGAAGAACCTTTGCAAGGTCTTGGACAGAAGAATTATAGGAGGATCCCAGATTTACCCTTCTTGAAGCCTTGGAACTATAGGGTGAACTTTAGAGCTCTGATGGAGAGCACAATTAAACTTAAGATCGCAGTGGAATGTTACTCCCATAACAATCTACAATGGTAGGCAGTACGGTCGTTCAAGACTCCTTCCGACTCAAAACTCTTTAAATATGTTAAATTTCCGCGATCTGTCCTATTTGTTCAAATTACAATGTATATCCGTTTAATTCTTCCTCCTCGAGTCCTTACTCGGTTGCGTCTAGACTCGATTAGAAAGACTTCCCAAGAAATGGGGACGTGAGATATTATTTCTGCAATGGGTAGTGAAGAGCTTGTTTCAACGAGCCCGAATGGGTGAACTCGAGTGTCGCTATGAAGTGTTTTAACTTTTTGAGTGGAGCCATTATTGTTTGGATGGCCGAGTATGAGAATCTTTTCGTGTGAAGTAAAAAATGATTTTCGGAGTTGATGAAATGAATAAGTTGTTTTAAAAGTCCGAAGTTTTCAGTTGTTTGAGGATACGAGAGAATTTTATAACTGGATTGATGTTTTAAATGTTGACATAGCAGGTTTTGGACGAGGCCAGAAAATTTTGAATCAAAGACAAGCTCCAAAGCACAGCATATGAATTAATTGTAATACTCACCAGAACTTTTTGAGTTTGGTGGTAGGAACTTGTACAGAAGGGAATCACTGTGTGAGAAAACGTGATCGTTGCCAGATACAGGGAGAATTCTGAGAATTGCTAGACCTGGTGAATTTCCCTTTCCAGAGCCAATAAAAATTTGCCCTGAAATACATTCGTTGCTTTGGTAATCTGTCAAAAATATACTTTTTGGAATATGGTGTGGAATTTTCGTTACATATTTTTATTTTGGAGTGAATGTAGTTGAAGTTGTATAAATGAATGATAAACTCAATCATGTTTCTGATGGATGATATCCAGAGACCCGAATATATGCATTCGCATATTAGCATGTGCTTTTGCATATTTAAGACATCTTCAGCGGTATTTCCCTTATTAGCTAAAATCCAGTTACCTATGATGCATATTTTCAGTATATATTTTCTTCGCTGCGTTCCGAAATGCGATGAAAATGCTGAATCCGACCGAATCCCACAGAATATGAGGTCTATTGAACAATAATACTAATAATTGCGACTTTGTCATATTTGCGAATTACTTTTATCGCTTTCCTGAACGCAGTATCAGTAGCAGCGCGCTACGAAAGTATCCAAATAATGAGTAAAATACGCCAAGTGAAATTCACGTTGCCATTGGCATTTCCAAACAAACTTCAAGAAAAGTTTGAAAGGATATTGAAAGGAAATTCAGGTTTCGAAAATTTGTCTCCTATCGAAAGTTTTATTAATGGGACGCCAAAAGTTTTACCTGAAACTATAAGGGAGAACATAGCACCAAGGTTCAAATACTCCCCAGTAACGTTCGTAAATGTGGAGAGAACCTTTTCCATATACGATAATATTCAAAATGATCGAAGGCAAAATTTAACAATTGAGCATTTGAAACAATATTTAATTGTAAACGTTTACAAAAACATTGACTTGAATTTTAATACCATAATATTAGTTATAATAGAGTTGATTTTGAAATAGAAATTAATTTTCTTTTTTTTTGAGTTTGAAAAATTGATTGTTCAATATTGCGTATTCTTCATATTTTGCCTATTTTCATGCATATTTCAAGCATTTTCTTATGCATGAAACAACGTTTTCATGTTGCATAGAATCCGGTCTCTAATGATGTCTTTTTATTTGTTATCTATACAAACAATAAGCTCAATAGTATTTTGGGTGCCTGCATGCATATAAATAAACTCCTTATTCATGCAAGAGAATCAATTCAAACAGAAAAATCCAAAATAAAAAAGTAAAAACCTTATACTTTGGAGATCATTTTCCATCCTCTTCATGCTGTAAAATGCACATCGGCGGACAGGTTATGCAGTCACAACTCGCATATACATTTACATATTCATATGAAAATAAAAAACTACTCTGAGGCTATTCAAATTATATCCTCTTGTGTTTTCAACAACACAACGAAAAATTTAATAATCTGAGAGACTCGAGTAGTGTAGGAAAATGAACGTATTCGATAATGGCTTCCAGTCTTGCATTTCGCCCTATTCTAAATGTTCTGATGTGCATATTTAAGGCTGATTAGTAAGAATACTGGTAAAACGGGAGGAATTTTCTGTTCTGAATATTTTCATGAAGACTAAAGCTGATTTTGTGCTGACTTTACTCTTGGAAAGACGATTATTTCCTGAGCTCTATGCGAATTAGTGTGGTACCGTAGGGCTACATTGCATATAGTAGAAGTCGTATGATGAACTTTCTCAGATAATTAAGGGTTTAACTGCAGTTGAGTCTGGAAAGATGATGAATGGCTGCTTCAAGTGACAGTTAAAAGCTCTGAAGAATATATTCGACCGCTCGTTCTTTTCAAACGAGTGTTACAGTAGACTCTCGATAATTTGACACTCGATAAATTGAATCTCTCGATAATTTGAAGTTCTTTTCAGTTCCCTTGAATAACTCTTGATAATTTGAAAAAAATCAACGTGTTCTGATCCCCTCGATAATTTGAAGTTGTAGCTGTGACATCTTGCTCAATAACACTCTTTAATTTGAAGTCAAATCACCCAAACACTCTATAATTTGAAGTCCCCACTCTTCTTTGATCCGTTTCATCTTGCACTTGTCTTAATTGAGTTTGCGCAGTCTTCCTTAGAATTTCTTTGAACTAAAACCGGTTTTCGAATTTTCGAATTGAAAATGAGTGAAAGAAAGAATAAGGGTCTTTAAATGAGAAAAGACGTGTTATCGAAGCGGTGGAAAATGGCACATTGGAAAAAGATGTTGCGAAATAGTTCGATATTCTACCATCTACATTGTCCATGATTTTAAGGAATAAGAAACGAATCAGTGGAAGAGTTTCCAGTATAGGAAGAAAAGGCTTCGTCAAGCTGAATTTCCTCGTCTGAAGGAAAAAGTCTTTCGCTCAGGTTCTCGGTTTCTGCCCTCAGGGCAGAAATAAACGATGAATTCTTCTCAGCTCTCAACTTATAGAAAACACCCTGGACAATGCTATAGTGATGGAAGTCACTAACTCAAATGAAAATTGCGTATTTCTTTTCGAAATTAAATACTCATGGTATCATATACACATAAAGATCATGATGTATGTAGAATATAATACATAATCGCATATACAATATCATTAGTACCTATGTACTTCTAATCAAACTCTTGTTTAATTGAATTTCCTCCTTACTCCCTCTTGTTTATTTGAACTCTTTTTATTTTGAACTCTCGGTAATTTGAACTTTTTCGTTGGTCCCTTGAGTTTCAAATTATCGAGAGTCGACTGTTTATTGTTTTGTCTAAAATTTGGGACCAAGAATGTCACAAACCAAAGGTTTCACTTCCTGATGACAAATCTATGGTCAAATTCAATTCTGTTCGCCCGTAAACATGATAACTTTCGAAGGGATTGTTCTAGAGACTTTCAGGGTGCTTTCGCTTCCCAAATGCCACGGTTTATTCGTTTACCACCCCAATAGTACAAAGTGTTCCATAAAATATGGTCATTCAAAGTTTTACTTTCTCAATATCTCAGACCAAACGAAACCAATCGAGATCAAATTTTGTGGCCACATTCAAGATGCTCCTACTAAGCCTCATACAAAATTTTGTGACCATAGTGTCCAGACTATAATTTCTCTTGAGATTGCGCATGAATTTCAAGTCTATACAAAATTTTGAAGTAGTAGCATTATTGCTTCCCCAATTAACGAGCGCTCAGAAACATGTGATCAGTTTTTTCCTGAAATTTTTTCAGGAGAACCGATAAAGGCATTTTGCATTTCTCAATAAAATAATGGTTTTCAATATGAAAGCACTGGAAGAAAATCCGCTCTATTCATTTATATCACGAAATAATATTCCCAATTTTTTTCCGAGGACTAATAAGCTCATTTATTCCATTCACAAATTCAACTTTCATGTTACGGCTTTAAAACATATTCGAATTCATTAGGTATATCAAAATGTATTTCGCCTCTACGCTCCACCACATTTTCAATTAACTATCGGATAATTTTTCAGTTTCCAAACGAATCGTAATTATATGAAACATACTATTGTATATTAACTGAAAACCGGTTTGCTGATGAAATGAGAAACCACAAATTCGTATGAAAAATAACAATTAAATCCACCAATAACATTCATGAAAACAGAAATTGTATGCTGATTACATAATATCGACAGTGTGCAACAACGTTGAAATGAATTACATACAATACATTTTAATTAGTTGGTAATTTATGGCTCCTTTATCAAGATCAAACTGTGCATAATTATTATTATGATTTGGAACTTGATGAGGCCAGCCACTTGGCCAAAATGGTTCAATATTCTCTTTTCGAAATATAAACGTAAACAACAATGTTGTTTCATATGTTGTTGTTACGTGAAGGGTTTTCCAAAAAGAGGTGTTATTTTGATATTCGAAGCAAAATGCAATTTTTCAATATAAATGATCGGATGTTTATTCCATTATGAAGAAGAAGTTATGCTGTTAATAGTGGAAAATAACATTATTAGGCAAATGACCACCACGACCACGCTTACAGGACCATATCCTTTTAATGAAGTTTTCCACAACCAAATCGCAAAGTGACTGCCCTATGTCCTCGATAGATTCATGAATTCCATCTCTGAGTTCTTGAATCGACGCTGGGCTATTGGCGTAGACCTTCTCTTTCACGTGGCCCCAAAGGAAGAATACGCGAGGTGTTAAATCACAAGATCTCGGTGGCCGATTGTGATCACCTCTTCGAAAGATAACACGGTCTGGAAACTTTTCCAGCAAAAGATCAATGGTTTCGTTGCTTGTGTGGCACGTAGCGCTTTCTTGTTGAAGGTAAACGTTGTCCAGATCAATACTATCCAATTTCGACCATAAAAAATAATTTGTGGAATAACTAATTCCAAAGAGCGACGAGGAATGAAAAAATCTGTGTTTTCTTCAACACTTTCGGCTACAACAGCAATATTCTCGGCTGTTCTTGAGCGACGTGCACGGGTTTTATTCTTTACATCACTAACTTGTTCCCACAACTCGAATTCTTCCACCAATTTCTTTATTGCTATTCCACAAGGTGCTTCACAACGGCCCAAAAATATTCGAGTTTTACGAACCAAATTGAACCATTTTTAAAGTGAATTTTAATAATTTCACTGCGTTCTTGAAGCGTGTATCGTTTCATTTATAAATGGTGTGTAGTTTCTACTTGTCAAATGTCAAAAAATGACAGCTTCAAAAGTGACATTTACCTAAATAGTTATTCAAAATAACACTTTTCATTGCAAAATACTTTAGAATGTTCTTCATATCCGTGGGAAAAATGTGGTTAATAATTAATTAATTTCCGAAGCTTGATTTGAGTAAAAAACTTATATTTCAGCTTTGTAGGTACTCAAATCTAAATCGCGAACAGTTTATATTTTCTGATTTTTTTTTAATTTCCCATTTTTGTCTGTTTTTCAAGGACCATAATTAAAAAAATAAATGAGATATAGGAAAACTGTCTGAATAGAATTGATCTAGTGTCCAAGTAGATGCCAAGAAATTTTGCACTCACTTCCATTCATTGTGTAGCAGGCTCAACAGTTCTTACTTTGCAATAAGTAGGGTAAGAGATTTTCTTCCTCCAGAAGCTCTCAAAAATTGACAGTGGATTGATATGGTGAGTGAATTGGCGTTTTCGGAAACTTACTCGATCACTAACTCGGGTTACAAATTGATGGATAAACAGTTCAATTGCTGTCAATTTGTAACCCGGGTTAGTGATCGAGTAAGTTTCCGAAAACGCCAAATGAGTTGAAAAGCACTTAACTGCAGGACTGGGCTGAAGTAAACAATAGGTTAGATTTTCATTTCGAAAATTCCTGAATATAATAACTACAAAAGTTTCGTAATTTTGCCATAGCCTTAAATACCGGAATACTCTTAAGCAACAATAATCTGTCGCCATATCAGTAAAATAATTCAGTTTATGAACATAAAAACGAAACGAAGATGTGAACACGAGGTATCGAGTAACTAAACACAAACAGACAATGTTGCAAAACTGACAGAATTATCTATAGCCGACTCTAGTTGGGGAGCCGTAGACCAATCATCCCCATACGGAATGAAAATACGGCACAAGTTCGCAACGCCGAATTTTATTCCCGTTCATAAACAGATTCTACTTGGATGCGTCAACAAATACTTGAATGCATGTCTAGGTTTACTTTGTACTCTTAAAAACCTGCAACAATCTCACTGAGTTTTTGTTTTTTATCATTTTTCCGAAATTGAATTTGATATTAAGGATGAAATACCACTATTTAAATCTATGAGAGATGATTACCCTTCAGTAGAGTCCTGTAGCGGTCTTAAAAGAACAGAAGATTCGAAAAATCATCACTTGGAACGCCAGATCTGTTTTAAAACAACCTCCTGGCCTAAGAGCAAGAATTAAGTATTTTTTATCTGAATATTGAAGATATTTATTCGATTAGTTTTAAGTTTAAATTTTGTGAAAACGGAGAGACAGGGGTTTTTCCTGTGCTCTGGTATCATACCTCAAAATAGTATCGTACCCCGTTTGCATCAACCACAGCTAAGGACTTTTTTGTTTCATGTTTTGTACTTTGTTAGCTCTCATTTCGAAAGAATATATACTGCAATGAAATTGCCACAAACGCATTATAATTTTATTATCCGATGAATTTACACGGCACACAGTGGGTCGTTTCGCCAAATATGTCGAGAAAAATCGAAAAATCCGGGTTGGTGAACAGGCCAGCCAGAAATGGGTTCCAGATATAGAATCATATATCCTGCAACTCACTCAATTGCATAACTTCGATAGTTTATATCGACTCTAATGGGATCTTCGATGTCATTAAGAAGAATTATCGTTTTCATTGGTTTCCCTTCTTTTTGCGCCTTTTTTCATTCCATCTTTCTGTTGGATATGAACGAAAGATTTCATGGAGGTGAAATAAGAGGATTTAGAGAGAGCCAATAGACCGAAAAAAGGTATTGTGAGAGGATTGCAAGCGGTTCCGGATAGTTCAAGAACTTATAACAAGCTGAATTTTATATATTTTTATTTTTCTTTTGAGTGCGGACCAGATTTCGAACGCGATTGGAAATTGTAGGTACAACTTTGGTATGAGTTCTTTAATTGAATTGTTTGTTAAAAAGTGATTTTGTTGGAAAATTCCACTCATGACATGAAGGAAAATTAACTAAAGATGTTTTCACGCATTGGTGAAAGCAGCCAAGTAAAGGGTTTTCCAATAAGAGGTGTTATTATGAATAGCCCACTATTTCGGTAGATGTGTAACATTGAGAAAACACTTTTATTATTTCAATTAATTTTTAGATTCAAATTCCTCCAGCATTGTGTTTGGTATTAAATATTTATTAGGTATTCCATCTATACTAGTAAACATATATTAAAATTAAACATGTGAATTTGTTTTACAGTACACTGTAGGTATATTCAAATGTAGGGACGGTGATGACTTGGAGATGGCAACGCATTCATCAACAAATATGTTTAGAAAAAAATTATCGCGAAACGTGTAATCGGAATCCTTTGTCATTTTGAGAGAAATAATTGTTAGATATGCTAAAAGAGGATATATAATTATTATTACGAATTAAAATTCGTAGATTCTCAGAAATATTGTTTCTTGAAGTTAAACCCTTTCTAAAAGGTGAGTTTTACGCCAATTTTTATTTTTATTCCTTTTACTGATTTTTCGTGAATCGTTTCACAGGGTTTTTTTGTACCTATATCTTAAAAGTCAAGTAACGATCAACCTACGATATCGAAAGAGAAATTGCCGTATCAGAAGAAGACTTCCAGTAAATTTCAGTCGATTAGAGAATATTGGACTTAACATCTTGTACAACAGTTGCCACCATCTCCAAGTCAACATCTCCACCAGCACCCCATTGTAACCCTTCTTCAAAGTGAGTACCAATGCTGATCCCGAACATCAGGAAAATAAAAAGGTTTTATATAAGAAGATTTTAATTACCATTCACCACATTACTTCACCATCATTTTTTGTAACATTCGTGGGTTTATTAGTTTATCACGAATTGAAATTGTTTAATTAGATTCAAACTAATTGGCGCCCTCACCCGATATAGTTTAATTAGAGTCAAGCCTGTTCAATTCAAAATTGATCAAAGGAATAATTTATTAATTTATTATTTTTTTATTAAGAAACAAAAACCCACGCCCATTTTTGTTCTCCGGCGAACAGCTGCCGTTCGCTGTGTAACAATTGCAGTTTCATTTCTTTTAAATTTTTAACATCAGTGAAAATTTACGTTACAGATGTCACGTTTGAAGCTGTCATTTTTTCATATTTGACAGGTAGAAAATACGCCATTAATAAAAATGGAACGATACACGCTTCAAGAACGCATTGAAATTATTAAAATTCACTATAAAAATGGTGAAAATTTGGCAGAGACGGTTCGTTAAACTCGAACATTTTTGGGTCGCCGTGAAGCACCTTGTCGGACCGCAATAAAGCAATTGGTGGACAAATTCGAGCTGTTGGGACAAGTTAGTGATGTGAAGAATAAAACCCGTGCACGTCGCCCAAGAACAGCCGCGAATATTGCTGCTGTAGCGGAAAGTGTTGAAAAAACCCAGGTTTGTCCATTCCTCGTCGTTCTTTGGAATAAGGCATTCCACAAACATCATTGCACCCTATTTTGCATAAAGATTTGGGTCGTAAGGCTTATAAAGTTCAGTTAACACAAGAACAAAAGCCGGCCGATCATCAACAACGAAACCATTGATTGCGGGAAAAGTATCCGAACCGTGTTATCTCTCGAAGTGGTGATCACAATTGGCCACCGAGATCTTGTCATTTAACACCTTGCGATTTCCTCCTTTGGGGCCACGTGAAAGAGAAGGTCTACGCCAATAGCCCAGCGTCAATTTTAAGATCTCAAAGATGGAATTCGTGAGGCTATCGAGAACATAGGGCGGCCACTTTGAGATTTGGTTATGGACTATTTCCCTCGTCGTAATTTGCACCAATCAGAAACGCGCAATTTTGAATTACAAATGGTTTCTAGGTGGAAAAACTGTTTGGCAGGACCTGTCAGCAGTTTATTCGCGTTTACCCGCTGCAAAACTTGACAGTTGTTGTCACCAGAAATTTCAATACCTTTGAAAACAAACGTTATTATAATCTCCAAGGACACCAGAAGACGACGCTCAACAATTTTTTCTGATTTTCTTGTCAAGTGTTAGTTAGTCAGCTCATATCGTGAAAATGAGTCGCTTTGGAAGCGATTCTTTGTCTAATATTGATCTGGCGATTGAGAAAAGTGTACTTACCGTATAATACCCTCAGAATTCATACTTCAATATGGAAACAATTCATGACATTCTCAATGCAAAGAACTATGAGCTTATGGAAAATACAACTTTAGAACAACTAAACCTAATTCTGAAAGATTGGGCGTGGAATATGAAGAAGGAAAACGGTGAAAATTACAAAGAACTAGTTGTGAAGACAATGTGGAACACCATTGCAAAAAAATGCAAGAAATGTATGTTTTTCAGTTTTCAAATTAATACCTATACATAGGTAATGCATGCAGAATAATCTGTTACTCAGGAAATAGTCTTGTCAAATACCATTCGGGCATCTAATTTTTTCTGTGAAAAAAATCGAAAAAACACATTGCAGAGTAATATTTTTTGACAAAAAGCATTCGTGCAGGTGCAAAAATCCTCGTCTTCGACTCGGATTTTTGTTGCCACCAGCACTCATACTTCTTGTCAGAATAATACTTAGCAACGTGTTTTTTCGATTCTTTTCGGAAAAATTAGATGCCCTTATGATATTATGTACTTACGAAAATTTCATTGAAAAGATATGGTCCTGTGAGCTTGGTCGTGGTGGTCATTTGCCTGATGTTATTTTCCACTATTAACGATATAGCTTATTCTTCATAATGAAATAAACATCCGATCATTTCTTTGAATATCAAAATAACATCTATTATTGGAAAACCCTTTACTATTCGCGCGTAGGGTCTTTTATGTTATCTCCTCACTCTGAGAGGATAGCATAGAATCAATTATTTCTCCCAACGGATATTTTCGTGAAACAAAACAATAAGGTACGCCACACTTTTCCACAGACGAATACTCTAGTGGAACATATTGCCCTGAATGGCACAATCCAATCCCAAATACATTTCATATTTCCGATTTCTTCATCCTGTAACGTGGCAAAGTGATTTCTTTATATGTTGGTGCCAGACCCTAATGTACCGTTCCTTTTCAGATCAGCCACAATGTTTTCCCGACACTGAGGTTCATATCCAGAAATGCCAGTCCTGAAAGCTGCAATATAGAAGACAAAGGCTGTCGAAATGAGCGCAGTTCGATGGAGCCCCCAAATACGCCATTCAGCCTTATAAACTCAAGCGCGTTGTGAAAATGAGAATACACATCTGGATTCGAAGTTTCCTTGGATTTACGGTTATAGTGAAATGTATTTTTGCGGCAACGGTGGTGTCGAATACAGACGAGAAGGTGCACGGTAAGGCATAATTCTTTCTATAACCTTTGAAAGGTTTCCAGTTCAGCAGGGAAATTTTTCAATTTTTATATTTCCTCTTTCAGACGCGCCTTTTCTCCTGTATGTTTTCGTGATGTTTATCTCAACTATTTGTTATATCGGGGACAAAATGTTTATGAATATCTTATTGAGGGTAACAGTTTCTGAAATGATGTCCTAGGGGCTTCAAAACTTTATGGAGATCTTTCATATTCATTATTGAAAGTGTATTTTCATGTGTCGACCCAACAAAATAAACTTCGCAAAAAACTTTACGCACATTATGGAAATCTCAAATTTATTCTACAACCGAAGGTGGTCTCAATGATAATTATTTTCATCAGAATTATGCAAGCATATGTTATCCAACTTTCAACGTTTTTCTTCAATACAGATGTTTTTTTCCCAGCAGGAATAAAAAAAGATGAGATTATCAGATTTTGAATGTATTGGCTACATTCTGAAATCAGTTGTTCTCGATCAATTCTAGTGATCAATAGTTTTTCTTTCGTTTGATTTTCTACACTCGATCGCTATGCAATGCGAAACACGCAATTTGACCCAAAAGGAATGTGCCCAAGCGGTAGTTTTGCGAGAAGAAGGGTGGACATACACAAGAATTGCAGAAAGGTTTGGAGTTTCCCATACAAGTGTGTCCAGAATGTTGCAGCGATTCAGAGAGACAGGTATGAATGTCCGAAGACCAGGACAGGGTAGACCACGGGTATCAACTGCCATTCAAGAACGTTAGAATCACTTATCAGCATTCCAGTATTTTGAAAATTGTTTATTTCTCTTTTTTCACATAAGATTCGGTGAAATCCTGAATTTTTCTTCCATTCAATGTGTCTTGTTTCGTTCGAAACCTTCCCGAGGGAACATGAAAAATAAGTTATAAAGTCAGTGTAGAGTTAACTTTCATTGAAATTTAGATTTTCAGAATGTGCGCTAATTTGTTTGCGCGTTGTATTTTCACTCCATATGATCGATCGTTTGTAGTATTATTTTTTTCTATTTTCTGAACCGAACTGAAAAGTTGCATGTAATTTCTTTGATGGTTCAATTTGGTCATCTATTTATAATGAATTGGAAGAAAAAGTTTTGCATAATTTTGTCTGTTCAATTATTCTTGGAGTTCAAGTAAGTTTCTCTCAAGTCAAGTGGTGTTATCGAATTAATAAAAAGCCAATAATT
The DNA here is from genome assembly GCA_013421045.1 of Propylea japonica. Lineage (NCBI taxonomy): Eukaryota > Metazoa > Arthropoda > Insecta > Coleoptera > Coccinellidae > Propylea > Propylea japonica. Next base: position 20,755,422 of record CM024244.1, read on the forward strand.
CGAATAAGAATAACAATTGAGATGAAAATTTTCTAAATAAACATGCAGAGAATAAGAAATGAAAACATATTTTTTAGTCAATGGATGAATAAATTTTGTCTGAAAATGCTAGAACTAAAAGCTGTAATATAGAAGACAATGGCAGTCGAAATGAGCGCAGTTCGATGGAGCCCCCAAATACGCCATTCAGCCTTATAAACTCAAACGCGTTGTGAAAATGAAAACACACATCTGGATTCGAAGTTTCCTTGGATTTACGGTTATAGTGAAATGTATTTTTGCGGCGACGGTGGTGTCGAATACCGACGAGAAGGTGCACGGTAAGGCATAATTCTTTCCATAACCTTTGAAAGCTTTCCAGTTCAGCAGGGAAATTTTTCAATTTTTATATTTCCTCTTTCAGACGCGCCTTTTCTCCTGTATGCTTTCGTGATGTTTATCTCAACTATTCTTTATATCGGGGACATAATGTTTATGAATATCTTATTGGGGGTAACATTTTTTGAAATGTTGCCCTAAGGGCCTCAAAAATGTATAGAGATCTTTCATATTTATTATTGAAAGTGTATTTTCATGTGTCGACCCAACAAAATACAATGCGCAAAAAAATTAACGCACATTATGGAACTGAAGGTGGTCTCAATGATAATTATTTTTATCAGTATTATATGCATGCATATGTTATCCACTTTCAACGTTTTTCTTCAATACAGATGTTTTTTCCCAGCAGGAATAAAAAAGATGAGATTATCAGACTTTGAATGTATTGGCTCCATTCTGAAATCAGTTGTTCTCGATCAATTCTTGTGATCAATAGGTTTTCTTTCGTTTGATTTTCTACACTCGATCGCTATGCAACGAGAAACAAGCAATTTGACCCAAGAGGAATGTGCCCAAGCGGTAGTTTTGCGAGAAGAAGGGTGGACATACACAAGAATTGCAGAAAGGTTTGGAGTTTCCCATACAAGTGTGTCCAGAATGTTGCAGCGATTCAGGGAGACAGGTATGAATGTCCGAAAAACCAGGACAGGGTAGACCACGGGTAACAACTGTCATTCAAGAACGTTAGAATAACTTATCAGCATTCCAGTATTTTGAAAATTGTTTATTTCTCTTCTTCCACATAAGATTCGGTGAAATCCTGAATTTTTGTTCCATTTAATGTGTCTTGTTTCGTTCAAAACCTTCCCGAGGGAACATAAAAAATAAATTATAAAGTCAATGTAGAGTTAACTTTCACTAAAATTGAGATCTTCAGAGTGTGCGTTAATTTTTTTGCGCAGTGTATTTTCACTCCATATGATCGATCGTTTTTAGAATTATTTTTTTTCTATCTTCTGGACCGAACTGGAAAGTTATATGTAATTTCTTTGATGGTCCAATTTGGTCATCTATTTATAATGAATTAGAAAAAAAAGTGTTGCATAATTTTGTCTGTTCAACCATTCTTCGAGTTCAATTAAGTTTCTCTCAAGTCAAGTGGTGTTATCGAATTAATAAGAAGCCAATAATCCGAATAAGAATAACAATTGAGATGAAAATGTGCTAAATAAACATGCAGAGAATAAGAAATGAAAACATATTCGATAGATTGTAACCAATTAATTTCAGTCAATGGATGAATTAATTTTGTCTGAAAATGCTAGAACTAAAAGCTGCAATATAGAAGACAATGGCTGTCGAAATGAGCACAGTTCGATGGAGCCCCCAAATACGCCATTCAGCCCTATAAACTCAAGCGCGTTGTGAAAATGAGAATACACATCTGGATTCGAAGTTTCCTTGGATTTACGGTTATTGTGAAATGTATTTTTGCGGCGACGGTGGTGTCGAATACGGACGAGAAGGTGCACGGTAAGACATAATTCTTTCCATAATCTTTGAAAGCTTTCCAGTTCAGCTGGGAAATTTTTCAATTTTTATATTTTCTCTTTCAGACGCGCCTTTTCTTCTGTATACTTCGTGATGTTTATCTCGACTATTCGTTATATCGGGGACATAATGTTTATGAATATCTTATTGGGGGTAACATTTTCTGAAATGTTGCCCTAGGGGCTTCAAATATTCATGGACATCTTTCATATTTGTTATTCAAAGTGTATTTTCATGAGTCGACCCAACAAAATACAATGCGCAAAAAATTAACGCACATTATGGAACTGAAGGTGGTCTCAATGATAACTATTTTCATTAGAATTATGCATGCATATGTTATCCACTTTCAACGTTTTTCTTCAACACAGATGTTTTTTTCCCAGCAGGAATAAAAAAAGATGAGATTATCAGATTTTGAATGTATTGGCTCCATTCTGAAATCAGTTGTTTTCGATCAGTTCTAGTGATCAATAGTTTTTCTTTCGTTTGATTTTTTACACTCGATCGCTATGCAATGCGAAACACGCAATTTGACCCAAGAGGAATGTGTTTTGCGAGAAGAAGGGTGGGCATACACAAGAATTGCAGAAAGGTTTGGAGTTTTCCATACAAGTGTGTCCAGAATGTTGCAGCAATTCAGGGAGAGAGGTATGAATGTCCGAAGACCAGGACAGGGTAGACCACGGGTAACAACTGCCATTCAAGAACGTTAGAATCACTTATCGGCATTTCAGTATTTTGAAAATTGTTTATTTCTCTTCTTTTACATAAGATTCGGTGAATTTCTGAATTTTGCTTCCATTTAATGTGTCTTGTTTCGTTCATAACCTTACCGAGGAAACATAAAAAATAAGTTATAAAGTCATTGTAGAGTTAACTTTCATTTAAATTGAGATTTTCAGAATGTGCGTTAATTTTTTTGCGCAGTGTATTTTCACTCCATATGATCGATCGTTTTTAGTAATATTTTTTTTCTATTTTCTGAACCGAACTGGAAAGTTGCATGTATTTTTTAACCACTAATATTTGATCAGCTATACATAATGAAGTGAAAAAGAAATGATTTGCGTTATGTTCTATGTCGAACCATGTTTGCAGTTCATCATAGTTTGACACAAAGATGGTTTTAATCGAGTAGGTACTGTTATGCAATTAATAGGTTATTAATATTTTCGAATAAGAAAAAAATGAAAAATGTTGATGAACATGAAAATATGATAAATGAAGACATTTTCATTATACTGAAATAATTTTGTTTGTTTATTGAATGAATTCATAACTCATCTAATCTGAAAAAGTTACGATAAAATCCTAATGTTTTTGCAACGAAGTTTCTTAATTTTATTTGATAAAATGAGGTTCGGTTTAGTTAGGTTAGAGTTGAAGAGTGTTTGGATTTACGGTTATAGTGAAATGTAGGACATAATTCTTCTCATAACCTATGAAAGCTTTCGAGTTCAGCAGGGAAATTTCTCAATTTTTATATTTCCTTCTTTGGAAGCGCCTTTCCTCGTGATGTTTATCAACAGCTTATTGGGGTACCATTTCCTGAAATGTCACCCTAGGGAGCTTCAAACTGTTTTATGAAGATCTTCGATGTTTTTTATTGGAAGTGTTTTCTTGGATGTCGATCTCACAAAATATTTTTACTGGTGGTATCACTCCATATGATGAATCGTTTTTTGTGTTATTTGTTTTTCCTGAACTGAACAGGAGACTTGCAAGTATCTTCTTAAACAGTGCAAATCAGTCAACTATATAATTGTAAATTAATTGAAATTTGGTGGAAAATTGGATATGTATACATTCAACATTACTTTTACTGCACACATAAGAAAAACTTAGTAAAAGGATCCATTCCTAGGAGATTTCTTCAGAGTATTTCTCTCTCGGCTTTGTCCTTCTCCAGAAACTCATTTTTATAGGTACATTTACCTATACAACAGAAGAGTTCTGGGCCAATGAGTAACATTCGTGCGCCCTCTGTGGCAAGTGTATTGGCCTTTTCGTTGCCTTTGATTCCCGAATGGCTGGGAACCCAGATCAATAAGACCTTATTTTTCTTGCCTACCTCATTGAGTTTGTTTCGGCTATCTCAGATCATTTTTGAGTCGATGACGTAGGAGCTCAGAGCTTCAATAGCAGCTTGACCATCTGAGTGTATGGCTATATCGCACTTCTGATAGTTTCTTTCTAGATTTACATCTAGACATCTTTCAATAGCTACGATTTCTGCTTGAAAGACGCTCATATAGGAACCTAGCGACAGTGCACACATGGTACTTGGCCCGTATATCCCAGCGCCAGCTCCTGCAAAGGTTTTGGAACCACCTGTATACTATTTTACGGTACTTTGAGGTTATAGTCGGTGTATTTCCGTTCCTATTCCTCTCTTCTACTTAGCAATGTCCTGAAGTTTTCTCAGTACTTACTTTCTTGATCATTACATCACTAGGTAGGTTCGTAGATGAGATGTAGTTGTTCAGAGAGGACCAGACTCTCTGATTCTTTATTCTCTCATAACCTGTACCTTCCTTAGATATTCTGAGGATATCCTTATGGGCTACCCTATCAATCACTAGATGTAGAGGTGTGAGATCCGGTCCGGCTCATGCGGATATACCTGGTAACGTCAAGCCAGATGAACTGGCTAGGCGGGGAGCCAGATTAGCATTTGTTGGTCCGAAGCCTGCGCTGTCAATCTGTCACACATCTGTCAGAAGCTTCTTCAGGAGCTGGCTGAACAGGGAATTTTCCTCGGAATGGAGTGCGGGGGTGGGCCTGAGGTGGTCGAGGATTCTCATTGAGAGACCGTCCTCGCGATCTGAGGTCAATAGACTTCTGTTGCTGGAGACGAAACAACTCGGTCTGGTGACTGGTGCATTGACTGGTCACCTGTTTAACGAACATTTGAAGAGAATGGGATTAACGAGCTGCTCCCTATGCCGGTGGTGTAGGAGCACTGATGAAATGGTTGTTCAACTGTGGCAACCTAACTGAGTTAAGGTCAACACACCTAGGTAATCCAACACCTACTATTCCTATGGTGAGAGGGACCACTCCTGGCAGGCTCGCGACATTTCTGTCTCTGTGTCTGAGGAGCTGAGTCTCTATAGAACGATGCGGGTGAACAATGAGCCACTAGGCCTCAGTTCGGCCGGAAGGTACCGCGCGAAGAAGAAGTGAGATCCGTAATTACCTCACATAAGAAAACCCCCACAGTTTAACATACCAGTAAAGTCCATTGTAAAACAGCACTGCATTCTTATTTGAAACAATCCTACATGGAATAGTGGCCAGCTTGGCTGTGGAATCACATGCTGATCCAAGAAGAAAAACGTGTAAAGCGTCGTACAGCAGTTAGCCCGAATGTTGGCCGCCTTGTAATATATACTTCTAACTTTTATCCGGGACAAAATTAATGTAGGTCTCTATATCGTACATGAACAGTCAGCAAACTACTTATGTAAATCACGCTGAGAAACGTTCAACTTTAACGGCAGCAAATTCGTTTACATCGCTGTTCTTTTCTGTATCGCGATGAGGTCCATAAATTACGTGGAATCACTGAATGAAATATGGCCGACTCTCCTTTATCTGCCATCGTCCTGAAAAAATATGCTCTGGGGGCATCATCTTCATTTCGGTGCTTCGATCCTCTTTTATTCCAGAGGGACGTCTCGGGTTATGATTTAGTATGCAAATACCAGGTTAGTTTTCGATTTATGTTCGGATATTAAGAAGAAAATTGAGGGTGTCTCAATTACTTTTTTACATCGATTCTTTCAGGAAAAATATGGAATACGCAAGAAATTTAATGAGAGATACTCAGTTATGAACATTAAAATATATCTTTGCCTAAATTATGCATTGCCTCTGATAGTCAGATGGCACTAGAAGAACTGATAGCTGTTGATTGTAAATCAATGATCATTTGAAGTTGTAAGCTATGCCTTACAATACTGGCGAAGTACAGAAGGTATTTTGTTCATCCATTTCTCAATTTGGAGTCATTCATTTTTGAGCGGTCGTTCCACTCAAACGAGTGCTATATCGTTTTGCCCAAAAGTCTGTTATTTCCGAAATTTGGACCGAAAATGTCCGTGGAGCCAGCCGTTAGCACTTTCGAAGGGATTGTCCTAAAGACTTGAGATTTTTAGGGTGAGTTCGGGTACCAAATGCCTCGTTAACCAGCCAAATCGTACAGAATGTTCCATGAAATATAGGCGTTCAAAAGTTTTGTTCCTCAATATCTCAGACAAACAAAATCAATCGAAATGAAATGTTGCAGCCACATGCAAGATACTCATAATAAGCTTCATGCAAAATTTTGTAGCCATAGTGTATACAGAACCATAGAAAATTCAATTGGTATATTGAAAAGAAAAAACTTTATATTTTCATAACAGGATATCCGATTCGAATGAAATTCATTTGGTGAACGGAAATTAATATACTGAATGTTTGTGGAAAATTTGAAGAAGATCGCATTATGTGAACCATAGAAAATTCAATTGAAATATTGAAAAAAAGAATATCTATATTTCCATAACAAGATATCGCATTTGAGTGGAATTTATTTGTGTATGAATATCAATATAGTGAATGTTTATGTAAATTTTCAAGAGGATCGCATTAGCAGAATCATAAAATTGATTTTTTTTATGTTTTTACATATTTCAGTTCTAGAATAATTTTCAGAATATTATTCCAATCGTTCTTAGATTTTGTATTCATATATTTAGTATCAATCTCAAGTCCTATACAAAATTTTAGGTAATAATATCCTCATTGCTCCATTAATAAACGAGCGCTCAAAAGCACCTGCTCAGGGCTCTCTTATATTTTTCATCGAGCTGATTGAATCAAAGGATCTGTCTCAGTTTTTCGAGTCGAACCGAGACAACACGAAATGGAAAACTCTCTTATAAACACTTATCGGAATATAATGAAGAAATTTCAATACAAAATTATTGTAATTTGTTCTTTGTATCTCCTGAGAAGCCAAACTCATCCAATTAAGAAAATAACGAATTTCAATCTGCTGAAACGCTTGAAGGTATCAGTCAACGTAATCAGTGGCGGCTCGTGAGATTTCAATCAAAGGAGGCTCGAGACCACGCAACCAACAAAATAATTTATTTCGAAATGGGCTTCCTGTCAGCCACTGGCGTTTATTATACCATTCTACGCAGAACGAACGATTATGATTATGAGAATAAATAATTAATTTTGGTATTGCTGGTATAGATGTTTTAATTACTCGAGTTATGAAAATGTTATCATCGTAAGGCATTTTACTGAATTTATTATTCAGAAATCTACAGGATCTTGCGTTTCTTTGAGTTCACTACTTGCATTATAATTCTCACTTCTTGTTTCCGTTTCCATCTTTCTTGCAGAAATATTAAAATCTTACCTACAAACTTTTCCGAAAAATGTGACAAAACCACAAACCGTAGGCTGAGAGGATTAATAATTCGTAAATAAAATGGAAGGGAATCAAAACAACAGCAATCGCCGGGGTTGATTCGGGACGATCGGACGTTCAGTTTCGGCTAAGCTCGTTCGCCTAGAAGCGGAAATAATGCCGCGGAGCCGGGCCCCCGACACGTGATCTACAGCTTGAATTTTGAGTGGTTCCCGCACCGTTCATTTGAAGAAGTTTGAAATGTTACATTCTAACGAATCTCGACTCGTGGAGGCGAGCCTCCTTCGCTAAGCGGTTTGCCTGATATCCGTTACGCTGTATTGTGTGTTGCGGATAATGTATGAATGTTTTAGATCGCTGAGTAATGAACATATGTTTATTACTTTGAGATTTGGATAGTAGATAGAATGATGGAATTACTACAGATATAGAAATGTGATTATCTTTTATTTGAACTTGAATTTAAAATTGAATGAAACGCAGTGAAATTAGGGGAGGCCTAGCCTCCTCTGAGGAGCCGCCACTGCAACGTAATATCACCATAATGTTAAGGGTACAGTCCAATTTATCGCAGAGCCGAGAGTCCTTCTGCTCTCCTTTGAATTGAACCGAAGTAACGGCACCTGTTCCTGTTAGATCTCCCGGGTTATTCGTAGTGCGAAAGTAACAGCTATTCAGAAAAGTGGGGTAATGAATGATTTGAATTTCTGCAGAAATTCCTGTATTCGGGCCCCCCTTCTTATCTCAGACACTTCGTTAATTTCAAGTCAAACAAGATTCTTAATCAGTGAGATCTGGAATGCGAAGTTGCTGAATGTGGAATGAAAAATTTGCACATAAAATTGGACGGAAAAATAATTCGGGAGGGAAGATTACATGATATTTCAGCTGGGAAACGCGATGTAGACGCTTGCTTAATTTGGCAAGATGGTTCTTTTATTTGACCATCACTTCCAGGTTCATTGCATTGTTTTCGAGATACAGAGGGTGTTCAATTTCTGAAAAAAAAAATTATTTTGAATTTTTTCGTGCGGGTGTTGTTTGCACGTAGGAAAATTAAACATCTTATTGATTATCGATTGAAATATATTCTGGGAGGATCCTGCATTTCTTAAAAACTTTATAAGTTTTTTGAAACAGAAATAATTAAAAAGTTTTTAATCAAGATGAAGTGCTCCTGCGTGAATCTTTGCACTTATTTGTCAGGAGCAAATTGGTCTTAAAAAATTGTTGCCCAACAGTAAAACTGAAAAAGGAAATAAATGAAAAGGAAAATCTAACGTTTCGGTGTCTATATCAGACAACTTCTTCAGACAAACTTGTAAAATCTTCAGAATTGTGTGTTTTGTCACTTGCAATCTGATTGACATTATTGATTTCGTAATATTTATCAGTATCGTTGATAATATCTTACAATTTATTTTTATATTCGTCTAAATTCATTATAACTGTGGCGTTTCCTTTATCGGCAGGTAGAATTTTTATATTCGTATCATTTTTTTATGAATTTATTGCTTTTTTGTCATCATTATTCAGATTTAAATACAATTTGAAAGATTTCTCTAGTAAATTTTTTTTTTATTTTGTCGGTTTAGTGGTCTCGGGCCTCCTCTGATTGAAATCTCACGAGCCGCCACTGATTGCGTTGACTGATACCTTCAAGCGTTTCAGCAGATTGAAATTCGTTATTTTCTTAATTGGATGAGTTCGGCTTCTCAGGAGATACAAAGAACAAATTACAATAATTTTGTATTGGAATTTCTTCATTATATTCCGATAAGTATTTATAAGAGAGTCTTTTTGTGTTGTCTCGGTCTGGCTCAAAAACTGAGACAGATCCTTTGATTCAATCTGATCGATAAAGAAATTCAAGAAAGCCCTGAGCAGATGCTGTTGAGTGCTCGTTCATTAATAGAGCATTAAGAATTTTACCTCAAAATTTTGTATGGGACTTTAGATTCATGCTTAGTATAAGAAAGCCAGATCTCAGCACCATAAACTAACTAAACGGAGAATAGATGAGACACTAGTAGAACAAGCTTCAACGTCATCTTTTTTTGTACAACATTACTAATTCGTGAAAAAAGCTCAATTGAAAAAGGAATCTGTATCGTAAAGCTGCCTCACAAAGAATTCTGTAGTGCACCTTTTGAATAGGTAGGTACACCCATATACAAGAGGCAAAAAGTTTTTTGAAATTCAATTTCCAAAAGGAAATCAGAAATGGATTCGTGCAAGTTATCGATGAGTGAGGAAATTTATTTTCATGAAAATAATACCTGCAACGAACTTTCATCTGATTTTCTTTTGGAATCGAGAGATGAGGATCAATAATCAAATTCTGGATAGAATAAAAATTTATTAACTGAAATAGGTATCACCAATTGAAAATACAGATTTATTTCATAAATATCTAATCAATAAACTAATAATTGCATTGAAAACATTCTCAAAAACTAAAAATAATGAATTCAATAATACAAAATATGAGTATTTACCGACTAAACTCATTCAATACATGAAAAACTTTTTTGAAAACTACGAGTATCTTAATTCTTATAGTTAACAGAATATACATGTAAATTTTATAATTACCTTCTTGCATCTCGATTTTCACATCCAATAACACAGTACGTCTTCACTCTTGCAGGCATATCGAAATTTATTATATTTCAAAAAGAACGTGTCAAACCACTCCTTGTGTCAGGTGACAATTCAAAGGTTTTTTGATAATAATGATTTTACATACTTACTATTTTCTCGATAGGATTTCCATGAATGCAACGACATCTAACTAAGAAATTGAAAATAATTTTTTCGTGTATTAGTCTCCTCCTCCGACAGATGTCGCGGAATATACGAGTGGCTCATCTATTTTATTAGTTTGTCTATGTTCAGCACCATCGGAATAATATTCTCAAAATTATTCAAAAACTGAATTATGTCAAAACTTGACAAATAAAGAGAATTAATTCTATGGTTTTGATGATGCGATCCTTATGAAAATTCGCATAAACATTCACTATATCGATATTCATACACGAAATAAATTCCACTCGAATTCGATATCTTGTTATGAAAATAAAGAGATTAATTGAATTTTCTATGGTTCAAATAATGCGATCTTCTTGAAATTTAACAAAAACATTCAGTTTATGAATTTCCATTCACCAAATGAATTACATTCGAATCGGATATCCTGTTATGGAAATAAAAAGTTGCTTCTTTTCAATATTCCAATTGAATTTTTTATGGTTCTGTATACACGAGCCGCCACTGCGTCCACTTCATTCGAAATGTAATTTGAATGGAAATGTTTAACTCGCTTTTTCGCCAACTTGTTAATTCGTTCTAATGACCTGATTCATTTTCCTCTGATCATTCGGAAAACTTATATACCTACCAATTTAAGTTGGGGATGAACTTTTCAGTTCGACTTTCTCGTTACCCTAAGAAACCATTCGGAAATTTCCAGATCAGTCGTAACTTTTCTTTTCGTGTTGAAGTTATCTTGCAGTTCCATCTTTCGAGCGATTTCTCAGATTCTAACTGACTTCTTCAACTGTATGCATGGACTGGGAAAAATTGCTGGAAAATGAGCTCCAATATCTGCAAGCATAGGTTTTGAATTGATATTCGAAGAAAACTGCCATTTTTCAATATAAATGATGAATAAATGAGCGTGTATCGTTCCATTTTTATTAATGGCGTAGATTCTACTTGTCAAATGTCAAAAAATGACAGCTTCAAACGTAGGGTTGCCAAATCTGAGCTATTGAAATAAAGGACACTCATATCTCTGAAAGGACATCAACAATTCGAGAACGGGTGACGGGGAAAGGATTTGCAAAAAAAGTAGGAAATTTTATGGGTAAATAAATCTTTGGAATATGAATTATCTTCTAGGTTAGGTCAGGTTTTTTGTGTAAAAAATTGGTTTACTCAGTTTCTCCAAGATTAAAAAAAAGTTTTACTGAAGAATTTATTCAAAAAATATAAAAAAACATAGTCATTGAAAACAAATATGAAAAGATTGATAATGTTAAACATTTCAACTGAAAACTGAACTAAACAATTTTGTATTTACAATTTATTATTAGTGTTTTGGATGGCATATGGTGTATGGAAAATCTTGAAATTTTATTTGTGGTATTGTGGTTACTTGAATGTTTTTATTCATTATTTCGGATTATGAAGGACATTTGCAGTCCATTGACACCTTTCAAAAGGGCAAAGAACACAGGTTGAGAATAAAGGACTGTCCTTTGAAATAAAGAACGGTTGGCAACTCTATTCAAACGTGACATCTACCAACATAGCGAGCTATTCAAAATAACACCTCTTACTGAAAAACCCTTTAAAAAAACAGCAATGAATTTCACTTCTCTTTTGCCAATCACCGAATAGTATTGGCCGAATTTACACATGGGCTGAAAAGTCCCGGGCCTAACAAAGAAAACACAATTTTTTTGGTTCAAAATTAGCTTTATTCATCAACGTAATCTCCATCACGAGCAACGCAATCATTCCAGCGTCGCTTTAACATTTCAGTACCACTCTTGTAGAACGATTTATCTTTTGCCTCCAAAAAGGGCTCAGTTTCAGCTATAACCTCTTCATTCGTGCGAAATTTCTTACCGGCGAGCATTTTTTTCAGGTCTGTGAACAGCCAGTAGTCGCTGGGAGCCAAATCTGGCGAATACGGTGGATGTAGGAGTAATTCGAAGTTCAATTCACGTCGTTTTGCCACTGTTTTGATCGACTTGTGACACGGTGCGATATCCTGATGAAACAAAATTTCTTTCTTTGCCATATGCGGTCGTTTCTTTGCAATTTCGGCCTTCAAACGCTCCAATAACGCTATATAATATTCACTATTGATGGTATTTCCTTTCTCAAGATAGTCGATGAATATTACACCATGTACATCCCAAAATACCGAGGCCATAACCTTTCCAGCCGATTGTTGTGCTTTCGGGCGCTTTGGACGAGGTTCACCAGTTGCTGTCCACTCAGATGAAGATCGTTTTGATTCCAGAGTGAAGTGATGGATCCATGTTTCATCCATTCTCACATATCGACGCAAAAATTCCGGTTTGTTACGTTCAAAGATGGCCAAAAACTGCTCAGAAGAATGAACACGTTCTTGTTTTTGGTCGACAGTGAGCAAACGCGGCACCCACTTTGAACAGAGCTTTCTCATATTCAAATGTTCATGTAATATAAAACCAACACGTTCTTTTGATATCTTCACGATGTCAGCTAACTCACGCAACTTCACTTTTCGATCATTCAAAACGATTTAATGGATTTTTTTGATGTTTTCTGGTGTTACCACCTCATTTGGACGTCCACAGCGTTCTAAATCTTCGGTGTCTCTACGACCACGTTTGAAGTCAGCAAACCAACGTTTGATTGTTGTTTCTAATGGAGCGGGGTCCCCATAACACTTATCAAGCCATTGCTTTGCGGTATTTTTTCCCATCAGGAAGCAGTGTAAAATCAAAACACGAAATTGTTTTTGATCCATTGTTATAAAAATGAAAATGGAAAAAAATCTCTTAACACAATAACTCACCACCTAATGAATCGAATGTCATGGAATTTTGACAGCTTTTTTATGTAGGTTGGTATCAACTGAAAAAAAAGTTACTGCAATAAAACTAGCGCCCTTTATATGTAAGGCCCGGGACTTTTCAGCCCATGTGATAGGTTTACATTGTTTGCGACATTGATAATGATTCAAAATCCATCAATCCAATTCAATTTCATGAATAGGACTCATTGATTGACCCATAAATTGCAAAGAATCAAATTGGCAGCAAGAATCAGTTCCCGATCTCGAACCAAAGAAATCGTTCACTCATTGTTGGTCTTCCTGTCTTCCCTGATTTCCTTGCTTGTGGCGGAACTCGATAAGTCTGGATCAACCGGGACGAAAATGTTTTCCCTACACGCTGAAAGCCGAGTTGGCGTATTCATGCAAACAAATACGGCCAAATTCTGAAAATCTAATCGCGAACAAACAAACTGGAAAGGAAATAAAAATACTCGAAGATTTTCCAACACCTTCAGGTCAAATGGGAATCGGGGCGAATCTATAAATTTATTCTGGAAAACTATGACGCTGTTGCGAGAGTTCACTGGAGACATTCCCTTTATATTTCCATAGTGGCCACTGAGTTATCTGCTTCAATTTTCCTTAAAAGTCACTTCAGACTCCCGGAATGTGAAATATTGATTCAATTATTTCAGTCTGCAGTGCTGAAATTATTTCGAATTGATACCTGAACTTTTGAATTGAAGCTTTCGTCATGAAAGCACTCTGAATAATTCACAGAATAATTGTAGGAAAGCACCCAATAAACACGCAAACGTATACTAAACGTTTATTTGTGGTGACTGAAGTTGATTCAACGTTGTACGTTGAATTTTTTACGTTACATCCGAAACACAAATTCAACCAAACGTTGATTATATGTATAATATACGTTTACGATTCAACTGGGTAATTTATCCCCCCTTAGGAAACGTGTATTCATCACATTTTTTCAAACGTTTTTTCAAGATTCAGTTACATTGAATAAACGTTGATTGTGTCACTTTTCCTCAACTTAGCCGCAAACCAACTTTTATTCTACTTACTCTTTTGATCTTATCAATTTACCATGTTGCACCTAAAATTCAACCAAACGTCGACTCCACATATAATATATGAACACAATTCAACGGGTTGATTTATCCACTTTAACGTAGGTATATAATATCCTACGTCTTTTTCGAAGTTAGCTCACTCAAAATCAATATAGTTGAATGATTCACTCTTCATCAACTTTGAAGTACATCAACTTTTATTCTACTCAAGATTCATCCAATTATTGAATCCATTCAATGATCAGTATCTAGTCAATACGTTCAATCCATAGACTTATAAAAGAATGGACACGACGTGTGAGAGAGAATATTGACTTCAGACAAGGATAGAGTAATATTAGTGCTGTGCACAGAACATATAATAAAAACATTGGATTGTAGATATCTACGCATTAGATATTTTTATGTTCTGTGATTTTTCCAATATTAAGAGAAAGAGATAGTGTGAAGGATGAAGTGATATTAGTTTATTTTAGTCTATGCACCACACTAATATTACTCCATCCTTAACATTACCTCTCTCTCTTATGTTGGGGGCACAAAACTTAGTGTGAAAGTCACGTGACGTCCTGTCCATTCTTTTCTATGTCTATGGTTCAATCACGGTATTTTACTCATGACAAGGAAGAGGCTTGCAACGTTAAATCAACCTTGAATCAACGTGTGATAAAAACGTTGCTATGAAACAAAAAGGAAACTTATTTCTTAACGACTTTTGACCGTTTCTTCAACGGTGAAATATAGAGAACTTCCCAAAAAATACAACGTGTTTTAATCGTTACTATGTTTATTGGGTAAATTGAAGAATATAGTTCGCAATAATTTGTAGCGTGCTTCTAGCACGCTGAAAAAAGATCAATTAAAGGCTGCGGTTCAGCAATATTATGTCTTACCCTGTCTTTTCTCCGTTCAAAAAAAATGACAGAAATGGTGCAAATTCGATGTATTTAAACACTTTTGTGTCGGTTCATCACTAAAGCCTGACGCTCACTTGGACGAGACGAGACGAGACGAAGCGACGCGTTAGTTAGTTAGTTAGATTCTGATCTTCGCTTCGCGCCTCCCAAGTGAGCGTCTACCCATTTGATTCAGTGCAAATCGTGCCCTGCGGAAAACAACTCTTCGCTTCGTCTCGTCTCGTCTCGTCCAAGTGAGCGTCAACCTTAAGAATGAGAAGTAAATATAGATGCCCCTACACGTGAATATTACTACATTGTTATCAACCAAGCTCTAAGCTGAGATGGAAAACACTTCACTGCCGAACTGGGATGAAGAAAACAATAGCTATAATTACCAGAATACCCTTCAAAAGTTAACCGCCACCAAGTCAGTAACATAATTCTGTTTATGAACGTCAAATCGAAACGAAAATGTAAACACGACGCATCAAATAACCTAAACAGTAACAGAACGATGTTGCCAAACTGACAGAATTGTCTCTAGCTGTTAGTAGGGGAGCTGTAGACCAATAATTATCGCAATATGGAATAAAGATACGGCCCAAGTTCGCAACGCCGAAATGATTCCACTCGACTTCGTCAACAAATGCGTGAAGGCATCTCTAGGTTTACTTTTTACTCTCAGAATAGAGCAGATGACATGTATTTTGAACACTTTTCTGCCGGTTCACCACGTTCAACGCGACGTCGAAATTCTCCATTAGTTACAGCGTCACGTTGTAGTCCGTCATTATCCACAAACTTCGTTTAGGGAATAGACTTTCGTTCCATGGCTTCGTTATAGTATCCCTTTTATAGTAGAGACAGACTATTATAACCCAGGCCTTCGGTTTAATGATGACGTATCCGTTTTATGCGTCCAAATTTCATTATAACACTGGACAAAGGGGTCCAATCCATTCTACGACACTCATTTCAGCAATTGCGCTTCTGCGTTCGAAATGGGATAATCTTATTCAAGTTTATATGATGGATGTCTCTTGGTGGAAATGAATTCGTAAATGATTTATTACAACCGAATTGAATTGAATTGAGGATCATTTCTAGGAATTAGTTGGTTGTAGGTATATGGTTATATCGCACAAAAACTCGCTGTTTTTCGGGGATTGTTGATTGTTGACTGGGTTAAATTTTTTTATATTTATGGAATATTTCGAAGAAAAATAGATTTACTGAAACCAAAGACTTGGTGGCGATATGTAGATGATATTTGGCAACACGGCAGAGAGGAATTGAATACGTTTTTTTATTACATCAATAATAAAGAACCAACTCTTAAATTCACGAGAGAATTTGAACATAATAATCGAATTTCTTTTCTAGATGTTCTAATGAGAAAATTTATAGGTCATTTTGAAACAAGAATATTCCGGAAACAAACTCTCACTAATAGATATCTAAATTTTTATTCTAATCATCAACTGAATGTAAAAACCTTTATGATAGGGCCTTTTTGATTCCATCTACACCTAAAATTAGAAATAATGAAATTTCCTTCATTAAAGATTTTCTAGTAGATAATCAATACCCACCAAATTTTATAGAAAGAACAATTTCAAATTTAGAATGAAAAATTTCTAGTCAAAATTCTAACAATGATCACGTACAAACAGAAAACAGTCAAGAACAACCAAATTTGTTGAACTTCATTCCTTATATTCCTGGCCTTTCATAGAAAATAAGAAGAATTGGTTCCAAATTCAACATAAGAACTGTTTTCAAAACACGAAATGATTTGAGATCAATTCTAACCAGAACGAAACCAATGAATTAGACACAAAAATCAAAAAATTGTGTTTACAATATTCCCTGTATATGTGTAAAAACTTATATAGGAGAGACATCAAGACCTTTAGAGATAGGAAAACGGAAACATAAGAACAACATCAAAAATAGAGACATTACAAGATCACAAATTGCTGATCATTTATGTTCAAATATCGGAGATCATATTATGAACTGGAACAATACAAAAATCCTTATGTGGGAAACTTGATAATTATAAAAGGAAAATTAAAGAATCCACATGCATTTTGTTAGATAAAGTAGATAATTTGTCCAATTGTTCTGTTGGATTAGATCGTATTTGGATTGACTTATTGAAGAAAGAAATGACATCAGGAAATTTCAAAAAAAGATGAATCAACATCTCTATGTACTGACAACTTTCAATGTCAATTAGACTACAAATGAAAACACACAATTCTGGAGATTTCACAAGTTTATCTGAAGAAGGTGTCTGATACAGACACCAAAACGTTACACTGTCCTTTTCATTTATTTCCTTTTTCAGTTTTACTGTTAGACAACAATTTTTCAAGACCAATTTGCTCCTGACAAACAAGTGCAAAGATTCTCGCAGGAACGCTTCATCTTAATTAAAATTTTTTAAATTATTTCTGTTTCAGAGACTGGGAGTGAAAACCTATAAAGTTTTTTAGGAATTCTTGAACATCTCAGCCACAATTATAAATGATCGAAAATCGATATTTCTGGTGATAGTTCAATCAATTCAAACTCTATGTGGCAAAATACAATAAGATCAATGTCGTTGATATCAACCAAAAAAATTTCAGTTCGCCTTTTCCCAATATTTAAAGGTGTAGTTCTTGGTGAAAAATCCGGGATTCCTAATGTATTAACTCATTTATTTCAAATTTCCGATCCGGCTACGGCTTACATATAATGGACTAGCGACCCGCCCCGGCTTCGCACGGTAATTCGATCCAAGTAAAACTGTTAAATAAAGATAGTTGCATCAAAATTTTATCATAAATTCCCTAAATTATGGCGCCTACCGACCCTCTAAGTTAGAAAAGTGATCAAATACTAACTTGAAGTCTTAGTAACACTCAGAAAAAAAACATCAAAATCATTTCAGTAGCTATGGCGTCATGCGCTTCTTGACACGATCATGCTAGATTTCCGCGGGAATGAGGTATTTTCCCGCCGTAAAAAGTAGCCTGTGTCCGTGCCTAGGAACCTATCTTCATATTAACCAAGTCTTATAAAAATCCATTCAGAAGTTAAGGCGTGAATGAGGAGGTAAACTTTTAAAACAAACGATTAAAAGTCACTAACTTAATTAGTTTTCTGCCTACTGCCTACGCCTTAAGTATGATAGCATGAATATTAATAGCCCATATCCTTTTCTAGGTTACTGTCTATCACCTAACTGAATTTCATTAAAATCCGTTCAGCCGTTTAGGCATGACAGAGCAAAACTCCCAGCAACAACCATAAAAAAAATCACTAACTCAATTCAGTTTTCTGCCTACTTCCTACCCCCTAAGTACGATGACGTGATCATTTTGATCTTATATCCGTTTTTAGGTAACCATCTATTACCTTACTAAATTTCATCAAAATCTGTTCAGCCGTTTAGACGTGAAAGAGTAGAAGTCCCAACAAAAACGACTAAAAATCACTAACTCAATTTAGTTATCTGCCTACTGCCTACCCCCTAAGAACGATGGCGTGATTATTTATAGCCTATGGCCATTTCTAGGTTATCATCTATCACCATACCAAATTTCATCAAAATCCGTTCAGCCGTTTAGACGTGAAAGAGCAGAAGTCCCAACAAAAACGACTAAAAATCACTAACTCAATTTAGTTATCTGCCTACTGCCTACCCCCTAAGAACGATGGCGTGATTATTTATAGCCTATGACCATTTCTAAATTATCATCTATCACCATACCAAATTTCATCAAAATCCGTTCAGCCGTTTAGGCGTGAAAGAGTAACAGACAGACAGATAGAGTTACTTTCGCATTTATAATATGTATTAGTATGGATGGCACATCTTTCTCCTCTCCCTCAATCAGATTAGACACAAATGTTTGAGTTGGTTGAGTCTAAATTGGTACATATAAGGGTAGCGAGAATAAGTTCCCTCATTTCACACGATATAATGAACAGAACGGAAACTCCGGTGTATTATTCAAACAGACAAAGGGCACACAATATGTGGATCCTCTTCAGACAACTTCGCATCAGTGGAAACTTTTGGGATGTTAATTGAAAATGACAGCCTCTAGTCGCGGATCTCTTGATTACCTGGGTAATGGGATTAATTCAGTAGCCAACTACGCCGTGTTGAACAATAATGCAAGAAAAACTTCTGGGTTTAATTATGTGTTGTCATATATCTTCGGTTGTTGGACAGTTTCCTTGAGAGTTTGGTGTGGCGAATGGTGTTTTCGTGGCTTTAATCAAGTTTCAAGCGACCAACCGGTTATTATATCGGTTAACTGAATGTTTTCGAGCTGTTTTAGGTTATTTAAGGATGGATGAAATTCTCAGAATGGGATCAGAAATAAATATATGTCCATAGATGTTCTACAGTTATAAATTCAGTTGAAGAATGAATTCCAATCTTTCATTCTCTGCTCCATTTCCTCTCAGCTAGCACAATGTGATGAACAATAAAAAGTACAGAAAATTACCAAGTTTTTTCAATATAAGTCTGCTCTCAAAAATTGTTTTCGTGTGATATATTTTAGAAAAATAAAATTTTCTTATGGTTTACCATTCAATTCTGAAGAAAAAAAGGCTCTTGCAAAATGCAGTGAGCATAGAATGAATATTCTAAGATATTTTTTATGCTCAAAAATGGTTTTGTCAATTATGCTTATTAATCGAAAAAAAGTTATATTTTTTGTGAAATTAAAATATTATGGATATAACTTTCTTTCAGAAATTTGTAATTAAACATTCATAAAGATCTATAGAACATCCTTTTCTCCTGTCATAAACATACATTATCTCAGAATATTCATTTTATGGAACATTTATACGATGAAATGGAATGATCGGTGATCATAACCGCTTGTAGGTTTCATTTTTTCCGAGAAAATTATCGACTGTATCGAAATTTTGCAGTAGACCTTTTTCTCCAGAATTGAATGGGAAACCATAGGAGAATTTCATTTTTAGAAAATCTATTCCACGAGAATAATTTCTGAACGAAAATCATAGGGGGTTGCAATTTTCAATCTAAGAAATTTGTAAGAGTTACATCTACTTTGTGCTTCATTCTATTAATTATTTGAAGGTTTATGACTCAGTGTTTTTGAAACGTCGTAAAAAATTGAAAACTGTTAACTCGTCATCGCCTTCCAAAAGCTGTATCTTGAAGGGGGGGTCAATTTCGAGAAAACTTTATACGAACTACCCTTGCTTATTTTCATCAAGGAATTATCTCCCAAAGTTCCTCGCATTTGTTTACAGACACCCTGTATAGTTTAGAACATGTGATCAATATCGATTTTAAATTATTGAATTGCTGTTCATGAGGTATGTTATATTTTCATATTATTCGGAAAACGCTCAAATCGGCCAACAAGACACTGGTTTTAAAAGAATTGTAAAGATTGTGAAACTCTGAATTGCATGAAAAACTTTTAAAGCGTTCTCAGTATACTCAACGCTGAAATGAAAAACTTCACAAATATATTTTCCTAATTCCCTTATTCCTGCATTCAACTTTCCGGAATGTCTTCTCGAGCCAAATGGCAACGCAGCAGCCCGAACAACAAAATGTCGCACCGTAATTCTACTCATTGTTACAGAACTTTTTACGCTTGCGAGTATTCATCCGCAGAAAGGCTTTGATCCGTGAATATCAATTATGAAAGTTTTAACGAAGTCTGGAATTCATCGGCACTATAAATGTATCACGCAGAATGCATATCTCGGTATCCCGAGACTACGGCCGAAGAAATCCAGAAAATTCCTAGAATTAAATTATCTGAATTTTGGGAATACCAAAGTCGGCGTATTGTCTTTATGTAAATTTCCCCAAATCCGAGAGATCTGCATAAAGATGAGGTGTTCCAAGTTGCTGAATTGGTGAACTTTGTTTCAAACGAATAAATGCTTCATCAAAGTTCGCAGGAAACTATAGAACAACGGTCATTTGGCTTTTCCACCCTCTGAATTTTTTATGTGAGTTAACAACAGTTGTGGCGGATGTCTTTTGGACCAACTGAACCACGAAATTAATTGAGAATGATAACGGAAAACAATACAGAATTAAAGTTATTTTGAGACAAGACAGGTAAAAAGTGAATGAAATATACAGGGTGTAAATGAATAAGTGTAAAATATCTAAGGAGGTGATTCCTCATCGAAAATAAGATAGGATCTTTCATATGAATAAACTTCATTGAAGCATCCCTTGTTAAGATACAGCCCCTCAAAGGGAGTACATAAAATTTTTATAACAATTTTTTTCACTAGCACCAAAAAAGTTACAATATTGAAATTAACCTGCCGTTTCCTACTAGCAAAAAAAAATTGTCACTATCGCTAAAAGTGTCCTACTAGATAGACTTGTTTCGCATTTATGACGATCTATCTCTGTAGTTGTTCGTAAAATAATTTTTTACTGCGAACTGGTTTATTTTGGGCAAAAAACTCAAGAGACATTTCTTGTTTAGAATGAAACAGGCTATCGGAAATA
Source organism: Propylea japonica (assembly GCA_013421045.1). Taxonomy (NCBI): domain Eukaryota; kingdom Metazoa; phylum Arthropoda; class Insecta; order Coleoptera; family Coccinellidae; genus Propylea; species Propylea japonica. The sequence continues at coordinate 20,776,810 of CM024244.1, forward strand.
AATTTTCAAATGGTAAACAAATAATAAGACAAAAAGTTACATTGGAAATAAACTTTAGGGGTTGCGTTTCCCACCCTTACAACCATGGGGTAAACCAAATAAATAACTGGATAAGTGTCTTTTTGCTAGTAGGAAACGCCAGGTCAGGTTAATTTCAATATTGTAACTTTTTTGGTGCTAGTGAAAAAAATTTCTATACTTACAAATTTTATGTACTCCCTTTGAGGGGCTGTATCTTAACAAGAGATGCTCCAATGAAGTTTCTTTATATGAAAGATCCTATCTTTTTTTCGATGAGGAATCACCTCCTTAAATATTTTACACTTATTATATATATATATATATATATATATATATAATATATATATATATATATATATATATCTATGTGCAGCGGGACTTACGGGGACCATTTCGGAGACGTAGGGGTATATATGGGGACCTTTGGTACTTTCGGGACCGGTCCCCATATTTTTATAGATGTTGCGGTAATTGTGGGGACCGGTCCCCATATGTTTTCTTTGGTGAATGGGTACATATGAGGACCGTTTCATAATAGATATAACGGTACTTATTGGGACCAGTGTATATAATATAAGGGATTCCACCTTCAAATAAAAAATATTTCTCTGAATAAAATTGTAATTATACTTATATGAAATTATATTATAATTCATTAACGGTTTTTTGGCAATTCGAGTCATTTTACCAATTATCTGCTCATATCGATATAAATCAAAACCATAACCTAACTTTATATATTTTTTCTCGTGGAACAAATTCTATACAGATTTCATTTTTTCTTATGAATATCATATATGAAAGGGAAAATAACGGTATTTTCCAAGAAAATTTAAATTCATCTATGAATTTTGGAATAGTTTATTTTTCAATTAAAAGTATACAAAAATATGAAATATCATGAATACTTGAAAATGCTCATGAACCCTTCAGAAGCAATGTCAAAAATAGTAAGTTCAACGAAAAACCCTATTTGATTATTTTATTTTTCTCTGAAAGCCTTGGGTCCAATTTGACCCGATGGTACCAGTTACGCAGATAAATATGACGATACCAGTTGAGGGTTAATACCCCTGCGAACATTTTACTATTTGTAATATACTTATTTCATCTTGAGCTAGAGACCTAGGTACAGATTGAAATAATGAAATCTGGAATATTTGAAGCTTGATTATTTCTTGGTGTTCACGGAATCGCGAAGAGAAGGATAGATTTTCGATACTTTTCTATCATATTCCCCAACACAGGGGCTCGAAGAATGGAATAAGGAAGGAAGATATTATGTTCATAAAAATCGTACAGAAACATTCAAAAATGAATGTTTATCATTAAGAATACTGATATCAAGAATTTTATTCTGATGAGTGAGTTAAATAATAGTCTCGTTAATTTCAAATGGCCGTTGTTAGTTAGATATAGGTATGTGTGTATGTGTTTGAGGTCCTAAAAAATTAACTGGCAGTTAACTGGCAAATGAAAGGGGCTGCCTAAGTGAGCTGATCAGAATTAATGTAGATCAAGTCCAAATCAACAACTTTTTTCTTTCTTCCGAACAACTTAACCATACTGTGATGTAAGTTAGTTCATTTGAGCACAATTCTTAATTTTCAACAAAAATTACCTAATAAATGTATAGTTACATATGATTATTATTCATGTTTCATATTTCGTTAGCTGTTGATTTAAAAGAATATAAATATATTATTCATGTTTTCGATTTTGATGTTTTTAACACATTACAAATCAATTCGGCTGCTTCCATTTCAATCAAGATACCTTAAAATTGGTTCTATTATCGGTGCGAAAATAACCATTACAAAATTTCAATACCCAATTCGGTGTAGAAATCTTCAATAATTATTGGTGTTAAAACGACCTTTGTAAAAGAGTTATACTCTATCTGGTGTGAAAAAATACATTAAGTGGTAAAGTTATTGCACCATGAGGTGTTCTTCGCACATCGCAAAAAAAAATTTTTCACACCTTCCGGAAGTCACATTGCTACCATATGAAGACAAATATCAACCACTGCCGGTGTAAAATATATTCACCATCACAGTATCTATTCTTATTGAAAACTGCACCGATGGTGTTGAATAGACATCAACATGGTGTGTACGGATATCGAAACCACCAGGTGTTATTTTGGTGTCAAATGTCTTGTCAATTTTTTACTTCTGTAGACTTTGTGTAATCCTCATAAAGGTTCGGAAATTCACACCGAAAACATAGAATCGGAAGCTTCGGTACGGTTGCCACTTTAAAATGACATCTTCAGTTTTCAATAACTGCTCTGATCACAACTTGAAAAATTTTTTTTCAATATTCTATAATGAATTACATGATAATATTGTGTCAGCCTGCCCGTAAGTACTCGATAGAAGTACTTTCGGTTTGCCTAACATACTGTTTGAATTAGGCCACTTCCAAGAGATGAAGGGGAATACAACACCTTATTATTGCAATCGATTATACTGTGGGTGAATCTCTTATAACTATATACAACTGTCCAAATGGAGAAAAATTTTTCTGTCTGATGCATTGTATATCGTATCTTTCCGATGTGAATTTCAAAACCTCTAATCTGTCTATTCGAAACTTCGCATTCGACGGAATTGAAAATTTGGCATTCAGGGGCAGTAAAATGCCATCGACAATCGTGCATTATATTTGATAATAATACTAACCCTTTGATATTATTTACATATATTCTAGGATAATTCTCGCCATAAATTCCTATGTTACTTGCCGAAAGAGTGTACGGTTGTGCCAAACTTACTCGCGGCGAGCTTTCCCTCGAATTTGTGGTATGTTGTCTCTAGATTTTCGGTATTTTTGCAATAATTATTGAATATACATACTTCAAAGAAAATTCATCGAGTCTTTATGCCGAATGTTTAAAGAGGATATGAACTTGACAGATCGGTAATTCATCGTTTCCGAAGTGGAAAAATTGACTTGAAGGAGAAATACTTTTAGAAATTCCTAAACTTAGACAGATCGCCACTTGATTTTTCCACTAATGTTGTTCAGGGCACCAATATGAATACAACGACACCAAAATTTGATTGTTATCTGCTGAATCCCAAAATTCAAATTGTTTAAATTTTTTTTATAATGTTAAAAATGTGAAAACGTTCCTGGGTATACAGGAGCAAAGAAGACATTGGCGGTGGACACTATTGTAGAACATAGAAGAACAAATGAATATAGTTGAAATCTTCTCTGAAAACTTTTTTTGTCGGCTACAATTCATAAAAACATATCACATCTACCCCTTCGATAGCAAAAAATCAAGAAAATAAATCATCATTCGAGAATATTGGATTTTACTATGAAGAAAAAATAAAATTAAGAAAAGTCACAAAAATCTGGAAAATGACTACAGATAAATGCCAAACAGTTGGCTGAATTATTTTCAATCGATGTATTATTGATCGCATTAATATGAATCGAAAAGAATGTCCCGTCTCGTACCCCTCTGGACACATACCGCTGAAGGAAGGGTAAACGATTTTGACCCCTATTCAGCAACACATGTTTGTATTCGTATGCTGATTGTGAGCACGCCTATGATCTTTACGATGTTTTTCTGGGCAGTAGCGTAGATTATTGTTGAGAACGTCGGCGTCAAATGCTGAGGGAATCGGACTTTTATTTGGGGGAGTATTTCAGATGATACCTACTTTTTTATGCTATGATAATCGGATGCAATAATAATTTATCGAAGCTAATGATTATTAGAAACAGTTTTTTTACTGAATACCTACCTGCTTTTGTTCAACAACAGAAATCGTGTAGTTATTCGAAACGAAATTGTAATAAATTGCGGTTATAATCGCAGAACTATAATATATTTCCTTCTCACTTTTGTCGCGGTGAATGTTATTATGGTTGTCGATCTATGCATATTTTTCAAACAATTCGTAATGAAGTTTTAACAAATTATTTTACCAAACTATCAAACAACGATCTTAAAGTTTAGGCAAAGTACTGCCATAGGTTTGTATGAATATTTTTTTTAATTGAAGTGAATTTGGAAGTTTGGAATAAATATTTCGAAATTTGTCAAAATCATTTAAAATTTTCATATTTAACTACCTAATTCATCAATATTATTTTATTTCTCGATTTTCAGCTTTTAATGAAGAACCACAAGAAAAATCAAAGAGCCTTAGCTCTAATTCAAATTCAAAATTTGTGAAATTTTAAAAATGTGAAAACGTTCCTGGGTAGAAAGAAACAAAGAAGATATTGGCGGTGGACACTTTTGTAGAACATAGAAAAACAAATATATGTAGTTTAATTTTTCTCTGAACACTATTTTTTCGGCTAAAATTCATAAAAAAATATTACGTCTATCCCTTCGATAGCGAAGAATCAAGAAAATGAATTATCATCCGAGAATATTGGATTTCCCAAGAAAAAATAAAATCGAGTGTTCTTCACAAAAATCTGAAAAATTGCTACAGATAAATAGCCAAACAGTTGGCTGAATTATTTTCATTCAATGTATAATTGATCCCCTTAATATGAATAGAAAAGAATTGTCCCGTCCCGCACCCTTTCAAGATACATACCCTTGAAAGAAGGGTAAGCGATTTTGACCCCTATTCAGAAACACATGTTTGTAATTCGCATGGTGGTTGTAGGCAAGCCGATGATCTCTACGATGTTTTTCTGGGCAGTAGCGTAGATTATTGTTGGTAACGTCGGATGCTGAGGGAATCAGCTGATACCTACTTTTTATGATATGACAATCGGATGCAATAATAATTTATTGAAGCTAATGATTATTAGAAAGAGTTTTTTCCTGAGTTTATTGAATACCTACCTAGTTATGTTCAACGATTGAGTTTAAAAATATATTTTTAAACTCAATGGTTCAACTACAGAAATCGTGTAGTTACTCGAAGCGGAATTCTAATACTAGTAGTAAATTTATTTCATTGCAATAAGCAATTCTAATAAATTGCGGTTAAAATCGTAAAACTATAATATATTTTCTTTTCACTTTTGTGAATGGTTGTCGATCTATGCATATTATACATTACTCAAACAATTCGTAATGAAGTTGTAACAAATTTTGTTACCAAACTATTAAACAACGATCAGAAAGTTTATGCAAAGTACTGCCATGAGTTTTCAATGAATAATTTGAAATTGAAGTGAATTTTGAAGTTTGGAATAAATAAATCGAAATTTGTCAAATCATGGAAAATTTTCATATCCAACTAATTCATTAATATTATTTCATTTCTCGATTTTCAGCTTTGAATAAAGTACCACAAGACCGATCATAAGGCTCGAATTCGAATAGATGCGACAAGAAGTCCAAGAGTCCACTTAGCAGTGGCGTAGTACATTTAAGTAGGATGAAAACTTGATTGATTTTGAATTGAAGCATTTTTGTAACGATTCGGTGTTAACAGTAATGAGTTAATCAATGTAGTAGAAATAATTATTTTGAAACCGTTTTTTGAGGAGGTCCTAAATTGAGGCTTCATGAATTTCGGAAACCCAGCATTATTTATAAATCTGAAATAAAATATTCCATATGAAGAATGCGTGTACCGAAATAGTTCTGCTTGTCCTTCCGTGAAACTTTCTAACACAAGGAGTAAAGATTTTAAATTTTCAAAGTACGTGTAAGTCTTACATATATCCGCTAAGTACTTCAATGGGTCAAATTACACGAGTAGTTTGGGAGGTATATAATATTTTTTACTATATTTTCGAAAATTTATACATTTGACCAAAATTATGTAGCAGAAAGCTGACGCGTAAAATTCTGCTAGATTTCATGAGGATCGTGTGATTAGAAAATAAAAAGCATGTTGTATCCGTACATTTCAATTCTGTTCATATTTTCCCCGAAGGTTTTAGCACAATACATTCGAACAAAGTGATATTTTGGCAGATTAGAGAAAAAAGAAGACATCGTCAAAAGTGCAATATTTGAGTAGAATCGTTTGATGAAGGGAATTGAATAAGTATATAGGTATTCCCGAAACATATTGCATAAAGCACTGTCGAGCATGCAATGAATGAACAATCGCGCGAAATGTTGCGAATACAAGTCAGCGTTTTTCTCGATCATTCCATTTTCTACTGTAATTTCGAACTTGCAAAACGAATCGACATGATATTTGGTATTCAGGAATGAAAGAATGGTAGGAACAAAAATTCGTATAAAATTATCCAAAATGATGTGATTAATTATAGAATATTGCAAAAAAAAGATGTTGGAAACGAAGCCTTGAAAAGTTAAGGTGACATTATATAGTGAAAAGTACTGAAGCTTCTGATAAACTTCAGGTGCCTTAACTTTCCGCACCGGCCCTGTATACTAGTAAAGGTGACAGTCTGTTCATATTCGTTAGTTTGTTCCTCATTGCAGTCTTTATGGGAAACATCCAGACATTAGGGTATTAGTTTGACATTTTACATCCAATTATAGGTTTCACTTGTAGGTTCTGTGTGTTATCGAAAGAAATTTGTTCAATTGGGAGATAAAGTTATTCATTATACAAGGGTAAAAAGTATTAGATTTCAGCTCGAGGTAATGTTGTCAAAAAACCGAGAGCTAAAATCTGATATTTTTCCCGTGTATAATCCACCATTTCTTTCTGCGACAGGAAAAACGACCATTCAATAGTGAAAAAAATATTACTTGTCACGAAATTACTTTTTCCCCCGGAAAAAAGTGAGTAATTTCGTGAAAAGTTATATTTTGTGACCTGTCAAGAGATATAAAAAGTCAAATTTTTTTCCCGTCACAAAAAAAGTTAAACTATATACTATTGAACTAATGCTATGTTTCTAAATCTGATATCATTAGATGTGGATTTAGATAAATCAAAAAAAATGTAACAAATTCTTTTCGATAATTCGATGAACTTGTACCATTTCTCGAGTAGTCATACAATTAGGGAAAGTTAGCCCAGTGCTTTCGTTTTTTTCTTTCCACAAATGGATAGAAAAATTTCGTGCTGAAATTGCAAAATTCAATAAAATTTTATTCAACATTTCTGTTTTTCTCAATGATAACATAGACAAAAAATGTTGCTGGACGTGCACAATACTGCACAATCTGCACTGAAATCATGCAAATTTTCGAAAGCAGTAGAAATTGGAGAAAATTCAGTCAAGCAATTTATTTTCGATACCTGAATATTTTGAAACATACAGGCAGTCACAAAAAATGAGACTGTACGTGTACAGGGTGGGTAAAATTGGTGATACAAAAACCACAACTTTTTAACCGATTTTCGATATTTACGATAACAGTTTTTGACACACCCTATGATAATATTTCTGAAATTCAAAAGAAGCATGACCTTTCCACATTTTCCTTATTTGTGTTATGAGAACGGTTGACGCTGAGGATGTTGGGAATAAGAAAAATGAACATAATACTGACTACGAATATTGACTTCTTTCCGTTTTCTTTCAATATTTAGAAAACTATTTGAATGAATACAATGATTTCAACAGGAATGTATGCAGCATTAATAACTCAATCAAACAGAAAAGGAAAAATTGAAAAAAAAATTTAACAAATTCTTTTTCGCTCCTTGTATAACCGGGAGTGTTCAGGCAAAAATTTTCTTAGCTCAGTAGAGATTTTCGAACAATATCATAGTCCCAATTTTCAGATTTAAATTATGTCCAGTTTACCAGAATCGTCTTATAGACACTCGTACTTGGGATTCCGTGTATGTTTTTGAAACGGAAAAATAGGACTATTCTTTTTAAGTCATTTCAAACTAATAAGAAAAAACACAAGAAAAAACATAACTTCATGTTATAGCGCAACAAGAAAACCTATCAGAAATAAATCAGAGTACGCCACTCGATTGATATCAAAAGAGTGTCTGTATAATGTTTTTATTTCAACTTCCTAGCACAAACAGAAATGGAGATAATGACGAAAGCTGAAATCGGCCAAATTTCAAAACTGGCCCATAACAATTTTCCAAAAATTCCTTGGCTGCTCCATTTAGAACCGTATGAAATGAAAAAGACCGAAATCACAACACAACCCAGAGACAATTTAGCAAAGAAAGGAATTTCAATGACAGTTCAAGAAAATTCACAAAATTGAATTTGTTTTATATCTACATATTCTACATAGGTACTTCAAATGTGTTTTTATTATTATGAAATATATTCAAGAAATATTTGGACTGTACTGCACTGGATTGAATACCCCTCTTAAAAATAAGGGCCCAAAAACTACTCTGCATGCAATAAATTAGGAAGCTTTGACATTTACGATCGTCATCAAAGAATAACCGCGGCCGGCGCTGCTGGTTCGCACATTCAGACCTACTACCTAGATTGATATGATGATATGCAGGGTGTCCCAACTCCCAAGTTCGAATTCTTATCAGACGTTTCTGGAGAACCAGACATATTTGAAAGATGGAAAGTCGGATTATGAAATAGTTCGAAATTGTCTACCGAGCTTGAATATATTTGGAGCCTGAGCACGCCCTGTTATACAAGGAGTGAAAATAATTTATTTTTTTCATTTTTTCGTTTCCTATATGATTGAGTATTCAATGCTGAATACATCTCTGTTGAAACCATTGTTTGATACATTCGAATAGTTTTCAAAATATCGAAAAAAAGGTTGAATTCAAATACTTACCTATTCGTCATCAGTATTATGTTCATTTCCCTCTTTCTCAGAATCCTAAGCGTAAACAGTTCAAAGTAGAAGAATGTGGAATTATGCTTCTTTTGAACTGTATATTTTCTAAACGAGAAAAAGTCATTTCAAACTATTCCTTCCATAAGAAAAAACACAAATTTATGTTATGGCTCAGCAAGAAAACTTCTTGGAAAAAATTGGAGTATCTGTATAATGTATATATTTCAACGACACAAACTACTGAGATGGAGATAGTTGAAACCAGACAAATTTCAAAATTGACCTATAACTCTAAATGAAAAGAAGATAGTGAAATGCAGTTGATGGCGTAAACAGTTTTTCGAAAATAGACGACCGTAATGTGCCATTCATTCATTTTCCTCTATCTCTTTGGCTTAAAAAGTTGTAGGTCACGTATCACCAATTTTGCCCACTCTGTACAGGGTGGGCATATTCCGAGGTTTTAGCACTATAGATAGACAAAATCTGATACCCACTTTTCGATCTCTTTTTTGGAGGAACTAACAAGAGTAATAGGTATTCATTTTTGACTACCTGCTCTTGTTTTCGAGTTATAAAATTGGAAAAAAATTCATATCTCCGCTAATACTGATTAAAGAGCTCTGAAATTAAAACATTATACAGGCACTTTTTTACGTAGAATCCAGTGGCGTGCTCGTCTGTTTTGCACCATTTTTAATTACGAAGCTATGACCCAAAGTTATTTTTTTTTAAAGGAACACTGAGAGCTTAATTGTTTCTGATTTCAAAAATATATAACATTGTATGGTTTCTATCAATATTAGTAATGAAATTGATCATAAACCTATTTTCATTTGAATTTCAATATTTTCTATGGTTTCAACTGTTGACGAGTACAGAAAAATGGAGCTTCCTATAACAAGAGCAATCTCCTTCTGTCAATCTCATTATTTCTATGGTTTCAACTAATTTCTACAAAATTCGAACATAGATATATTAAATAAACTTTTATATCTTGAAATGATTACGAAATAACGAAAAGATCCACATGATCCTTCGTTTCAATCGATATATGTACTTAGTTATAATTAGATGGATGCAGAAGAAAATTTGTTTTGCTCTTTGGAATGTATAAGCACAAGTGCCAGTCTATTTCAAATCGCATATGAAATCACGCATATAGATATGATCAAAGTTATCAATTTAATTAGAAAAGAAACGAAGGAAAAATATTTTTCAATGCTTAATAGTGATCACAATAATAGGTCAGTAGGTAATAACTTAGAATGACGATCAAGTTTCACAGCAGTCCATTATTCTTCGATCTTGAAAAAATTGAGTAAAGAGCATAGAAATGAAAAAACTATTGGAAAGAGATTGTGGTAATTAAAGGAAGCTCCATTTTTCGGTGCTCGTCAACAGTTCGAACCATAGAAAATATTGAGACTCAGATAAAATAGACTTTTTTCCATTTTCAAAACCCATATTGACACAAATCATACAATGTTATATATTTTTGAAATCAGAAAAAATTAAGCTCTCAGAAAATTGCACGAAAATCTAGTGTTCCTATTTAAAAAAAAACTTTGGGTCATAGCTTCGTAATTAAAAATGATGCAAAAAAGGGGCGAGCACGCCACTGGATTCTACGTAAAAAAGTGCCTGTATAATGTTTTAATTTCAGAGCTCTATTTTCAGTATTAGCGGAGATATGATTTTTTTTTCGATATCGCTACTTTACCAATTTTCGCTTATAACTCGAAAACAAAAGAAGATAGCCAAAAATGAATACTACTCTTGTTAGTTTCTCCAAAAAAGAGATCGAGAAGTGGGTATCAGATTTTGTCTATCTATAGTGCTAAAACCTCGGAATATAGCATTGAGATTAAAAATGTATTATTATTATTTTTAAACTCAATGCTGATAGGGAATGTGTTCCCTCTACCCTTTATACCCCAAAATACAATAACATTGAATTCTGGGAAAGACTTCCTCGAATTGACAAACTTGGTAGATCAGTGGTAGGGCAGTGGACCGGCAATAAGGATATCGTGGGTTCGAGTCCCGCCCGAAGAAGCCTTCTTTTTTAGAATTCAATTATCCTTCTGGATGCCATCAAATCATTTTCAAATATTATTATTATTTTTTCGGTCCATTTCACGTGAAAAATAATAGCGGTTATACATTAAATGGAAACTTCTACCAGGAAATTTCCGAAAAACGGGAAAATAGCAATTTCGAATTCTGGAAACCATGGCATGGCACATAAATAAACTAGCAAAAGGCATGTTTGCGATAATTTTTCGGCATTTCCCACGTATGTAGAAATTCATCATAGTATTAACTTTCATTTGTATTGTTTTCATAGATGATAAGAAATTTTTACAGTGGTATAACTTGAGTGCCATTTGAGGATCGAAAAATTTTTCCATTTTCGGTTTTCCGGATTAAACTATTTCATTTACTATGATTGAAATTATACTCACCGAAAAAAAATTCATATCGAAAAAAGGAAGAAATATTGATCCAAAAAAGTACCTAATCGTCGTTAAAAACAAATAAAACAGTTAATTTGACATCTTCCATAATTTTAATCAGTAAGGTGTAAGGTCCTAATAAGTATATTTTAAAATCGCCACCTTTATGCGGTCCCCATATTTACCACTGATGTTTTTCTGGCTGGTCCTAATAAGTATCCTCGTAGCAATGTATATTTCAAAATCGGCCCCATTTATGCGGTCCCCATATTTACCGCTGTGTCTACTTTTGCTGGTCCCGATATGTACCGGAGTATAAATGGAATGAAAAAAACGATATAATTTCGTTTTTGCAATATACATAAGCAAATGAGCGATAATGTATACTTCCAAATGCAAATGTATATCAATATATGCGGTCCATACGATATATACGATCGGTCCCCATATGTCCCGCTGCATGTAGATATATATATATATATATATATATATATATATATATATACTGCGAAAAGAGGAATACGAGATCCCTGTAAAACTTCAACGCTGCGAGATCCCCGTCACAATACATATCAAAACGAGATCCTCCCGTATATACATTATATACATTTCACCGTATTACGCCACGAGCTCTGTTCAACGTTGCCAGATTGGCGGATCTCTGAATGGACGCAAAATGTCTATATTTGTGTATATCAATAAGGGTCAGAGTCGCAATTAAAAACTGGATCCCTCAGGGAGCATTACATCAAATTTAAAACGAATATATATGCCAAGGTCGAAGTAGATGTTAGTGGAGAATGGAGCAGGTGTTCTTTTTTATAGTTTATTGCAGTTTATGAACTGGGAGAGATATTTCCGTCTCCGCTTGCTCATTTTCGTATGCAGAATATTCATCGTTCAGTATCAAATGATTATTTTAAAATCTTTAGGGGATTTTAATTCTGATTGTTCTAAAATATTGTTTAACTAAGACTTCTACGTATTAGGATTTTGGTTATTGATGTAAACAAAATATAAAAGAACAAACTATTTGATCGTCATTGAACGATACATCTTGTGTTGTTTTCCTTAAAATTCAAAATATCCGCATTTTTCGAGAAACTCTTGAGTATGGTTGCTGCGCATTTCAGTTTATTTTCATTGAAAGTAATGTTGGAATTAAAAATACTGATATTTCAGATATTCTTTTCAAGATTTTTGTATACAATTTTTTCAGTCAAATCAATGTTCCTCTTTTCACCCGGTATAAATTCTTGTAGAAGTTTAAATATAATAATAATGGATGAATGGAAGATTCACAATTGCATTCAAAAAATTCTTTAGATCCACTGAAGTGAAGTCAAGAGTTTTTGTGCGAACATTGTGATATTAAAAAAAGGAGTTCTGAAAAAATTCAGCTGTTAATAAGTCATAACCACGATTTTGTCAACAACAAAATTCGCCGAGGTATTCAGGATTTCTGAATTATTTCTATATTTTTCGTGAAGAAATACTTTAAGTATATACTTCATTCAACATTTGATTCGAGTAAGAGATACTCTGAGTTGGTAATTGGGACGGAAAACTTGGAGAAAAATAGTCACCTAAATTCTAATGAGCTTTTGATTGCAATGATTCATTCTTGCTTCATTAGAAAAATTAACATAATGAGAATAATTTCAATATTCATCAGAAAAATTCCGACCGGTAACATTCAAACTGTAATATTTTGTTTCAATTCAAACCTTGTTGTCTTTAGAGCCAAATGTAAAGGTAAAACCTCTTGAAAAAATCCGTGTTAAAGGTATGGCTACAACTCAATATGGACAGATTTATGAAAATTTTTCGATCCGGGATTCCGGGGTTGATTATTACTAATATTTCGAACTAGGAATGCGTCTATGAGATTCAAGCTATTCTGGTGAAAAAAGTTTATTATTTCTGTTCTCGGAGTTTTTCCATTTCAACCAAGGTCCAATCAAGCATTCGAACTTTATTTTGGGATTCTATACGGAACGCGAAGAAGATAAACTTCCAATTCCTATGCAGGGTAATTTTTTTCTTTCAGCGAAAATATAGACAGAAGCCAAGCAATGATTTTTCTTCGGGTCATTTTCGACTGATTAACTAGTTTCAACTCATTTTAATATTTTGCAATAGAAAAAGTTTTGATATTTTAGTTGGTAATTTTTTGCATTGATTAAAATTCACGATTCCAAGGTAGCGAAAATAATTCAAAACAACTATTTCCCATGGTAGTAATTTCCTTTAATCAGAAAAGCGAAATTTTGAGTCGCAAATTGTTTCTAGGTGGACATTTTGTTTGGCAGGAGCTGTCAGCAGTTTATTCGAGCTAACCCGAGGCAAAACTTGATGTATTCACATTATTTTCCATACATAATGCATTCAGAATAATCTGTTACTCATGAAATAGTCTAGTCAAATACCATTCGGGCATCTAATCTTTCCTATGAAAAAAATCGATAAAACACTATGCAAAGTAATATTTGTTAACAAAAAGCATTAGTGCAGTGCAAAAATCCTCGTCTTCGACTCGGATTGTTGCCACAAGCACTCATGCTCACTGTTCATCTCGAATCTCAGAAAAAAAATTTAATTGAAATTCCCAGATAAATTATCATTGAGAGCTCGTTCTATTTAAACGAGTCGTTTTGCTCAAATATCTGTTTTTATCGAATGATATAGGATTTGACTCCTTGACGATGAAAGCGTGGTCAAATTCAATCATGTCTGTGGGGCCGTCCGTCTTTGAATTGTCCTTGAGACTTAAGATTTTCAGAGTGAGTTCAGATCCCAAGTTGAGTTCGTAAATTGACCAAATCGTACAGGGTGTGCCATAAAATATGGCCACTCAAAATTTTTGTTCTTAGACAAAACGAAACCAATCAAAATAAAAATTTGCTTCCAGATGCTCATAATCAGCCTCATGCAAATTTTTGTAGCCATAGTGTTAAAAGAATCATAGAAATTTAAATTGAAATATTGAAAAGAAGGATCTTCATATTTCCATAACAAGATATCCGATTCGAGTGGAATTCATTTTGTGTATGGATACTGATATATTGAATGTTCATATTTCAAGAGGTTTGCATCATCAGAACCATAGATGAAATTTGTTGCATTTTCAGTTTTTACATATTTCACTCTTGGAATAATTTCCAGAATATCTTGACGATCGTGCTGAGATTTCGCGTTTATATATTTGGTATTAATTTTATGAGCAATACATAATTTCGGGGCATTGCTGCACCAATAGGCGCTCAAAAGCACCTGCTCAGGGCTTTCTTAAATTTTTCTTTTTCATATGTATTTAGATACAAAAAAAAGTTTTGACCCTAAATATTTTCATTACTATCCTGCCAGCGAATCTGTTGATGCTACAGGATTTCCTTCATCAAATCACATGTCGTACACATGTGGAAGATTTTTGCCTTCATCTCATATAGACTGTGCAAAATTTGAAACGAAATCAGTGGAATTTCAGCTCCCCTAGATTCTCTGTTACGAACGATAATTTGAAAAATTTGAGAAAGCCTTTTCTTTTGAGCGCACGTTCATCGGTGAATCAATGGGGCTATTACATCAAAATTTTGTATATTACTTGAGATTGATACTCAATGTTTGAATCCAAAATCTCAGCATGATCGGAATTTTATTTTGGATATTATTCTAAAACTTAAATATGTAAAAACTGCAATCCTTCTGAAATTTTTCATTTCATTACATCAATTTTCAGTTACAAAATAAATTAAATAAAAGGATTCTTCTTCAATATTTGATTTGAATATTCTATGGTTCTGTTGGCACTATGACCACACATTTTTTGCGGAACACGTATTATGAGTATTTTGAATGTAGCTGCAAAATTAAATTTTAATTGGTGTATTTTGTCTGAGATATTGAGGAACAAAAATTTTGAATGGTCATATTGTATGAAACACCCTGTACGATTGGCTGGTTAACGAAGTGAATCGAGGGTTTCGGACCCGAACTTGCCCTGAAAATCTCAAGTCTCTAGGACAAACGAAATTCGAAAGTTATCGTGCCTACGGTCGGTCGGACGGCCCTATGGACAGAATTGTATTTGACAACGGATTCGTCATCTTTTGAGACCATTTTCAGCTCAAAATTCGAACATTACAGATATTCGGACAAAACGATATACCACTCGTTTAAGTAAAACGAGCGCTCAAAAATGTAATTATGCCAAATAAAATTTCTCGAAAATATAGAACGTAATATTAACATGAAATTTTCCATTACCACTCTAATCAGATAGATATAGAACGGGTATGCGCAATTAGGTCCACAGTTAGTTAGTATGCCTCTTTATTTTGGTGGATCTCTGAATGGACGCAAAATGTCTATATTTGTGTATATCAATAAGGGTCAGAGTCGCAATTAAAAAATGGATCCCTCAGGGAGCATTACATCAAATTTAAAACGAATATATATGCCAAGGTCGAAGTAGATGTTAGTGGAGAATGGAGCAGGTGTTCTTTTTTATAGTTTATTGCAGTTGAATGAACTGGGAGAGATATTTCCGTCTCCGCTTGCTCATTTTCGTATGCAGAATATTCATCATTCAGTATCAAATGATTATTTGAAAATCTTTAGGGGATTGTAAGTTTGATTGTTTCAAAATATTGTTCAACTAAGATTTCTACGTATTAGGATTATGGTTGTTGATGTAAACAAAATGTAAAGGAACAAACTATTTGATCGTCACTGAACGATATATCTTGTTTTCCTCAAAATTCAAAATATCCGCATTTTTTCGAGAAAATCTTGAGTATGGTTGATGCGCATTTCAGTTTATTTTCATTGAAAGTAATGTTGGAATTTAAAATATTGATATTGATAATGATAAAAAAACTGGAAGAAAAATAGTCACCTGAATCCTAATGAGATTTTTATGCAATGAATTATTCTTGCTTCATTAGAAAAATTATTCGATTCAATTCAAGGTAAAAAAATACTGAGTGTGCTCAAAAAGCGGTTTTCAAATCTGAAATATCACTCACCCTACTCAAAGAAATATTCCTCAAAAATGATCACCCTTTATATAGTGATATGGGTGACAAATGTCAAATTTTAAGTGAGGTTCATCGAAAATTATCGTTAAACTGATAGTTTAGGAACGTAGATACTAAAAAGTCTAGTATAACATCAATGACTCTTTCGTTTTTTCAAAACCAATTTTTTGAGCGGAACATATTTCATCATATGCCTTATTTCAAATTCACTTTTCATCTGTTGAACCACCTGAAGCCTTATTCTTGTAGGGAACCTATTTGCTTATTTTGATCTCTTAGAAATTTCAACTTGAATATTAAATACGAAAAAATTTTGACAAACCATTGTTTGCATATAATGAAGAGGTTTATGTATATTGATATGGTTTGCAAATTTAAGAATGTGATATTTTATCTACCCCGAACGCTACGGAATCGCGGGTTGATTATCATTTATATATTTCTGACTGGAAATGTTTTCATGAGATTGCAGGTTTTTTTCTGGTAGAATTATTAATTACATAATGAAAGTTAATCAACAAGCTTCAAACTTTAATTCAAACCTTGTTTTAGTGTTTTCAGTATTACTACAAACATAAGAAGAACAAAATTTTTACAATATGCTGCTAAGAATTTTTTCATTAAGAACGTTGATGATAAGTATTTATTGTTTTCAATAAATGATTGTTGTGCTAAGAGCCAAATGTAAATGTGAAACCTCTTGAAATATTCCTTGTTGAAGGTATGGTTACCACTCAATACCGACAGATTTATGAAAATTTTATTTGCAAGAAGATTTCATTACGATTGCACGCATAAAGAATGTAATTCCAATTTTCTCTGCAAATTGAATACTCGTAATTTAACTGGAAATTTTTAAATTTTGGAACTTCACAGTAGTTGCATTTGGAATTTTCATGCACGGATGGTGTGTTTCTACTGATTGCTTTATCTCATTTCTCAATTAATTTGATTGATGTTGCTTGTTCCCACAAGCACTCATGCTCCTTGTCAAAATATTACTAACTTGTTTTTTAGATTTATTTCTCAGAAAAATCATGCATATTATTGCTGATCACTGTTCATCTCGAATTTCAGAAAAAAAAATTTAATTGAAATTCCCAAATAAATTATAATTGAGCGCTCATTCCACTCAAACGAGTGCTTTATCGTTTTGCCCAAATATATGTTTTTATCGAATGATATAGGATTTGACTCCTTGGCGATGAATTCGTGATCAAATTGAATCATGTTTTTGGGGTCGTACATCCGTTAGCACGATAACTTTCGAATAAATTGTCCTTAAGACTTGAGATTGTCAGAGTGAGTTCAGATCCCGAGTGCTTCGGTTGTGTTCGTAAATCAGCCTAAACGTAAAGGGTGTGCCATAAAATATGGCCACTAAATTTTTTTGTTCTTAGACAAAACGAAACCAATCAAAATAAAAATTTGCGGCCAGATGCAAGATGCTGATAATGAGCATCATGCAAATTTTTGTGGTCATAGTGTTAACAGAATCTAAGAAATTCCAATTGAAATATTGAAAAGAAGGATCTTCATATTTCCATAACAAGATATCCAATTCAAGTGGAATTGATTTTGTTTATGGAGACTGATATATTTAATGTTCACATTTCAAGAGGTTTGCATCATCAGAACCATAGATAAAATTTGTTTCATTTTCAGTTTTTACATATTTCACTTTTGAAATAATTTCCAGAATATCTAGACGATCGTGTTGAGATTTCGCGTTTATACATTTGGTATTCATTTTAGGAGCAATACATAGTTTCAGGGTATTAGCCTCATTGCTGCACCAATAAGCGCTCAAAAGCACCTGCTCAGGGCTTTCTTAATTTTTTTTTCACATGTATTCAGATACAAAAAAAAGTTTTGACATTAAATATTTTCATTAATATCCTGCCAGCGAATCTGTTGATGCTACAGGATTTCCTTTATCAAATCACATAAAATGTCGTTGGAAGATTTTTGCCTTCATTTCATATAGACTGCAAAATTTGAAACGAAATCAATGGAATTTCAGCTCTCCTAGATTTTCGGTAACGAATGATAATTTGAAAAATTTAAGAAAGCCTTTGCTTCTGAGAGCACGGTCATTGGTAGATCAATGAGGCTATTACCTCAAAATTTTGTATATGACTTGATATTGATACTCAATGTTTGAATCCAAAATCTCAGCATGCTCGGAATATTATTTTGGATATTATTTGAAACTCAAATTTGTAAAAACTTTACAATTAAAAAAAATAAATTCTGTGGTTTTGATAATGCAATCCTTCTGAAATTTTTCATTCCATTACATCAATTTTCATTCGCAAAATAAATTTCACTCGAATCGGATATTTCGTTGAGGAAATATAAGGATTCTTCTTCAATATTTCAATTGAATTTTCTATGGTTCTGTTGGTACTATAACGACACATTTTTTGCATAACACCTATTATGAGCATCTTGTATGTAGCTGCAAAATTAAATTTTTAATTGGTTTGTTTTGTCTGAGCTATTGATGAACAAAAATTTTGAATGGCCATATTTTATGGAACACCTTGTACGATTGGCTGGTTAACGAACTTCATTGAGTATTTCGGACCCGAACTTGCCCTGAAAATCTCAAGTCTCTAGGACAAACGAAATTCGAAAGTTATCGTGCTTACAGTCGGCCGGACGGCCCTATGGACAGAATTGTATTTGACAACGGATTCGTCATCTTTCGAAACCATTTTCGGCTCAAAATTCGAACATTACAGATATTCGGGCAAAACGATATAGCACTCGTTTAAGTAGAACAAGCACTCAAAAATGTAATTATGCCAAATAAAATTTCTCGAAAATATAGATCGTAATAATAACATCAAATTTTCCATTTCTACTTTGATCAGATAGAAATGGTGAGGGTATGTGCAATTAGGTCCACAGTTACATCATCAATTCATGAAAATCATCCAAACCCTACAGGTATATTTGTAGTGAAGGGTGAGTTCACGAAATTTATATTTCTTAGAACAAAAATTATTCACGAATGAGCTTTTAAGCTTGCCTGAAATTCAAATATGGAACAATTATTAATGATTTTTTATATCGTCTCCTTTACTATTTCCCATTCGAAACTAGGATTCTCAAATGAATTCCAAAGCAAAATGCATGCTATTGCAACGACAATCACCTGTTCTTATAGGATTATTATTAGTCCATATTTTCCTTGTTAGATTAAATCTAGGAACTCAACTTTACTCTATTATTATTTTTGCCATACTCTGTTTTTCACAAAACTCTGCACAAACCTGTGCGCAATTATTATTTAATTAAGTATGAAGTCTTATTTCGATCATATCAGTAGGTAAGGTGAAAATTCAAAAGAATTAATTTTCGATATCATCTAGATTCTAGATAGTGTTCAATTTTCTGTTATCCGAGTTTCAAAAATTTTGCGAATGCGTTTGTATCATTAATGCGCAACATAATACCATATTTAGCTTCGAAAAGACTGATAGGGTACATTCATAAAATTTGCTGAGATATTCTGGAACTTAACTAAATCTGAAAATTTGAAAGCAGTTTATTTGAATCAAGGATCCTTGTTCAGTGAGTCCAACCTAATAATTTTAGACTTATTTCCGAAAAACTCGAAAATAACAGAGGACTGATTAAGCTGACTGCATTTTTTGTTCAGTTTTACTGAAAAAAGTTCATTCAATATATCATTCACAAGCGCCATCGTTTCCTCACACCGGATTCCTGACAATAATGATTCAATCAAACCCAAGCATCCGAAGTCTAGAAAGCAAAATATTTATTCTGAATTGACGGTTCATTCGTCTCAGAGTAACAAACACCTGGTTCATTCAGTAGAATTGAATATAAACCAAATAACTTCGTTATACTTGTTGTATGTTATGTTATTTGGGCGCTAGGAGATCCAAGCGGCGTTGCCATTTTTGGATCTCGTTAAGCACCATACGCACCTCTTTGCCGAAATACATGACCGACCCTAACGCCATTTCCCTTGAACTAAAATGTATAATTACAAGGTGATTAGTGAGCCGTCGGAGCTCCATCTCAAACTTCGTCAGTAGGTTATATAGGACCTAAGAACACCAAAACCGGTGAAAAACGCTACGAGATCCGGCCTTCGGATCTCATGATCTCGCAGCGTTGAATGGACTACCATATACAGATCTCGTAGTCCTCTACAAGACATGTATATATATATATATATATATATATATATATGTATATGAATCGTCAAGTTCGGGGACATTTTCTGTTGCTAAATGGTCAGTTTGAGGACATTTGTCAACTTTGAGGACGGCCCCCAAACTTTTCTTACAGGAATTGGTTAGTTTGGGGACTAGTCCCCAAACTTTTTAAGAAATTGGTTTAATGGTAAGTTTGAGGACGCGTCTCCAAATTCATTCGAAAAATGTATAAAATGTTGATTTGGAGTTTTGTGGAATAGTGATTATCACTCAAATGGTGTTCTATTAGTTTTCCTACAGGCTGAAATTGAAATTGAATTCGTAGGATTCATATTTATTTCGAGGTTTTATCCACCGAAATTGTTATTATTTATCAGCATCATCTCGATAATTTCATGGATGAAAAAGAATCAATTATCGAATATATTGGATTTTGTTAGAACATTTTAGTCATTATTGGTTCCGAGAATGGGAGCTGTCATATTGAAAATACAATGCAAATTTGATATTTTCATGCCTTTACAAATGAAAAAGCAATGGATTTCAATTTTGAAGCAAAGTGAATTAATATTTTAAAATTTTCATAGACCGAAGAAAATAACAATGAGAACCTGTATGAAAAAAATAAATATGGAACGTGAAATCAGATAATACCCATTACAAGCAAATTGAATAAATATCCCGCAAAATTTTTGTAATGAACTTCAAAATTTTTCATATGAAGGTCTCAAATTGAGTTCCGTTCTTTTATAATTTAATTCGATATATTTTCTAACATAATTCACTGTGTCAACAGCATAATGCGGAAATGTGCTCTTTATCAAGACCATTTGTGACTGACTATTGAAAGTTTTTGACAAATTTTCAGTACATTGAGTACGCTTCTACTGAATTTGTATCTCACTAATAACATACCCACTTGAGATCATAACTGAAGCGACACATTTTAATTTTTCATGTGACGGCGTTGAAGGTTGTTCATGAACAAAACTGTAATGGTCGACTTTCATTCGGTGACAAATTTCATCAGGTATCATCGTTCTAAACTTAATGAGCAATGACAAAGTGCACATACTGAAAACCCCTACAAACTAACTAATTTGAAAAAAAAATTTGTCTTAAAAATGTCTGGGCGCCTATAAAGGAGATACAAAGACCTTGCCAAAAAAGTACCACATGACTCACGTTCCCTATTCAGAAAATTTCGGGATTTCGTTTCCGAATATTTTTCTTCGGAGAAATGAATTTGTTCCATAATGTTGACGCGCACTGTATTGGAAAGTGACTCCATATCGTCCCGATTTTAAGCATTGTTTATTTTAAAGGTAGTGCCAGCCCCCTTTCAGAAATAATCCAGAGGAAAAAAAATTGAAAAATTCATCTTATTAGATGCCCTTTTCCATGATTATGTCGAAAAGTATTCCGTGACTCCATCATTCATACAATAAATGAAAGATTTTGCTCTGAATATGGAAGTTATGACTATTTAAGTCCGGATCTGCAGTACGGCCCAGATTTTCTATTTTTTTTTCATATCTTCTGATGATACGATGATAACGAAATTCAGAGCAAATTTGTGCTGCTCTGTTTTAGTTCTAAATGTCAAGTTTGATATTGATCTGATTTGTAATTTCGCTTATATCGAAAAATTCATCTTATTATCGAATAAGATGAATTTTTCATTGATATTTCGATATAAGCGATCGAAATCATAGAAAAAGGCATCGGCCTTTTTCTATGATTATGCCGAAAAGTATCCCGTGACCTCTTAATCATACAATAAATTAATGATTTTGCTCTGAATATGACTATTTAGGTCCAGATCTGCTGTACGGCCAAGATTTTTTTGAATCTTCTAATGATAGGATTATTACGAAATTCAGAGCATATTTGCGCTTCGCTGTTTTAGTTCTAAATTTCAAGTTGGATATTGATCTGATTCGTAATTTCGCTCATATCGAAAAATCAATGAGATTAATTTGAGAGAGAGAGTAACTCCGGAAACAATCTATAGTTTTGCCTTCTCATGAATGCATACAGGGTGTCTGGTGAGGAATGGGACAACGTTTAGGTGGTGATGAGGGATGTCTCAAGAAGTGAGAAAATGCCATTTAAAATCATCTGAGGTTCATGGTACCTGATATACAGGGAGATTTAGAAAAAATTACGAAATTTCAAATGAATATAATTCAGGAAATATTAGAGAGCTAATCAGATGATTTTTCGTATGAACAATGATAGTGTGAGTACGACCTGGTTTAAATGGAAATTTCGAAATAAAATGAGATCCGGACTCAAAAATGTTAGTTTTTTTGAAATTAGGAAAAAACAACACCCTGTATGCAGTTTAAAATTTTTTAGGCTTCAGATTCTGAGAGAGCAGGAAAATATTCTCAAACTCAACTGTTATCCTGAATGGCACAAATTTTCCCTGCTTTCTCTAACCCTTCGAATGTCATTTCAGAAACATGTGATATCAGATAGTTACTCATAAGAAAAAAATGGAAGCAAGCCCAGAGCAGGAGCTTCTGAGCGCTCGTTCTTTGGTGGAGCAATAGGACCATCATCTCAAAATTCTGTATATGACTTGAAATTGATACTTAATATATAAAAAAAACTGACAATTAAAAAGATTCAATTCTATGGTCACACTTGAAAATTAAAATAATTAAATTTTATGGTTCTGATGATGCGATCCTCTTGAAATTTGGCATGAACATTCAGTATATCAATGTACATACCAGAAATAAATTTCATTCAATTCAGATATCTTGTTATGAAAATATAAATATTTTTCTTCAATATTCAAATTGAATATTTTCTATGGTTCGGATCATGCGATGCTCTTCAAATTTCGCACAAACATTAAATATATAAATCTCAATTACAAAAATAAATTTCACTTGATTCGGATATCTTGTTATGGAAATATAAAGAGTCTTTTCTTCAATATTCCAATTGAAATTTCTATGGTTCTGATAATGCTATTCTCTTGAAATTTTGCATGAACAATCAGTGTGTCAGTCTCCACTTACAGAATGAATTTCATTTAAATCGGAAAGTTCGTTATAGAAATAAAAAAATTCTTCTTTCCAATATTCCAATTGAATTTTCTATGGTTCTGTTAACACTATGGCCACAAAACACATATAAATTTTCAGTTCAGAGTATTCAGAATGCAGACAAAAATTACTCCCATTCGAGAGATATCGATTTATTCGATCAAATCAGACACATCCACTGATTATACTATCATCGCAGTATCTGAAAATTTTGATGTCCCCAAACTTATCATAACATAAAAAAGGTCCCCAAACTTATCGCTTCGTAAACGTATAAAAGAAAATCAAGACCAGAGATTTTAGGAAGGACATCACTTCCATAGACAAACTAAAATTTAGTTAGTCTATGATCACTTCTCGCTCTGCACACATATAAATTTGTAGTCTATGATGATTATGACTATATGACAGATATCGGTTTGTTCAATGAATTTAATCTCATGCACTGATCATATGATCGCAATACTCAAATGAATTTTATACTTAACTAAGCTTCGAGCTCCAAAGAATGAAACTTCAAAAAGGCTTTGAAAATTAAATATGATATCTGTTTTCAGTTTGAATGGCATATTATATTACAAAAAATAGGAAAAACCCTGAGCAGGTGCTTTTGAGCCATTGTTCATGTTAGGAGCAATAAGACTATTACGTCAAAATATTGTATAGGACTTGAGATTGGTACTTAATATATCAGTGCAAAGTTTCAGCACGATCGGAATTTTATTCTGAAAACAATTAAATTCTATGTTTCTAATTTCACATTCCTTCCAAAAACTTGCGTAGTCGTTCAAATGGCCAATTTACATCCTCAAACTCGATTTCATTCCAATCGAATGGTATATCATGGCAATATCAGAAGTTTTCTTATATATGAAGAATTACTTTTCATATACTTTCTCCTATCCCAGAGAATGAAGAAATAAATAATTAACTTCTCGCTCTGCACACATGAATTTGTAATATTCCAGGGTTGCATATGAACAAAAACTAGTTCCGAAACTTATCATTACATAAAAAAGGTCCCCAAACTTATCGCTTCGTAAACGTATAAAAGAATATGAAGACCAGAGATTGTAGAAATGACATCACTTCTCGCTCTGAACACATACACAGTAGTGTATGATGTTTATGACTACATGACATATATCGGTTCATTCAATGAAATTAATTCATGCACCGATCATATGATCGCGATACTCGGATGTTACCGAATTCATCATAAAATAATGAAGAATCATGAAGAATTTACCCGAAAATAACGCTTTGCAAACGTTTAATAATATGAAGTCTCATATCCCAGAGAATGAAGAATTGAATAAACTTCTCGCTTTGCACACATATAAATTTGTAGTTATTGATTTGGGTTGCAGTATACAGACAAAAACTATTCCCGTTCAACAGATATTCATTTATTCGATCAAATCAAATTATTCCACTGATTATACAATGATCGCAATACTCTGAAATATTGCTGTTCACAAACTTAACATTACATAAAAAAAGGTTCCCAAACTTATCGCTTCGTAAACGTATAAAAGAATAGGAAGACCATTATCCCAGAGACTACAGAAATGAATTCTTTTCTTGTTCTGAATTTTTAGTCTATGACTATGATTCTAGGGTATGCGCAAAAAAATAATCCCATTTGATATCGGTTTATTCAATGAAATTAATTCCATTCATCATGATCATAAAATCTCGTACTCTGATCTAACTGCATTTACCATAACATAACGAAGAATCTGCCCGAATGTAACGCCTTATTATTCGCATCAGTAAGAGGATTTCCAATACCAATAATGGTGATGCTCCAGCTCACGGTTTCAGCTGTATAGAATTTTGATATAACTTTGAAAGTATTATAGGGGATCAAAAATTAACCCCTGGGTCTCGTTGCTATGATGTGATTTTTTCAGTGATTGTTCTCATCGATGAGAGAATTTCGAATACCAAAAGTGGTGCTGCTATGGCTAACGGTTTCACTTATATAAGACACTAAATTCTTCTTTTCAATATTCCAATTGAATTTTCTATAGTTCTGATAACACTATGGCCACAAAATTTTGCGAGACGCTTACTATGAGCATCTGGCAAGTTGCTGCAAAATTTCATTCCGTTTGCCCTCGTTTTGTGTGAAATATTGAGGAACAAACTTTTTGAATGGCCACTTTTTATGGAACACTCTGTACGTAAATTTCAAGTCTCTAGGATAATCCGGACGGCCGGCCGGCCCTACAGAATTTGATTTGACCTCATATTTTTCATCAGGTAGTCGAACCCTATCGTTTGAGACCATTTTCGGCTCAAAATTCGAAAATTACAGACATTTGGGCAAAACGATATAGCACTCGTTTAAGTAGAACGAGCGCTCAAAAAAAGAAATTTTGAACCTTGGTCGTAAAATCAAAAATATTTTTACGATGAAGAAGAATCCGGGATAAAAAACTTATTCAGTCCGGCCGTGAACACGATAACTCCCGAACGGACGGAGTGACATTTTTGAAATTTTGAAAGAAGGTTCAGGTTATGAATTTCTCGGTTGAGTTGGTTAACGGGCCAAATCAGTTAAGTAGTTTCGGAGTTATGGACATTTGAAATTTTTCATTATTATCTAATATTTTCGAAACCACATACCCAATCATATGAAAATTATAAGTATAGAAAGAGAATGATAACGCGCAAACTGCTGCAAAATTTGATGACGATCATTCCATTACGAAATTTTCAGAAAAATATTTTATTTGTGCGATGTAAACTGACAAATTCTGGTCTCCGTTCTCTTGAACGGAACGAGTTACAGACATGAAATTTTCACGATAGATTTTTCTACTATTCTAGTGGGTGACCTGATTTTCTCATTTGAGTTCGTTATCGAGCCAAATTGGTTGGGTGGTTTCGAAGTTATTTTCACTGAATTATCGAATTATCTGAAAGAACCAGAAACTTCTTCACGGAACTATTGTTGTCCCCAAACTGATCTTAACGAAGAACGTCCTCAAACTCACCGATGCACATATATACAAGTTGGTAGTTCAAGACTATGTTTCGAATAACCCTTGCTATAATCGTACAAATAATGCTATATGATTGTACATTATCGGGATGATCTTTCAGTAGAAAATTGTTTCCATGTGATGAGAAAAATTCTCGACAAGTTCAATGATGTATGGAAAATTATCGATAAAATGAATATAATAAGTGAGCACCATAATCGGAAAAAATCTATCGAATTATTCAGTATTAAAAAAAATTCAATGGTTTTGATTTGAATTAATGGATTGACATCCAATATTTTACAACTCGAAAATATACAGCAATAAAATTATCCTACAAATTTCAGTGCTGAACCGGCTTCATGACAATTCACAGAACTGAATACCATTTGATTTTCAGGAATGAATTCTATGAATTACATTGAATATCGTTAATTGTGAATACTGAAATGAATCATTTCAACATCAATCACAAGATCCATTATGATTTAACTCATTCAGATATACTAACTGGTATAAAGCGAAAACGTAGGTCTTCAAATTAATAGTATCTCCATTCAAAACGTCCTCAAACATTACGCTGGACACCTATATATTGGCAGCAAAAGTTCTAAGTGACTTTAGAGGAAGATCTTTCTTTTAATCATCTGCTGGCTAGCTTCCGCACTTGTTGATATACATAATATACCAATCAAAGATTCATGATAATTATTTAAATTATTAAACTTTAATACCAATGTCACTTTCAGACACTCAAGAAGTGCCAATTGAAACGATTACAAGCAAATTCAAATTTCCTACATTTTCTTTATTTATAATTAATAAAAATGCGTGTTGCGAATTAGATTATTTTTCTGATATAACGTTATACTTTATGGTCGAAAGGAAATGCGAATTCAGGATCGCGAAACGAATTTTTTTTTTCTGTCGCATATCGTACAAGATACGCAGATCTCCTTGCCAAAATCACGGTCTCACCAAGGGATCGGTTTCGATGTCGTACGTCGGATTTCGCTTCGAATTCAAACTTAAGACACACAGTTACCTAGCCAAATCGTACAGGGTGTTCAATAAAATAGAGCCATTCAAAATTTTTGTTCCTCAATATCTTGGACAAAACGAAAGCAAACGTAAAAACTAATAATTAGCTCACTAACTGGATATTTCATGACAATTTGGATTAACTTGAGGATTAGGAGAAAATCGTCCAAAATTTTTTTCTCGAAATAGGTAGCCGATACTACAAAACTAAAGGAGACCATAAAGATTAGTTTATCAACAAAGATTCTTGTTACATTTTTTCGAATTAACAGTGGCTCACACAAAATATGTTCTGAAGGAAAACAAGGGAAAGTGTTCCAGAAAAAATATCACCCTTTGGATTTGCTATCGAAATTGGCATGTCACACGATATGAATAATATCAATGCCAAATTTCAGTTTAACGTACTGTATCTCGAAAATAAATGGGAATCGTATGAGAACATATGAGTTATTTTGAATTCTTTTCACACACAATACGCTCCTGTAGTTTTGCCCGTCTCTCCCGACTAACCCTGTATTATATTATATTTAAATGGCAAGAGTCTTCTTACGGTACCCGTGAGGTGAACACATGCATTCGCTCGATAATCTTATCGTTTTATCAAGTGAAAATAATAATCTTTCCGATATCAATGAATATAAACACAGTCAACTACCACTGTAAGTAATTATATTTATTCATAAATGGAACCGACCATGAACAATCATCCCTCAAATTCTACTGATCTCAACAGTACTGGTCACAGTACTACAATGGACTCTCAGCAGTCTCAGTTATCTCAACCAACGACCTATTCATCTAAAGTCAGCCAAATTCAATTCCCAACAAGAAAACAAGCAATAGTTTTCAATGCAGTTGAGAATGTTCCAACATTTGAGTACACACTAGCAGTAGGAAAACTAATGGGCCCAAGCAACATCAACTATGCTTCAAAAATATCGAATAATAGAGTTTGCATTTATCTTTCGAGCGTTGAATCAGTAGATAAATTCATGTCTGCTCATGGATCAATCAAAATCTCCAACCAGATAATCCCAGCTAGAAGATTAATAACCCCTTCAATGAGACTTGTACTATCTAATGTATCCCCATCAATTCCACATACTACCCTGGAGAAACAATTACAATCTGTTGGAATAAACATTATTTCTCCAATAAACTTTGTGAAAATGAATATTCCTGACCCTGAATACTCGCATGTCATGAGTTTTCGAAGATATGTTTTCATAAGTCCTCAAACACCAGAAAGCATTCCTGAAAGTATTGTAGTGGAATTCGAGGAGACTCAATATCGTATATTCCTCACTTCTGACGATGCTTCCTGCTTCATATGCAAAAGAAAAGGACATCTTGCATCGAAATGCCCCCAAAAAAGTAGTTCTCCTGATATTCCAACTCCAACATTACATAACACAAGAGATGAAGCGGAGGAATCACATATGGAAGTATTTATACCTCCAAAAGAAACTCTACCAGGGCAAAAACGCTAAATTTCCGAAACCCTAACTCCCAGTCCTGAAAATGAATCACCAGAAAAAATTTTTGTTAAACCTAAACCTCCAAAAAAACCAAAGGCTGAAGTTTCCATAAGTTCAACGAAAGGTCCCCAACTAGACGAAGTACTGAAACCCGTGAAGGAAGTAATAAATAACGGATCATATATTTTGACATACGAACAACTCTTGAATTTCTTCGATAATTCGCAAAAATGCACAGATATATTGAGCGTGGCAAAGAGGTACACAGACGATATAGGAGAACTCATACACATGCTAACTCTTATTTATCCGTATATAAAGGATAAATCAATGAAATCTAGATGTACGAAGATACGTAACAAGCTAACCAAACAACTAGTAACTCCCGACTGTAATACAACTTCTGATTCTGAAAGCGACATTTCACACATGCAATAAAAATGGCTATTATACTACAGTGGAATATAAACGGATACTACGCTCACCTAGAAATGCTCAAAGTACTCTTAAGTGAAACAGATCCTAAAGTTATATGTTTGCAAGAAACTCATTTCAAACAGGAAAGTAAAGGGGAAATAAAAACCAAAATGCCAACACTGCGACTCCAACCTAACAGTACAGCATATTTTGGAAAAATGTCCTCTGCATCTAGACGCTCGAAACCATTACAAGTTGACGTCAATTAATGAGACTTTAGGTTTTAGGTGTGATATAAATTTAGTAAAAATTATTTAAGTGATATCAATTTGTTAACAGAATTATTGTAGTCAGTAAAGTGGTCTCTAATAACCCGAGAGGTTGATGAGACTTTAAGCTTGTAAATAAAAAAAAAAAAAAAAAAATGGCAAGAAATTTGATATAATTCAAACACTTTGCGCTCTAATTCAGATCAATTATAATTTTTAAGGATAAGGCATGAGCAGCTTTTGTTATTGTGGCGAATGTTTTCAGTTAATTTTTTTTCATCAGCAATTGCAATGAAATTCTCTTCATTCTCCTTATTGCATATAATCAATTCATTTGAGCTTTTGAAATTGATGATGTACCTTCAATCTGTATATGCTACGTAAATTGAAAATTTGGAAGAAATTAATTTTTAACTTACCCATGTAGCACAAGATGAACAAAAGCAAATAGAATTTTCATTTCGATGCATTGAATTCGAACAATAGTGAACATTTATAGTTTTTTTGAACTGAACACGAAATATTATTTTTGTATACGCCCATATCACACGAAAAATTACTTATGTATACGTAAATATCAGAAAAAAAATCATATTGAATAATGTCCCCAAACTTGAAAATAGGTTTTTTTTGTTTTTTCGCGGTTCAATGGCTCATATATACGAATGTATACTAATGTATACAAAAAAAATGGCACATTGAAATGTCCCCAAACTTGACGATTCATATACATATATATATATATATATATATATATATATATATATATACTGCGAAAAGAGGAATACGAGATCCCTGTAAAACTTCAACGCTGCGAGATCCCCGTCACAATACATATCAAAACGAGATCCTCCCGTATATACATTATACACATTTCACCGTATTACGCCACGAGCTCTGTTCAACGTTGCCAGATTGGCGGATCTCTGAATGGACGCAAAATGTCTATATTTGTGTATATCAATAAGGGTCAGAGTCGCAATTAAAAACTGGATCCCTCAGGGAGCATTACATCAAATTTAAAGCGAATATATATGCCAAGGTCGAAGTAGATGTTAGTGGAGAATGGAGCAGGTGTTCTTTTTTATAGTTTATTGCAGTTTATGAACTGGGAGAGATATTTCCGTCTCCGCTTGCTCATTTTCGTATGCAGAATATTCATCGTTCAGTATCAAATGATTATTTTAATATCTTTAGGGGATTTTAATTCTGATTGTTCTAAAATATTGTTCAACTAAGACTTCTACGTATTAGGATTTTGGTTATTGATGTAAACAAAATATAAAAGAACAAACTATTTGATCATCATTGAACGATATATCTTGTTTTCCTCAAAATTCAAAATATCCGCATTTTTCGAGAGACTCTTGAGTATGGTTGCTGCGCATTTCAGTTTATTTTCATTGAAAGTAATGTTGGAATTTAAAATTTGGATATTTCAGATATTCTTTTCAAGATTTTTGTATACAATTTTTTCAGTCAAATCAATGTTCCTCTTTTCACCCGGTATAAATTCTTGTAGAAGTTTAAATATTATAATAATGGATGAATGGAAGATTCGCAATTGCATTTAAAAAATTCTTTAGATCCACTGAAGTGAAGTCAAGAGTTTTTGTGCGAACATTGTGATATTAAAAAAAGGAGTTTTGAAAAATTAACAAGAAAAAATTCAGCTGTTAATAAGTCATAACCACGATTTTGTCAACAACAAAATTCGCCAAGTTATTCAGGATTTCTGAATTATTTCTATATTTTTCGTGAAGAAATACTTTAAGGATATACTTCATTCAACATTTGATTCGAGTAAGAGATACTCTGAGTTGGTAATTGGGACGGAAAACTTGGAGAAAAATAGTCAACTAAATTCTAATGAGCTTTGATTGCAATGATTCATTCTTGCTTCATTAGAAAAATTAACATAATGAGGATAATTTCAATATTCATCAGAAAAATTCCGACCGGTAACATTCAAACTGTAATATTTTATGTTTCAATTCAAACCTTGTTTTAGTGTTTTCAGTATTACTACAAACATTGTAGTTTTCAATCAATGCTTGTTGTCTTTAGAGCCAAATGTAAAGGTGAAACCTCTTGAAAAAATCCGTGTTAAAGGTATGGCTACAACTCAATATCGACAGATTTATGAAAATTTCTCGATCCGGGATTCCGGGGTTGATTATTACTAATATTTCGAACTAGGAATGCGTTTATGAGATTCAAGCTATTCTGGTGAAAAAAGTTTATTATTTCTGTTCTCGGAGTTTTTCCATTTCAACCAAGGTCCAATCAAGCATTCGAACTTTATTTTGGGATTCTATACGGAACGCGAAGAAGATAAACTTCCAATTCCTATGCAGGGTAAACTTTTTCTTTCAGCGAAAATATAGACAGAAGCCAAGCAATGATTTTTCTTCGGGTCATTTTCGACTGATTAACTAGTTTCAACTCATTTCAATATTTTGCAATAGAAAAAGTTTTGATATTTTAGTTGGTAATTTTTCGCATTGATTAAAATTCACGATTTCAAGGTAGCAAAAATAATTCAAAACTACTATTTCCCATGGTCGTAATCTCCACTAATCAGAAAAGCGAAATTTTGAGTCACAAATTGTTTCTAGGTGGACATTTTGTTTGGCAGGAGCTGTCAGCAGTTTATTCGAGCTAACCCGAGGCAAAACTTGTTGTATTCACATTATTTTCCATACATAATGCATTCAGAATAATCTGTTACTCATGAAATAGTCTAGTCAAATACCATTCGGGCATCTGATTTTTCTCATGAAAAAAATCGATAAAACACTATGCAAAGTAATATTTGTTAACAAAAAGCATTAGTGCAGTGCAAAAATCCTCGTCTTCGACTCGGATTGTTGCCACAAGCAGTGAAATATCAAAGTCCGATAAACCTAGGTAGGTAAAATTATATCAATTTGGCAGTTTTGTCACCTTCCATAACTACCTTCCTCAAATTTTTCTACAATTTAGAAGAAACAGAACTGGACTAGAAAAATTCTCAATATTCTACATTTTCGGTGATATCGAATCACCCTGTTAATCAAATTTATGATTTGTTTTTATTGTAACATCTGCAATGAAGTTATTCATAAAAAAATCGAAAAACTCTGCTTGGCATCAGCATACAGTGTGATTATCCATAATTGATATAAAAAAAGTTATTCAATCAACTAGGTTATTGAAGACAACGACTAATGGTCAATATATTTCAACGTTGATAGTTCGAGTCGCCAGATTAATAACCTAGTTGATTACAAGATTTCTCCGATGACATCAATATGAATTGTGTAAAAATTCTTGATTGAAATATATTCTAATTTTGCACAAGACATGCATTGAACATAATATAATTTCTGTTTTTATGTTTCAGTAAACTTTTGCATTTGAGCATCAAAATTGGTCATTAATGATCAATTTTGTACACATTAAAATCAACTTTTATTTCGAGGTCGTCGAATTATTATCATATTGTAATTGGCTTTAAATAAAATCTATCATCATTTAAATATTGTGAACATCATGTATCATATTTCATCTTATAAATTCCCTTGAGAACAGAGGTGATTAGGTCGAGATTTAAATTTGAAGTTGTACAAATTACAAACAGGATGTGATTTCGACTTTCCTGGAAATTGTGCTTGTAGCTCTAAAATTTTCTTTCTGAAAATGGTTCTAAGTCTGTAGGGCAAAAATCAAGAGAATGGCGAACGATCTGCAATGTACCGAAAACGCCAATTGAATAATAATTCTTTTTCTTTTCTTTCATTCAGAGATGATATTCATTGACCACCCTTGTTTTTTCTGATAATTTTTTTTGGCGATTTAAATTACAAAGCTTGAGGAACAGGGTGATCCGATATCACCGTAAATATAAAAAGTATAGAATTTCCCTAGGCTGGGTCTGTTTTTCCGATTTGAAAAAAATCAGACGAAAAAACTCCAAAATTCAAGATAACTTCACCGATAGGCTCGCGATTTCACGAATCTTGTGATTTCACTCATGAAAGAATATTTTATTGATATGATATGTCGAGGAGGGGTTTTTATTTTTCATCAAGAATTAACTCTTCGTGGTTATGAAAACGAAAACGAACAAAATGCAAACGTACAAGCGATCAAACTAAAAAAAAAATAGAAAAAATTTAAACTGATTTATTCAATTTGGAAAATATTGGAAGATAGTGATCTTGAAATCTATCAAAACTTTCAAATTTCAACAATCAGCCTGTAAATCCCAAACGAAGGCTATCAAGTGATTAAATCATAGTGATGCGGATTTTCCGTGGTTTGATTAGAATATTGAAAAGAAGAAACTTCATATTTTTATAGCAAGATATTCGATATGAGTGAAATTCATTTTGTTATCGAATGCTATAGGATTTGACTCCTTGACGATGAAAGCGTGGTCAAATTCAATCATGTCTGTGGGGCCGTCCGTCTTTGAATTGTCCTTGAGACTTAAGATTTTCAGAGTGAGTTCAGATCCCAAGTTGAGTTCGTAAATTGACCAAATCGTACAGGGTGTGCCATAAAAGATGGCCACTCGAAATTTTTGTTCTTAGACAAAACGAAACCAATAAAAATAAAAATTTGCGGCCAGATGCTCATAATCAGCCTCATGCAAATTTTTGTAGCCATAGTGTTAACAGAATCATAGAAATTTAAATTGAAATATTGAAAAGAAGGATCTTCATATTTCCATAACAAGATATCCGATTCGAGTGGAATTCATTTTGTGTATGGAGACTGATATATTGAATGTTCATATTTCAAGATAAGAGGTTTGCATCATCAGAACCATAGATGAAATTTGTTGCATTTTCAGTTTTTACATATTTCACTCTTGGAATAATTTCCAGAATATCTTGACGATCGTGCTGAGATTTTGCGTTTATATATTTGGTATTAATTTTATGACCAATACATAATTTCGGGGCATTGCTGCACCAATAGGCACTCAAAAGCACCTGCTCAGGGCTTTCTTAAATTTTTCTTTTTCATATGTATTTAGATACAAAAAAAAGTTTTGACCCTAAATATTTTCATTACTATCCTGCCAGCGAATCTGTTGATGCTACAGGATTTCCTTTATCAAATCACATGTCGTTGGAAGATTTTTGCCTTCATCTCATATAGACTGTGCAAAATTTGAAACGAAATCAGTGGAATTTCAGCTCCCCTCAATTCTCTGTTACGAACGATAATTTGAAAAATTTGAGAAAGCCTTTTCTTTTGAGCGCACGTTCATCGGTGGATCAATGGGGCTATTACCTCAAAATTTTGTATATTACTTGAGATTGATACTCAATGTTTGAATCCAAAATCTCAGCATGATCGGAATATTATTTTGGATATTATTCTAAAACTTAAATATGTAAAAACTGCAATCCTTCTGAAATTTTTCATTTCATTACATCAATTTTCAGTTACAAAATAAATTGAATATAAGGATTCTTCTTCAATATTTGATTTGAATTTTCTATGGTTCTGTTGGCACTATGACCACACATTTTTTGCGGAACACGTATTATGAGTATTTTGAATGTAGCTGCAAAATTAAATTTTAATTGGTTTGTTTTGTCTGAGATATTGAGGAACAAAAATTTTGAATGGTCATATTGTATGAAACACCCTGTACGATTGGCTGGTTAACGAACTGAATCGAGGATTTCGGACCCGAACTTGCCCTGAAAATCTCAAGTCTCTAGGACAAACGAAATTCGAAAGTTATCGTGCCTACGGTCGGTCGGACGGCCCTATGGACAGAATTGTATTTGACAACGGATTCGTCATCTTTTGAGACCATTTTCAGCTCAAAATTCGAACATTACAGATATTCGGACAAAACGATATACCACTCGTTTAAGTAAAACGAGCGCTCAAAAATGTAATTATGCCAAATAAAATTTCTCGAAAATATAGACCGTAATATTAACATGAAATTTTCCATTACCACTCTAATCAGATAGAAATAGAACGCAATTAGGTCCACAGTTAGTTAGTATGCCTCTTTAGTTTGGTGGATCTCTGAATAGACGCAAAATGTCTATATTTGTGTATATCAATAAGGGTCAGAGTCGCAATTAAAAAATGGATCCCTCAGGGAGCATTACATCAAATTTAAAACGAATATATATGCCAAGGTCGAAGTAGATGTTAGTGGAGAATGGAGCAGGTGTTCTTTTTTATAGTTTATTGCAGTTGAATGAACTGGGAGAGATATTTCCGTCTCCGCTTGCTCATTTTCGTATGCAGAATATTCATCATTCAGTATCAAATGATTATTTGAAAATCTTTAGGGGATTGTTATTTTGATTGTTCCAAAATATTGTTCAACTAAGATTTCTACGTATTAGGATTATGGTTGTTGATGTAAACAAAATGTAAAAGAACAAACTATTTGATCGTCACTGAACGATATATCTTGTTTTCCTCAAAATTCAAAATATCCGCATTTTTTCGAGAAAATCTTGAGTATGGTTGATGCGCATTTCAGTTTATTTTCATTGAAAGTAATGTTGGAATTTAAAATATTGATATTTCAGATATTCTTTTCAAGATTTTTGTATACAATTTTTTCAGTCGAATCAATGTTTCCTTTTTACCCTGTATAAATTCTTGTAGAAGTTTAAATATAATAATAATTGATGAATGGGAGATTCGAAATTGCATTAAAAAAAATTCTTTAGATCCACTGAAGTGAAGTCAAGAGTTTTTGCGCGAACATTGTGATATTAAAAAAAAAGTTTTGAAAATTTAGTTAATTCAGCTGCTAATAAGTCTAACCACCATAACGATTTTTTCAACAACAAAATTCGCCAAGGTATTCACGATTTTTGAATTATTTTTATATTTTCCGTGAAGAAATACTTTTAGGACATACTTCATTTGATTTGATTCGAGTAAGAGGTACTCTGAGTTGATAATTGGGACGGAAAACTTGGAGAAAAATAGTCACCTAAATCCTAATGAGCTTTTTATGCAATGAATTATTCTTGCTTCATTAGAAAAATTATTCGATTCAATTCAAGGTCAAAAACTACTGAGTGTGCTCAAAAAGCGGTTCAAATCTGAAATATCACTCACCCTACTCAAAGAAATATTCCTCAAAAATGATCACCCTTTATATAGTGATATGAGTGACAAATGTCAAATTTTAAGTGGGGTTCATCGAAAATTATCGTTAAACTGATAGTTTGGGAACGTAGATACTAAAAAGTCTAGTATAACATCAATGACTCTTTCGTTTTTTCAAACCAATTTTTTGAGCGGAACATATTTCATCATATGCCTTATTTCAAATTTACTTTTCATCTGTTGAACCACCTGAAAAGCCTTATTCTTGTAGGGAACCTATTTGCTTATTTTGATCTCTTAGAAATTTCAACTTGAATATTAAATACGAAAAAATTTTGACAAACCATTGTTTGCATATAATGAAGAGGTTTATGTAGATTGATATGGTTTGCAAATTTAAGAATGTGATATTTTATCTTCCCCGAACGCTACGGAATCGCAGGTTGATTATCATTTATATATTTCTGACTGAAAATGTTTTCATGAAATTGCAGGTTTTTTTCTGGTAGAATTATTAATTACATAATGAAAGTTAATCAAGAAGCTTCAAACTTTAATTCAAACCTTGTTTTAGTGTTTTCAGTATTACTACAAACATAAGAAAAACAAAATTTTTACAATAAGCTGCTAAGAATTTCTTCATTTAGAACGTTGATGTTAAGTATTTATTGTTTTCAATAAATGATTGTTGTCTTAAGAGCCAAATGTAAATGTGAAACTTCTTGAAATATTCCTTGTTAAAGGTATGGTTACCACTCAATACCGACAGATTTATGAAAATTTTATTTGCAAGAAGATTTCATTACGATTGCACGCATAAATAATGTAATTCCAATTTTCTCTGCAAATTGAATACTCGTAATTTAACTGGAAATTTTTAAATTTTGGAACATCACAGTAGTTGCATTTGGAATTTTTATGCACGGATGGTGTGTTTCTACTGATTGTTTTATCTCATTTCTCAATTAATTTGATTGATGTTGCTTGTTCCCACAAGCACTCATGCTCTTTGTCAAAATATTACTAACTTGTTTTTTAGATTTTTTTCTCGGAAAAATCATGCATACTATTGCTGATCACTGTTCATCTCGAATTTCAGAAAAAAAATTTTAATTGAAATTCCCAAATAAATTATAATTGAGCGCTCATTCTACTTAAACGAGTGCTTTATCGTTTTGCCCAAATATATGTTTTTATCGAATGATATAGGATTTGACTCCTTGACGATGAATTCGTGGTCAAATTGAATCATGTTTTTGGGGTCGTACATCCGTTAGCACGATAACTTTCGAATAAATTGTCCTTAAGACTTGAGATTGTCAAAGTGAGTTCAGATCCCGAGTGCTTCGGTTGTGTTCGTAAATCAGCCAAATCGTAAAGGGTGTGCCATAAAATATGGCCACTAAAATTTTTTGTTCTTAGACAAAACGAAACCAATAAAAATAAAAATTTGCGGCCAGATGCAAGATGCTGATAATGAGCATCATGCAAATTTTTGTGGTCATAGTGTTAACAGAATCTAAGAAATTTCAATTGAAATATTGAAAAAGAAGGATCTTCATATTTCCATAACAAGATATCCGATTCAAGTGGAATTAATTTTGTTTATGGAGACAAATACATATTTCACTTTTGAAATAATTTCCAGAATATCTAGACGATCGTGTTGAGATTTCGCGTTTATATATTTGGTATCCATTTTATGAGCAATACCTAGTTTCAGGGTATTAGCCTCATTGCTGCACCAATAAGCTCTCAAAAGCACCTGCTCAGGGCTTTCTTAAATTTTTTTTCACATGTATTCAGATACAAAAAAAGTTTTGACATTAAATATTTTCATTAATATCCTGCCAGCGAATCTATTGATGCTACATGATTTCCTTTATCAAATCACATAAAATGTCGTCGGAAGATTTTTGCCTTTATTTCATATAGACTGCAAAATTTGAAACGAAATCAATGGAATTTCAGCTCCCCTAGATTTTCGGTAACGAATGATAATTTGAAAAATTTAAGAAAGCCTTTGCTTCTGAGAGCACGGTCATTGGTAGATCAATGAGGCTATTACCTCAAAATTTTGTATATGACTTGAGATTGATACTCAATGTTTGAATCCAAAATCTCAGCATGCTCGGAATATTATTTTGGATATTATTCTGAAACTCAAATATGTAAAAACTCGACAATTAAAAAAAAAATTCTGTGGTTTTGATAATGCAATCCTTCTGAAATTTTTCATTCCATTACATCAATTTTCATTCGCAAAATAAATTTCACTCGAATCGTATTTTTCGTTAAGGAAATATAAGGATTCTTCTTCAATATTTCAATTGAATTTTCTATGGTTCTGTTGGTACTATAACGACACATTTTTTGCGGAACACCTATTATGAGCATCTTGAATGTAGCTGCAAAATTAAATTTTTAATTGGTTTGTTTTGTCTGAGCTATTGATGAACAAAAATTTTGAATGGCCATTTTTTATGGAAAACCCTGTACGATTGGCTGATTAACGAACTTAATTGAGGATTTCGGACCCGAACTTGCCCTGAAAATCTCAAGTCTCTAGGACAAACGAAATTCGAAAGTTATCGTGCTTACAGTCGGCCGGACGGCCCTATGGACAGAATTGTATTTGACAACGGATTTGTCATCTCTCGAAACCATTTTCGGCTCAAAATTCGAACATTACAGATATTCGGGCAAAACGATATAGCACTCGTTTAAGTAGAACAAGCACTCAAAAATGTAATTATGCCAAATAATATTTCTCGAAAATATAGATCGTAATAATAACATCAAATTTTCCATTTCTACTTTAATCAGATAGAAATGGTAAGGGTATGCGCAATTAGGTCCACAGTTACATCATCAATTCATGAAAATCATCCAAACCCTACAGGTATATTTGTAGTGAAGGGTGAGTTCACGAAATTTATATTTCTTAGAACAAAAATTATTCACGAATGAGCTTTTAAGCTTGCCTGAAATTTAAATATGGAACAATTATTAATGATTTTTTATATCGTCTCCTTTACTATTTCCCATTCGAAATTAGGATTCTCAAATGAATTCCAAAGCAAAATGCATGCTATTGCAACGACAATCACCTGTTCTCATAGGATTATAATTAGTCCATATTTTCCTTGTTAGGTCAAATCTAGGAACTCAACTTTACTCTATTATTATTTTTGCCATACTCTGTTTTTCACAAAACTCTGCACAAACCTGTGCGCCATTATTATTTAATTAAGTATGAAGTCTTATTTCGATCATATCAGTAGGTAAGGTGAAAATACAAAAGAATTAATTTTCGATATCATCTAGATTCTAGATAGTGTTCAATTTTCTGTTATCCGACTTTCACAAAATTTTGCGAATGCGTTTGTTTCATTAATGCGCAACATAATACCATATTTAGCTTCGAAAAGACTGATTGGGTACATTCATAAAATTTGCTGAGATATTCTGGAACTTAACTAAATCTGAAAATTTGAAAGCAGTTTATTTGAATCAAGGTTCCTTGTTCAGTGAGTCCAACCTAATAATTTTAGACTTATTTCCGAAAAACTCGAAAAAAACAGAGGACTGATTAAGCTGACTGCATTTTTTGTTCAGGTTTACTGAAAAAAGTTCATTCAATATATCATTCACAAGCGCCATCGTTTCCTCACACCGGATTCCTGACAATAATAATTCAATCAAACCCAAGCATCCGAAGTCTAGAAAGCAAAATATTTATTCTGAATTGACGGTGCATTCGTCTCAGAGTAACAAACACCTGGTTCATTCAGTAGAATTGAATATAAACCAAATAACTTCGTTATACTTGTATGTTATGTTATTTGGGCGCTAGGAGATCCAAGCGGCGTTGCCATTTTTGGATCTCGTTAAGCACCATACGCACCTCTTAGCCGAAATACATGACCGACCCTAACGCCATTTCCCTTGAACTAAAATGTATAATTACAAGGTGATTAGTGAGCCGTCGGAGCTCCATCTCAAACTTCGTCAGTAGGTTATATAGGACCTAACAACACCGAAACCGGTGAAAAACGCTACGAGATCCGGCCTTCGGATCTCATGATCTCGCAGCGTTGAATGGACTACCATATACAGATCTCGTATTCCTCTACAAGACATGTATATATATATATATATATATATATATATACATCCCGCGTACTTTGTTGCGTCCTTTCATAAACCGACATTGTTGCGTCCCCCAGAAATACGCTATTTAGAAGAAATCTGATTGAAGTATATTAATCTACGTAAAAAATTAGGTAGATCCCTAGTGCCAGATCTCCGATATCTTCAAAAATAAGAAAGCAATATACATGTACAATATGGCGTCCTTTCATCTTCCTATCATTATTGCGTCCAGTGAATATACAGCTTCCACTTCTAGTACCATATTGCGTCCAAGCATATATTCTTCTTTCACTCTCAGCATGTTATGACGTCCAGCGATGTTGCCAAATTTCTAAATTTTCTTGAATATCCTCATATGTGAATATTCGACCTTAATGACATGGTCATTGGTTAGGTATAATACAGATATCTTCTTCGGAACTTTACCATTAGAACTATATGAAATTAAAGAAAGCCCTGAGCTGGTGCTTTTAAGCGTTCGTTACTTGGTGGAGCAATGTGGATATTACCTCATAATTTTGTATAGAACATAAAATTAATTTTAATTTTATAAATGCAAAATGTCAGTACAATTCGAAAACAGAAATATGTGAAAACTTGACTCTTGACAAAATTCAATTCTGTGGTTCTGATGATGCGATTCTCTCGAAATTGTGCATAAACATTCAGTATATCAATCTTCATACACACACTAAATGTGTCCGTGAAGTAAGCACCCACTTTTTCGAAAATGAAAAAAATTTTTTACTGCATTCGTTAGTAACTCGTAAGTAACTATTTGTTACTTCAGAATTTTCGTTTGTACTTCAAAGGTACTGGTGAAAAAACACCGCATTCCGCTGGGTGTCATGAAAAAATGACACCCCCAAAATGGGAAATTAGCACCCTCTTTTTCGAGAACGAAAAAAATTTTTTTTGTATTCGTTAGTAAGTCGTTAGTAACTATTTGTAACATCAAAAGTTTCGTTTGTACCTCAAAGGAACTGGTGAAAAAATACCGCATTCCGCTGGGTGCTTACATCACAGGCAGCCACATTTTCGGAAATTAAGAAAAAATTTGTTCCATTCGTTAGTGACTATTTGTAAAGCAAAAAATTTTGTTTGTAACCATACTTGTCATGAGAAAATGACAACCCCAAAATGCTAAATTAGCATCCAATTTTTCGAAAATGAGGAAGGTTTTTTTCGCATTCGTTAGTAACACGTCTGTAACTATTTGTACCACTAAAATTTTCGATTGTTTCCTTATCTGGAACGAAAAAACTACACCCCTGAAATGGGAAGTTAGCACCCACTTTTTCGAAAAAGAAGATTTTTTTTGCATTCGTTATTAACTCGTAGTAACACAAAAAGTTTCGTTTGTTACCTAACCTGTAATGGAAAAATTACACCCTCAAAATGCGATATTAGCTCCCACTTCATCTAAAATGAGGAAGATTTTTCTGCATTCGTTAGTAACACGTTAGTAACTATTAGTACCATAAAAATTTCCGTTTGTGACCTTATCTATAAAGGGAAAAATGCGCCTCCAAAATGGAAAGTTAGCACCCACTTTTTCGAAAATGTAGAAGTTTCTTTCCTATTCGCTAGTAACTCGTTAGTAACTAAGTGAAATTTCCGTTTGTACACATACCTAACCTGTAATGAAAAAATTACAATCGTTTAATGCGAAGTTAATACCCACTTCTTAGAAAATGAAGAAGATTTTTTTAGCATTCGTTAGTAACCCGTAAGTAACCATTTACAATTTTTGTCTGTAAACCCATCTCTAAAATGCGTGGTTAGAATATACTCTTTCTAAAAAAAATTCCTTTCGATACGGTAGTAACTCGATTGTGTCTGTTTGTGTCAGAAAATTATGAGTTTGTTAACTGCCAATAAAAGAAAAAACAGCAATACTTAAATTGCAAATGTGATTTCAGTTTCAATATTGAATAATTGTAAGAAACATTAGATTCATATTTTTAATTCATATGAATCAGAATTATATAATACTTTCATTCAAATATTAAAAATGAATTGAAGAATGCTTTCCGAGAAAATTAGAAATTAGAGACAAAGATTGTAGCAAAATTCTCACCATTTTAAGGAGTATTGCTTTATTGAGCAGTGGAGTTAAGAAATTCATGACACTCATGTCTTTTTTTTCAATCAAATCAAATCAAATTTGACCCTCCCGTCTGATTCCATTGAGTTGATAAATTCATATTGCGAATCAAACTAGCGCTTTTCAAATTAAATCAATTCAGATATTAGATTAATGAGAAATAGAACTTGGGAAATAAACGCAATAGCATATCCTATTTACCGTTTATCTATGTTTCAAATTGACTGGTTATTATATTATATATAAATAAATTAAAAATTATCTGATGCGCCATATTTAGTTTTCAGAAGTGGAATATTAGGTATATCTACGTAAGAAAAATCTCAAATAAATACTGTCGCGTTAAAAAAGAAAGAACATTTTCAAAAACATATCGCATTACCCATATTGTCTGATAAAATTAAAGGAATCACTCGTGCTGTTCATAAGGATTAAATCATAAAATTATGGATTCCATGTTGAACTAAAACCGAAATTGACGATTTTCCAAAATCTTGATATCTGCTAGAAAAGACGGCACTTCTTTTTTCAATTGTGAGACCGTTAAAGAATTAATTAATAGATATGTGGTTTATTTTTTTCATACAATTCATATATTTGTATGCTCTAGATTTTACCAATGCATGAATAACTTTTGAAACCTCATAAAATGGAGTCTGTTCATACTTTCATGAAAATAAATTGCATTTCATTTCATTAAAAAATATATTTCAAAAAACATTTAATTTTTTACTACATATTATGATTAAATACTGTACAACAGTAGTTAGACATCAAGCCTCATTGTTTTCGGAACAAGCTTAATTTTTTTAGTCATATGATCATATAACTCCAAAGCCCCATCATTTCTACGACATACAGCAACGTAGAGTCCTGAACGAAAATTTTTGAGTTACAAATAGTTACTAACGTGTTAAAAACGAATGCAAAAAAACTTCTCCATTTTCGAAAAAGTGGGTGCTTACTTACGACTTTTGGGGGTGTCATTTTCACATGACAGATAAGGTTACAAACAATTTTTTTTCGTTACAAATAGTAACTAACGAGTTACTAACGAATGCAACTATTTTTTTTTAATTTTCGAAAATGTGGGTGCCCGTGAAGTTAGCACCTAGTGGAATGCGGTCTTTTCCACCAGTTCCTTTGAGGTACAAACGAAAATTTTGTTGTTACAAATAGTTACTTACGAGTTACTAACGAATGCAAATTTTTTTTTTCATTTTCGAAAAAGTGGGTGCTAACTTCTCATTTTAGGGGTGTAATTTTTTCGTAACAGGTTAAGTTACAAACGAAAATTTCTGAATTACAAATAGTTACTGAGGTGTTACTAACGAATGCAAACAAAATCTTCTTTATTTTCGAAAAAGTGGGTGCTAACTTCGCATTTTGGGGGTGTCATTTTCTCATGGCAGGTAAGGTTACAAACAAAATTTTTTGCATTACAAATAGTTACTAACGAGTTACTAACGATTGCAACAATTTTTTTTTAAATTTCCAAAATGTGGGTGCTCGTGAAGTTAGCACCCAGCGGAATGCGGTGTTTTTCCACCAGTTCCTTTGAGGTACAAACGAAAATTTTGATTTTACATATAGTTACTAACAAGTTACTCACGAATGCAAGAAAAATTTTTTTCATTTTCGAAAAGGTGGACACACAATA
This sequence comes from Propylea japonica, assembly GCA_013421045.1. NCBI lineage: Eukaryota > Metazoa > Arthropoda > Insecta > Coleoptera > Coccinellidae > Propylea > Propylea japonica. The sequence goes on from CM024244.1 coordinate 20,821,461, forward strand.
AATTCCACTTGAATCGGATATCTTGTTCGGAAAATATAGAGATTCTTCTTTTCAATATTCCAATTGAGTTTTCCATGGTTGCATTTTACTGGCCACAAATTTTTGCATGAAGCTTTATGAGCATCCTGCATGGGGCCGCAAAATTCCATTCCAATTGGTTTCGTTCTGTCTGAGATATTGAGGATCAATAATTTTGGATAGCGATATTTTATGGAACACCTGTACGATTTGGTTGCTTAACGAACTTAACCAAGGCATTTTTAACTGAACTCGCCCTGAAAATTTTGAATCTCTTGGACAATCCCTTCGAAAGTAATCGTGCTAACGGACAGACGGACGGACGGCCCCACGGACAGAATTGAATATGACCATGAATTCGTCATGAGGGAGTTTATTGTTATTGTTAGAGACCTTTTGCGGCTCAAAATTCGAAAATAACAGATATTTGTCAAAACATATTTCTAAGTTTTTTTTTCGGTCCACAGTATTTTCCTCGTCCTGAATTTAAGGTTTGGCAAACTAGAGGCCATATCACCCTTTTTTGAATCTTCGTGATTTTGGTTTCAGAAGAATTGACGATTTTTGCAAAGAATGTCTGTGTTCTCCGCGAAAGGTAATGTATTTTAATAAAAAAATTCAAACTACATCTTATTGTTAGTGGATCGTCAGGCAATAATAGATTCTTCTTGAGCCATCCTTCTTCTTAAACGAGTGCTATATCGTTCTGCGCAAATGTCTGTAATTTTCTAATTTAGAACCGAAAAAGTTTCTTAAACGAAAGGTTTCGACTCCCTGATGAAAAAATCGTGGTCAAATTCAATTCTGTTCGTCGGGCCGGCCTTCCTTACGGCCGTTCCACGATAACTTTTGAAGGGATTTTCATAGAGACTTGAATTTTTAAGGTGAGTTCGGTTTCCACATGCCTCGGTTAAGTTCATTAAACAGCCAGATCATACAGGATGTTCCATAGAAGATGGCCATTTAAAATTTTTGTTCTTCAATATTTCAGACGAATCGAAACCAATGGGAATGAAATTTTGCTGCCATATGCAAGATGCTCATAAAAAGCCTCATGCATATGTTTGAGGCCATAGTGTAAACAGAACCATAGAAAATTCAATTGGAACTTTGAAAAGAGAAAAGTTCATATTCCATAACAAGATATCCAATTCGAAAAAATTCATTTTGTTAATAAAGACTGATTTACTGACTGTTCATGCAAAATTTTGTTGCCATAGTGTTTACAGAGCTATAGGTAATTCAGTTGCAATATTGAAAGGAAGAATCTTTTCATTTCCATAAAAGGATATCCGATTTGGCTGAAATTCATTTTGTGAATCAATAGTGATATAGAAAATTTAAACGAAATATTGAAAAGAAGAATCTTTATATTTCCTCAACAGGATATCCGATTCGAGTGAAATTTCTTTTTTGAATGAACACTGATATACCGATTTTCCATGCAAAATTTTGTGGCCATAGTGTTGAAAGAATCATAGAAAATTCAAACGGAATATTGAAAAGAAGAATTTTTATATTTCAATAACAGAATATCCGATTCGAGTGAAATTAATTTTGTGAATAAAGACTGATATACTTAATGTTCATGCAAACTTTTGAAAAGATCGCATCATCATAACCATAGAATTCAATTTATTCTTCATATATGTGAATAAACATTGGTATACTCCATGCTCATGCAAAAATTTGTCTCCATAGAAAATTCAATTGGAATATTGAAAGGAAAAATCTCTCCATTTCCATAACAGGATATCCGATTCGGCTAAAATTCATTTTGTGAATTGCGAGTGATATAGGTACCTACTAAATGTTCATGCAAATTTTCAAGAGGATCGCATCATCATAGAAATTAATTTTTTCAAATCATTTTTTTGTTCATTTAATTTTTTGAATGATTTCCAAAATATTATTCCGGTTGTGCTGAAATTATGCATTCATATATTTGGTATCAATTTTGAGTCCCATATAAAAGTTTGAGGTAATAGTATTATTGCTCAACCAATGATCAGAGCTTTTCTCAATTTTTTTTCAATATATCTTGGCCTGACCAAATGAAATAAAAAATCAATATAAAATAATTTATTTCCATAATTCGATAGAGTTTTTCATCATTCTGATCAAACTATTTATCCCACACATTTTTGCGTACTGATTTGAACTGGTATCAAACATGAAAATGCAAACTGAAAAAAATCTGAAAAATCGATTATTTGAAAAAAATTCAATTTTATGGTTCTGATGACATCCTTCTCAAATTTTGCCTGAACATTCAGTATGTTAATGTTCATTCTCAAAATAAATTTCATTTTAACTAGTTATTTTGTTGTAGAAATATTGTCATTTTATTTTTTTATTCTAACGGATGTTTTTATGGTGTAGGTTACACTATTGCCGCAATATTTTATACATTGCTTGATATGAATATGTTTTATACGATCACAAAATTTGAGTTCGATGAATTCTTAATTGTTCGAGAAATTAGAAAAGCAAAACTTAGAATGGCCATACTTTATAAAACACAGTGTGGAATTTTGGTCATTAACGAACTTAACCGCAGCATAGAAACCCACCCTTAAAATTTCAATTCTCTAGCAAAATTTTTCAGAATTTATGTGTTTGCGGATGAATGGCCTTAGGAACAGAATTCATTTTGACCAAAGATTCGTTAGAGTCGAGCCTTATCGTTTGAAATTATTATAGTAATCGTAAGCGTTCACATGAAAGAGATTCAATGATTCATGCCATATAGTCATATGAGTTGAATGGCGAACGTTATGGACAATTTTTAACCAATGATCTTTCTGATCATTCGAATGAAGTGTCGTAGATTATTTAAACAGACATCGATGAGCAATGAATCAACAATACTTAATCCTGATATAGTCCATAAATGAAAAACAAAAAGGGACTCTATTCGCAGCCAAGCACCTCGAAATCATGGTACGTTATTTAAATATAAATGAGATGTATTATAATGGTGACTGAGCAACGTTCTAGAAGAAAAAAGTTTCATTTAGACATAAAAGCAGATCATAAGAGGAGATTTAGCAAAAATGTTCATCTCGAATGTGATAATAATAATAATAAACTTGATGTTTCGGGCGAATGAAGAGATTTTTAAATGACAAAAATTTAATCATGGATGTCTTCAATGTCTAAAATCTATCGACTCATGTTTTTGATTATTTTCACTAGAAAAAAAAATCGATGATCCTCAAACAACAGAAACTTTCCACATTGTACGGCTACTTCATTTAAACTGACGATGAAAATAATGAACTTAACGAATGTATCTTTGACCCTCTTTACATGTACAGCTTCATTTCAGCATTTTCTATTCCAATTCTAATCTCTGTTCGAAGAGTTGTTATGCTTTGATTTTTTCATTCACAATGGGACGAATCTCGTTTTCCATGTTAATGCAATTCAATACATTCAAACAAAAAAACATCCTTCAAGATTTCAATTAAATTCATACATATTTTCTTAGCTCTAACAAAAACCCAAAATGAACCAGGACCCGCCAAACGGAATATTTTCATAATTCTAGCCGAGTAGGATTTCAAGGAAGTACAATAAACAATACCTATAATAGATTGTGGAACGGAAAGCCAAAGCTTCAGTCGAGGAGCGTTAGATTATTTCCAGATGCGTTGCTCGAATTGCAAGATTAGCTATACAGTGTTGCCAAACTGGGGACGCAATATTATGCTTCAAGTGAAAGATGTATATTAGGACGTATATCAGCTTTCACCAGTTAAAGCGCCCTCGAAGCAGAATTTGCGTGAACTAAAAATATACTATAGCTTTCATGCAACGCACGTTACTGCGTCTCCGAACACGATTTTACAAAGGCTATAACTCATTCATTCAGTATTGGATTGATTTTATAGCTTTCTAAAGGTTAGCCCAGACTACGCACTACATTTTGCGGCAACTCCCTTCAATGAGTCCCTTTAAACTTCTTAGATATTGTCGAAAAACAATGCTGCGTCCGGTATACGGACGCAGTATCATTCAGGACGCAATAGTGTATGGCGCAATGTCAATGTATGGACGCAATATAGTACGCTGGATATATATATATATATATATATATATATATATACGCAGGGTGGTACGTAGTGCCATCGGGGGGTGACGTCCCCGCGTACCTGAGTCATCCAGATCCTGAGGCCAGCAACCTCAGGATCTGTAGAATCAACTAGCTCCTATAACCAGAAGCAGAAATCAGGGCGGTAAGGGACAGCAGGCTGGTCCCTCTCGGAGCCGTCTGGAGGTAGAGCCTGATGGGGCAAGCTGCGGGGCGAGCGGCGCAGCCCCCCGAGATGGCACCGTAAGCCAAGCTCTCGAACAAGGACTTTCCGTTTCAGATGAGACACATCATCTCACGGAGGCCCCAACAAGAAGAGACAGGAGAACGCGATGGACGGAGGATGATAATGTCCTAATAATACGCGTTCACTTCATTGCACAAGAACTGCAAAGAACGGAAGGAAGAAATTATAGAGAAACCCTCACTCAAACGTGGAACGATATCAATCCACACAGACAGTCTTACCCGAACCTGCTGGCAAATAGAGTCAGATGGCTATTAGAAAATAACAAGTTTTCTGGTGTTGAATTAGAATTAATAAAGAAAAGCATTACACCAAGAGGTGCTACCTTCAGCGAAGAAGACGAACAGATGGAAGATCAACCTGAGGAGAGAACAGAAAACCGAATAAGCATTAGAACAACTAGATTGGAGCGTAACCTCCTCAAGAACCTTTACCTATACTCTGGAATCTCACCGCAAAACAGACCGAAGATTCCAAGAATGAAAGGATCGAAGAAGCTTCTGGAAAATGTGCAGAAAGTCAACTCACTGATCCAAAATCAGATCAGCTCTACTTCATCAATACAGGAAATAGTGGACTTGGTATACGCTGCGGCTGTAACTGTATGTGAAGAACACGGACTAAAAATTGGCGAGATACATAATACTTACCAGCCTGGATCAGCACCTCCCTGGAAAGTGAGGCTAGAAAGAAAAATTAAAGTAATGCGGAAAAAGATAGGCCTACTACATACTTACCTCAATACTGAGCTACGAACTAAAAAAATACTGAGAGGCATAAACAAAATCACCAAGGAAATGAACATCAATGCCAACTGCCCCATTGAAGCATTCCACCAGGCACTTACTGTGGTACAAGATAAACTGAAACAAAAAATAAAAGCACTTGGTAATCGCATAAAACGTTACAATGAAAGAGTCTTGAGATTTAGAAACAACCAATTATTCTACAAAAACCAGAAAGAATTTTTCCGATCTCTCGACTCCTCAGAGGAACTTGGAGGGAACTACCCAACGGAAAAGGAGATGTATGATTCATGGAGGGGAGTATGGGAGAAAGATGAGCGACACGACGATGAGGCATACTGGATAAAAAATGCGGAAGGGGAGATCGATAAATATCCGATGGATGATGTTAAAATAACTGTGCAAGACATCAAGGAGGTTATAAGGAAAGCAAGTAACTGGTCGGCGCCTGGATCAGACAAAATCCACAATTACTGGTGGAAGAATTTAACATCAACACACGAACAACTTGCAACACTGTTTCAGAGAGCCCTTACTGACCCCAAGATAATACCGGAAACCCTCACGTCGGGTATCACACATATGATACCCAAAGACAACAACACGCATGATCCAACTAAATACCGCCCTATCACATGTCTCCCAACAATTTACAAAATACTTACTGCTGTGATCACAAAATATATTTGGAGACATGTGAATAAACATAATATATTGGCGCGTGAGCAGAATGGATGCAGAAAAGATGCCCGAGGATGTAAAGAACTTCTAACGATCGATAGCCTCGTAACAAAACAGGCAAGAAAGAAGCTCAAAAACATATCTATTGCTTGGATCGACTATAAAAAAGCATTCGATTCGGTGCCCCATTCTTGGCTTCTAAAGATACTCAAACTCTATGGCGTATCTGAAAAAATAACCAACTTGCTAGAGTACTTGATGAAATCATGGAGAACTGAACTGATGTTTGGGAATAAGAAGCAAACCTTCAAGACATCAATGATTAAAATCTTACGTGGCATTTTCCAGGGGGATAAACTAAGTGCACTCTGGTTCTGTCTGGTACTGAATCTCCTCAGCAAACTCCTCAATGAGGGAAATTATGGATACGTCATAGACAAAACGAGAAATATTCGAATAACTCACCAACTATACGTGGATGACCTGAAACTATACGCCACAAATGAAGATCAACTGTTGAGATTGCTAAGAATTGTATCCTCGTACACGCAGACGATAAAGATGGAAATGGGCCTGGATAAATGCGCTGTGATTCATGTCAAAAGGGGAAAGCTGGTAGAAGGAACGGATATGCTAATCCAAGATGGAACAACGCTCCAGAGACTAACACAGGAGGAAACCTACAAGTACCTTGGAGTCCAACAAGCATTAGAAATAAAAACATCTGACGCAAAAGCTTCATTCCAACATAAGTTCTTTGATAGAATAAGAAAGGTTCTCAAAAGCAAACTGAACTCCAAAGCCATGTTCACGGCAATAAACATATGGGCAATACCTAGTATCACATACTCCTTCGGCATAATAAAATGGTCGAACACGGAACTCAAAGCCATTGATACAAAAGTAAGAGTTCTAATGAGCAAATACGGTATCCACCACCCCCACTCATCAATCAATAGGTTATACCTGCCCAGGCATTGTGGAGGCAGAGGACTACAAAACATCGAGATGACCCACCAAAGGGCAGTAAGCGAACTGAGAACATATTTTAAATCAAGGCGCTCACCGTTCTTCCAGGCGATTTGCAGAGAGGACAATAACATAACGCCCTTGAATCTAAATTCTACGACGGAACCTCCCCAGATGATGACATATGAAACACTTGCAAACGAATGGCACGGTAAATCCCTCCACGGTAGATACCCCACAGCTCTGAAAGAGAAAAGAATTAACAAACAACACTCTCTTACTTACCTTACATCAGGTTACCTCTTTCCAGAGACTGAAGGACGCATTATTGCTATACAGGACCAGGTCATGCCAACGCGAGCCTATATGAAACATATAGCAGGAAAAAACATACTTACCGACAGATGCCGCAGATGTGGACAAGCTCTTGAGTCCATCCAACACATCACCTCGTCCTGTTCCATCCTAGCTCCTAAGGAATACACGAACCGCCATAATGCAATGGCAAAAGTTTACCATCAAGGCATAGCCATCAAAACAGGTCTCCTAAAAAATAGAAAGAAATTACATGAGTATATACCACCTACCGTGCTCGAAAATAACAGATACTTACTGTACTGGGATAATGTCATCCAAACCGACAGGAAAATAGCGCACAATAGACCTGACATAGTGCTGTTCAACAAGGTGAATAAAGAAGCCACTATAATAGATATAACGGTCCCAGCTGATGATAATATCACCAAAGCATACTCTGAGAAGATCAGCAAATATCAGGACCTCGCTTTTGAACTGAAAGAGATCCATAAACTGAAAACAGTAAGCATTCTCCCTCTTATAATTAGCACCAACGGGCTTGTTGAAAGTCATCTGAAAGACCACACAGTATCCTTAGATCTCGAGCTAAACCTTATAGACACAGCGCAGAAGGAAGTACTGCTCTGGACAGCAAGAATGGTGAGAATCTTCCTGACGACAACCTAGACTAGTCTTGGTCAAACTTGACCCGGCTAGTGGGGGTCCAATACCCTATATGGTGAAGTAAAAAAAAAAAAAAAAAAAAAAAAAAAAAAAAAAAATATATATATATATATATATATATATATATATCCAGCGTACTATATTGCGTCCATACATTGACATTGCCACATACACTATTGCGTCCTGAATGATACTGCGTCCGTATACCGGACGCAGCATTGTTTTTCGACAATATCTAAGAAGTTTAAAGGGACTCATTGAAGGGAGTTGCCGCAAAATGTAGTGCGTAGTCTGGGCTAACCTTTAGAAAGCTATAAAATCAATCTAATACTGAATGAATGAGTTATAGCCTTTGTAAAATCGTGTTCGGAGACGCAGTAACGTGCGTTGCATGAAAGCTATAGTATATTTTTAGTTCACGCAAATTCTGCTTCGAGGGCGCTTTAACTGGTGAAAGCTGATATACGTCCTAATATACATCTTTCACTTGAAGCATAATATTGCGTCCCCAGTTTGGCAACACTGTATAGCTAATCTTGCAATTCGAGCAACGCATCTGGAAATAATCTAACGCTCCTCGACTGAAGCTTTGGCTTTCCGTTCCACAATCTATTATAGGTATTGTTTATTGTACTTCCTTGAAATCCTATTCGGCTAGAGTTATGAAAATATTCCGTTTGGCGGGTCCTGGTTCATTTTGGGTTTTTGTTAGAGCTAAGAAAATATGTATGAATTTAATTGAAATCTTGAAGGATGTTTTTTGTTTGAATGTATTGCATTGCATTAACATGGAAAACGAGATTCGTCACATTGTGAATGAAAAAATCAAAGCATAACAACTCTTCGAACAGAGATTAGAATTGGAATAGAAAATGCTGAAATGAAGCTTTATTATGGTCATAAATACATTCGTTCAGTTCATTATTTTCATCGTCAGTTTAAATGAAGTAGCCGTACAATGTGGAAAGTTTCTGTTGTTTGAGGATCATCGATTTTTTTTTCTAGTGAAAATAATCAAAAACATGAGTCGATAGATTTTAGACATTGAAGACATCCATGATTAAATTTTTGTCATTTAAAAATCTCTTCATTCGCCCGAAACATCAAGTTTATTATTATTATTATCACATTCGAGATGAACATTTTTGCTAAATCTCCTCTTATGATCTGCTTTTATGTCTAAATGAATCTTTTTTCTTCTAGAACGTTGCTCAGTCACCATTATACATCTCATTTATATTTAAATAACGAACCATGATTTCGAGGTGCTTGGCTGCGAATAGAGTCCCTTTTTGTTTTTCATTTATGGACTATATCAGGATTTAGTATTGTTGATTCATTGCTCATCGATGTCTGTTTAAATAATCTACGACACTTCATTCGAATGATCAGAAAGATCATTGGTTAAAAATTGTCCATAACGTTCGCCATTCAACTCATATGACCATATGGCATGAATCATTGAATCTCTTTCATGTGAACGCTTACGATTACTATAATAATTTCAAACGATAAGGCTCGACTCTAACCAATCTTTGGTCAAAATGAATTCTGTTCCTAAGGCCATTCATCCGCAAACACATAAATTCTGAAAAATTTTGCTAGAGAATTGAAATTTTGAGGGTGGGTTTCTATGCTGCGGTTAAGTTCGTTAATGACCAAAATTCCACACTGTGTTTTATAAAGTATGGCCATTCTAAGTTTTGCTTTTCTAATTTCTCGAACAATTAAGAATTCATCGAACTCAAATTTTGTGATCGTATAAAGCATATTCATATCAAGCAATGTATAAAATATTGCGGCAATAGTGTTACCTACACCATAAAAACATCCGTTAGAATAAAAAATAAAATGACAATATTTCTACAACAAAATAACTGGTTGAAATGAAATTTATTTTGAGAATGAACATTAACATACTGAATGTTCAGGCAAAATTTGAGAAGGATGTCATCAGAACCATAAAATTGAATTTTTTTCAAATAATCGATTTTTCAGATTTTTTTCAGTTTGCATTTTCATGTTTGATACCAGTTCAAATCAGTACGCAAAAATGTGTGGGATGAATAGTTTGATCAGAATGATGAAAAACTCTATCGAATTATGGAAATAAATTATTTTATATTGATTTTTTATTTCATTTGGTCAGGCCAAGATATATTGAAAAAAATTGAGAAAAGCTCTGATCATTGGTTGAGCAATAATACTATTACCTCAAACTTTTATATGGGACTCAAAATTGATACCAAATATATGAATGCATAATTTCAGCCCAACCGGAATAATATTTTGGAAATCATTCAAAAAATTAAATGAACAAAGAAATGATTTGAAAAAATTAATTTCTATGATGATGCGATCCTCTTGAAAACTTGCATGAACATTTAGTAGGTACCTATATCACTCGCAATTCACAAAATGAATTTTAGCCGAATCGGATATCCTGTTATGGAAATGGAGAGATTTTTCCTTTCAATATTCCAATTGAATTTTCTATGGTTCTTTTAACACTATGGAGACAAATTTTTGCATGAGCATGGAGTATACCAATGTTTATTCACATATATGAAGAATAAATTGAATTCTATGCTTCTTCTCAGTCTTTATTCACAAAATTAATTTCACTCGAATCGGATATTCTGTTATTGAAATATAAAAATTCTTCTTTTCAATATTCCGTTTAAATTTTCTATGATTCTTTCAACACTATGGCCACAAAATTTTGCATGGAAAATCGGTATATCAGTGTTCATTCAAAAAAGAAATTTCACTCGAATCGGATATCCTGTTGAGGAAATATAAAGATTCTTCTTTTCAATATTTCGTTTAAATTTTCTATATCACTATTAGGGGCGTTCGGCATCGACATCGGACGTGTCAGATCGATCTAAACCGTTCGTTTATTACATCCGGATTGAGGGGAATACAAATCTGTACCGTTCGTCATAAAAATCTGAGCAATCGGACGTCGATCTTTTCGCTCGGTCTATTTCGACGGAGCAAAGCGATTTTATCCATAGAGTTTTATGTTTTTTATATTTTTTTTTGTTTTATGTTGAGTTTCCTGATCCGACAACCGATAGATTGAAAAATTCTAACATTTTTATTCTTCTGTTTTCATTTATTCATTAAAAACTCAATTAATTCATTAAAATTTTTCAATATAGCTATCGTAGTTATAAATGGGCAGGAGGAGATAATTGCTTTCCTGTCGTGTAATTAATCAATTAATTGATCAGGATCTTTCGGTACAACTATCGCCGTATTGAACGACCAGAAGGGGATATTGCATTACTCGTATCTTTTGCATTCAGTGCCTTTGCACCTAATTATTTAATTGAGATTTTATGGAAGAGCTACTAAAAGGGTGAAAGTGTCGTTAAAAGATGAGCATATTTCCCAAAATAGTGATCTTTGAAATCTCATAATCTATAAAAGTAGAACAGAGCAGTATGTTCTGTGGCAGGTGCTCTGTACCGTTCGTTTATTCCCAGATATTTCAGATTTATCTGTACGATCTGTGGTCACGTGACAAAAAAATCCGTCCGCTCGCGGAGGTCAATGCCGAACGCCCCTATTGATTCACAAAATGAATTTCAGCCAAATCGGATATCCTGTTATGGAAATGAAGAGATTCTTCCTTTCAATATTGCAACTGAATTACCTATAGCTCTGTTAACACTATGGCAACAAAATGTTGCATGAGCAGTCAGTAAATCAGTCTTTATTAACAAAATGAATTTTTTCGAATTGGATATCTTGTTATGGAATATGAACTTTTCTCTTTTCAAAGTTCCAATTGAATTTTCTATGGTTCTGTTCACACTATGGCCTCAAACATATGCATGAGGCTTTTTATGAGCATCTTGCATATGGTAGCAAAATTTCATTCCCATTGGTTTCGATTCGTCTGAAATATTGAAGAACAAAAATTTTAAATGGCCATCTTCTATGGAACATCCTGTATGATCTGGCTGTTTTTGGAAACCGAACTCACCTTAAAAATTCAAGTCTCTATGAAAATCCCTTCGAAAGTTATCGTGGAACGGCCGTAAGGAAGGCCGGCCCGACGAACAGAATTGAATTTGACCACGATTTTCTCATCAGGGAGTCGAAATCTTTCGTTTAAGAAACTTTTTCGGTTCTAAATTAGAAAATTACAGACATTTGCGCAGAACGATATAGCACTCGTTTAAGAAGAAGGATGGCTCAAGAAGAATCTATTATTGCCTGACGATCCACTAACAATAAGATGTAGTTTGAATTTTTTATTAAAATACATTACCTTTCGCGATGAACACAGACATTCTTTGCAAAAATCGTCAATTCTTCTGAAACCAAAATCACGAAGATTCAAAAAAGGGTGATATGGCCTCTAGTTTGCCAAACCTTAAATTCAGGACGAGGAAAATACTGTGGACCGAAAAAAAAACTTAGAAATATGATCGACAGTACTTCAAAAACAGTTTGAACGCTCATTCTACTGAAACATGTTTTGACAAATATCTGTTATTTTCGAATTTTGAGCCGCAAAAGGTCTCTAACAATAGGGTTCAACTCCCTCATGACGAATTCATGGTCATATTCAATTCTGTCCGTGGGGCCGTCCGTCCGTCTGTCCGTTAGCACGATTACTTTCGAAGGGATTGTCCAAGAGATTCAAAATTTTCAGGGCGAGTTCAGTTAAAAATGCCTTGGTTAAGTTCGTTAAGCAACCAAATCGTACAGGTGTTCCATAAAATATCGCTATCCAAAATTATTGATCCTCAATATCTCAGACAGAACGAAACCAATTGGAATGGAATTTTGCGGCCCCATGCAGGATGCTCATAAAGCTTCATGCAAAAATTTGTGGCCAGTAAAAATGCAACCATGGAAAACTCAATTGGAATATTGAAAAGAAGAATCTCTATATTTCCCGAACAAGATATCCGATTCAAGTGGAATTTATTGTGTGTCCACCTTTTCGAAAATGAAAAAAATTTTTCTTGCATTCGTGAGTAACTTGTTAGTAACTATTTGTAAAATCAAAATTTTCGTTTGTACCTCGAAGGAACTGGTGGAAAAACACCGCATTCCGCTGGTTGCTAACTTCACGAGCACCCACATTTTGGAATTAAAAAAAAATTGTTGCAATCGTTAGTAACTCGTTAGTAACTATTTGTAATGCAAAAAATTTTGTTTGTAACCTTACCTGCCATGAGAAAATGACACCCCCAAAATGCGAAGTTAGCACCCACTTTTTCGAAAATAAAGAAGATTTTGTTTGCATTCGTTAGTAACACCGCAGTTACTATTTGTAATTCAGAAATTTTCGTTTGTAACTTAACCTGTTACGAAAAAATTACACCCCTAAAATGCGAAGTTAGCACCCACTTTTTCGAAAATGAAAAAAAAAAATTGCATTCGTTAGTAACTCGTAAGTAACTATTTGTAACAACAAAATTTTCGTTTGTACCTCAAAGGAACTGGTGGAAAAGACCGCATTCCACTAGGTGCTAACTTCACGGGCACCCACATTTTCGAAAATTAAAAAAAAATAGTTGCATTCGTTAGTAACTCGTTAGTTACTATTTGTAACGAAAAAAAATTGTTTGTAACCTTATCTGTCATGTGAAAATGACACCCCCAAAAGTCGTAAGTAAGCACCCACTTTTTCGAAAATGGAGAAGTTTTTTTTGCATTCGTTTTTAACACGTTAGTAACTATTTGTAACTCAAAAATTTTCGTTCAGGACTCTACGTTGCTGTATGTCGTAGAAATGATGGGGCTTTGGAGTTATATGATCATATGACTAAAAAAATTATGCTTGTTCCGAAAACAATGAGGCTTGATGTCTAACTACTGTTGTACAGTATTTAATCATAATATGTAGTAAAAAATTAAATGTTTTTTGAAATATATTTTTTAATGAAATGAAATGCAATTTATTTTCATGAAAGTATGAACAGACTCCATTTTATGAGGTTTCAAAAGTTATTCATGCATTGGTAAAATCTAGAGCATACAAATATATGAATTGTATGAAAAAAATAAACCACATATCTATTAATAAATTCTTTAACGGTCTCACAATTGAAAGAAGAAGTGCCGTCTTCTAGCAGATATCAAGATTTTGGAAAATCGTCAATTTCGGTTTTAGTTCAACATGGAATCCATCATTTTATGATTTAATCCTTATGAACAGCACGAGTGATTCCTTTAATTTTATCAGACAATATGGGTAATGCGATATGTTTTTGAAAATGTTCTTTCTTTTTTAACGCGACAGTATTTTTTTTTGAGATTTTTCTTACGTAGATATACCTAATATTTCACTTCTGAAAACGAAATATGGCGCATCAGATAATTTTTAATTTATTTGTATATAATATAATAACCAGTCAATTTGAAACATAGATAAACGGTAAAATAAATAGGATATGCTATTGCGTTTATTTCCCAAGGTCTATTTCTCATTAATCTAATATCTGAATTGATTTAATTTGAAAAGCGCTAGTTTGATTGTTGATATGAATTTATCAACTCAATGGAATCAGACGGGAGGGTCAAATTTGATTTGATTTGATTGAAAAAAAAAGACATGAGTGTCATGAATTTCTCAACTCCACTGCTCAATAAAGCAATACTCCTTAAAATGGTAAGAATTTTGCTACAATCTTTGTCTCTAATTTCTAATTTTCTCGGAAAGCATTCTTCAATTCATTTTTAATATTTGAATGAAAGTATTATATAATTCTGATTCATATGAATTAAAAATATGAATCTAATGTTTCTTACAATTATTCAATATTGAAACTGAAATCACATTTGCAATTTAAGTATTGCTGTTTTTTCTTTTATTGGCAGTTAACAAACTCATAATTTTCTGACACAAACAGACACAATCGAGTTACTACCGAATCGAAAAGAATTTTTTTTTAGAAAGAGTATATTCTAACCACGCATTTTAGAGATGGGTTTACAGACAAAAATTGTAAATGGTTACTTACGGGTTACTAACGAATGCTAAAAAAATCTTCTTCATTTTCTAAGAAGTGGGTATTAACTTCGCATTAAACGATTGTAATTTTTTCATTATAGGTTAGGTATGTGTACAAACGGAAATTTCACTTTGTTACTAACGAGTTACTAGCGAATAGGAAAGAAACTTCTACATTTTCGAAAAAGTGGGTGCTAACTTTCCATTTTGGAGGCGCATTTTTCCCTTTATAGATAAGGTCACAAACGGAAATTTTTATGGTACTAATAGTTACTAACGTGTTACTAACGAATGCAGAAAAATCTTCCTCATTTTAGATGAAGTGGGAGCTAATATCGCATTTTGAGGGTGTCATTTTTCCATTACAGGTTAGGTAACAAACGAAACTTTTTGTGTTACTACGAGTTAATAACGAATGCAAAAAAATCTTCTTTTTCGAAAAAGTGGGTGCTAACTTCCCATTTCAGGGGTGTAGTTTTTTCGTTCCAGATAAGGAAACAATCGAAAATTTTAGTGATACAAATAGTTACTGACGTGTTACTAACGAATGCGAAAAAAATCTTCCTCATTTTCGAAAAATTGGATGCTAATTTAGCATTTTGGGGTTGTCATTTTCTCATGACAGGTATGGTTACAAACAAAATTTTTTGCTTTACAAATAGTCACTAACGAATGGAACAAATTTTTTCTTAATTTCCGAAAATGTGGGTGCCCGTGATGTAAGCACCCAGCGGAATGCGGTATTTTTTCACCAGTTCCTTTGAGGTACAAACAAAACTTTTGATGTTACAAATAGTTACTTACGACTTACTAAAAATTTTTTTCGTTCTCGAAAAAGAGGGTGCTAACTTCCCATTTTGGGGGTGTCATTTTTTTATGACACCCAGCGGAATGCGGTGTTTTTTCACCAGTACCTTTGAAGTACAAACAAAAATTCTGAAGTAACAAATAGTTACTTACGAGTTACTAACGAATGCAGTAAAAAAAATTTTTCATTTTCGAAAAAGTGGGTGCTTACTTCACGGACACATTTAGTGTGTGTATGAAGATTGATATACCGAATGTTTATGCACAATTTCGAGAAAATCGCATCATCAGAACCACAGAATTGAATTTTGTCAAGAGTCAAGTTTTCACATATTTCTGTTTTCGAATTGTACTGACATTTTGCATTTATAAAATTAAAATTAATTTTATGTTCTATACAAAATTATGAGGTAATATCCACATTGCTCCACCAAGTAACGAACGCTTAAAAGCACCAGCTCAGGGCTTTCTTTAATTTCATATAGTTCTAATGGTAAAGTTCCGAAGAAGATATCTGTATTATACCTTACCAATGACCATGTCATTAAGGTCGAATATTCACATATGAGGATATTCAAGAAAATTTAGAAATTTGGCAACATCGCTGGACGTCATAACATGCTGAGAGTGAAAGAAGAATATATGCTTGGACGCAATATGGTACTAGAAGTGGAAGCTGTATATTCACTGGACGCAATAATGATAGGAAGATGAAAGGACGCCATATTGTACATGTATATTGCTTTCTTATTTTTGAAGATATCGGAGATCTGGCACTGGGGATCTACCTAATTTTTTACGTAGATTAATATACTTCAATCAGATTTCTTCTAAATAGCGTATTTCTGGGGGACGCAACAATGTCGGTTTATGAAAGGACGCAACAAAGTACGCGGGATGTATATATATATATATATATATATATAGACGTATTACGCGACCTTACCAAGCCAGAAACGCCATACGCGGTTACCCTTGTCAAGCCAAAATCATTTTTACGAAGCCCGACCCGGGCTTCGTAAAAATTCACGTGTATATTTTCTACAGGGGCTTTGTACTGCCTCACTGAGTCTATATACGAATTTTCGTATGGGCCGAAAATCGACAAATTTTTATCGCAATATATACACGTTTAGTTCATGCCATCCACCTGCAGGTGGTGCTGCGGCGCTAACGCGTGTAAATATATACATTGTGGCGGTATAACTCGGCTCATAAGAGTCCCACTATGATTTACATTCTATACAAAGCCCGTAAATTTGACAACGTCGCATTCAATCTGGTACTGGCTCTGACTTTTTCAATTTAATAATTGCAGATTAATTTTAAGTTACGGACGCAATGTATGGAGCTGAAGGGGGTGGAAAATTAACATTTCTCATTATCTTACTGTTCTTCGAATCAATTAGAATTTACTAAGAAATAATTAGATGGAATCAAAATTTATCCTTAACAATCTTCAATGTATAATTTGAAAATTTTCATTGTAAACGAAAAATGATATAATATTCGACTTTCATAATCAGATGTAATTTTTTTCACCTCGTCTGATTTATGCTTGTTTGTATTCTGGAGGAACTGAACACATTTGCATCATATAGGTGGTTAACAGATTCGATGATCACAAAGTAGAAATGGGTGATATAGCCAAACGTGTTACTATTTAGGTCCAGATGAATACTTCTGAGCTCATTAAGAGAATATTAATTGATGCAATATTCGATAATAAATGAATTTTCCTTTCTTTCATGAGGACATAGCCATTAATATTTGAAATGAACGAGAAATCTCTTGATATTTTCTGAACTAATCGTCGTGACAATGAAAACAATTTTCTTTGGCTTTCTCGTAATATGAATTTGATTTCAAAAACTTCATTTAGGTTTATTCGTGAAATTAAGCTGATGCGATAAAATTGCTGGAGTTGGAATGAAAAATCATATTATTTGAAACCTTATGTTCAAAAACCGCCAAAATTTCGTTGCGTCTTCTTGTGAATTTTTACTTTGTTGACGTCAATTACATGTTTTTTCGTTGATTACATTATCAAACAGGGCATTAATTATCCAGACATTATTTCTATGCCGTTAACTTTCGAGTCTGGTGGATATCATTTATTTTGTTAATTTTATACCTTCAACAGAATTCAACGAAATAAATAATAAAGAGACATGTTTGACCTTTAAGCTTTCCATTCGAGAAATTCTGAATTGAAGTTGTCACCTGAAGTCATGAAATATTCCAAATAAAATAGGAAATAATGTATTTTCACAATTTATTTCTTAATCATATTTCACACAATATATAGACCTTGTGAAGACATAATATTCATAACTATTATTATCTTTTCAGACGAAAACTCTAGCAATTAACATAATAATTAAATAATAATTTTTCAATCTGAATTTTTGTACCAAAAATCAGAGCTGTGCTCGTGAAAGCACTCGAAGCACTTTTGTGCTCGCGAGCACTCAATTGAACCAGTGCTTAATGCTTAGTGCTTCTCGAATATTTCGAAAGGGCTTTGTGCTTAGTAAAAAGTGCTCCCAAGCAGTTCCAGGAATTACCAAGCACTAAGTCCTTCATGGACTTAGTTGGAACATGAAAACGACAGACCCCCGCGTGATTCAAATAGACAAAGAACTAAAATATTTTTTTTCTCCAACCATCAAAAAATGTTGACATTTTTGTACTATTTTCAGGTGCAAAAGTCATGAATTCCCTTACCGTACAAAAATTCACTCGTTACTTAGCAACACTTTTAGTGGATTAAAAACGCTACTTTTAATCCTTGGATTAAAAGTAATTGCATTTGACGTTTAGTTGACAATCACTGTCATTAGTATGTGTTCAAATTTATAACCAAATTATTAAAGATTTTTGAATAAAACCAATTTTATTGTAATTTTGACTTGGTTGAAGAATATTTTTTTTCGTTTCACTTCTATAGATATAAAATTTGTTAATTTTGTCTTGCATTACAAACACTGGTGTAAAAAAAAATAATCTCGCTGTATGTTATGGACTTTCTGATCAGTTTTTCCGTTTTCATTATTTTGACAAGAAGAACAGATTGTTATGATGTCATGGTCCAATTTTTTTAGGAAAATTCTATGGAGCAATGCGACCTTTTTTTAACATACGATTCAGGTATCTATTATCATGATTTCAAGTAATTTATTGGCGAATATTTTAGTAACAGTTTTTTAACTGATTGAATACCATAAAGAGCTCAGAGAACCATAAGAAACATTTCCATCTAATTTGTTGACAAAACGTCACTGTTTCTCTATAATTTTTTTGGTATAATTATTTCCTAAAAGGTGATTTTAATATGTACAAAATCGAATATAAATGACCAATTTCAATGTTCAATTGACGCTGTTTCAATGTGCTATTTCCATGGACAATCGAACATAAAGCATTCAGAAGCGATAGAGTAATATCAGAACTCAACAGTAAGGTAAAAAGATAGAAATTTATATTATGTTAAATGTATGTCTTGTGAAAAATAAGAGTGTATTTTAATCAAGAATTTATATACAATTCATACTGATGTCGTCGAAAAAATCTTGTAATCAACCCAGTTATTTTTCTAGCGAATAATGGTCTCGTACAATTAATGCGTGATCGGAGCGAACGCTTTAAAAAATCTGGACCATTAGTCGCTCTCCTAAATAACCTAGTTGATTAAATATATATAACAACTCGCTGAAAAAAACCTATTGTCAATTTCAATTATGTCCAGTTCAAGACACGATAACACTAGAAAAAAAATCAATACATAAAAAATCAATATTCCAAACTAAGAGATATTTGAATGGAAAATATTAAGTTTTATTTCGAAAAGTAATTAGTGCTCGGTGATCGTGTGAACGAATTACTTTCCAGAAGTGCTTAGTAATCGCGAGCATTCTTCAAAAAATAAGGGCTTAGTGCTCGAGAATCCGGAACACTTTTCGATAGGGCTTAGTGCATTGTGCTTGAAGCACTTTTCTTCAGTGCTCGGCACAGCTCTGCCAAAAATATGTATACAGGGTGTCCCATTACTCGACGTCAACCCGGAACCGGGTGAAAAGGCAAGTAATGCTGGTTGTCAGAAAAATATAAAAAAAAAATCTAAGTTGCATGATTTTAAAATAATGAGCATTTAAAAAAACACGCAAAATTCCACACCCTGTGGCAGTCTTTTCGCTCCTGTTGCCACAAATATCAACTTTTTTCAACTTTTTTCTTTGCTGTGTAACCTTGAATAATGCTTGTCTAAACTGTAATCAAAATTTTGATACCAGCTGCTCTAGGTTTCATAAAAATAGGGCTTACTTCTCGGAAAAAAATTCGGAAATTCGGAAATTTTTCCAGAAAAAATTTTTCCTGAGAAATTTCTCTGAAAATTTTTTTTCTGGTAACATTTTTTCCCGGAAAATGGATCGGACGTTCTGGTCCAATCTCGTGGCCGGCCCGTTCACCGGACTTGAACCCATTGGACTCTATTACTGGGAAGCAGTTAACGAAAAAGTGTATTCAAAGGCAATCGAAAATAAATTTGAACTACGGCAGCTGCAATTAAACAAGTATTATACCATTTTGGAATCCTCACTAAATGCGCCAACTTTTGAAAAAACATGCCAAACCTACGTAGTACATTTTTTTTTCAATATAGTCAGTTGAAACCGAGGTTGAAACTAGGCAATTGTTTATATCGAATTTTTTTTCTGAGAAGTAAGCCCTATTTATATGAAACCTAGATCAGCTAGTATCAAAATTTTGATTACAGTTTGGACAAGCATTATTCAAGGTTACACAGCAAAGAAAAAAGTTGGAAAAAGTTGATATTTGTGGCAACAGGAGCGAAAAGACTGTCACAGGGTGTGGAATTTTGCATGTTTTTTTTAAATGCGCATTATTTTAAAATCATGCAACTTAGATTTTTTTTTATATTTTTCTGATAACCAGCATTACTTGCCTTTTCACCCGGTTCCGGGTTGACGTCGAGTAATGGGACACCCTGTATAACTAATGTTACGAAACGATTTGAAGATCATTGCTAAAAGTCTCAAAAAAGCAGAGTGAAGAAAAACATAAAAGAGGACAATCCATTCGAAAAGTATGAGAATATATCGAGTGAAATTTATTTTGTGAATAGAGATCGGTATACAGAATGTTCATCCGAAATTGCGTGGCTATAAACAGAACCATATAAAATTCAATTGGAATATTGAAAAGTAGAATCTTTTTATTTCCATAACAGAACTCCCGATTCAAATGGAATTTATTTTGTGAATGAAGGTTGATATACTGAATGTTCATGCAAAACTTTGTGGCCATAGTGTTAGCAGAACCATAGAAAATTCAATTTGAAAATTGAAAAAAAAATATTTATATTTCCATAACAGACTATCCGATTCGAGTCGAATTTTTTTTGTGCATGAAAACAGTTATACTGAAACTCTATGAAAAGTTTTGTGGCCATAGTGTCAACAAAACCATAGAAATTCCAATTCGAATAATGAAAGAACAATCTTCATAGTTCCATAGATAACTGTTTCGAATTAAATTCATTTTGTGAATGAAGACTGATATACTGAATGTTCATGCGGAATTTCGTCGCATCATCAGAACATTAATTTCTTAATTATTTACTTTTTACATATTTCATTATCTGAATAATTTTAAGAATGAAATTCCGATTGTGCTGTGAGATTCTGCATTTATACAGGGTCTCTATAAATGATTGTAGCAGCGCAGTTGGCTTTGGATCATTCTCTTTTTGTCGCTTTCTATGCAAACCACAGAGTTCTGTGATTATGCTATGCTCTGATTAGTTATAACCAATCTATCGATTGGTATTCTGTAGCGGCAAAGTAATCCAAAGCCAACTGCGCTGTTACAATAATTTATAGAGACCCTGTATATTCGGTATCAATATCAAATCTCATGTAAAATTTTGAGGTAATAGTCTCATTGCTCCACCAATAAACAAGCGCTCAAAAGCTTCTGCGCAGGGCTTTTCTTGAAGTTTTTTATGGAGGTTACTTGTTTGTTTTTTATTCCTATTTCAAATTCCCACAAGTGCATATACGAAAAAAAAATTATCTGACCTCGATCTATTTCATTTTCATAAAAGTGAGAGGGTTGTTGAAAAAAAAATATGGATTCATACACATGAACAAAAAGTGTATCCATTTGTGGCAAACCAAATCAGGGTTACGGTTCGAGAAACAAAAACCGTGAAGCACTAATAAATTGATCTGTACGAACAATCCATAGAAATATTTGGTTAATCATCGCGTACTGGACATAAGAATCGAGAATATCTGAAAACTAGAATGTTTAAATGATCAATTTCCAAGCTACAATGCAAATTAAATTTATGGAAATGTCAACCCAAAATTATAGTCATACCATAAATTTTTGAACAGAGAATATAAACGTTTAGTTTCGAATTTTATGATGGAGAAAACTCTTCATGAAATGATTGCAATTTCAAATTTTATTCATTGTGTGAATCTTTAGTTATTTATAGAAAAAAAATAACGCAAAGTGCCAATGTTCCATTTTTGGAAAAAATGCTTAAAACCTGTACATCCCTATTCATTTAGCTCTCCTAAGATGGAATTTACCGAAGCTAAGAATAAACTGCGAAACGGAATAGATTTTATTGATGGATCATACTTTGGCTTCCGTTGGACGCATTTCGTGTCGCGTATATCTGTTTCGATCGAAAGAAATAGAGAAATAAAGCATTCAAATGTAAAAGCTACTAGAATATTTTGGCAACACCGCCTGGGCTGGGGATGGATCTAAAATCATCCTATTTTATACAGATGGGCTTAATATGTCACTGGCAGTATGCAGGGACTCTTATTGGTAGTGATAAGTCTTCAGAAATGTATAAATTATATACTTTCCCTGCATACCCCCGCACACCAGGGCTTCACTTCACCTGGTGTGCGTACCGGGCTTGGTAAAGATAGCCTAATGCGTATATATATATATATATATATATATAGATTTGTTCGACCGCCTACACAGACCCAAATCGGTATACTCGACCGACTTTCAAACCCAAAAGTGACGTGTCCAGACCCGGCTCCGGGTCTGGTAACGTTTGACCTTAGAATCGTGTTGAGGGGGATGAAGGGATGCTAGGGGTGAATTTTGAGCCGGGTCTGAAAAGTCGGTTATACACGTGATTATATACATAAAGTTTCAGGGAGTGGCCAGTGTGAGGGCGCTTCGGTCGACATGAGCTCGATGTATATAATTCGTATAGTAGACCAACGCAATGAGTCCCTAAATATGGCAACGCTGCTTGTTGAGAGCGTTATAGTTGTATTTGTTCTCTTTCTAATTCATACACCGCGAATTCACTATTCAAGGACTTATACGATCCCGGTATAGACAACCGCCGGCGCCGTCGGGTGAAATTCTCAGCGAATATTCCGAATAGACTCGTATATTGTCATTAAATACTTTTGATATGAACATGAACTGAAGGTTCACCGGTAACCTTATATTATTGATTTGAAAAATACCTCTTGTATTTTATTGCCAAATTAATTTTTTTAAAAATTTTTTTTCACATTCAGTACGATCGGGTAATAAGGGTCACTGCAGTGCGGGTAATGGGAATCATCTTCCATTATCATTTACGAACAGTACATCCGCTTATTGCCTGGATTTTTCATAACAATTTTGATTTTTTCTGAGGATTTTTTTGAATTTTTTTTTCAGAAATCGATAACAGATATAATAAAACTAACAGTTATTAAAGAATTTTGTGGAAAAACCAGGCTGTTCTCTACATTTTTTTCAAATTAACATTTTCTGAAGGTAAACAGGGGACAGTGTTCCAGAAAATATGTCATTCTGTAGATTTGCAATCGAAATTCTTATGTCACATGGTGTGAACTATAAATTATAACATTTATGCCAAACTTCACTCGACTATCTTGTGTAGTGTGAATACTATAATCTTCGAGGTCAGGTTTCGTAGAACGAATACGGGACAGCACTCTCCGATGCGACGCCGTCAGGCTGCTTATAACAGTCTCGAATCAAATAATGGCATAGACATTATCTCCGATAGTTTTGTAAGGTTCAAAAAACTCTTAAAACACATTTTCATGTCGGGTTAGTGGAAGTTTTTTTTCTCTCATTTTGACGAGTTGATTCTGTACCTATTGTAATGTTAAGTGGATGCTTTGTTGTTCTAATGAGAAGTTCAATAATCACAGATCGCATGCTGAAAGTACTGATTACTTCATCTTCACACTTTGAGATGTTAGCAGTGGCACTACATCAGGGCCTCAATGCAAGTTTCTCCGAGTGATGGAAACACCCAATATTTTTGGCGACTGTAAAGTCAAGTGATTTTAAGATAGAAAAAAAATGACAAACAAAAAATTCTTTGCCTTTAAGAAGGCTAACCTAACTATTTTCAATTTATCTATGTTTCAATAATTTTACGTGCCGTTATCTACGAAGTTTAAAGTTTTATGAATTTTGCCCGTTTCTTCCTGAGGCCGTACCAGACGAACCACCCGGTATATTTTCTTCATATATGTCAAATATGTTCCTAATTGAGAGCCCAAACATATCATGCAATGACCGCCTCGAAAATCCAGGTCCGGGTTGACAAAAAATTATGAATCGTTTGAATACTCGAAACAACACCCTATACATCGGAATTTTGAAGATCTATTTTAATATTCGAAAACACCACTAAAAACTAAACTGAGAGGTATACTTCAAATTTTCGCGCAGAAAGTTTTACTGCACAAATTTTCAACGTAAAAGTGAAGTTTTTATGAACTTGGATACCCGAAAGTGGTTTGAAGTGACTTTAACAATGAATTATCAACAATATTGAATCCATAATTATTTCAATATTACTCTGTAATTCATTTTCACATTGGTTTTCCTTTTTATAGCTGTATACTTGAAAATCCAGGTCCGGTTTAATGAAAATTATGAATCGTTTGAATCCTCGAAAAAACACCCTCTACATCGGAATTTTGAAAATCTGTTTTAAAATTCGAAAATACCACTAAAAACTGAACTGAGACGTACACTTCAAATTTTCGCGCAGATAGTTTCAATTCACAAATTTTCAACGTAAAAGTGAAGTTTTTAAGAACTTGGATACCTGAAAGTGGTTTGAAGTGACTTTTAACAATGAATTATCAAAATATTGAAATCCATAATTATTATACGTTATAATGCAACTCACTTCTCAATAAATGAGAACTAATGTGGAAATGAATTACAAAGTAATGTTGAAATAATTATGGATTCAATATTGTCGATAATTCATTGTTAAAAGTCACTTCAAACCACTTTCAGGTATCCAAGTTCTTAAAAACTTCACTTTTACGTTGAAAATTTGTGCGCGAAAAATTGAAGTGTACGTCTCAGTTCAGTTTTTAGTGGTATTTTCGAATTTTAAAACAGATTTTCAAAATTCCGATGTACAGGGTGTTTTTTCGAGGATTCAAACGATTCATAATTTTCGTTAACCCGGACCTGGATTTTCAAGTATACAGCTATAAAAAGGAAAACCAATGTGGAAATGAATTACAAAGTAATGTTGAAATAATTTATGGATTCAATATTGTTGATAATACATTGTTAAAGTCATTTCAAACCACTTTCGGGTATCTGAGTTCCTAAAAACTTAACTTTTACCTTGAAAATTTGCGCAGCAAAACTTTCTGCGCGAAAACTTGAAGTATACGTCTCAGTTTAGTTTTTAGTGGTGTTTTCGAATATTAAAACAGATTTTCAAATTTCCGATGTACAGGGTATTGTTTCGAGTATTCAAACGATTCATAATTTTTTGTTAACCCGGACCTGGTTTTTCGAGGCGGTTATTGCATGATATGTTTGGGCTCTCAATTAGGAACATAATATTTGCCAAATATGAAGAAAATATACCGTGTGGTTCGTCTGGTACGGCGTCAGGAAGAAACGGGCAAAATTCTCTCTCTCGGCTACGAAGACAGTGAGACCCAATAAATGGGGTATCTCTAGAACCGTCTTAGTGCCACCTATGCACCTGTGATGTATTTCCCTTTCCCAATGAAGCACCCTGTATAATACTATAGGAAATTTCACATTCCTTTCAAACCATGTTTTCAGTTGTAATTTAACCAGTGCAATGAAAATTATCGAAAATTTTTGGGAAATATGCTCGAATGCAAGTTAAGTTGATAAAGAGCACGAGTGCGCGGAGCGCTCGAGTGCCTTTTACAGTTTAAATTGCATGAGAGCAGATTTGACAAAAATTATCGATTTATTTTCATTGCAAGAGTCAAATTTATTGAGAAAATTTTGTGAATCCATCAAATCGTATTGTGTCGCTGTAAGTTGCTGTCACATTGCCGTTACTCTAATAAGTAATAAACGTTCATAATTACGTCTGCATTTATTTTATAGGACCTGATAATTTTGCACAAGTGCGAATTATCGGTAATTTGCACTAATGCAAAATTATCGCCTAATTGTATGCTCATTGGCTAAAACAACAAGAAAAAATCAGTCGGAACATTGTTGTCTGTCGAATTTAACAGATGAATAAAATTTTCAATATAATATTAATTTCTTCTGTCATAGTTCTGAACCATTTTTGTCATTGCCAATTTTATAACTCCCCAAAAATTTTAATCTCCAGGAAAAAACCTGGCGACGCACTTGATTGATTCACTCCTTATCATTTTGCTTCAATTGTCTAACTAAAGGGTTCGTTTCGAGATCATTGAGAAATGTGTTTTCATTCGAACAATTACGTCTCCTTATGAATGAACATTCAGCTCATTGTGAAAACATGAAATTTCGATAAATAAAACTTTCTCAGTACAAAAAAATTTTGCAACACAAAGAACCTTCTACGACCAGAGTAAATGGATTTTTAAATTTGGGTTCTTTTTGAAAGTTTTGATACCATACAGTGAGTTGAGAAAAATCTATCAATGTCGATTGCCGAAAATAAGAAAATTTTAAGACCTCGGAATCCAGGATCAGTCATTGTATGAAGTTTAGTCGGTAAAAGACAAATGAAAATGAAATATTGATTCAGCGAATGAAAATGAGAAATTTCATCTTCACGGTCAGGCAGTTGTTCCCTTCCGAAGGATATTTAATCTTTTCGTCGACTCATCATTACATATACAAATTCTTTTATGGCACCTACTCTTTTGATCCCTTTTATACACTGAAATTGTAGCGACCGGTCCCGGCAACCTGGCAACACCGCTTGGATCGAAAAGGTTGGTCGTATATACCGATACTGTATAAGTGGGATTGGAAAGTTGGCGTAATGTTTCGGGACCGAAAAGTAATTTTGATTATACGACTTTTTTAAATGAAAAAAATCCTTTCCCCTCTCAGTATGCCTAGTGAGTTATATTTGCAATAAGTCCATTTTTTGCATATATACACCTGAAAAACTGCCGGATTATATGGGTCTTAGGTCGCCTTAGAAACGTATCGGGACTGGATACGTCTGTCAGATAAATATATATATATATATATATATATTTTGTTCGGCCGCCTACACAGACCCAAATCGGTATACTCGACCGACTTTCAAACCCAAAAGTGACGTGTCCAGACCCGGCTCCGGGTCTGGTAACGTTTGACCTTAGAATCGTTTTGAGGGGGATGAAGGGATGCTAGGGGTGAATTTTCAGCCGGGTCTGAAAAATCGGTCATACACGTGATTATATACAAAAAGTTTCAGGGAGTGGCCAGTGCGAGGGCGCTTCGGTCGACATGAGTTCGATGTATATAATTTGTATAGTAGACCAACGCAATGAGTCCCTAAATATGGCAACGCTGCTTGTTGAGAGCGTTATAGTTTTATTTGATCTCTTTCTAATTCATACACCTTGAATTCACTATTCGAGGACTTATACGATCCCGGTATAGACAACCGCCGGCGCCGTCCGGTGAAATTCTCAGCGAATATTCCGAATAGACTCGTATATTGTCATTAGATTCTTTTGATATGAACATGAACAGAAGGTTCACCGGTAACCTCATATTATTGATTTGAAAAATACCTCTTGTATTTCATTGCCAAATAAATTTTTTTTTTAATTTTTCCACATTTAGTACGATCAGGTAATAAGGGTCACTGCAGTGCGGTTAATGGGAATCAACTCCCATTATCATTTACGAACAGTACATCCGCATATTGCCTGGATTCTTCATAACAATTTTGATTTTTTCTGAGGATTTTTTTGAATTTTTTTTTGAAATCGATAACAGATATGATGAAACTAACAGTGATTAGAGAATTCTTTGGAAAAACCAAGCTGTTCTCTACATTATTTCAAATTAACATTTTCTGGAGGTAAACAGGGGACAGTGTTCCAGAAAATATATCATTCTGTAGATTTGCAATCGAAATTCTTATGTCACATGGTGTGAACTATAAATTATAACATTTATGCCAAACTTCACTCGACTATCTTGTGTAGTGTGAATACTATAAACTTTGAGGTCATGTTTCGTAGAAGGAATACAGAACAGCACTCTTCGATGCGACGCCGTGAGGCTGCTTATAACAGTCTCGAATCAAATAATGGCTATCTCCGATAGTTTTATAAGGTTCAAAAAACACTTAAAACACTTTTTCATGTCGGGTTAGTGGAAGTTTTTTTTTCTCTCATTTTGACGAGTTGTTTCTGTACCTATTGTAATATTAAGTGGATGCTTTGTTGTTAAATGAGAAGTTCAATCATGACAGATCGCATGCTGAAAGCACTGATTACTTCATCTTCACTCTTTGAGATGTTAGCAGTGGCCCTACATCAGGGCCTCAATGCAAGTTTCTCCGAGTGATGGAAACACCCAATATTTTTGGCGACTGCGAAGTCAAGTGATTTCAAGATAGAAAAAAAATGACAAACAAAAAATTCCTTGCCTTTGAGAAGGCTAACCTAACTATTTTCAATTTATCTATGTTTCAATAATTTTACGTGCCGTTATCTACGAAGTTTAAAGAACCAGTTTTTAAAGAGGAAATAAGTATAGATTGTTTGATTCCTCATATAAAAACTCCACATATCAGCTTCGTATTTCTGTAATTTTCTCGAAAACCCAATTGAAATCGATTTCAATTGTGTTTTCGAGAAAAATACAGATTATTATAGGATGGTCATAATCTTCTCTGATTCGTGATAAGACCTAAAGTGTTTCGATTATCCTGTTATTTCAAAACTATGGTTTCATGGAGATTGACTTCAAGAAGTGGAATAGCCAGTGGGTTGGCTACCCCTCTGGAATTTTCAATAAGTAGAATTAGCCATGTGATACATCATTTGAGAGCTACCCACTCCAAAAATATTTCCTGATTCTTGATCTTGCATGAATCGTTTCTCCAAAATCCAAAATTTCTCGTTTTTTTTAATTTTGTTTTCTGAGATACTTAAACAAGGGAATATTTGATTGCGGGAAAGTAGAAAAGTCCTTAGGTGAGTAAAATTGAAGGAATTCAGTTGAACCATTAATTGAAATTCAGTTCAATTTTACAGAAGGCTGCAAATTATCAAAACCTGATGAGCTTTCAAATCCCACGCCAATTTTTTCCTATTGAAAATTCAAAAATGACAGCCATCCCACTTAAGCGGATGACAATTTCACTTATAAAAATAATTTCTGAAAAATCATAGTTTAAAAATGAATAAATAACCACAATTTCAAGAAAACATTAATGTCTCAACACGAATAAAAAAGTATTCTCATAAGATATAATGAATATATTCATGTGTCATCAAACCAATTCTCGAAAAAAGTTCAATAATAGAAAGCTGGCGTGAAAAGCTTTCATTTTAGGCATCAAAACCTGTCTTCTTCATTCAAAGTTTGAGGGTGGCCGCTGCCTCATGCAAGGGGTGGATATATCTCTAACAGAGCACTAAGCCCTCTTTTTTTGAAAAATGCTCGCGATTACTAAGCACTTTCGAAAAGTAATTCGTTTACACGAGCACTAAGCACTTTTCAAAATCAAACTTAATATTTTCCATACAAATATCTCTCAGTTTGGAATTTTGATTTTTTCTTTTTAATGTTATCGTGTTTTGAACTGGACATAATTGAAATTGACAATAGGTTTTTTTAGCGAGTCGTTTAATAGATATTTTATCAACTAGGTTATTCAAGAGAGCGACTAATGGTCAAGATATTTTAGAGCGTTCGCTCCGCTCATGCATTAATAGTTCAAGACCATTAGTCGCTTTATTGATAACTGGGTTGATTACAAGATTTTTCCGATGACATCAATATGAATTGTAGATAAATTCTTGATTGAAATAAACACTCATTTTTTACAAAACATACATTTGACATAAT
Organism: Propylea japonica; assembly: GCA_013421045.1. Taxonomy (NCBI): domain Eukaryota; kingdom Metazoa; phylum Arthropoda; class Insecta; order Coleoptera; family Coccinellidae; genus Propylea; species Propylea japonica. The sequence goes on from CM024244.1 coordinate 20,851,346, forward strand.
ATAAATTTCTATATTTCTATGTTACTGTTGAGTGACTGACATTTGTTCATGGAAATAGCACACTGAAACAGCATCAATTGAACATTAAAATTGGTCATTTATATTCAATTTTGTACATATTGAAATCACCTTTTAGGTCGAAGAAATAATTATTTTCGATGAATTCCGGATATAGACAGGTTACCATGACGACATACCAAAAAAAGTTACAGAGAAAGAGTGACGTCTTGTCAACGAATTAGATGAAAATGTTTCTTATGGTTTTCTGAGCTCTATATGGCATTCATTCAGTTAACAAACTGTAACTGAAATATTCGCCAATAAATTACTTGAAATCATGATAAAAGATACCTGAATCGTATATTGCATTGCTTAGAGCTTTTCTGAAAAAAATCCGCCACTACATCAAAACAATCTGTTTTTTTTGTCAAAATAATGAAGGGAAAATGAACAAATTTTTTATCTATAGAAATGAAACGAAAGAAAAAAACGTTAATTTTTTGTCTATTTGAAGCACGCGAAAGTCTGTCATTTCCATGTTCCAACAAGTCTATGAAGGGCTTAGTGCTTGGTAATTCCTGAAAGTGCTTTGGAGCACTTTGGTGCTCGGGAGCACTTTTTCGAATTACTAAGCACTAAGCCCTTTCGAAAAATTCGCGAAGCACCAAGCACTAAGCACTGGTTCAATTAAGTGCTCGCGAGCACAGTGCTTACGAGCTCAAAAGTGCTTCGAGTGCTTTCACGAGCACTAAGCACAAAGCTTCGGCACAGCTCTGATCTCTAATCAGTTGCGTCTACCCTCTCCAAACAAAAATTGATCTTCCTCGACGTTCTAAAGACTGTGGCCAATTCGCTAGTAAGTGGCTCTGATTTGTTTTCAAATGGTCAACTGTATACGCAGAGTACAGTGGAACTTCCCTAACTCGAATCGCCAAGGGCCAGTACTTTCACTTCGAGTTACGGAAAATTCGAAATACGGAAAACCTTTTAAAATTTCACAATATTTTACAGAACGCGTGTGCAATGTGACCACAAAGAAAAATCTGAAAACAAACAAGTTTGGACATATCGGAGGCTCTCCGCTAGGTAATTCCCCGAAGTTGCAGTGTGTGTGGCCCAAAAAATTCGAGTTATGCTTGGTTGCCGCCACGATTACTGCTGAATTTCAGTTCGAGTTTTAGAAATACTCGAGTTATGGAGTTTTGAAATTCGAGTTATACAGAAAAAATACATAGGTGATATTTTAAATCGTTTTTGTTCCTAAAGAAAATTCGACTTGGGGAATTTTTCGAGATAGGGAAGTTCGAGTTAGGGAAGTTCCACTGTATTTCCGTATTTTATGGAGATTTCAATTTTTTGAATCGTTATAAGAAAGGATATTTCTGAGGTTAAAAATATGGAAGCAACTTTCAGAATGAATTTGATTCAATCGGGATTCTTCAATTCCCTTGAACCAATAATAATAGTTTATAGTTTTTTACTGAGCTATCGTGGTTTACTCAACCACTTTATCATAGTACATATCTGGAAATTGATTTATATTCCTGAAGTTATAATACTGCCGTAGAAAAAAACTAAGACGTATGAATAGATATATAATAATATAGGAAATTTCACATTACTTTCAAACCATGTTTTCAATATAATATTAATTTCTTCTATCATAGTTCTGAACCATTTTTGTCATTGCCAATTTTATAACTCCCCAAAAATTTTAATTCCCCAGGAAAAAACCTGGCGACGCACTTGATTGATTCACCCCTTATCATTTTGCTTCAATTGTCTAACTAAAGGGTTCGTTTCAAGATCATTGAGAAATGTGTTTTCATTCGAACAATTACGTCTCCTCATGAATGAACATTCAGCTCATTGTGAAAACATGAAATTTCGATAAATAAAACTTTCTCAGTAAAAAAAATTATGCATCACAAAGAACCTTCTACGACCAGAGTGAATGGATTTTTAAAGTTGGGTTCTTTTTGAAAGTTTTGATACCATACAGTGAGTTGAGAAAAATCCATCAATGCACCCTAATTGTCGATTACCGAAAATGAGAAAATTTTAAGACCTCTGAATCCAGGATCAGTCATTTTTCAGCGAATGAAAATGAGAAATTTCATCTTCACGGTCAGGCAGTTGTTCCCTTCCGAAGGATATTTAATCTTTTCGTCGACTCATCATTACATATACAAATTCTTTTATGGCACCTACTCTTTTGATCCCTTTTATACACTGAAATTGTAGCGACCGGTCCCGGCAACCTGGCAACACCGCTTGGATCGAAAAGGTTGGTCGTATATACCGATACTGTATAAGTGGGATTGGAAAGTTGGCGTAATGTTTCGGGACCGAAAAGGAATTTTGATTATACGACTTTTTTGAATGAAAAAAATCCTTTCCCCTCTCAGTATGCCTAGTGAGTTATATTTGCAATAAGTCCATTTTTTGCATATATACAACTGAAAAACTGCCGGATTGTATGGGTCTTAGGTCGCCTTAGAAACGTATCGGGACTGGATACGTCTGTCAGATAAATATATATATATATATATATATATATATATATATATATAGATTTGTTCGACCGCCTACACAGACCCAAATCGGTATACTCGACCGACTTTCAAACCCAAAAGTGACGTGTCCAGACCCGGCTCCGGGTCTGGTAACGTTTGACCTTAGAATCGTTTTGAGGGGGATGAAGGGATGCTAGGGGTGAATTTTCAGCCGGGTCTGAAAAATCGGTTATACACGTGATTATATACAAAAAGTTTCAGGGAGTGGCCAGTGCGAGGGCGCTTCGGTCGACATGAGTTCGATGTATATAATTTGTATAGTAGACCAACGCAATGAGTCCCTAAATATGGCAACGCTGCTTGTTGAGAGCGTTATAGTTGTATTTGATCTCTTTCTAATTCATACACCTTGAATTCACTATTCGAGGACTTATACGATCCCGGTATAGACAACCGCTGGCGCCGTCGGGTGAAATTCTCAGCGAATATTCCGAATAGACTCGTATATTGTCATTAGATTCTTTTGATATGAACATGAACTGAAGGTTCACCGGTAACCTCATATTATCGATTTGAAAAATACCTCTTGTATTTTATTGCCAAATTAAATTTTTTTTTATTTTTTTCACATTTAGTACGATCGGGTAATAAGGGTCACTGCAGTGCGGTTAATGGGAATCAACTCCCATTATCATTTACGAACAGTACATCCGCTTATTGCCTGGATTCTTCATAACAATTTAGATTTTTTCTGAGGATTTTTTTGAATTTTTTTTTTGAAATCGATAACAGGTATGATAAAACTAACAGTGATTAAAGACTTTTGTGGAAAAACCAAGCTGTTCTCTACATTTTTTCAAATTAACATTTTCTGGAGGTAAACAGGGGACAGTGTTCCAGAAAATATATCATTCTGTAGATTTGCAATCGAAATTCTTATGTCACATGGTGTGAACTATAAATTATAACATTTATGCCAAACTTCACTCGACTATCTTGTGTAGTGTGAATACTATAATCTTCGAGGTCATGTTTCGTAGAACGAATACAGGACAGCACTCTTCGATGCGACGCCGTCAGGCTGCTTATAACAGTCTCTAATCAAATAATGGCTATCCCCGATAGTTTTGTAAGGTTCAAAAAACTCTTAAAACACTTTTTCATGTCGGGTTAGTGGAAGTTTTTTTTCTCTCATTTTGACGAGTTGTTTCTGTACCTTTTGTAATATTAAGTGGATGCTTTGTTGTTAAATGAGAAGTTCAATCATCTCAGATCGCATGCTGAAAGCACTGATTACTTCATCTTCACTCTTTGAGATGTTAGCAGTGGCCCTACATCAGGGCCTCAATGCAAGTTTCTCCGAGTGATGGAAACGCCCAATATTTTTGGCGACTGCGAAGTCAAGTGATTTTAAGATAGAAAAAAAAATAACAAACAAAAAATTCCTTGCCTTTAAGAAGGCTAACCTAACTATTTTCAATTTATCTATGTTTCAATAGTTTTACGTGCCGTTATCTACGAAATTTAAAAAAGCAGTTTTTAAAGAGGGAATATGGATTGTTTGATACCTCATATAAAAACTCCATATATCAGCTTCGTATTTCTGTATTTTTCTCGAAAACCCAATTGAAGTCGATTTCAATTGTGTTTTCGAGAAAAATACAGATTATTATAGGATGGTCATAATCTTCTCTGATTCGTGATAAGACCTAAAGTGTTTCGATTATCCTGTTATTTCAAAACTATGGTTTCATGGAGATTGACTTCAAGAAGTGGAATAGCCTGTGGGTTGGCTACCCCTCTGGAATTTTCAATAAGTAGTATTAGCCATGTGATACATCATTTGAGAGCTACCCACTCCAAAAATATTTCCTGATTCTTGATCTTGCATGAATCGTTTCTCCACAATGATAGTAAAATTTCTCGCTTTTTTAATATTTTGTTTTCTGAGATAATTAAACAAGGGAATATTTGATTGCGGGAAAGTAGAAAAGTCCTTAGGTGAGTAAAATTGAAGGAAATTTAGTTGAACCATTAATTGAAATTCAGTTAAATTTTACAGAAGGCTGCAAATTATCAAAACCTGATGAGCTTTCAAATGATATATCCCACGACAATCTTTCCCTATTGAAAATTCAAAAATGACAGCCATCCCACTTAAGAGGATGACAATTTCACTTATGAAAAACAATTGCTGAAAAATCATAGTTTAAAAATGAATAAATAACCACAATTTCAAGAAAACATTAATGTCTCAACACGAATCAGAAAGTATTCTCATATGATATTATGAATATATTAATGTGTTATTAAACCAATTCTCGAAAAAAGTTCAATAATAAAAAGCTGGCGTGAAAAGCTTTCATTTTAGGCATCACAACCTGTCTTCTTCATTCAAAGTTTGAGGGTGGCCGCTGCCTCATGCAAGGGGTGGATATATATCTAATCAGTTGCGTCTACCCCGAGGTCTACCCTCTCCAAACAAAAATTGATTTTCCTCGACGTTCTAACGACTGTGGCCAATCCGCTAGTCAGTGGCTCTGTTTTGTTTTCAAATGACCAACCTGTATACGCAGAGTACTTCCGTATTTTATGGAGATTTCAATTTTTTGAATCGTTATAAGAAAGGATATTTCTGAGGTAAAAAATATGGAAGCAACTTTCAGAATGAATTTGCTTCAATCGGGATTCTTCAATTCCCTTGAACCAATAATAATAGTTTATTGTTTTTTACTGAGCTATCGTGGTTCACTCAACCACTTTATCATAGTACGTATCTGGAAATTGATTTATATTCCTGAAGTTATAATACTGTCGTAGAAAAAAACTAAGACGTATGAATAGATATAATAATATAGGAAATTTCACATTACTTTCAAACCATGTTTTCAATATAATATTAATTTCTTCTATCATAGTTCTGAACCATTTTGGTCATTGCCAATTTTATAATTCCCCAAAAATTTTAATTCCCCAGGAAAAAACCTGGCGACGCACTTGATTGATTCACCCCTTATCTTTTTGCTTCAATTGTCTAACTAAAGGGTTCGTTTCAAGATCATTAAGAAATGTGTTTTCATTCGAACAATTACGTCTCCTCATGAATGAACATTCAGCTCATTGTGAAAACATGAAATTTCGATAAATAAAACTTTCTCAGTACAAAAAAATATGCATCACAAAGAACCTTCTACGACCAGAGTGAATGGATTTTCAAAGTTGGGTTTTTTTTGAAAGTTTTAATACCATACAGTGAGTTGAGAAAAATCCATCAATGCACCCTAATTGTCGATTACCGAAAATAAGAAAATTTTAAGACCTCGGAATCCAGGATCAGTCATTTTTCAGCGAATGAAAATGAGAAATCTCATCTTCACGGTCAGGCAGTTGTTCCCTTCCGAAGGATATTTAATCTTTTCGTCGACTCATCATTACATATACAAATTCTTTTATGGTACCTACTCTTTTGATCCCTTTTATACACTGAAATTGTAGCGACCGGTCCCGGCAACCTGGCAACACCGCTTGGATCGAAAAGGTTGGTCGTATATACCGATACTGTATAAGTGGGATTGGAAAGTTGGCGTAATGTTTCGGGACCGAAAAGTTATTTTGATTATACGACTTTTTTAAATGAAAAAAATCCTTTCCCCTCTCAGTATGCCTAGTGAGTTATATTTGCAATAAGTCCATTTTTTGCATATATACAACTGAAAAACTGCCGGATTATATGGGTCTTAGGTCGCCTTAGAAACGTATCGGGACTGGATACGTCTGTCAGATAAATATATATATATATATATATATATATACATCCCGCGTACTTTGTTGCGTCCTTTCATAAACCGACATTGTTGCGTCCCCCAGAAATACGCTATTTAGAAGAAATCTGATTGAAGTATATTAATCTACGTAAAAAATTAGGTAGATCCCTAGTGCCAGATCTCCGATATCTTCAAAAATAAGAAAGCAATATACATGTACAATATGGCGTCCTTTCATCTTCCTATCATTATTGCGTCCAGTGAATATACAGCTTCCACTTCTAGTACCATATTGCGTCCAAGCATATATTCTTCTTTCACTCTCAGCATGTTATGACGTCCAGCGATGTTGCCAAATTTCTAAATTTTCTTGAATATCCTCATATGTGAATATTCGACCTTAATGACATGGTCATTGGTTAGGTATAATACAGATATCTTCTTCGGAACTTTACCATTAGAACTATATGAAATTAAAGAAAGCCCTGAGCTGGTGCTTTTAAGCGTTCGTTACTTGGTGGAGCAATGTGGATATTACCTCATAATTTTGTATAGAACATAAAATTAATTTTAATTTTATAAATGCAAAATGTCAGTACAATTCGAAAACAGAAATATGTGAAAACTTGACTCTTGACAAAATTCAATTCTGTGGTTCTGATGATGCGATTCTCTCGAAATTGTGCATAAACATTCAGTATATCAATCTTCATACACACACTAAATGTGTCCGTGAAGTAAGCACCCACTTTTTCGAAAATGAAAAAAATTTTTTACTGCATTCGTTAGTAACTCGTAAGTAACTATTTGTTACTTCAGAATTTTCGTTTGTACTTCAAAGGTACTGGTGAAAAAACACCGCATTCCGCTGGGTGTCATGAAAAAATGACACCCCCAAAATGGGAAATTAGCACCCTCTTTTTCGAGAACGAAAAAAATTTTTTTTGTATTCGTTAGTAAGTCGTTAGTAACTATTTGTAACATCAAAAGTTTCGTTTGTACCTCAAAGGAACTGGTGAAAAAATACCGCATTCCGCTGGGTGCTTACATCACAGGCAGCCACATTTTCGGAAATTAAGAAAAAATTTGTTCCATTCGTTAGTGACTATTTGTAAAGCAAAAAATTTTGTTTGTAACCATACTTGTCATGAGAAAATGACAACCCCAAAATGCTAAATTAGCATCCAATTTTTCGAAAATGAGGAAGGTTTTTTTCGCATTCGTTAGTAACACGTCTGTAACTATTTGTACCACTAAAATTTTCGATTGTTTCCTTATCTGGAACGAAAAAACTACACCCCTGAAATGGGAAGTTAGCACCCACTTTTTCGAAAAAGAAGATTTTTTTTGCATTCGTTATTAACTCGTAGTAACACAAAAAGTTTCGTTTGTTACCTAACCTGTAATGGAAAAATTACACCCTCAAAATGCGATATTAGCTCCCACTTCATCTAAAATGAGGAAGATTTTTCTGCATTCGTTAGTAACACGTTAGTAACTATTAGTACCATAAAAATTTCCGTTTGTGACCTTATCTATAAAGGGAAAAATGCGCCTCCAAAATGGAAAGTTAGCACCCACTTTTTCGAAAATGTAGAAGTTTCTTTCCTATTCGCTAGTAACTCGTTAGTAACTAAGTGAAATTTCCGTTTGTACACATACCTAACCTGTAATGAAAAAATTACAATCGTTTAATGCGAAGTTAATACCCACTTCTTAGAAAATGAAGAAGATTTTTTTAGCATTCGTTAGTAACCCGTAAGTAACCATTTACAATTTTTGTCTGTAAACCCATCTCTAAAATGCGTGGTTAGAATATACTCTTTCTAAAAAAAAATTCCTTTCGATACGGTAGTAACTCGATTGTGTCTGTTTGTGTCAGAAAATTATGAGTTTGTTAACTGCCAATAAAAGAAAAAACAGCAATACTTAAATTGCAAATGTGATTTCAGTTTCAATATTGAATAATTGTAAGAAACATTAGATTCATATTTTTAATTCATATGAATCAGAATTATATAATACTTTCATTCAAATATTAAAAATGAATTGAAGAATGCTTTCCGAGAAAATTAGAAATTAGAGACAAAGATTGTAGCAAAATTCTCACCATTTTAAGGAGTATTGCTTTATTGAGCAGTGGAGTTAAGAAATTCATGACACTCATGTCTTTTTTTTCAATCAAATCAAATCAAATTTGACCCTCCCGTCTGATTCCATTGAGTTGATAAATTCATATTGCGAATCAAACTAGCGCTTTTCAAATTAAATCAATTCAGATATTAGATTAATGAGAAATAGAACTTGGGAAATAAACGCAATAGCATATCCTATTTACCGTTTATCTATGTTTCAAATTGACTGGTTATTATATTATATATAAATAAATTAAAAATTATCTGATGCGCCATATTTAGTTTTCAGAAGTGGAATATTAGGTATATCTACGTAAGAAAAATCTCAAATAAATACTGTCGCGTTAAAAAAGAAAGAACATTTTCAAAAACATATCGCATTACCCATATTGTCTGATAAAATTAAAGGAATCACTCGTGCTGTTCATAAGGATTAAATCATAAAATTATGGATTCCATGTTGAACTAAAACCGAAATTGACGATTTTCCAAAATCTTGATATCTGCTAGAAAAGACGGCACTTCTTTTTTCAATTGTGAGACCGTTAAAGAATTAATTAATAGATATGTGGTTTATTTTTTTCATACAATTCATATATTTGTATGCTCTAGATTTTACCAATGCATGAATAACTTTTGAAACCTCATAAAATGGAGTCTGTTCATACTTTCATGAAAATAAATTGCATTTCATTTCATTAAAAAATATATTTCAAAAAACATTTAATTTTTTACTACATATTATGATTAAATACTGTACAACAGTAGTTAGACATCAAGCCTCATTGTTTTCGGAACAAGCTTAATTTTTTTAGTCATATGATCATATAACTCCAAAGCCCCATCATTTCTACGACATACAGCAACGTAGAGTCCTGAACGAAAATTTTTGAGTTACAAATAGTTACTAACGTGTTAAAAACGAATGCAAAAAAACTTCTCCATTTTCGAAAAAGTGGGTGCTTACTTACGACTTTTGGGGGTGTCATTTTCACATGACAGATAAGGTTACAAACAATTTTTTTTCGTTACAAATAGTAACTAACGAGTTACTAACGAATGCAACTATTTTTTTTTAATTTTCGAAAATGTGGGTGCCCGTGAAGTTAGCACCTAGTGGAATGCGGTCTTTTCCACCAGTTCCTTTGAGGTACAAACGAAAATTTTGTTGTTACAAATAGTTACTTACGAGTTACTAACGAATGCAAATTTTTTTTTTCATTTTCGAAAAAGTGGGTGCTAACTTCTCATTTTAGGGGTGTAATTTTTTCGTAACAGGTTAAGTTACAAACGAAAATTTCTGAATTACAAATAGTTACTGAGGTGTTACTAACGAATGCAAACAAAATCTTCTTTATTTTCGAAAAAGTGGGTGCTAACTTCGCATTTTGGGGGTGTCATTTTCTCATGGCAGGTAAGGTTACAAACAAAATTTTTTGCATTACAAATAGTTACTAACGAGTTACTAACGATTGCAACAATTTTTTTTTAAATTTCCAAAATGTGGGTGCTCGTGAAGTTAGCACCCAGCGGAATGCGGTGTTTTTCCACCAGTTCCTTTGAGGTACAAACGAAAATTTTGATTTTACATATAGTTACTAACAAGTTACTCACGAATGCAAGAAAAATTTTTTTCATTTTCGAAAAGGTGGACACACAATAAATTCCACTTGAATCGGATATCTTGTTCGGAAAATATAGAGATTCTTCTTTTCAATATTCCAATTGAGTTTTCCATGGTTGCATTTTACTGGCCACAAATTTTTGCATGAAGCTTTATGAGCATCCTGCATGGGGCCGCAAAATTCCATTCCAATTGGTTTCGTTCTGTCTGAGATATTGAGGATCAATAATTTTGGATAGCGATATTTTATGGAACACCTGTACGATTTGGTTGCTTAACGAACTTAACCAAGGCATTTTTAACTGAACTCGCCCTGAAAATTTTGAATCTCTTGGACAATCCCTTCGAAAGTAATCGTGCTAACGGACAGACGGACGGACGGCCCCACGGACAGAATTGAATATGACCATGAATTCGTCATGAGGGAGTTTATTGTTATTGTTAGAGACCTTTTGCGGCTCAAAATTCGAAAATAACAGATATTTGTCAAAACATATTTCTAAGTTTTTTTTTCGGTCCACAGTATTTTCCTCGTCCTGAATTTAAGGTTTGGCAAACTAGAGGCCATATCACCCTTTTTTGAATCTTCGTGATTTTGGTTTCAGAAGAATTGACGATTTTTGCAAAGAATGTCTGTGTTCTCCGCGAAAGGTAATGTATTTTAATAAAAAAATTCAAACTACATCTTATTGTTAGTGGATCGTCAGGCAATAATAGATTCTTCTTGAGCCATCCTTCTTCTTAAACGAGTGCTATATCGTTCTGCGCAAATGTCTGTAATTTTCTAATTTAGAACCGAAAAAGTTTCTTAAACGAAAGGTTTCGACTCCCTGATGAAAAAATCGTGGTCAAATTCAATTCTGTTCGTCGGGCCGGCCTTCCTTACGGCCGTTCCACGATAACTTTTGAAGGGATTTTCATAGAGACTTGAATTTTTAAGGTGAGTTCGGTTTCCACATGCCTCGGTTAAGTTCATTAAACAGCCAGATCATACAGGATGTTCCATAGAAGATGGCCATTTAAAATTTTTGTTCTTCAATATTTCAGACGAATCGAAACCAATGGGAATGAAATTTTGCTGCCATATGCAAGATGCTCATAAAAAGCCTCATGCATATGTTTGAGGCCATAGTGTAAACAGAACCATAGAAAATTCAATTGGAACTTTGAAAAGAGAAAAGTTCATATTCCATAACAAGATATCCAATTCGAAAAAATTCATTTTGTTAATAAAGACTGATTTACTGACTGTTCATGCAAAATTTTGTTGCCATAGTGTTTACAGAGCTATAGGTAATTCAGTTGCAATATTGAAAGGAAGAATCTTTTCATTTCCATAAAAGGATATCCGATTTGGCTGAAATTCATTTTGTGAATCAATAGTGATATAGAAAATTTAAACGAAATATTGAAAAGAAGAATCTTTATATTTCCTCAACAGGATATCCGATTCGAGTGAAATTTCTTTTTTGAATGAACACTGATATACCGATTTTCCATGCAAAATTTTGTGGCCATAGTGTTGAAAGAATCATAGAAAATTCAAACGGAATATTGAAAAGAAGAATTTTTATATTTCAATAACAGAATATCCGATTCGAGTGAAATTAATTTTGTGAATAAAGACTGATATACTTAATGTTCATGCAAACTTTTGAAAAGATCGCATCATCATAACCATAGAATTCAATTTATTCTTCATATATGTGAATAAACATTGGTATACTCCATGCTCATGCAAAAATTTGTCTCCATAGAAAATTCAATTGGAATATTGAAAGGAAAAATCTCTCCATTTCCATAACAGGATATCCGATTCGGCTAAAATTCATTTTGTGAATTGCGAGTGATATAGGTACCTACTAAATGTTCATGCAAATTTTCAAGAGGATCGCATCATCATAGAAATTAATTTTTTCAAATCATTTTTTTGTTCATTTAATTTTTTGAATGATTTCCAAAATATTATTCCGGTTGTGCTGAAATTATGCATTCATATATTTGGTATCAATTTTGAGTCCCATATAAAAGTTTGAGGTAATAGTATTATTGCTCAACCAATGATCAGAGCTTTTCTCAATTTTTTTTCAATATATCTTGGCCTGACCAAATGAAATAAAAAATCAATATAAAATAATTTATTTCCATAATTCGATAGAGTTTTTCATCATTCTGATCAAACTATTTATCCCACACATTTTTGCGTACTGATTTGAACTGGTATCAAACATGAAAATGCAAACTGAAAAAAATCTGAAAAATCGATTATTTGAAAAAAAATTCAATTTTATGGTTCTGATGACATCCTTCTCAAATTTTGCCTGAACATTCAGTATGTTAATGTTCATTCTCAAAATAAATTTCATTTTAACTAGTTATTTTGTTGTAGAAATATTGTCATTTTATTTTTTTTATTCTAACGGATGTTTTTATGGTGTAGGTTACACTATTGCCGCAATATTTTATACATTGCTTGATATGAATATGTTTTATACGATCACAAAATTTGAGTTCGATGAATTCTTAATTGTTCGAGAAATTAGAAAAGCAAAACTTAGAATGGCCATACTTTATAAAACACAGTGTGGAATTTTGGTCATTAACGAACTTAACCGCAGCATAGAAACCCACCCTTAAAATTTCAATTCTCTAGCAAAATTTTTCAGAATTTATGTGTTTGCGGATGAATGGCCTTAGGAACAGAATTCATTTTGACCTAAGATTCGTTAGAGTCGAGCCTTATCGTTTGAAATTATTATAGTAATCGTAAGCGTTCACATGAAAGAGATTCAATGATTCATGCCATATAGTCATATGAGTTGAATGGCGAACGTTATGGACAATTTTTAACCAATGATCTTTCTGATCATTCGAATGAAGTGTCGTAGATTATTTAAACAGACATCGATGAGCAATGAATCAACAATACTTAATCCTGATATAGTCCATAAATGAAAAACAAAAAGGGACTCTATTCGCAGCCAAGCACCTCGAAATCATGGTACGTTATTTAAATATAAATGAGATGTATTATAATGGTGACTGAGCAACGTTCTAGAAGAAAAAAGTTTCATTTAGACATAAAAGCAGATCATAAGAGGAGATTTAGCAAAAATGTTCATCTCGAATGTGATAATAATAATAATAAACTTGATGTTTCGGGCGAATGAAGAGATTTTTAAATGACAAAAATTTAATCATGGATGTCTTCAATGTCTAAAATCTATCGACTCATGTTTTTGATTATTTTCACTAGAAAAAAAAATCGATGATCCTCAAACAACAGAAACTTTCCACATTGTACGGCTACTTCATTTAAACTGACGATGAAAATAATGAACTTAACGAATGTATCTTTGACCCTCTTTACATGTACAGCTTCATTTCAGCATTTTCTATTCCAATTCTAATCTCTGTTCGAAGAGTTGTTATGCTTTGATTTTTTCATTCACAATGGGACGAATCTCGTTTTCCATGTTAATGCAATTCAATACATTCAAACAAAAAAACATCCTTCAAGATTTCAATTAAATTCATACATATTTTCTTAGCTCTAACAAAAACCCAAAATGAACCAGGACCCGCCAAACGGAATATTTTCATAATTCTAGCCGAGTAGGATTTCAAGGAAGTACAATAAACAATACCTATAATAGATTGTGGAACGGAAAGCCAAAGCTTCAGTCGAGGAGCGTTAGATTATTTCCAGATGCGTTGCTCGAATTGCAAGATTAGCTATACAGTGTTGCCAAACTGGGGACGCAATATTATGCTTCAAGTGAAAGATGTATATTAGGACGTATATCAGCTTTCACCAGTTAAAGCGCCCTCGAAGCAGAATTTGCGTGAACTAAAAATATACTATAGCTTTCATGCAACGCACGTTACTGCGTCTCCGAACACGATTTTACAAAGGCTATAACTCATTCATTCAGTATTGGATTGATTTTATAGCTTTCTAAAGGTTAGCCCAGACTACGCACTACATTTTGCGGCAACTCCCTTCAATGAGTCCCTTTAAACTTCTTAGATATTGTCGAAAAACAATGCTGCGTCCGGTATACGGACGCAGTATCATTCAGGACGCAATAGTGTATGGCGCAATGTCAATGTATGGACGCAATATAGTACGCTGGATATATATATATATATATATATATATATATATATATATTTATCTGACAGACGTATCCAGTCCCGATACGTTTCTAAGGCGACCTAAGACCCATATAATCCGGCAGTTTTTCAGTTGTATATATGCAAAAAATGGACTTATTGCAAATATAACTCACTAGGCATACTGAGAGGGGAAAGGATTTTTTTCATTTAAGAAAGTCGTATAATCAAAATAACTTTTCGGTCCCGAAACATTACGCCAACTTTCCAATCCCACTTATACAGTATCGGTATATACGACCAACCTTTTCGATCCAAGCGGTGTTGCCAGGTTGCCGGGACCGGTCGCTACAATTTCAGTGTATAAAAGGGATCAAAAGAGTAGGTACCATAAAAGAATTTGTATATGTAATGATAAGTCGACGAAAAGATTAAATATCCTTCGGAAGGGAACAACTGCCTGACCGTGAAGATGAAATTTCTCATTTTCATTCGCTGAAAAATGACTGATCTTGGATTCCGAGGTCTTAAAATTTTCTTATTTTCGGTAATCGACAATTAGGGTGCATTGATGGATTTTTCTCAACTCACTGTATGGTATTAAAACTTTCAAAAAGAACCCAACTTTGAAAGTCCATTCACTCTGGCCGTAGAAGGTTCTTTGTGATGCATATTTTTTTGTACTGAGAAAGTTTTATTTATCGAAATTTCATGTTTTCACAATGTGCTGAATGTTCATTCATGAAGAGACGTAATTGTTCGAATGAAAACACATTTCTCAATGATCTTGAAACGAACCCTTTAGTTAGACAATTGAAGCAAAAAGATAAGGGGTGAATCAATCAAGTGCGTCGCCAGGTTTTTTCCTGGGGAATTAAAATTTTTGGGGAGTTATAAATTGGCAATGACAAAAATGGATCAGAACTATGATAGAAGAAATTAATATTATATTGAAAACATGGTTTGAAAGTAATGTGAAATTTCCTATATTATTATACAGGGTGTTTCATTGGGAAAGGGAAATACTTCACAGGTGCATAGGTGGCACCACGACGGTTCTAGAGATACCCCATTTATTGGGTCTCACTGTCTTCGTAGCCGAGATACAGGGTGTTTTATGAATTTTGCCCGTTTCTTCCTGAGGCCGTACCAGACGAACCACCAGGTATATTTTCTTCATATTTGGCAAATATGTTCCTAATTGAGAGCCCAAACATATCATGCAATAACCGCCTCGAAAATCCAGGTCCGGGTTAACAAAAAATTATGAATCGTTTGAATACTTGAAACAACACCCTGTACATCGGAATTTTGAAAATCTGTTTTTATATGCGAAAACACCACTAAAAACTAAACTGGGACGTACACTTCAAATTTTCGCGCAGATAGTTTCAATGCACAAATTTTCAACGTAAAAGTGAAGTTTTTAAGAACTTGGATACCTGAAAGTGGTTTGAAGTGACTTTTAACAATGAATTATCAAAATATTGAAATCCATAATTATTATACGTAACAATGCAACTCACTTCTCAATAAATGAAAACTAATGTGGAAATGAATTACAAAGTAATGTTGAAATAATTATGGATTCAATATTGTTGATAACTCATTGTTAAAAGTCACTTCAAACCACTTTCAGCTATCTTAGTTCTTAAAAACTTCACATTTACATTGAAAATTTGTGCATTGAAACTATCTGCGCGAACATTTGAAGTGAACGTCTCAGTTCAGTTTTTAGTGGTATTTCGAATTTTAAAACAGATTTTCAAAATTCCGATGTACAGGGTGTTGTTTCGAGGATTCAAACGATTCATAATTTTCGTTAACCCGGACCTGGATTTTCAAGTATACGGCTATAAAAAGGAAAACCAATGTGGAAATGAATTACAAAGTAATGTTGAAATAATTATGGATTCAATATTGTTGATAATTCATTGTTAAAGTCACTTCAAACCACTTTCGGGTATCCAA
The DNA here is from genome assembly GCA_013421045.1 of Propylea japonica. Classification (NCBI taxonomy): domain Eukaryota; kingdom Metazoa; phylum Arthropoda; class Insecta; order Coleoptera; family Coccinellidae; genus Propylea; species Propylea japonica. The sequence goes on from CM024244.1 coordinate 20,867,472, forward strand.
GTTTCTAAAAACTTCACATTTACCTTGAAAATTTGTGCAGTAAAACTTTCTGCGCGAAAATTTGAAGTATACGTCTCAGTTTAGTTTTTAGTGGTATTTTCGAATTTTAAAACAGATTTTCAAAATTCCGATGTACAGAGTGTTGTTTCGAGGATTCAAACGATTCATAATTTTTTGTTAACCCGGACCTGGATTTTCGAGGTAGTTATTGCATGATATGTTTGGGCTCTCGATTAGGAACATATTTGCCAAATATGAAGAAAATATATCTGGTGGTTCGTCTGGTACAGCCTCAGGAAGAAACGGGCAAAATGCATAAAACACCCTGTATCTCGGCTACAAAGACAGTGAGACCCAATAAATGGGGTATCCCTAGAACCGTCTTGGTGCCACCTATGCACCTGTGAAGTATTTCCCTTTTCCAATGAAACACCCTGTATATCTATTCATACGTCTTAGTTTTTTTCTACGACAGTATTATAACTTCAGGAATATAAATCAATTTCCAGATACGTACTATGATAAAGTGGTTGAGTAAACCACGATAGCTCAGTAAAAAACAATAAACTATTATTATTGGTTCAAGGGAATTGAAAAATCCCGATTGAAGCAAATTCATTCTGAAAGTTGCTTCCATATTTTTTACCTCAGAAATATCCTTTCTTATAACGATTCAAAAAATTGAAATCTCCATAAAATACGGAAGTACTCTGCGTATACAGGTTGGTCATTTGAAAACAAAACAGAGCCACTTACTAGCGAATTGGCCACAGTCGTTAGAACGTCGAGGAAAATCAATTTTTGTTTGGAGAGGGTAGACGCAACTGATTAGAGATATATCCACCCCTTGCATGAGGCAGCGGCCACCCTCAAACTTTGAATGAAGAAGACAGGTTGTGATGCCTAAAATGAAAGCTTTTCACGCCAGCTTTTTATTATTGAACTTTTTTCGAGAATTGGTTTAATGACACATTAATATATTCATAATATCATATGAGAATACTTTCTGATTCGTGTTGAGACATTAATATTTTCTTGAAATTGTGGTTATTTATTCATTTTTAAACTATGATTTTTCAGCAATTGTTTTTCATAAGTGAAATTGTCATCCTCTTAAGTGGGATGGCTGTCATTTTTGAATTTTCAATAGGGAAAGATTGTCGTGGGATATATCATTTGAAAGCTCATCAGGTTTTGATAATTTGCAGCCTTCTGTAAAATTGAACTGAATTTCAATTAATGGTTCAACTAAATTTCTTTCAATTTTACTCACCTAAGGACTTTTCTACTTTCCCGCAATCAAATATTCCCTTGTTTAAGTATCTCAGAAAACAAAATATTAAAAAAGCGAGAAATTTTACTATCATTTTGGAGAAACGATTCATGCAAGATCAAGAATCAGAAAATATTTTTGGAGTGGGTAGCTCTCAAATGATGTATCACATGGCTAATACTACTTATTGAAAATTCCAGAGGGGTAGCCAACCCACAGGCTATTCCACTTCTTGAAGTCAATCTCCATGAAACCATAGTTTTGAAATAACAGGATAATCGCAACACTTTAGGTCTTATCAGGAATCAGAGAAGATTATGACCATCCTATAATAATCTGTATTTTTCTCGAAAACACAATTGAAATCGACTTCAATTGGGTTTTCGAGAAAAATACAGAAATACGAAGCTGATATGTGGAGTTTTTATATGAGGTATCAAACAATCTATATTCCCTCTTCAAAAACTGCTTTTTTAAACTTCGTCGATAACGGCACGTAAAATTATTGAAACATAGATAAATTGAAAATAGTTAGGTGAGCCTTCTTAAAGGCAAGGAATTTTTTGTTTGTCATTTTTTTCTATCTTAAAATCACTTGATTCGCAGTCGCCAAAAATATTGGGCGTTTCCATCACTCGGAGAAACTTGCATTGAGGCCCTGATGTAGGGCCACTGCTAACATCTCAAAGAGTGAAGATGAAGTAATCAGTGCTTTCAGCATGCGATCTGAGATGATTGAACTTCTCATTTAACAACAAAGCATCCACTTAATATTACAAAAGGTACAGAAACAACTCGTCAAAATGAGAGAAAAAAAACTTCCACATACTCGACATGAAAAAGTGTGTCAAGAGTTTTTTGAACCTCACAAAACTATCGGAGATAGCCATTATTTGATTAGAGACTGTTATAAGCAGCCTGACGGCGTCGCATCGAAGAGTGCTGTCCTGTATTCGTTCTGCGAAACATGACCTCGAAGATTATAGTATTCACACTACACAAGATAGTCGAGTGAAGTTTGGCATAAATGTTATAATTTATAGTACACACCATGTGACATAAGAATTTCGATTGCAAATCTACAGAATGATATATTTTCTGGAACACTGTCCCCTGTTTACCTCCAGAAAATGTTAATTAGAAAAAATGTAGAGAACAGCTTGGTTTTTCCACAAAAGTCTTTAATCACTGTTAGTTTTATCATATCTGTTATCGATTTCAAAAAAATCCTCAGAAAAAATCTAAATTGTTATGAAGAATCCAGGCAATAAGCGGATGTACTGTTCGTAAATGATAATGGGAGTTGATTCCCATTAACCGCACTGCAGTGACCCTTATTACCCGATCGTACTAAATGTGAAGAAAATAAAAAAAAAATTAATTTGGCAATAAAATACAAGAGGTATTTTTCAAATCGATAATATGAGGTTACTGGTGAACCTTCAGTTCATGTTCATATCAAAAGAATCCAATGACAATATACGAGTCTATTCGGAATATTCGCTGAGAATTTCACCCGACGGCGCCAGCGGTTGTCTATACCGGGATCGTATAAGTCCTCGAATAGTGAATTCAAGGTGTATGAATCAGAAAGAGATCAAATACAACTATAACGCTCTCAACAAGCAGCGTTGCCATATTTAGGGACTCATTGCGTTGGTCTACTATACAAATTATATACATCGAACTCATGTCGACCGAAGCGCCCTCGCACTGGCCACTCCCTGAAACTTTTTGTATATAATCACGTGTATAACCGATTTTTCAGACCCGGCTGAAAATTCACCCCTAGCATCCCTTCATCCCCCTCAAAACGATTCTAAGGTCAAACGTTACCAGACCCGGAGCCGGGTCTGGACACGTCACTTTTGGGTTTGAAAGTCGGTCGAGTATACCGATTTGGGTCTGTGTAGGCGGCCGAACAAATCTATATATATATATATATATATATATATATATATATATATATATTTATCTGACAGACGTATCCAGTCCCGATACGTTTCTAAGGCGACCTAAGACCCATATAATCCGGCAGTTTTTCAGTTGTATATATGCAAAAAATGGACTCATTGCAAATATAACTCACTAGGCATACTGAGAGGGGAAAAGATTTTTTTCATTTAAAAAAGTCGTATAATCATTATTCCTTTTCGGTCCCGAAACATTACGCCAACTTTCTAATCCCACTTATACAGTATCGGTATATACGACCAACCTTTTCGATCCAAGCGGTGTTGCCAGGTTGCCGGGGCCGGTCGCTACAATTTCAGTGTATAAAAGGGATCAAAAGAGTAGGTGTCATATAAAAATTTGTATAATGTAATGATGAGTCGACGAAAAGATTGAATATCCTCTGGGAGGGAAAAACTGCCTGACTGTGAAGATGAAATTTTTCATTTTCATTCGTTGAATAAATATTTCATTTTCAATTGTCTTATACCGACTAAACTCCATACATTGACTGATTCTGGATTCCGAGGTCTTAAAATTTTCTTATTTTCGGCAATCGACAATTAGGGTGCATTGATAGATTTCTCTCAACTCACTGTATGGTATAAAAACTATCAAAAAGACCCCAAATTTAAAAATCCATTCACTCTGATCGTAGAAGGTTCTTTATGTTGCACAATTTCCTTGTACCGAGAAAGTTTTTTTTATCGAAATTTCATGTTTCCACAATAAGCCGAATGTTCAGTAATAAGGAGACGTGATTGTTCGAATGAAAACACATTTCTCCATAATCTTAAAACGAACCATTTAGTTGGACAATTGAAGCAAAATGGTAAGGGGTAAATCAAGCAAGTGCGTCGCCAGGTTTTTTCCTGGGGAGTGAATTTTTTTGGGGAGTTATAAAATTGGTGATGACAAAAATGGTTCAGAACTATGACAGAAGAAATTAATATTATATTTAAAAAAATGGTTCGAAAGGAATGTAAAATTTACCATATTATTATTTATCTAATCATATGTCTAATTTTTTTTCTACGACAGTATTTTAACTTCAGAAATATAATCAATTTCCTGATACGTACTATGATAAACTGGTTGAGTAAACCACGATAGCTCAGTGAAAAACAATAAACTGTTAATTGATTCAAGGGAATTGAAGAATCTCGATTGAAGCAAATTCATTCTGAAAGTTGCTTCCATATGTTTTTACCTCAGAAACATCATTTCTTATAACGATTCAAACAGTTGAATTCTCCATAATATACGAAAGTACTCTGCGTATACAGGTTGGCCATTTGAAAACGAAATAGAGCCATTTAGTAGCGAATTGACCACATTCGTTGAGAACGTCGAGGAAGGTTAATTTTTGTTTGAAGAGGGTAGACGCAACTGATTAGAAAAATATCCACCCCTTGCATGAGGCGGTGGCCACCCTCAAACTTTGAATGAAGAAGATAGGTTGTGATGCCTAAAATGAAAGCTTTTCACGCCAGCTTTCTATTATGGAACTTTTTTCGAAAATTGGATTAAATTTGACATATTAATATGTTCATAATATCATATGAGAATACTTTCTGATTCGTGTTGAGATATGAATGTTTTCTTGAAATTATGGTTATTTCTTCATTTTTAAACTATAATTTTTCAGAAATTGTTTTTCAGAAGTGAAATTGTCATCCTCTTAAGTAGGATGGCTGTGCCTCTCGAATTCTCAATAGGGAAAGATTGGCATGAGATATATCATTTGAAAGCTCATCACTTCAAGTTTTGATAATTTGCAGCTTTCGGTGAAATTGAACTGAGTTTCAATAATTTATGGTTCAACGAAATTTCCTTCAATTTACTCACCTAAGGACTTATCTACTTTCCCGCAAACAAATATTTGCTTATTAAAGTATCTCAGAAAACAAAATAACGAGAAAACGAGAAATTTTACTGTCATTTTCGAGGAACGATTCACGCAATATCAAGAATCAGGAAATAGTTTTGGAGTGGTGAGCTTTCAGATAATGTATCACATGGCTAATACCACTCATTGAAAATTCCAGAGGGGTAGCCAACCCACTGGCTATTCCACTTCTTGTAGTCAATCTCCATGAAACCATGGTTTTGAAATAACAGGATAATCGAAACACTTTATAGGTCTTATCACGAATCAGAGAATATTATGAACATCCAATAATAATTAGTCGATTTCAATTGGGTTTTCGAGAAACATACAGAAATACAAAGCTGATGTGTGGATCTTTCATATGAGGTATCACACAATCGTTCTTCCCTCTTTAAAAACTGTTTCTTTAAACTTCGTAGATAACGGCACGGAGAATTATGTCTGTCTTTTGAGGGTGCAGGAATTAAGCGAATCATATTTGAATTTCAATTTATTCATGCGCTTGTGGAAAGAATATATATTGTTCCTTACACTTATTGAGGAAATAACTGTGTGTTAAATGTTTCATCAAAATGTCGGTGTTCATTTCTGAAAATCTACTGTTTATAACTGAATACTACTCAAAAAAAATGAAAATTCGTCAATGCATCAGGACATCAAACAACATACCCATACCTTTCATGTACGATATCTGTACTCGAAACAGTCGAAACACTAAACCAATTTTCCAACCCCATATACATATACTGCAGTGTTCAATACGATCAACGTTTCTGATCCCAGCTTGTCGGGACTGGATACGTCTATTCCTATGTGAAAAAGGGCGCGAAAAAGAAGGTATCTAAATCTGTATAAGTACCTATATGTACTGTAACTGAATAACACTTTTCGGTCCCGAAACAATAAACGAACTTTTCAATCCCACATATATGCACTGCAACGGTCAATACGACCAACGTTTCCGATCCCAGATTGTCGGGAGTAGTCGCGTCTATTTCGCTGTATCAAAGGGCGCGAAAAAGAAGGTGTAACGGTTAAAATCTCAATCTGTGTTAGCATGCTGAGAAGTAGGAATTAAAAATGTTTTCACGAAGTATCCTGGTTGTTCTGACAGATGGATAAGTGGGCCAAGTGTAATAAGAAAATATGCACATATGTGTGGAGCAAAGAATCCAGAGACATTAACCAGTACAAGGTTCCGCAAGCAAATCGCTACAATTCTTCAAATAATGAATTTTGAAAGTGACGAATTGGAAAAAATAGCTAACTTCATGGGTCACTCAGAAAAGACCCGTAAGGAGTTTTACAGGTGAGTAACCCAATATGAATAGTTTCGTTTTGTAAGCCTACTTTACTTTGAAAAATGGCAAAGGACATTGAAAATAGACATTTGAAAATCCGTTAATTCGGGTGAACGTATCTGATTATTTTACTCACTTTATTTTACAACATTCATATTCTTCATTGAAAACTTATCTCCCTTAGAGATTGAAAATAGAAAATTGTTTTTTTTTCTGACAATTATTGACAATAAAAACTAAGAGCTCTAGCAACAATCATCTTTGATCTCATTTCATAAAATACATTCTATAAGATGAGATAAAATTATATAATGATGAATACTCTTGACGAGTCGGAGATATTTTCCAAAATCTTGATGTTTCTACTTGAAAACACCTCTAATTACCCATCAATGTGGATACCTGTATCATTTTCTCTTTTTCAGAATGTCAGAAGACATTTATCAAACTGCCAAAGTGGCGAAAGTGCTATTACTGCTGAATGATGGTAAGGGAAAGGAGTTTAAAGGAAGGAGCCTTGCCGAGATAGATGTTTCTGAAGATTTGTTAGAACTTGAAGAAGAGGACAAGGATGAAAATAATGGAATAGAGAACAGAACCCTGGGATTCCGTAATGGCATGAAGAGCAGCTTCATGTCAGAAATAATAGATAACATAGATGAAAAATCTAAAGTACCAGAACAGCAGCTGGATGATGTGGGGAAAAAACGAATGTCAAGATTTCATATCGAAGAATTCGTCCCTTTTCGAAGATAATGATTGGGTCAGAATAAAAACACTTGTATACAACACATACAGACAAAACTGAAAACCAAATTGAAATAGAGCTGTGATCATTGAAGTCCGATAGTTTATTATTAGATTCTAATAAATATTTTTGTTCTTTTTTATTGTTTCTTTTCTACTGATCAGAACTTGATATTGTAATTGTAGTCAGATAATTTTATATAATCTTAAAAAGAATTTCTTATTTTTTTCTGTTGTTTCTTTTATTGCTGGCTGGACTGAATATTGAAGTCAGAATGAAGTTTTTTTGTTATTTTTTATTGTTTTTTTATTGCTATATGTTGAAGTCAGAAAGTTTTTATATTATTCATAAGTGAATATTTCTGTTATTTCTGTTATTTATTTTATCCTGAATTTATTCTTTATAATCTTAATATATGCAGGGTGTTTCATCATAAACTGGACAAACATATATTTTCGTGTAGAGGACATCGGGAGAATCATTTTTGCCTTATACAATATATCCCGTTTTCGAAGCATAAGCGAGATACAGGGTGTCAAACGTCATTTTTGAGCAAGATTCTTATGAGTGTGATCAGTTATGTATAACACTTGGTGTAACGGTTATTGGTCAAATCTCAGTATTTTTGGGTCCTCTATCCAGAAAAGTTGACGAACTCCGAAAAAAAATTTCAAAAAGTCGGAAAACCTGCAATGTTTCAAATTTTTTTTTGCGGTTGTCAAATTTACTTTTGTTTTCTGAAAGAACACAATTTTCTAAGACTTTCTGTGAAAAAATTTTTTCAAAAATCGAACACAAATTTTTTTTTACATGTCTACAGCGATGAAAAAATTTCACTCGAAATGGATGAAATTTTGTACAATTGTACTTCTTGAATTATCAATCACGAATATGAAAACAGCATCGTAAAATATCGAACGGTTTCGTTACTACAGTCATTCAAATGTTTCGTTCGGACCTCTGAAATATTGAAAATAAAATTGTTTTTTTGTCCTAGAATCAAAATGATTAAATTATTGGCATGTCCAAACATTTTAGATGAATTTAAACGAAAAAAATCAGTGAAACTTAGTTGGGACTCGAAACGACGTAGGTATTAAATAGGGAAATTGCACTGTTCTAAGGATATTAATATTCGTTGCCAGGCGACAGTAGTTCGTAGTTCATAGAGTTGGACTGGTATTCTAATTTCAGTGAATATAATTTAGCCAGTAGTCAAACTCTATGAACTACAGACTACCGTTGCCTGGCAACGAATATTAATATCCTTAGAACAGTGCAATTTCCCTATTTAATACCTACGTCGTTTCGAGTCCCAACTAAGTTTCACTGATTTTTTTCGTTTAAATTCATCTAAAATGTTTAGACATGCCAATAATTCAATCATTTTGATTCTAGGACAAAAAAACAATTTTATTTTCAATATTTCAGAGGTCCGAACGAAACATTTGAATGACTGTAGTAACGAAACCGTTCGGTATTTTACGATTCTGTTTTCATATTCGTGATTGATAATTCAAGAAGTACAATTGTACAGAATTTCATTCATTTCGAGTGAAATTTTTTCATCGCTGTAGACATGTTAAAAAAAATTTGTGTTCGATTTTTAAAAAAAATTTTTCACAGAAAGTCTTAGAAAATTGTGTTCATTCAGAAAACAAAAGTAAATTTGACAACCGCAAAAAAAAATTTGGAACATTGCAGGTTTTCCGCCATTTTGTAAATTTTTTTTCGGAGTTCGTCAACTTTTCTGGATAGAGGACCCAAAAATACTGAGATTTGACCAAAAACCGTTACACCAAGTATTATACATAACTGACCACACTCATAAGAATCTTGCTCAAAAATGACGTTTGACACCCTGTATCTCGCTTATGCTTCGAAAACGGGATATATTGTATAAGGCAAAAATGATTCTCCCGATGTCCTCTACACGAAAATATATGTTTGTCCAGTTTATGATGAAACACCCTGTATATTTCTTGTGTGCGTGTGTATGTGACTGAACTCCTCCTAAACGACTGGACCAATTTTGATGAAATTTTTTGTGTGTGTTCGTGGAGATTCGAGAATGGTTTAGATTCACAAATCAGCCCGACAGGTGGCGCTGCAGTCGGTATCTAGGTTATTTATAATTTATAAGGCAAGAAACGGTTGCCGGATCAGCTAGTAATATATGAAATTCTGAAAATAAACTTGTCCTTTCATCATTTGTTGGTTATGTGTTTTCATATACCTACTTATGTACGTCAATCTATAGTAAACTGTAGTACATGAGATACAAGCGATAATCTATTCATTCTTCTTATATTTTCAAATACATTTCGATAATAGAATCAACTCTTTAGAGTTCAGATAATTGAAGTCATTAAGAGTTACCAACTCTTCTCTTTCCGTAACACCAAATAAAAATTAGCCGATAATCACACATAATTCAGGTAAACCATTTTGAAATCAAAATGCATTCAGGGTAGGTATCATCATACTTCACTACCAACTCTTTGAACCATAAAGGAGAAAAAGTAAATTGATCATGAAAACTCCATTCCATTGCTTTGTTGTATTAAACTATACCTAAATCTTCAGTAACATTATAAAATCATGAAAATACAATTGAACGTAGTCTACTCGTTCAATTTCGATTTGTGCATTTAGGTATATGAAAAAACACAAAATAATTTATTCAATCCACTTGTTTATTGATGATCGAGATATTTCAACGTTAAATTATTATTAACCGCTATATCAATAAAAGAGTTAACAACAATATATTTTCGTCTAAATCATTGTAAATTTAAACTGGGCGTTCATGAATTGGAGGTACAAACGGAAATAGGAGATTCTTTGAATAATTTTATAGAAAAAAGTCAAACGATTAATCTACTTACATCATTTAGGATGTTAAAGTTAAATTTTCACACTTCACAAGATATTCGAGTGAAGTTTGGCATAAATGTTATAATTGATAGCTCACCATGTGACATAAGAATTTCGATAGCAAATCTACAGAATGATATATTTTCTGGAACACTGTCCCCTGTTTACCTCCAGAACATGTTAATTTGAAAAAATGTAAAAAAAAGCTTTGTTTTTCCACAAAATCCTTCAGTCACTGTTAGTTTTGTCATATCTGTTATCGATTTCGAGAAAAAAAATTTAAAAAAATCCTCTCGAAATCCTCCGAAAAAATCAAAATTGTCATGGAAAATCCAGGCAATAAGCGGATGTATTGTTCGTAGATGATAATGGGAGTTGATTCCTATTACCAGCACTGCAGTGACCCTTATTACTCGATCGTACTGAATGTGAAAAAAAATTTTAAAAAAAATTCAATTTGGTGATAAAATACAAGAAGTGTTTTTCAAATCAATAATATAAAGTTACCGGTGAACCTTCAGTTCATGTTCATATCAAAAGAATCTAATGACAATATACGAGTCTATTCGGAATATTCGCTGAGAATTTCACCCGACGGCGCCGGCGGTTGTCTATACCGGGATCGTATAAGTCCTCGAATAGTGAAATCGAGGTGTATGAATTAGAAAGAGAACAAATACAACTATAACGCTCTCAACAAGCAGCGTTGCCATATTTAGGGACTCATTGCGTTGGTCTACTATACGAATTATATACATCGAGCTCGTGTCGACCGAAGCGCCCTCACACTGGCCACTCCCTGAAACTTTATGTATATAATCACGTGTATAACCGACTTTTCAGACCCGGCTGAAAATTCACCCCTAGCATCCCTTCATCCCCCTCAAAACGATTCTAAGGTCGAACGTTACCAGACCCGGAGCCGGGTCTGGACACGTCACTTTGGGTTTGAAAGTCGGTCGAGTATACCGATTTGGGTCTGTGTAGGCGGCCGAACAAATCTATATATATATATATATATATATATATATATATCTACATGCAGCGGGACATATGGGGACCGATCGTATATATATATATACATCCCGCGTACTTTGTTGCGTCCTTTCATAAACCGACATTGTTGCGTCTCCCAGAAATACGCTATTTAGAAGAAATCTGATTGAAGTATATTAATCTACGTAAAAAATTAGGTAGATCCCCAGTGCCAGATCTCCGATATCTTCAAAAATAAGAAAGCAATATACATGTACAATATGGCGTCCTTTCATCTTCCTATCATTATTGCGTCCAGTGAATATACTGCTTTCACTTCTAGTACCATATTGCGTCCAAGCATATATTCTTCTTTCACTCTCAGCATGTTATGACGTCCAGCGATGTTGCCAAGTTTATAAATTTTCTTGAATATCCTCATATGAGAATATTCGACCTTAATGACATGATCATTGGTAAGGTATAATATCTTCTTCGGAACTTTACCATTAGAACTATATGAAATCAAAGAAAGCCCTGAGCTGGTGCTTTTGAGCGCTTGTTACTTGGTGGAGCAATGTGAATATTACCTCAAAATTTTGTATAGAACTTAAAATCAATTTTAATTATATAAATGCAAAGTACAATTCGAAAATAGAAATATGTAAAAAATTCACACTTGACAAAATTCAATTCTGTGTTTCTGATGATGCGATTCTCTCGGATTTGTGCATAAACATTCAGTATATCAATCTTCATACACACAATAAATGTGTCCGTGAAGTTAGCACCCACTATTTCGAAAATGAAAAATTTTTTTTACTGCATTCGTTAGTAACTCGTTAGTAACTATCTGTAACAACAAAATTTTCGTTTGTACCTCAAAGGAACTGGTGGAAAAGCACCGCAGTCCGCTGAGTGTCATGAGAAAATGACACCCCCAAAATGGGAGGTTAGCACCCACTTTTCCGAAAATGAAGAAGATTTTTTTTTGCATTCGTTAGTAACACGTTAGTAACTATTTGTTACTCAAAAATTTCCGTTTGTAACCCAACCTGTCATGGAAACATTACACCCCTAAAATGCGAAGATAGCGCCCACTTTTTCGAAAATGAAAATTTTTTTTTGCATTCGTTAGTGAGTCGTTGTAACTATTTGTAACATCAAAATTTTCGTTTGTACCTCAAAGGAACTGGTGGAAAAGCACCGCAGTCCGCTTGGTGCAAACATCACGGGCACCCACATTTTCGGAAATCAAGGAGAAATTTGTTCGATTCGTTAGTAACTATTTGTAAAACAAAAAATTTCGTTTGTAACCATTCCTCTCATGAGAAAATGACAACCTCAAAATGCTAAATTAGCATCCACTTTTTCGAAAATGAGGAAGGTTTTTTCGCATTCGTTAGAAACACGTCAGTAACTATTTGTGCCACTAAAATTCTTGATTGTTACCTTATCTGTAACGAGAAAACTACACCCCTGAAATGAGAAGTTAGCACCCACTTTTTTGAAAATGAAGAAGATTTTTTTTCATTCATTATTAACTCGTAGTAACACAAAAAGTTTCGTTTGTTACCTAACCTGTAATGGAAAAATGACACCCTCAAAATGCGATATTAGCACCCACTTCATCTTAAATGGGGAAGATTTTTCTGCATTCGTTAGTAACACGATAGTAACTATTCGTACCATAAAAATTTCCGTTTGTGACCTAATTTATAAAGGGAAAATTACACCTCTAAAATGAAAAGTTAGCACCCACTTTTTCGAAAATGTAGAAGTTTTTTTCCCATTCGCTAGTAACTCGTTAGTAACTAGGTGAAATTTCCATTTGTACACATACCTAACCTGTAATAAAAAAATTACAATCGTTTAATGCGAAGTTAGTACCCACATCTTAGAAAATGAAGAAGATTTTTTTAGCATTCGTTAGTAACCATTTATAACGCAACAATTTTTGTCTGTAAACCCATCTCTGAAATGCCTGGTTTGAACATACTCTTCCCAAAAAAAAAGTTTTTTTCGATTCGGTAGTAACTCGATTCTGTCTGTTTGTTTCAAAAAATTATGAGTTTGTTAACTGCCAATAAAAGAAAAAACAGCAAAACTTAAATTGCAATTGTGATTTCAGTTTCAATATTGAATAGTTGTAAGAAACATTAGATTCATGTTTTCAATTCATATGAATCAGAATTATATATTACTTTCATTCAAACATCAAAAATGAATTGAAGAATTCTCTCCGTGAAAATTGGAAATTAGAGACAAAGATTGAAGCAAAATTCCTACCATTTTAAGGAGTATTGCTTTATTTGAGCAGATCTGGAGTTAAGATATTCGTGACACTCATGTCTTTTTTTCAATCAAATTTGACACTCCCGTCTAATTCCATTGAGTTGATAAATTTATATTTCAAATCAAACTAGCGCTTTTCAAATTAAATCAATTCAGATATTAGATAAATGAGAAATAGACCTTGGGAAATAAACGAAATAGCATGTCCTATTTAACGTTTCTCCATGTTTCAAATTGACTGGTTATTATATTATATATAAATAAATAAAGAATTATCTGATGCACCAGGTGACTAAGGCCATATTTCGTTTTCAGAAGTGGAATATTATATATCTACGTAAGAAAAGTCTCAAAAGAAATACTGTCGCGTTAAAAAAGAAAGAACCTTTTCAAAAAGATATCGCATTACCCATATTGTCTGATAAAATTAAAGGAATCACTCCTGCTGTTCATAAGGATTAAATCATAAAATGATAAATTCCATGTTGAACTGAACCCTTGAACGAAATTGACGCTTTTCCAAAATCTTGATATTTGCTAGAAGACGGCACTTCTTCTTTCAATTGTGAAACCGTTTAAGAATTAATTAATAGATATGTGATTTATTAATTTCATACAATTCATATACATATTTGTATGCTCTAGATTTTACCAATCCATGAGTAACTTTTGATGCCTCATAAAATGAAGTCTGTTCATACATTCATGAAAATAAATTGCATTTTATTTCATTAAAAAATATAAAAAAAAAACTTAATTTTTCATTACATATTATGATTTAATATTGTACAATAGTAGTTGGACATCAACACTCATTGTTTTCAGAACAATCTTAAATTTTTTAGTCATATGATCATATAACTCCAAAGCCCCATCATTTCTACGACATACAGCAACGTAGAGTCCTAAACGACAATTTTTGAGTCACAAATAGTTACTAACGTGTTACTAACGAATGCAAAAAAAATCTTCTATTTTCGAAAAAGTGGGTGCTTAGTTCGCATTTTGGGGGTGTCATTTTCTCATGACAGGTAAGGTTACAGACAATTTTTTTGAATTACAAATAGTAAATAACGAGTTACTAACTCTTATTTTCGAAAATGTGGGTGCCCGTGAAGTTAGTACCCAGTGGAATGCTGTCTTTTCCACCAGTTCCTTTGAGGTACAAACGAAAATTTTGTTATTACAAATAGTTACTAACGAGTTACTAACTAATGCAAAATTTTTGTTTTTATTCTGAAAAATGGGTGCTTACTTCGCATTTTAGGTGTGTAATTTCTTCATAACACGTTAAGTTACAAATGAAAATTTCTGAGTTACTATATATATATATATATAATAGTTACTAAGGTGTTACTAAAGAATGCAAACAAAATCTTCTTTATTTTCGAAAAAGTTGGTGATAACTTCGCATTTTGGGGGTCTCATTTTCTCATGACAGGTAAGGTTACAAACAAAATTATTTGCGTTACAAATATTTACTAACGAGTTACTAACGATTGCAACAAATTTGTTTTTAATTTTCGAGAATGTGGGTGGCCGTGAAGTTGGCACCCAGCGGAATGCGGTATTTTTCCACCAGTTCCTTTGAGGTACAAATGAAAATTTTTATGTTACATATAGTTACTAACGAGTTACTAACGAATGCAAGAATTTTTTTTTTTCATTTTCGAAAATGTTGGTGCTAACTTCACGGAAACACAATAAATTCCACTTGAATCGGATATCTTGTTCGGGAAATATAGAGATTCTTCTTTTTGAAATTCCAATTGAGTTTTCCATGGTTCCATTTTTACTGGCCACAAATTTTTGCATGAAGCATTATGGGCATCCTGCATGAGGCCGCAAAATTCCATTCCAATTGGTTTCGTTATGTCTGAGATATTGAGGATCAATAATTTTGGATAGCCATATTTTATGGAACACCCTGTACGATTTGCCTGGTTAACGAACTTAACCCAGGCATTTTTAACTGAACTCGCCCTGAAAATTTCTAATCTTTTGGACAATCCCTTCGAAAGTAATCGTGCTAACGGACAGACGTACGGACGGCCCCACGGACAGAATTGAATATGACCATGAATTCGTCATAAGGGAGTCGAAACATATTGTTAGTGACCATTTGCGGTTCAAAATTCGAAAATAACAGATATTTGTCAAAACGTGTTTCAGTAGAATGAGCGTTCAAAAAGGATAATCAGATAATCTCTTCATTTTGCCATCAGTCAATCTAAATCTAGTTGATATCTAAATGTGAAAACAACAAATTGGACACCCTATTTTTCAAGTGAATAAAGTCCCCTTTATTAACAGAGTCTATATCAATTCAAAATGTAGAGACTATACCGCGTGTTTCACCGGCAGTGACCATTAGAAACAATAACCGAATTCTTGTAATTTATTTTGGGGAGATTTTGTTTCTTTTGCTTTTTTAAATTTGCAATCATTCTTAACTTCCACTTATACTAGACATGGTTATAATTTTTTTTATTTCAAATGAGACTTTGAATTGAGTTTGACGATGAAGATTGACGAAGTGAATGTTCTTGCAAAATTTGAACAGTATTGTGAAATCCAAATCATGGGATTTACATATTTTTCAGTAACTGAAATGATTCAATGAATATTTAATTTTTCACAGAACTTTGAGAATATTATATGTCCAGTGTAGAAGGAATATATGACATTCGGAAATAACTTTTTTTATTGGGATTCTCTTTCAGATAGTTTCAAGTAGGATATCAATTCTAGTTCGAATATTGATGTAGCGCCCTTTTTTGAATAATTAACTATTTTGGGTTCTTTGGCGTCATCTATTCTTTGTATTTTTCGTCGCAGCAAATCGAATCGATAAAAAAATTTGTAGAAAAAGATATCGTCAACAATTTTTGTTCCTAATTTTTTTTTTGCAAACAAGCCGTTTCTGAGATCGATGAAATCCAAAACACTTTCGTGTTTTTCGAGAAAGCTGTAGGCTTCAACACCACATATTCCAAAACCATCTTTTTGAACGCTCTCCTGAGGATTACGACAAAAAAAATTCAAGCAGGTGCTTTGAGCGCTCGTGCATTGATGGCTTAATAACGGTATCCATAATTTTTTTTGCGGCTTAGAGATTGGTAATGAATATAATATCGAAAAATTCCTTGACTTTACAATACTTTTGAAATTTTGCATTAACATTCGCAAGTTTTTTCAGGAAAATATTTCAATTTTTTCTTGATATCTCGATTGAATTTGTTTGGTTTTTATACAGAAGTTTTCCATAATTTTTGCGTACTGCTCCATATTGGTACTGAACAACTGTATGCAAAATAAGGGCTGGATCCAATTGACATTTTCGGAATTACCTAAAATAAAATTCTGAAAAATAGATGGGAAAAATATTGAATTCACTGAAAATTTCTAGGCTGTAGGAAAATCTTCTCGAAAGTGATTTGTCATAGGGTAGTCGAACCTTATCGCTCATTTCGGCTCAAAATTCGAAAATTATATAATAGTTATTTGGGCAAAGCGATATAGCACTCTTTCAAGTGGAACGTAGGACTAGCGCTTAAAATGCACTAAGTACAGGGTTTCTATAAATTATTTTAACAGCGCAGTTGGCATTGGACTATTATAAATATAAAAATTCTGATGTGAACTTTTATTGAAACAAACGATACTGTGAGATAATGCTGGTCATTCCGAAAGAAATTGAATGATGTGACTTGAATTATAAGTTTTGTAGACTTTGCATAGGAAACCATAAGATAAAAAATTTCCAGAACAACCTACGATGTAACAATCATTTGTAAAGACCCCGTATATGTAACAATTGTGATTGTGAATGTGTTCATCGCTAAAGGTTTTGTATTTTAATAACATAATTCAAAATACATCTTATTGTTAGTTAATCGTCAGGCAATATAAGATTCTTCTTGAGGCATCGTTCTTCTTAAACGAGTGCTATATCGTTCTGCTTAAGGTCTGTAATTTTCTAATTTTGAGCCGAAAAAGTTTCTTAAACGATAGGTTTCGACTCCCTGATGGAAAAATCGTGGCCAAATTCAATTCTGTTCGTCGGGCCGGCCTTCGTTACGGCCGTTCGCACGATAACTTTCGAAGGGATTTTCCTAGAGACTTGAATTTTTAAGGTGATTTCGGTTTCCAAATGCCTCGGTTAAGTTCGTTAAACAGCCAGATCATACAAGATGTTCCATAGAAATGGCCTTTTAAAATTTTTGTTCTTCAATATTTCAGACGAATCGAAACCAATGGAAATGAAATTTTGCTGTCATATGCAAGATGCTCATAAAAAGCCTCATGCAAATGTTTGAAGCCATAATGTAAACAGAACCATAGAAAATTCAATTGGCACTTTGAAAAAATGAAAGTTCATATTCCATAACAAGATATCCAATTCGAAAAAATTCATTTTGTTAATAAAGACTGATTTACTGACTGTTCATGCAAAATTTTGTGGCCATAGTGTTTACAGAGCTATAAAAAATTCAATTGCAATATTGAAAGGAAGAATCTCTTCATTTCTATAACAGGATATCCGATTTGGTTGAAATTCATTTTGTGAATCAAGAGTGATATAGAAAATTTAAACGTAATATTGAAAAGAAGAATCTTTATATTTCCTCAACAGGATATCCGATTCGAGTGAAATTTTTTTTTTGTATTAACACTGATATACCGATTTTCCATGCAAAATTTTGTGGCCATAGTGTTAAAAGAATCATAGAAAAACTAAACGGAATATTGAAAAGAAGAATTTATATATTTCAATAACAGAATATCTGATTTGAGTTAAATTAATTTTGTGAATGAAGACTGATATACTTAATGTTCATGCAAACTTTCAAGAAGATCGCATCATCTGAACCATAGAATTCAATTTATTTTTATTTCTTTTTCATATATGTGAATGAACATTGGTATACTTCATGCTCATTCAAAAATTTGTCCCCATAGTGTTAAAAGAACCATAGAAAATTCAATTAGAATATTGAAAGGAAAAATCTCTCCATTTCCATAACAGGATATCCGATTCGGCTTAAAATCATTTTGTGAATCAAGAGTGATATAGGTACCTACTGAATGTTCATGCAAGTTTTCAAGAGGATCGCATCATCATAGAAATTAATTTTTTGAAATTATTTTTTTGTGCGTTTAATTTTTTGAATGATTTCCAAAATATTATTCCGATTGTGCTGAGATTATGCATTCATATATTTGGTATCAATTTTGAGTCCCATATAAAAGTTTGAGATAATCGTCTTATTGCTCAACCAATGTTTAGAGCTTTTCTCTAGTTTTTTTGCAATATAACTTGGAATAAATAAAAAAATATATCTTGGAATGAATATCAATATAAAATAATTTATTTCCATGATTCGATAGAATTTTTCATCATTCTGATCAAACTATTCATCCCACACATATTTGCGTACTAATTTGAACTGGTATCAAACATGAAAATGCAAACTTAAAAAAAAATCTGAAAAATCGATTATTTAAAAAAAAAATTCAATTTTATGGTTCTGATGACATCCTTCTCAAATTTTGCATGAACATTAAATGTGTTAATGGTCATTCTCATAATAAATTTCATGTCAACCAGTTATTTTGTTGTAGAAATATTGTCATTTTATTTTTTTATATTCTAACGGATGTTTTTATGGTGTAGGTAACACTATTGCCGCAATATTTCATACATTGCTTGATATGAATATGCTTTATACGATCACAAAATTTGAGTTCGATGAATTCTATATTGTTCGAAAAATTAGAGGAGCAAAACTCAGAATGGCCATACTTTATAAAACACAGTGTGGGATTTTGGTCATTAACGAACTTAACCGCAGCATAGAGACCCACCCTTAAAATTCCAATTCTCTAGGAAAATTTTTCAGAATTTATGTGTTTGGAGATGAATGGCCTCAGGAACAGAATTCATTTTGACCAAAGATTCGTTAGAGTCGAACCTTATCATTTGAAATTATTTTCGGCTCAAAATTCGATAATTACTCACGTTTTGGCAAAACGAAATAACAGTCGTTCAAGTTCAACGAGTGCTCATAAAAAATGAAGTTGAAACATTAATTTATAGTAATCGTGAGCGTTCACATAAAAGCAGAGCCGGAACTAGGATTCTAGCGCCTGCGGCAAAATTTCAAAATGCGCCCTTGAAGAAATTCATTCTTCAATAAATACATGTTTTTATAATCGATTTTTTCAATAAAAGGAATTATTTTTTCAATATAAATGATCGGATGTTTATTTCATTATAAAGAAGAAGCTATGCCGTTAATAGTGGGAAATAACATGAAGCGAATGACCACCACGACGACGCTTACAGGACCATATCCTTTTAATGAAATTTTCCATAACCAAATCGCAAAGTGGCTGCCCTCGATAGCCTCACGAATTCCATCTTTGAGGTCTTGAATCGACGGTGGGCTATTGCGTAGACCTTCTTTTTCACGTGGCCCCAAAGGAACAAGTCGCATGTGTTAAATCACAAGATCTCGGAGGCCAATTGTGATCACCTCTTCGAGAGATAACACGGTCCAGAAACTTTTCCCGCAAAAGATCGATGGTTTCGTTGCTTGTGTGGCAAGTAGCGCCTTGTTTTTGAAAGTGAACGTTGTCCAGATCTGTACTATCCAATTTCGGCCATTAAAAGTCATTGATCATCTCTCGATAGCGCAATTCATTCACCGTAACTGTTGCTTCAGCCTCATTTTCCGAAAAGTAAGGTCCAATGACTCCGCCGGATCATAAATCGCACCAAACAGTCACACGTTGAGGATAGAGAGGCTTTTCAACAATAACTCTTGGGTTTTCCGAGCCCCAGCTGCGACAATTTTGCTTGTTGACGAAGCCACCTAGGTGGAAATGGGCCTCATCACTCAAGATGATTTTTCGATGGAATTACGGATCATTTTCATGCATTACAATGACCAACGTCAAAAAATGACAGCTTCAAACGTGATATCTACCGAAATAGCGGGCTATTCAAAATAACACCTCTTTTTGGAAAACCCTTTATTTTGAAGAACTTTTCTATTGACAATAATCTCCCATATTTCTTAAAAGGTAATGAACAATGCACCGAGTCGTGTTTCGCACCATGTATAATTTTCTAAAATTTTGTTCCGTTTTGGTAGCGTTCGTTAACTACGTGTTTCTCAATTTTGTAAATTGGTAAATACGCCACTTTGAAATATAAAGCTTGTAGTCAATCTTTATTCAAAATGGAATATGTCATATTTCACATTTTGCGCCCCTAGGTCGTTTGCGCCCGTGGCAAATGCCTCCCTCGCCACGCCCACGGTCCGGCTCTGCATAAAAGAGATTCAATGATTCATGCCATATGGTCATATGAGTTGAATGGCGAACGACGCGAACGTTATGGACAATTTTTAACCAATGATCTTTCTGATCATTCGAATGAAGTGTCGTAGATTATTTAAACAGACATCGATGAGCAATGAATCAAAAATACTTAATCCTGATAGAGTCCATAAATGAAAAACAAAAAGAAACTCTATTCGCAGCCAAGCATCTCGAAATCATGGTACGTTATTTAAATATGAATGAGATGTATAATGGTGACTGAGCGATGTTCCAGAAGAAATAAGTTTCATTTGGACATAAAAGCAGATCATAAGAGGAGATTCAGCAAAAATTTTCATCTTGAATGTGATAATAATAAACTTGATGTTTCGGACGAATGAAGAAATTTTTAAATGACAAAAATGTAATCATGGATGTCTTCAATGTCTAAAATCTATCGAGTCATGTTTTTGATTGTTTTTACTAGAAAAAAAATCGAGATCCTCAAACAACAGAAACTTTTCACATTGTTTGGCTACTTCATTTAAACTGACGATGAAAATAATGAACTGAATGAATGTATCTATGACCATAATGAAGCTTCATTTCAGCATTTTCTATTCCAATTCTAATTCCTGTTCGAAGAGTTGTTATGCTTTGAATTCTTCATTCACAATGTGACGAATCTCGTTTTCCATGTAAATGCAATTCAATACATTCTAACAAAAACCCAAAACGAACCAGGACCCACCAAACGGAATATTTTCATAATTCTAGCAGAGTAGGAGTTCAAGGAAGTATTATCAAACAATGTACTAGATTGTGGAACGGAAAGTCAAAGCTTCAATCGAGGAGCGTTAGATTATTTCCAGATGCGTTGCTCGAATTGCAAGATTAGCTATACAGTGTTGCCAAACTGGGGACGCAATATTATGCTTCAAGTGAAAGACGTATATTAGGACGTATATCAGCTTTCACCAGTTAAAGCGCCCTCGAAGCAGAATTTGCGTGAACTAAAAATATACTATTGCTTTCATGCAACGCACGTTATTGCGTCTCCGAACACGATTTTACAAAGGCTATAACTCATTCATTCAGTATTGGATTGATTTCATAGCTTTCTAAAGGTTAGCCCAGACTACGCACTACATTTAGCGGCAACTCCCGTCAATGAGTCCCTTTAAACTTCACAGATATTGTCGAAAAACAATGCTGCGTCCGGTATACGGACGCAGTATCATTCAGGACGCAATAGTGTATGTGGCAATGTCAATGTATGGACGCAATATAGTACGCTGGATATATATATCGTATGGACCGCATATATTGATATACATTTGCATTTGGAAGTATACATTATCGCTCATTTGCTTATGTATATTGCAAAAACGAAATTATATCGTTTTTTTCATTCCATTTATACTCCGGTACATATCGGGACCAGCAAAAGTAGACACAGCGGTAAATATGGGGACCGCATAAATGGGGCCGATTTTGAAATATACATTGCTACGAGGATACTTATTAGGACCAGCCAGAAAAACATCAGTGGTAAATATGGGGACCGCATAAAGGTGGCGATTTTAAAATATACTTATTAGGACCTTACACCTTACTGATTAAAATTATGGAAGATGTCAAATTAACTGTTTTATTTGTTTTTAACGACGATTAGGTACTTTTTTGGATCAATATTTCTTCCTTTTTTCGATATGAATTTTTTTTCGGTGAGTATAATTTCAATCATAGTAAATGAAATAGTTTAATCCGGAAAACCGAAAATGGAAAAATTTTTCGATCCTCAAATGGCACTCAAGTTATACCACTGTAAAAATTTCTTATCATCTATGAAAACAATACAAATGAAAGTTAATACTATGATGAATTTCTACATACGTGGGAAATGCCGAAAAATTATCGCAAACATGCCTTTTGCTAGTTTATTTATGTGCCATGCCATGGTTTCCAGAATTCGAAATTGCTATTTTCCCGTTTTTCGGAAATTTCCTGGTAGAAGTTTCCATTTAATGTATAACCGCTATTATTTTTCACGTGAAATGGACCGAAAAAATAATAATAATATTTGAAAATGATTTGATGGCATCCAGAAGGATAATTGAATTCTAAAAAAGAAGGCTTCTTCGGGCGGGACTCGAACCCACGATATCCTTATTGCCGGTCCACTGCCCTACCACTGATCTACCAAGTTTGTCAATTCGAGGAAGTCTTTCCCAGAATTCAATGTTATTGTATTTTGGGGTATAAAGGGTAGAGGGAACACATTCCCTATCAGCATTGAGTTTAAAAATAATAATAATACATTTTTAATCTCAATGCTATATTCCGAGGTTTTAGCACTATAGATAGACAAAATCTGATACCCACTTCTCGATCTCTTTTTTGGAGAAACTAACAAGAGTAGTATTCATTTTTGGCTATCTTCTTTTGTTTTCGAGTTATAAGCGAAAATTGGTAAAGTAGCGATATCGAAAAAAAATCATATCTCCGCTAATACTGAAAATAGAGCTCTGAAATTAAAACATTATACAGGCACTTTTTTACGTAGAATCCAGTGGCGTGCTCGCCCCTTTTTTGCATCATTTTTAATTACGAAGCTATGACCCAAAGTTTTTTTTAAATAGGAACACTAGATTTTCGTGCAATTTTCTGAGAGCTTAATTTTTTCTGATTTCAAAAATATATAACATTGTATGATTTGTGTCAATATGGGTTTTGAAAATGGAAAAAAATCTATCTTTATCTGAGTCTCAATATTTTCTATGGTTCGAACTGTTGACGAGCACCGAAAAATGGAGCTTCCTTTAATTACCACAATCTCTTTCCAATAGTTTTTTCATTTCTATGCTCTTTACTCAATTTTTTCAAGATCGAAGAATAATGGACTGCTGTGAAACTTGATCGTCATTCTAAGTTATTACCTACTGACCTATTATTGTGATCACTATTAAGCATTGAAAAATATTTTTCCTTCGTTTCTTTTCTAATTAAATTGATAACTTTGATCATATCTATATGCGTGATTTCATATGCGATTTGAAATAGACTGGCACTTGTGCTTATACATTCCAAAGAGCAAAACAAATTTTCTTCTGCATCCATCTAATTATAACTAAGTACATATATCGATTGAAACGAAGGATCATGTGGATCTTTTCGTTATTTCGTAATCATTTCAAGATATAAAAGTTTATTTAATATATCTATGTTCGAATTTTGTAGAAATTAGTTGAAACCATAGAAATAATGAGATTGACAGAAGGAGATTGCTCTTGTTATAGGAAGCTCCATTTTTCTGTACTCGTCAACAGTTGAAACCATAGAAAATATTGAAATTCAAATGAAAATAGGTTTATGATCAATTTCATTACTAATATTGATAGAAACCATACAATGTTATATATTTTTGAAATCAGAAAAATTAAGCTCTCAGTGTTCCTTTAAAAAAAAATAACTTTGGGTCATAGCTTCGTAATTAAAAATGGTGCAAAACAGACGAGCACGCCACTGGATTCTACGTAAAAAAGTGCCTGTATAATGTTTTAATTTCAGAGCTCTTAATCAGTATTAGCGGAGATATGAATTTTTTTCCAATTTTATAACTCGAAAACAAGAGCAGGTAGTCAAAAATGAATACCTATTACTCTTGTTAGTTCCTCCAAAAAAGAGATCGAAAAGTGGGTATCAGATTTTGTCTATCTATAGTGCTAAAACCTCGGAATATGCCCACCCTGTACAGAGTGGGCAAAATTGGTGATACGTGACCTACAACTTTTTAAGCCAAAGAGATAGAGGAAAATGAATGGCAATGGCACATTACGGTCGTCTATTTTCGAAAAACTGTTTACGCCATCAACTGCATTTCACTATCTTCTTTTCATTTAGAGTTATAGGTCAATTTTGAAATTTGTCTGGTTTCAACTATCTCCATCTCAGTAGTTTGTGTCGTTGAAATATATACATTATACAGATACTCCAATTTTTTCCAAGAAGTTTTCTTGCTGAGCCATAACATAAATTTGTGTTTTTTCTTATGGAAGGAATAGTTTGAAATGACTTTTTCTCGTTTAGAAAATATACAGTTCAAAAGAAGCATAATTCCACATTCTTCTACTTTGAACTGTTTACGCTTAGGATTCTGAGAAAGAGGGAAATGAACATAATACTGATGACGAATAGGTAAGTATTTGAATTCAACCTTTTTTTCGATATTTTGAAAACTATTCGAATGTATCAAACAATGGTTTCAACAGAGATGTATTCAGCATTGAATACTCAATCATATAGGAAACGAAAAAATGAAAAAAATAAATTATTTTCACTCCTTGTATAACAGGGCGTGCTCAGGCTCCAAATATATTCAAGCTCGGTAGACAATTTCGAACTATTTCATAATCCGACTTTCCATCTTTCAAATATGTCTGGTTCTCCAGAAACGTCTGATAAGAATTCGAACTTGGGAGTTGGGACACCCTGCATATCATCATATCAATCTAGGTAGTAGGTCTGAATGTGCGAACCAGCAGCGCCGGCCGCGGTTATTCTTTGATGACGATCGTAAATGTCAAAGCTTCCTAATTTATTGCATGCAGAGTAGTTTTTGGGCCCTTATTTTTAAGAGGGGTATTCAATCCAGTGCAGTACAGTCCAAATATTTCTTGAATATATTTCATAATAATAAAAACACATTTGAAGTACCTATGTAGAATATGTAGATATAAAACAAATTCAATTTTGTGAATTTTCTTGAACTG
The DNA here is from genome assembly GCA_013421045.1 of Propylea japonica. Taxonomy (NCBI): domain Eukaryota; kingdom Metazoa; phylum Arthropoda; class Insecta; order Coleoptera; family Coccinellidae; genus Propylea; species Propylea japonica. Next base: position 20,892,886 of record CM024244.1, read on the forward strand.
TCATTGAAATTCCTTTCTTTGCTAAATTGTCTCTGGGTTGTGTTGTGATTTCGGTCTTTTTCATTTCATACTGTTCCAAATGGAGCAGCCAAGGAATTTTTGGAAAATTGTTATGGGCCAGTTTTGAAATTTGGCCGATTTCAGCTTTCGTCATTATCTCCATTTCTGTTTGTGCTAGGAAGTTGAAATAAAAACATTATACAGACACTCTTTTGATATCAATCGAGTGGCGTACTCTGATTTATTTCTGATAGGTTTTCTTGTTGCGCTATAACATGAAGTTATGTTTTTTCTTGTGTTTTTTCTTATTAGTTTGAAATGACTTAAAAAGAATAGTCCTATTTTTCCGTTTCAAAAACATACACGGAATCCCAAGTACGAGTGTCTATAAGACGATTCTGGTAAACTGGACATAATTTAAATCTGAAAATTGGGACTATGATATTGTTCGAAAATCTCTACTGAGCTAAGAAAATTTTTGCCTGAACACTCCCGGTTATACAAGGAGCGAAAAAGAATTTGTTAACATTTTTTTTTCAATTTTTCCTTTTCTGTTTGATTGAGTTATTAATGCTGCATACATTCCTGTTGAAATCATTGTATTCATTCAAATAGTTTTCTAAATCTTGAAAGAAAACGGAAAAAAGTCAATATTCGTAGTCAGTATTATGTTCATTTTTCTTATTCCCAACATCCTCAGCGTCAACCGTTCTCATAACACAAATAAGGAAAATGTGGAAAGGTCATGCTTCTTTTGAATTTCAGAAATATTATCATAGGGTGTGTCAAAAACTGTTATCGTAAATATCGAAAATCGGTTAAAAAGTTGTGGTTTTTGTATCACCAATTTTACCCACCCTGTACACGTACAGTCTCATTTTTTGTGACTGCCTGTATGTTTCAAAATATTCAGGTATCGAAAATAAATTGCTTGACTGAATTTTCTCCAATTTCTACTGCTTTCGAAAATTTGCATGATTTCAGTGCAGATTGTGCAGTATTGTGCACGTCCAGCAACATTTTTTGTCTATGTTATCATTAAGAAAAACAGAAATGTTGAATAAAATTTTATTGAATTTTGCAATTTCAGCACGAAATTTTTCTATCCATTTGTGGAAAGAAAAAAACGAAAGCACTGGGCTAACTTTCCCTAATTGTATGACTACTCGAGAAATGGTACAAGTTCATCGAATTATCGAAAAGAATTTGTTACATTTTTTTTGATTTATCTAAATCCACATCTAATGATATCAGATTTAGAAACATAGCATTAGTTCAATAGTATATAGTTTAACTTTTTTTGTGACGGGAAAAAAATTTGACTTTTTATATCTTTTGACAGGTCACAAAATATAACTTTTCACGAAATTACTCACTTTTTTCCGGGGGAAAAAGTAATTTCGTGACAAGTAATATTTTTTTCACTATTGAATGGTCGTTTTTCCTGTCGCAGAAAGAAATGGTGGATTATACACGGGAAAAATATCAGATTTTAGCTCTCGGTTTTTTGACAACATTACCTCGAGCTGAAATCTAATACTTTTTACCCTTGTATAATGAATAACTTTATCTCCCAATTGAACAAATTTCTTTCGATAACACACAGAACCTACAAGTGAAACCTATAATTGGATGTAAAATGTCAAACTAATACCCTAATGTCTGGATGTTTCCCATAAAGACTGCAATGAGGAACAAACTAACGAATATGAACAGACTGTCACCTTTACTAGTATACAGGGCCGGTGCGGAAAGTTAAGGCACCTGAAGTTTATCAGAAGCTTCAGTACTTTTCACTATATAATGTCACCTTAACTTTTCAAGGCTTCGTTTCCAACATCTTTTTTTTGCAATATTCTATAATTAATCACATCATTTTGGATAATTTTATACGAATTTTTGTTCCTACCATTCTTTCATTCCTGAATACCAAATATCATGTCGATTCGTTTTGCAAGTTCGAAATACAGTAGAAAATGGAATGATCGAGAAAAACGCTGACTTGTATTCGCAACATTTCGCGCGATTGTTCATTCATTGCATGCTCGACAGTGCTTTATGCAATATGTTTCGGGAATACCTATATACTCATTCAATTCCCTTCATCAAACGATTCTACTCAAATATTGCACTTTTGACGATGTCTTCTTTTTTCTCTAATCTGCCAAAATATCACTTTGTTCGAATGTATTGTGCTAAAACCTTCGGGGAAAATATGAACAGAATTGAAATGTACGGATACAACATGCTTTTTATTTTCTAATCACACGATCCTCATGAAATCTAGCAGAATTTTACGCGTCAGCTTTCTGCTACATAATTTTGGTCAAATGTATAAATTTTCGAAAATATAGTAAAAAATATTATATACCTCCCAAACTACTCGTGTAATTTGACCCATTGAAGTACTTAGCGGATATATGTAAGACTTACACGTACTTTGAAAATTTAAAATCTTTACTCCTTGTGTTAGAAAGTTTCACGGAAGGACAAGCAGAACTATTTCGGTACACGCATTCTTCATATGGAATATTTTATTTCAGATTTATAAATAATGCTGGGTTTCCGAAATTCATGAAGCCTCAATTTAGGACCTCCTCAAAAAACGGTTTCAAAATAATTATCTCTATTACATTGATTAACTCATTACTGTTAACACCGAATCGTTACAAAAATGCTTCAATTCAAAATCAATCAAGTTTTCATCCTACTTAAATGTACTACGCCACTGCTAAGTGGACTCTTGGACTTCTTGTCGCATCTATTCGAATTCGAGCCTTATGATCGGTCTTGTGGTACTTTATTCAAAGCTGAAAATCGAGAAATGAAATAATATTAATGAATTAGTTGGATATGAAAATTTTCCATGATTTGACAAATTTCGATTTATTTATTCAAACTTCAAAATTCACTTCAATTTCAAATTATTCATTGAAAACTCATGGCAGTACTTTGCATAAACTTTCTGATCGTTGTTTAATAGTTTGGTAACAAAATTTGTTACAACTTCATTACGAATTGTTTGAGTAATGTATAATATGCATAGATCGACAACCATTCACAAAAGTGAAAAGAAAATATATTATAGTTTTACGATTTTAACCGCAATTTATTAGAATTGCTTATTGCAATGAAATAAATTTACTACTAGTATTAGAATTCCGCTTCGAGTAACTACACGATTTCTGTAGTTGAACCATTGAGTTTAAAAATATATTTTTAAACTCAATCGTTGAACATAACTAGGTAGGTATTCAATAAACTCAGGAAAAAAACTCTTTCTAATAATCATTAGCTTCAATAAATTATTATTGCATCCGATTGTCATATCATAAAAAGTAGGTATCAGCTGATTCCCTCAGCATCCGACGTTACCAACAATAATCTACGCTACTGCCCAGAAAAACATCGTAGAGATCATCGGCTTGCCTACAACCACCATGCGAATTACAAACATGTGTTTCTGAATAGGGGTCAAAATCGCTTACCCTTCTTTCAAGGGTATGTATCTTGAAAGGGTGCGGGACGGGATAATTCTTTTCTATTCATATTAAGGGGATCAATTATACATTGAATGAAAATAATTCAGCCAACTGTTTGGCTATTTATCTGTAGCAATTTTTCAGATTTTTGTGAAGAACACTCGATTTTATTTTTTCTTGGGAAATCCAATATTCTCGGATGATAATTCATTTTCTTGATTCTTCGCTATCGAAGGGATAGACGTAATATTTTTTTATGAATTTTAGCCGAAAAAATAGTGTTCAGAGAAAAATTAAACTACATATATTTGTTTTTCTATGTTCTACAAAAGTGTCCACCGCCAATATCTTCTTTGTTTCTTTCTACCCAGGAACGTTTTCACATTTTTAAAATTTCACAAATTTTGAATTTGAATTAGAGCTAAGGCTCTTTGATTTTTCTTGTGGTTCTTCATTAAAAGCTGAAAATCGAGAAATAAAATAATATTGATGAATTAGGTAGTTAAATATGAAAATTTTAAATGATTTTGACAAATTTCGAAATATTTATTCCAAACTTCCAAATTCACTTCAATTAAAAAAAAATATTCATACAAACCTATGGCAGTACTTTGCCTAAACTTTAAGATCGTTGTTTGATAGTTTGGTAAAATAATTTGTTAAAACTTCATTACGAATTGTTTGAAAAATATGCATAGATCGACAACCATAATAACATTCACCGCGACAAAAGTGAGAAGGAAATATATTATAGTTCTGCGATTATAACCGCAATTTATTACAATTTCGTTTCGAATAACTACACGATTTCTGTTGTTGAACAAAAGCAGGTAGGTATTCAGTAAATTTTAGAAAGAAAACTGTTTCTAATAATCATTAGCTTCGATAAATTATTATTGCATCCGATTATCATAGCATAAAAAAGTAGGTATCATCTGAAATACTCCCCCAAATAAAAGTCCGATTCCCTCAGCATTTGACGCCGACGTTCTCAACAATAATCTACGCTACTGCCCAGAAAAACATCGTAAAGATCATAGGCGTGCTCACAATCAGCATACGAATTACAAACATGTGTTGCTGAATAGGGGTCAAAATCGTTTACCCTTCCTTCAGCGGTATGTGTCCAGAGGGGTACGAGACGGGACATTCTTTTCGATTCATATTAATGCGATCAATAATACATCGATTGAAAATAATTCAGCCAACTGTTTGGCATTTATCTGTAGTCATTTTCCAGATTTTTGTGACTTTTCTTAATTTTATTTTTTCTTCATAGTAAAATCCAATATTCTCGAATGATGATTTATTTTCTTGATTTTTTGCTATCGAAGGGGTAGATGTGATATGTTTTTATGAATTGTAGCCGACAAAAAAAGTTTTCAGAGAAGATTTCAACTATATTCATTTGTTCTTCTATGTTCTACAATAGTGTCCACCGCCAATGTCTTCTTTGCTCCTGTATACCCAGGAACGTTTTCACATTTTTAACATTATAAAAAAAATTTAAACAATTTGAATTTTGGGATTCAGCAGATAACAATCAAATTTTGGTGTCGTTGTATTCATATTGGTGCCCTGAACAACATTAGTGGAAAAATCAAGTGGCGATCTGTCTAAGTTTAGGAATTTCTAAAAGTATTTCTCCTTCAAGTCAATTTTTCCACTTCGGAAACGATGAATTACCGATCTGTCAAGTTCATATCCTCTTTAAACATTCGGCATAAAGACTCGATGAATTTTCTTTGAAGTATGTATATTCAATAATTATTGCAAAAATACCGAAAATCTAGAGACAACATACCACAAATTCGAGGGAAAGCTCGCCGCGAGTAAGTTTGGCACAACCGTACACTCTTTCGGCAAGTAACATAGGAATTTATGGCGAGAATTATCCTAGAATATATGTAAATAATATCAAAGGGTTAGTATTATTATCAAATATAATGCACGATTGTCGATGGCATTTTACTGCCCCTGAATGCCAAATTTTCAATTCCGTCGAATGCGAAGTTTCGAATAGACAGATTAGAGGTTTTGAAATTCACATCGGAAAGATACGATATACAATGCATCAGACAGAAAAATTTTTCTCCATTTGGACAGTTGTATATAGTTATAAGAGATTCACCCACAGTATAATCGATTGCAATAATAAGGTGTTGTATTCCCCTTCATCTCTTGGAAGTGGCCTAATTCAAACAGTATGTTAGGCAAACCGAAAGTACTTCTATCGAGTACTTACGGGCAGGCTGACACAATATTATCATGTAATTCATTATAGAATATTGAAAAAAAATTTTTCAAGTTGTGATCAGAGCAGTTATTGAAAACTGAAGATGTCATTTTAAAGTGGCAACCGTACCGAAGCTTCCGATTCTATGTTTTCGGTGTGAATTTCCGAACCTTTATGAGGATTACACAAAGTCTACAGAAGTAAAAAATTGACAAGACATTTGACACCAAAATAACACCTGGTGGTTTCGATATCCGTACACACCATGTTGATGTCTATTCAACACCATCGGTGCAGTTTTCAATAAGAATAGATACTGTGATGGTGAATATATTTTACACCGGCAGTGGTTGATATTTGTCTTCATATGGTAGCAATGTGACTTCCGGAAGGTGTGAAAAATTTTTTTTTGCGATGTGCGAAGAACACCTCATGGTGCAATAACTTTACCACTTAATGTATTTTTTCACACCAGATAGAGTATAACTCTTTTACAAAGGTCGTTTTAACACCAATAATTATTGAAGATTTCTACACCGAATTGGGTATTGAAATTTTGTAATGGTTATTTTCGCACCGATAATAGAACCAATTTTAAGGTATCTTGATTGAAATGGAAGCAGCCGAATTGATTTGTAATGTGTTAAAAACATCAAAATCGAAAACATGAATAATATATTTATATTCTTTTAAATCAACAGCTAACGAAATATGAAACATGAATAATAATCATATGTAACTATACATTTATTAGGTAATTTTTGTTGAAAATTAAGAATTGTGCTCAAATGAACTAACTTACATCACAGTATGGTTAAGTTGTTCGGAAGAAAGAAAAAAGTTGTTGATTTGGACTTGATCTACATTAATTCTGATCAGCTCACTTAGGCAGCCCCTTTCATTTGCCAGTTAACTGCCAGTTAATTTTTTAGGACCTCAAACACATACACACATACCTATATCTAACTAACAACGGCCATTTGAAATTAACGAGACTATTATTTAACTCACTCATCAGAATAAAATTCTTGATATCAGTATTCTTAATGATAAACATTCATTTTTGAATGTTTCTGTACGATTTTTATGAACATAATATCTTCCTTCCTTATTCCATTCTTCGAGCCCCTGTGTTGGGGAATATGATAGAAAAGTATCGAAAATCTATCCTTCTCTTCGCGATTCCGTGAACACCAAGAAATAATCAAGCTTCAAATATTCCAGATTTCATTATTTCAATCTGTACCTAGGTCTCTAGCTCAAGATGAAATAAGTATATTACAAATAGTAAAATGTTCGCAGGGGTATTAACCCTCAACTGGTATCGTCATATTTATCTGCGTAACTGGTACCATCGGGTCAAATTGGACCCAAGGCTTTCAGAGAAAAATAAAATAATCAAATAGGGTTTTTCGTTGAACTTACTATTTTTGACATTGCTTCTGAAGGGTTCATGAGCATTTTCAAGTATTCATGATATTTCATATTTTTGTATACTTTTAATTGAAAAATAAACTATTCCAAAATTCATAGATGAATTTCAATTTTCTTGGAAAATACCGTTATTTTCCCTTTCATATATGATATTCATAAGAAAAAATGAAATCTGTATAGAATTTGTTCCACGAGAAAAAATATATAAAGTTAGGTTATGGTTTTGATTTATATCGATATGAGCAGATAATTGGTAAAATGACTCGAATTGCCAAAAAACCGTTAATGAATTATAATATAATTTCATATAAGTATAATTACAATTTTATTCAGAGAAATATTTTTTATTTGAAGGTGGAATCCCTTATATTATATACACTGGTCCCAATAAGTACCGTTATATCTATTATGAAACGGTCCTCATATGTACCCATTCACCAAAGAAAACATATGGGGACCGGTCCCCACAATTACCGCAACATCTATAAAAATATGGGGACCGGTCCCGAAAGTACCAAAGGTCCCCATATATACCCCTACGTCTCCGAAATGGTCCCCGTAAGTCCCGCTGCACATAGATATATATATATATATATATACGCAGGGGGAGCTTCGGCTTTCGGGAGTGACGACCCCGCGTACCCTAGTCGACCACCGATCTAGGATAGCAACCTAGATCGAGTGTGGAATTAAATATGCTCTCGCAAGTCATAGTAATACTCAGGGCGGCAGGGAGCTGCGAGCTGGCTCCCTTCGGAGCCGTCCAGAGGATCAGCTCGACGGAGGATCAGGTGGGGTGAGCGGCGCCTACCTCCGTTCTGGCACCGTAAGGCAACGTCCTGCTCAAACAAGTGAAGGTGAAGATGGTTTGGCCGTATCTTTGGATCGTCCCACCACTAGCCAGCAACAACAAACGCACCAGGACAGGCGTATGCGCTGGACACATGTCGACAACTCGACTGCAATACGCGCACACTTTATAGCTATGAGGATAGCAGGCGGCAGAGGAAAGACTTACATGCGAACTCTGAATGAAATATGGAACGACATGAGACCGGATAGAAGAACATACGCCCAACACATTGCAAACAGAGTCCGTTGGATATTAGATGAAGAAAAATTACCGAGGACAGAACTTAGAACGATAGAAAGAACGTGCTGGCCGGATAGAATTTTGAGAGAAGAGAATACCGATATCTCCCCAGTGAGCGACCATCGTGAAGAACAGGAAACTGCAGAGGACGAAAATGTGCGGGGAGAAGACACTGACCCTCAGGATCAGATAAGAACAAATTTCAACCGGAACCTGATAAAGTACATTGGAATGGATCCAAAGAGCAGACAAAAAATACCACGACTTAAACCAAATAAAAAGCTCATGGAAGACGTAAGAGCAGTAGATAAAATTTTGTCTGAACTTTTGAGGAGGGACGACACTTTAATACAGGTGGTGGACTTGGTCTATGCCGGTGCTATTACTGTTGCTGAACTTCAGGGTAAAAGAACATCTAACAACCCAGAACGACCCAGTGGCGATCCACCATGGAAGAAGCGCCTAGAAAGAAATATAAATCAACACAGGAGTAAACTGGGTATCATACAAACTTACCTTTCTACGCAGCAGCCGTCCAGAAAAGTCTTGAGGTCCATGAGGGTGATAGCCAGAGAGTGTAAACTCAGATTCACGGCGGATGACTTCCGTAGTAAGATCAAGGTAACTGCAGATAACCTAAAACAAAAAATAAAGGCTTTAGGATCAAGATTGAGGCGCTATAATGAAAGAACTAAGAGGTACAAAAACAACCGTCTGTATTACGCTAACCAAAAGGAATTCTTTCGCAAGCTGGAGGATAAAGTGAACACTGATGGCCCATTACCCACACCGGAGGCGGTGGAGGGCTTCTGGAAGGGGATATGGAGCGAGGAGGTCAGTCACGATGGGGATGCTGACTGGCTGCAGGAGGTTGTGGATCAGTCGAGGGGAGAAATGATGCGAGACATTCAAGTGGAGGTGGCGGACATAGAATGGGTTTTGAAGTCCACGAACAACTGGGCCGCACCGGGAGTTGACAACATCCACAATTTCTGGTGGAAACACTTCAGGTCTGTCCACTCTAGCTTGGCTCGCCTGTTCCAAAGGTTTCTGGAGAAACCTGAGCTGGTCCCAAGCTTTTTGACTGCTGGACTGACATATATGTTGCCCAAAGGAGCCGAATCAGAAGATCCAAAAAACTACAGACCGGTTACATGCTTGCCCACCGTTTACAAACTTCTCACAGGAGTACTTACCCGGCACATCAACAACCACGTGAGAAGCCACAACATCTTGGCAACTGAACAAAACGGATGCAAATCCAAAGCCATGGGTGCCAAGGAACTGTTGATAACAGATGTTATCATCACAAAACACGCAAGAAAAAAGCTACGTAACATCTCGGTAGCGTGGGTGGACTACAAAAAGGCGTTTGACTCGGTACCCCACACTTGGCTGCTCAAGGTTCTAAGTATGTACGGAGTATGTGGCTCAGTAATAAATCTGCTAAAACACCTAATGAGCGAATGGCGAACCTCGCTGATTCTGAGAACTGGGGCTACTATTATTAAAACTGCTGACATCGCAATCAGACGAGGTCTATTTCAAGGGGACACACTTAGCCCCTTATGGTTTTGCCTGGCACTGAATCCCCTCAGCATGCTCATCAATAAACAGAAATACGGATACATCCTAGACAAAAACAGAAAGATCAAAATAACCCATCAACTATTTATTGATGATCTCAAGTTATATGCGTCCAATGAAGAACAACTTGAAAAAATGTTAGAGATCGTGGCAACATTTAGTGAGACCATAAAAATGGAGATGGGGCTGGACAAGTGCGCAAGGCTAACGGTCAAAAGGGGAAAAATAATTGAGAATAATTCCAATATCTTAAATCCAAATGCCATTCAGAACCTTGGCCGGGATGAAACCTATAAGTATCTAGGTATACAGCAAGCTCTAGAAATTAAAAACGCTGAAATGAAGGAAGCCTTTAGTAAGAAACTTTTTTATCGGGTGAACCAAGTGCTCAAGTCCAAATTAAATTCAAAATCCTTGTTTCTAGCCTTGAACACATGGGCATTGCCCATAATGACGTACACCTTCGGGATACTTACATGGTCGGCTACAGAACTGCAGGCATTGGACACGAAGATCCGCACCATTTTGACGAAATACGGAGTACATCACCCTCACTCATCCGTTGCAAGACTCTATCTCCAAAGACATCTAGGTGGAAGAGGAATGCTTAACCTAGAAACAACACATGACAAATCCGTATTAAAACTAAGGGAATACTTCATGAAGCAGAACTCACCTTTTGTCAGGACCCTTCGTTCAGTCGATGTAGGATGCTCCCCATTGCGGCTATCGGATTCCGACTTCACACAACCGATTCGCACTCAGCAAAACCTACAGGAGGAATGGAAAGCTAAGGTATTGCATGGTAGATACCCTAATAATTTAGAAAACAACAATGTCAATAAAAAAGAATCCTTAACTTACCTTAAAGCGGGCTACCTGTTTCCTGAAACCGAAGGCCGGCTGCTTGCAATACAGGATCAGGTGGTTCCTACCAGGTCTTACCTCAAAAACATAGCGGGACAACAACTTACCTCTGATCTATGTAGAAAATGCAAGCAGGGACGTGAACACATCCAACATGTTACGTCTGGTTGCTCAATCCTTGCACCGAGAGAATACACGGATAGACACAACCAAATGGCAAAAGTTTACCATCAGGCCATGGCACTGAAATTAAAATTAATTAAAACAAAGAAAAAAAATCATCTATACTTACCTGAGAATGTCCTCGAGAACGAAGAATTTAAGCTATATTGGGACACCACGATGGTGACAGACAGACCAGTTGCAAATAACCGGCCGGATATCGTCTTACTAAATAAAAGAGAAAAAAGCTGTGTGATCATCGATATAACGGTTCCTTCGGACGACAATATTTCAAGGGCCTACAGTGAAAAAATAACAAAATACTTCGATCTGTCGTTCGAACTAAAGGAGATGTATAAGCTCAAGAAAATATCTATTATCCCACTGGTGATGTCGGTCAACGGACTCGTAGAAGAACATCTTGTTGATAATACAAAGCTGTTGGAACTTGACAGCTATGTTGTCTCGAGTGCCCAGAAGGAAGTCATACTGGGCACTACACGTATCGTAAGACGCTTCCTTCATAGCTCTTGATTCCACTTTGGCTCCCAGAGCCCGGTGGTATTTCGTAATTCCCTGAAAGGTGATTGACAAAAAAAAAAATAAAAAAATATATATATATATATATATATATTATACACAAAATTTGATAAAATACAAAATAAATTCTTTGCAGAGATCTAGTTGATGAAAACAGTTTTCGGCAAGATCGATTCAAAAAAAGTTTGAGGAAAGCCAGAGTAGCTGCCCTTGAACGCTCGTTCATTGGTGGAGCAATAATGCTAATACCTCAAAATTCTGTATAGGTCTTGAGATTCATACTGAGTATATGGATGCAATATCTCAGCATGATAGGAATTATATTCTGGAAATTATTCATATATGCACTACAGGGTGTTTCATTGGGAAAGGGAAATACTTCACAGGTGCATAGGTGGCACCAAGACGGTTCTAGAGATACCCCATTTATTGGGTCTTACTGTCTTTGTAGCCGAGATACAGGGTGTTTTATGAATTTTGCCCGTTTCTTCCTGAGGCCGTACCAGACGAACCACCTGGTATATTTTCTTCATATTTGGCAAATATGTTCCTAATTGAGAGCCCAAACATTTCATGCAATAACCGCCTCGAAAATCCAGGTCCGGGTTAACAAAAAATTATGAATCGTTTGAATCCTCGAAACAACACCCTGTACATCGGAATTTTGAAAATCTGTTTTAAAATTCGAAAATACCACTAAAAACTAAGCTGAGACGTATACTTCAAATTTTCGCGCAGAAAGTTTTACTGCACAAATTTTCAAGGTAAATGTGAAGTTTTTAGGAACTTGGATACCCGAAAGTGGTTTGAAGTGACTTTAACAATGAATTATCAACAATATTGAATCCATAATTATTTCAACATTACTTTGTGATTCATTTCCACATTGTTTTTCCTTTTTATAGCCGTATACTTGAAAATCCAGGTCCGTTTTAACGAAAATTATGAATCGTTTGAATCCTCGAAACAACACCCTGTACATCGGAATTTTGAAAATCTGTTTTAAAATTCGAAAATACCACTAAAAACTGAACTGAGACGTACACTTCAAATTTTCGCGCAGATAGTTTCAATGCACAAATTTTCAACGTAAAAGTGAAGTTTTTAAGAACTAAGATACCTGAAAGTGGTTTGAAGTGACTTTTAACAATGAATTATCAACAATATTGAATCCATAATTATTTCAACATTACTTTGTAATTCATTTCCACATTAGTTTTCATTTATTGAGAAGTGAGTTGCATTATTACGTATAATAATTATGGATTTCAATATTTTGATAATTCATTGTTAAAAGTCACTTCAAACTACTTTCAGGTATCCAAGTTCTTAAAAACTTCACTTTTACGTTGAAAATTTGTGCATTGAAACTATCTGCGCGCAAATTTGAAGTGTACGTCTCAGTTCAGTTTTTAGTGGTATTTTCGAATTTTAAAACAGATTTTCAAAATTCCGATGTACAGGGTGTTGTTTCGAGGATTCAAACGATTCATAATTTTCGTTAAAACGGACCTGGATTTTCAAGTATACGGTTATAAAAAGGAAAACCAATGTGAAAATGAATAACAGAGTAATGTTGAAATAATTATGTATTCAAAATTGTTGATAATTCATTGTTAAAGTCACTTCAAACCATTTTCGGGTATCCAAATTCCTAAAAACTTCACTTTTACCTTGAAAATTTGTGCAGTAAAACTTTCTGCGCGAAAATTTGAAGTATACGTCCCAGTTCAGTTTTTAGTGGTGTTTTCGCATATTAAAACAGATTTTCAAAATTCCGATGTACAGGGTGTTGTTTCGAGGATTCAAACGATTCATAATTTTTTGTTAACCCGGACCTGGATTTTCGAGGCGGTTATCGCATTATATGTTTGGGCTCTCAATTAGGAACATATTTGCCAAATATGAAGAAAATATACGGGGTGGTTCGTCTGGTACGGCCTCAGTAAGAAACGGGCAAAATTCATAAAACACCCTGTATCTCGGCTACGAAGACAGTGAGACCCAATAAATGGGGTATCTCTAGAACCGTCTTGGTGCCACCTATGCACCTGTGAAGTATTTCCCTTTCCCAATGAAACACCTTGTATACCTGGAAAATCAATAATTGAAAAGAAACTAAAATCTATGGTTTTGATGATGCGATCCTCTTGAAATTCTGCACGAACATTCAGTATATCAACCTTAATTCGCAAAATAAATTTCACTCGAATCGAATATCTTGTTATGGAAATATGAAGATTCTTTTTTTCAATATTTCAAATTAAATTTTATATGCTACTCGTTTACAATGGCTGTCATTATACGCTCGTTGCATAATATACAATTGTTCATCTTTCCCGTTTGATAAAATCAACCCAATGAAACTAGGCAATTCAACTGTGTTCTCAATGCCGTGGATTTATTTCAATGTAAATTTTGCCAAATCTATCCGCATGTAGATAAGGTGTTCAGAGTTCGTGAACTAGTGAACTTTGTTTCATCGGGTTTTAGACCGAATAAATGCTTCATCAAAGTTCGAAATCAACTGTACAATGTCGGTCGTTTCCCATTTGCACCCTCTGAATTCTTGAGTCCGGCTAATGGGATTCGAACAAAGCTAGAAGTTATAGGTGTTTCTATTGAGCCGGAATTTCTACATAGTTCAATGTACATCTCCTGAAGGACCCTATCCTATTCGGGATCATCATTCATTGATTGAATGGTCATTGAAGGGATATCCGATATCAATTATAGCTATAGAAAGCCAATAGACATCTAAATGTCACAACGTTGTATGAACCATATACTGTGTGACCCTTTGGTTATAAGACATATCCATTAAGGGACGAAATGAAAGTTTTCTTTCAGGACAAAACATTTGGATGAAATAATAGAGTACTTCCCTATAACGAACGTCTGTATACCAAATTTCGTTGAAGATATTGCTTCTTGAATCCAAATTCCATGTTAAAAACACCCTCTAAAACGAAGTAAATTCTCTATATAACGAAATATTCAAAGAACATCACTTTTTGAATGGGTATTGGTATTAAGGTATAAGGATGGGTTTTTTTCGAAATTTTTTCGGAAGTACGTAATAAATCCAGACCTTAAACTATATCATTACGGCGAACAGAGAGATCCTTCTGAAACAGTTTTAAATACACTCCTAACTGTTTGGTTTCAATTTAACCATTACGGTGGTGTGAAAAGTTGTGCGAAATTGTCTAAAAGCAAGTGCTTAGGTTTGAACGATAAACTTAAATTTATAAGTGGATTCGACCGCGACATTGCCGACTATAGAAACAAATTTTCTGCATAACGAAATTTCTTTAAAACGAATTTTTTTGCGGATTTAGCGCTTTCGTTATAGGAAAGTTCCATTGTATAATAGTTTCAATAAATGTTCTATATGATTTATATTTCTATTCTTGTGTAATTTTTGAAATGGAAATTTTAACACCAATCGAAATATGTAAGAATAGACTGGCTCACCCATTTGGCGAAAATATTTCAAAAGCCACATCCCACAAAATATCAGGTTACAAAAACGTTATTGAATTTTTCAAGATAATATTTCCACAGAAATGAAAAATTTGTAACACACGTAAATTGTCGCTATATTTCTGAAATAAATATTCCAGAAAAACACCATGTGACGGTGGAAGTTATAGATACTGTCATCAGTTTTCTACCACTTAATGTAGAAATAACGTATCTATGTACCATAAGTTTTGGCACAAATTTCAGAGCCCAAAAAAAATGACAAAAATATATATTTGTTCATTGCGAGAATTATTATACAGGGTGTTTGTAAACAAATATCTCAGAATATTCATTCTATGGAACATACGATGAAATGGAATGAACAGTGATCATAACTGCTTGTAAGTTTTTATTTTTTCCGAAGGACATTTTTCCTCCAGAATTGAATGAAAGAATTTTATTTTTCGAAAATCTGTCCCACGAAAAAAATTTTTAAGGAAAATTATAAGGGGTTGTTATTTTCAACCCCTTATAATAAATTTATGGGACCAAAAAATTTTATGAGTAACATCTACTCAATGAATCATATTATGTAAAGTTTAATGACTCAGTGTCTTTTAGGACTCCTAAAAAAAATTAAGAACTGTCAACTCATCATCGCCTTCCAAAGGCTGTATCTTGAAAGGGAGGTCGATTTCGAAAAAAAATTATATGAACTACCCCTGTTCATTTTCATCGAGGAATCATTTCCCTTAGTCTCTTGAATTTGTCTACAGACACCCTGTATTAGGAATCGGATGAAAAGTTTTCTATAACAGTGCTTCTAGAATTGTATCTGTACTCTAAGCGAAGAAAAACTTTGATAAAACCAATTATGGTTATACATATTGCATTCCCAAAGGTAGTTTTTGGCCAACACATTACCTTTTACTAATTTTTTATGCCCATAAACTGAAAATAACTGCATTCTGGCACACATTAAAGATAAAAACTTTTTTATAATTAAATTAAAAACCGGAATTTTTCAGCGATTTTCAGAAGCCAAATGAATGTTATAGCACCTCTGGGAGTAATAAAAATGCACAAAGCCTCTAACGTGCATGAAGAAAACAATATATCTCAATTTTATTTCGCAGGACTGAAAGCAAGAAACTGCAAGATAGAACCGCTCTGGAGAGGATATGCTTTATTGAAAAACACGTGCTTCACGAATTTACTGCACAAGTTTCAGTTCTAATGAGCAAACATTCAGTTTAAGGCTGGAGTTGATGAACTAAGTTTGCTCCATTTTCCTAATAGTTTCCTTCTTGAACTCTTTTCCTCTTGTCCATATATTTCACAAAAGAATTCTGGAAGAAGTTTATTGTAGGTTGTAAAGAAGTGAGGATCCTCGATATCAATTCTTACCAATGGGCTTGATAGAAATTGAACTTTTTATGGGGGAATCATAAAAGTGGGAAGTTCTCTCGTTGTTTTTGCTAGGGGTTCAGAAGAATTCATAGTTTGAAACGCCATTTACTGTTATGAAAAAGAATGAATAAGTTCAGGGAGTTGTAGCTAGAACTAAAATTAGGTTGATCACTTGATTGATCGACTGATTTGGCCGCTATATGGTAAAAATAACTGATATTATTTATTCTTTACATTTCCAATTTCAGATCGTTACTTTCTTTATAAAATTATGATTTTATTGCATAAAAATGTATGTATAGTTTTTGTAGATGAATATCAATTTTATTGAGAAACTAGCTGGCTCGGCTAATGTTATTTTGTCATCAATCTACATTATTTGTAGAATATACTCCACTACTTTTCTGGTTAGATGTTCTGCGTCTGTCGACTACGAATCTGCGCCCTTGTCATTTCTTGCCTCTTGCTATTGTTTTGCTCGTAACTGTGCCAAATTAACACGCACATCTGCATTTTCCTGTTAAATTTGTTTGCCTGATCTTTTTGCTCTTCTATCTCACAAGCTTCTAGAATGGTTTTGTTAGGACCTAGTTGATGGCAACAGTGTCAATACCGCACGCATCCAGGGCGGTAAAGAAGTGTAGCGCGAAAAGGCAGTACCTACCCTTCGAGACCTTGAGCAGTACACATCGCTGTATGTCAATTTATGTATGCATCAAGTTATGTGCAATTAAATTACAAGTTCAAAATCCAGTGCATATGTTTTTTTCTACAGTCCACTACCAAACAGGTTTGTTTTACGAGTCAAATTTGTCTCTCTGCGTCTTTCTGGCATTTTGACTGATACATCCATACTGAACTTTATCTACAATAGTCATTTCGACATAGGTTTGTTACACGTTTTTTATAATTATTCCGAAATTGAATTCGATATTTAGGATGAAATACCACTATTTAAATCTATGGGAAATGATTACCCTTCATTAGGGTCCTGTAGCGGTCAGAAGATTCGAAAAATCATCACTTGGAAGGCCAGATCTGGTTTGAAACACCCTCCTGGCAAAAGAGTAAAAAGAAATATTTTGTGTCCGAATATTGAAGGTATTCATTCAAATATACTGATGGACAAAATTAGCGCACCATCTAAAATTTCGTTAAATTTTAACAATTGATATCTTCCCAATCTTCAGTCGTATTTTAACGTTTTTTTCTTTCAATTGTAGCTCTGTTATTGTCGAATTTTCTCCATTAAACAGAAGTCCAAAAAATAGAACCTTCATGTTGTACAGGGCGTTTAAAAAAGGTCATGTTTAATAGTAAAATTTTAACTTCTTCTGTGGGCAATGCCAGGTTGCTGAGGCATATAAAAACAATAAAGCTTTGTAGCCTAGTATCTCTTGAGTATTTTGTTTTTTTTAAAATCAATTTATCTTGAAGTCGTTCAGAGATATTCAACTTTTTATCAACTCTTGTTTTTTATGCATTAGCCATGAATATCTTCGCAACCATTTGTCCGAATTGAATGTTTTTTCTTCAGTTGTAGCCCTTTTATTGGCAAATATCATACCACAATGAGGTGTTCAAAAAAATAAATGATTCATGCTGTACAGGGCGATTAAATTTTCGGGTTTTTTTCATTACAGTTCAACGCCTTCTGTGGGCAATACCAGATATATGAGGCTTCTAAAAACTATACAATGATGCAGCCTGATGTTTCCTGAGTATTTTGCTTTTTTAAAGAGCAATTTAACTTGTACCCTTCCAGAGATATTCACGTTTTTATAACATCTTGCATTTCATACAATATACATATTGACAAAGAATATTTTCAGTCGAGTGATACTGGGGTTTACAGTTGTCATAATTTTTGCTAATTCATAATATTCATTCGAAATTTATAATTGTGTAAATTTCTAAAGTTTTCTTTACTTTCCATAAGTCTACTGAGACAACTACCAAAGAAAAATAAATAAGAATTAACTTTCAACACAAAAATAAACGAAAAGAAATTAAGAAAAACAGAAAAATGTATGATGTTACGAAAATGTGAATAGCTCTGGAAGGGTACAAGTGAAATTGCTTTTTAGAAATGCGAAATACTCAGGAAACATCAAGCTGCATCACTGTATAGTTTTAAGAAGCCTCATATATCTGGTATTGCCCACAGAAGGCGTTAAACTGTAATGAAAGAAACCCGAAAATTTAAACGCCCTGTACAGCATGATGCATTTATTTTTTTTGAACATCTCATTGTAATATGATATTCGCCAATAAAAGAGCTACAACTAAAAAAAACATTCAATTCGGACAAAGGGTTGCGAAGATATTCAGGGCTAATGCATAAAATACAAGAGTTGATAAAAAGTTGAATATCTCTGGACGACTTCAAGATAAATTGATTTTTAAAAAAACAAAATACTCAAGAGATACTAGGCTACAAAGTTTTATTGTTTTTATTTGCCTCAGCAATCTGGCATTGCCCACAGAAGACGTTAAAATTTGACTATAAAACATGACATTATTTAAACGCCCTGTACAACATGAAGATTTTATTTTTTGGACTTCTGTTCAATAGAGGGAATTTGACAATAACAGAGCTACTATTGAAAGTAAAAAACGTTAAAATCTGACTGAAGATTGGGAAGATATCAATTGTTAAAATTTAACGAAATTTTAGGTGGTGCGCTAATTTTGTCCATCAGTATAGTTTAAATTTTGTAAAGTCGGCGAGACAGGGTTTCTTATACTTAATAGGTGTTCCCTGAAGAAGATTCGGAAGTTGTATTCCTTATTCAAGGAAAAATTTGATGAATGTTTTTTCTTATAAATTCGTAGTCCCTCCACTGAGATAACATGTCATATTTTCCCAGAGCATCGAACAACCACAAACTCTTCTATCCAACGATAACAGTTCATACGATCTCAAGTATCGCTATTTACTCAGAGTTAGGTAAAATTTATTCCGACATTCCAACAATAAATAATGTTTTCCCATCGTACAACCGTACGTTTCGATGGGTTGTTTGTATGCTCCCGGACGAAATTGATTTTCCCCGTTTTCTGGAAAACTCCCTCGACGATTTCTTTCCCTGTTACAAGGGTTTTGTTTGCAGACGTTTTCAAGTTTATCTCTTGGCTGTGGACAAACGAGTTGAAAGTTTTTTTCGGTCGGTGAAAGATGTTTGCTCAGTCCGGAACTGGAATCTGCATAGTTCTTTCCAGTGGCGACTCGTGACTTGGTGAAAGGGCAGAGCTGCAGAGTATATACAGGGCGTCCCGGAAAATGTGGGAAGTCTCTCGGATTCAGATAGAACATAAAAAGATAAGTTCACAAGTTCCCGTATTTTTTTCCTAGCGGCACTCCCTACGAAGATACGACCTCCTAAATTCATTTTAGTGGAATAAATTTCAATCAATTACTTCTTTCATTATTTTTTTTTTGGAAACGGTTCATTTTATCGACACTGAACAAGAGTACCTTCTTTTCATTTTGATGTTCAAGGTATCCAAATTTGTTTTTTAGCACCTTATCATACAGGGTGTTAAAATGTAAGCATTGAAATGTACAATCCAGTCCGCCCCTGGTAAACTAAACAAGCTAATTGAAATTTGAGTGCGGTGAATTAAGAGGTCCTTAATACTTTTAATTATACTAAATTTTTATCAAATTATACCGAGTAGTTTGAAACTTATTTCACTAAAATGGATTTAGAGTGGCTTGATTTAGGAGGTCGTATCTTCGTTGGTAGGGCCGCTAGGAAAAAAATTATGGGTTGTCATTTTCGTTTTTTATGTTCTATCTGAATCCGAGAGATTTTCCACATTTTCCGGGATACCGTGTATACAGTGTGTTTGGTCATGACTTAGCGATAATTTAAGGTCATCAAATATACCTAATATTACAGTGACTTTATACAAGACAGTGGCGACACGCTCATGTCTTAATTTCTATTGGTAGTTGGATGTCACGTAGTGAATTCCGCCATTAAGAGGCTAATTGTGTTTGTTTTCTTTTAGAAACACAGAACAGAACAACAGAATTATTGTTCTGTACACAGAACCATAGAAATTATAAATTGTTAGGTTAGTATCATAGAGAAAATGAGAATTGTCTATGGTTAGTATCAAAGATGTACTCTATAATCTTTGGTTAGTATATCTATGCACCATAGAAACTTTGAATTTTAACCTCCAATATTCTGACATTAGCCTCTTAATGGCGGATTTCGGCTCCGTGTCGTCACTGTCTTGTATAAAGTCACTGTACCTAATATAATCGACAAAAACACCCAAACTTGGAAGTTTACCCCCTTAGTTTTGGAGTTGCCCCCATTTTAAATTTACTTTTTTATTTCCGTTGACCCTTCCAAATTATATCGATTTCTTTGGATATAAAGGTCCTACAGATGTTAAAAAATGTTTTTTGAAAGATGATACTACCACCTTTCATTGAAGTATAAAAACATTCAACTTGAAAACGGCATAAAAAAATTCTTTGAAAAATTTCATAGTAAAAATATGTATTGATTTTCTCAGTAAATCCGCAATAGTACAAGAACTAGCACATTGAAGTATAATTTTTTTTAATGATTTAACACGCAAGGACACAAGCTACAAAACAACACTCACATCATTTCTGTAAGTTACATAATTTGAGAGTTATTGCCAAATATTATTGTCAAATATTGTGGAATTCGCGCTGATTTAACTGTTTTGAATGAAGAACTAATGATCCAAAATATACTGTAATCTGTGTGGCCATCTGGTGTTACAGAGTGATTAAAATAATTCCTTAGGTTGAATAGTTATAAGGATTATTTCTGCTTCTTGATGAAAAATGAACAATTTATCATGAAAATTACTATGTTTTTCCCTTGGAAAGCAGGTACTGCAGCTCCGCAGATCCTATACACCAGCCGCCACTGTCTTTCTCTTTCTCGAAGTCGTATATTTCCTTGCAGGGGATGGAGGAGTCCTTATTTCACGAATTCTAAATTATCCAATAATACGTGTGTTGGAAGAAGTATGGGTATTGTTCGGTGATCCAGAAAGAATATCGTTTTTTAGGATTGTTATTCAAGGTGAGTTCGCAAGTAAGGCGTGTTTAGAACGTGAAATATCTTATAAAATGTTGCGAGTTATGGTGGGGAATTCTACTCGGACTTTCCTACTGTCTTTCTTTCAGTTAGCTTGTCATGGAGTTAGCGAAGTTATTGGGGATCACGTTTTGAGTTGAAAAATTCAATAATGAAAAATATAGAGTTCACCAGGAAAGATTGACATCTCCCCGAACTGTAGAGGCGCATGCAGTGATAGGTTTTACCTCCACTGTGTAATTCCACTAGACACTAGAGGAATGTGCCCAAGCGGTAAATTGCGAGAAGAAGGGTGGACATACACAAGAATTGCAGAAAGGTTTGGAGTTTCCCATACAAGTGTGTCCAGAATGTTGCAGCGATTCAGGGAGACAGGTATGAATGTCCGGAGATCAGGACAGGGTAGACCACGGGTAACAACGGCCATTCAAGAACGTTACTTGAGAGTTTCTTCGTTGAAACAACGGTTTGCAACCGCTCGCCTTCTTCAAAATCAGCTTGAGCAAATTCATGGGCTGCAAATTAGCACTTAGGCAATAAGAAATCGCCTCAGAGAATATGATTTAAGACCTCGTGTAGCGGAAGGAGACCCAGCTCTAACCCCAGCCATCGAAGGGCGCGTTTGGATATTGCGAGATAGCATATCCATTGGGAAGAGGCTGATTGGAAAAGAGTTTTCTTCACAGATAAGTCTAGATTCTGCCTCTACCATTGTGATCGACGTTCCCTTGTATACAGACGTCCACATGAAAGATATGCTCAGTGCAATTTCCTGAATACTACTGGTTCCGGGGGAGGATCGATTATGGTATGGGGTGGAATATCTTTGACTGCTTGCACAGACCTAGTGGTTGTTGATAATTGAGCTATGAATGCTGATAGGTATATAAGGAACATTCTTGAAAAGCTTGTAGTGCCATTTGCCCCATACATTGGTGAAAATTTCATTTTTATGGACGATAAGGCCAGACCACATCGTGCGCGTCTCTCGAATGGAATGGCCAGCAAGAAGTCCAGATCTTAATCCGATTGAGCAGGTTTTGGACAACCTCAATAGAAGGCTGAGAAGTTCAGAAAATCATCCAGCTACTCTTAATGACTTAGGAATCCAACTCAGTGAAATCTGGGAAGGATTAGATCAGAACATTTTAAGATCACTCATTTTGAGTATGAACCGTCGTTGCCGAGCTGTAATTAACGCAAGGGGTGGAAATACCAAGTATTAAATAACTTATCAGCATTAGAGTATTTTGAAAATCGTTTATTTCTCTTCTTTCACATAAGATTCGGTGAAATCCTGAATTTTTCTTCCATTTAATGTGTCTTGTTTCCATCAAAGCCTTCCCGAGAGAACATAAAAAATAAGTTATAAAGTCAATGTAGAGTTAACTTTCATTAAAATTGAGAAATTCGGAATGTGCGTTAATTTTTTTGAGCAGTGTACTTTATCAAGGACTGACCCAATCAAAGAACATCAGTTTCATTTATTTCATTACCGGAACTGAGGGTGAAGGTGATTTATCAACAGGTTTTGATTGGATTGATGTCTAGGACCATCAGAAATATATCAACGTTGAATCCTTGCTGGCTACTTTTGCATTGGTAATTTTATTGGGAACCCAATGATTGAATAAAAATATATAAAGTCAACAAGAATCGGAGCACCTTTAGGAGTCCCTTATTTCGTCATAAAACGTGAGTTGAAAAATTCGGGAGCTGTTATAGAGTCTGAAAGAATAACTTTCCTCAATATTATTATTCAAGGTGAATTTGGAGAAACAGCGAGAACGTGTGATACGAACGTGTATACAAGATAAAGAGACTGAAAAACTCCTGTATACATATAAATTACTTTGCTTCCTTTTACATAAGAAGTTGACTGCCTTTTCCGTTTCTGCTGTGTTGATGTTCTCCAGACAAGATGAACTCACTACTCTCTTTGAATTACTTGTAATATAAAGATGAATACATCGTTTATTATCAATTACTTCTGAAGTTGTTTAAAATTCTGTCTTTTCGTTGAGAAAAATAATTATTGTAGTGTAAATAGACGAGGAGCATTCTTCGTAGTTCTATACACATTCGAAAAAATTCTATGCTGATATTTAAATGAAAAAGAGTAAGATTAAAAGTAGAGATGCCTTCATGCATTTGTTGACGCAGCCAAGAAGAATATGTTTATGAACGCGAATAACATTCGGCGTTGCGAACTTGTGCCATATCTTTATTCCCTATTGGAATAATTGGTCCACGGCTCCCCTACTATGGTACTAACATTAAAGTCTGCTAATAGTTTGGCAACATCGTTCTGTTACTATTAAGTTCTTCGATGCGTCGTCTTTACATTGTCGTTTCGATTTGACGTTTATAAACTGAATTATTTTACTGATTTGGTTAATTGTTGCTTGAGAATATACAGGTAATTATTGCTATGACAAAATTACGAGAATGTAATTCAAAATTATAGAAATGAAAATCTAACCTATTGTTTACTTCACCCCAGTACGGCAGGAAAATACTTTCCATCTCACTCTACAGCTTCGTTGCTAACAATGAGGTACCTACTATTCACGCGTAGGGGCATCTCTATGTTTTCTTCTTGATTTGATTTCACACTGAAAGATAGACTATAAATGTTTTTGTTCTATATCCTGCTGCTTGCTCTTTTGGTCTAAATCTAACTTAAGAATGATTCGTAAAGGATTCAATATCAAGAATATTGATTTAGAACAATGATAAACTCAATATACGACACTGCAGCGTGGTAACGTGGTTCACCATTTGCTGTCCATTCAGATGACGACCGTTTTGAATCCGGAGTGAAGTGATGGATCCATGTTCCATCCATTGTCACATATAGACGCAAAAATTCCGGTTTGTTACGTTTAAACATGGCCAAACACTGCTCAGAAGCATCAACACGTTCTTGTTTTTGGTCAACAATGAGCAAACGCGGCACTCACTTTGAACAGAGCTTTCTCATATTCAGAAGTTCATGCAATATGAAGCTAAAAACACTTTCTTTTGATATCTTTACGATGTTAGCTAACTCACGCAATTTCACTTTTCGATCATTCAAAAAGATTTTGTGAATATTTTTTTTGTTTTCTGGTGTAACCGCCTCATTTGGACGTCCACTGCGTTCTGCATCATCGGTGTCTCTACGAAGTCTACGACCACGTTTCAAGTCAGCAAACCAACCTTTTATTGTTGTTTCTGATGGAGCGGAGTCCCCATAACACTTTTCAAGCCATTGCTTCACTTGAACGGTATTTTTCCCATCAAGAAGCAGTGTAAAATTAAAACACGAAATCATTTTTGATCTATTGTTTTGAAAATGAAAATGGAAAAAAAATTCTTAGCACAATAACTCACAAACTAATGAATAGAAGGTTATGAAATTTCAACAGCTGTATTTTGAAGGTTAGTATTAACTGACAAAAAGGTGACTGCAATAAAACTACTTCATATATGTGTTAATCCCGGGACTTTTCAGCCCATGTGATAGAGCAAAAGTCAACAAATGTCTAGAATAATAAATTCAGAGGGTTACAGAAACTAACTTGTCTAGCAAGTTCCCAGGATTTTCAAGTACGACCTAGAAAGGGAAAATTCTGACTCTCAGATTTTCCTTACTCACTTCTACCTATTTCGAAGAGTGCTACATAAAACTTTCCCCAACAAACAAGAGTAACGTCAAATGAATCCAATAACGTCAAAACGTCGGAGCGACGAACTAATTACCGACACGCCGCAAGGCCACAAAGAACCGAAATCGGCAGATATTGCGAAAATAGGGAGAATCCTATCGATCAAGTGGAGTTTTCCCCTCTTTCTGAGGTCTTTCCCAGCCCATACGTTTGGAGGAGACAGGTACATACAGACATTCCCAATCATGAATGGCTCGAATTAATAAAGGCGCCGAACTTCTCAAACGGAGCAGCGAGTTTTGAAAATAATTAATGGATGAGTTCGGTTTCGGGGACAATAAAAGCGCCCGCTATCCAATTTTAGTATTTCAGCTCAATTTAACCCGGAAATTCGGTCGAATCTAATGGAAAATCTTGTTTGAGAGTTCCAGGATAATGTATTGCAGATGTTTCTTTCATAATTGCTGCATCTACGTTGACGAGATTCAAGGTGTTTGTTTGCGAGTTGTGGCATTTCTCAACTCGGTTTAGATTGCATTTCTGTTTCATTATTGATTGCTATTACTGGAGTAAAATAAAGTACAATCTTCGATTAATTCAAGAGATATACATTGTGATAAAGTACGAACTTAACACGATAGATTAGATGAAATTGTAATCGATTGACACTGATCTACACTGCAACGAGATATATTCTCAAACGGAGCAGCGAATTTGGAAAATAATTAATGGAAGGGTTCGGTTTTGAAGATAATAAAGGCGCCCACTATCCAATTGTAGTACTTCAGCTCAATTTAACCCGGAAATTCGGTCGAATCTAATGGAAAATCTTGTTTGAGAGTTCCTGGATAATGTATTGCAGACGTTTCTTTCATAATTGCTGCGTCTACGTTGACGAGATTCAAGGTGTCTGTTTGCGAGTTGTGGCATTCATCAACTTGGTTTCAAGGTTTTAGATGTGAGCGATTTAGATTGCATTTCTGTTTTATTATGGATTGCTATTACTGGAGTAAAATGAAGGACTATCTTCGATTAATTCAAGAGATATTCATTGTAATGAAATATGAATTAAACACGATAGATTAGATGAGGTTGTGGTCGATTGACACTGATCCACACTGCAATGTGATAAATTCTCAAACGGAGAAGCGAATTTGGAAAATAATTAATGAATGAGTTCGGTTTTGAATACAATAAAGGCGTCCGCTATCCAATTTTAGTATTTCAGCTCAATTTAAGCCGGAAATTCGGTCGAATCTAATGGAAAATCTTGTTTGAGAGTTCCAGGATAATGTATTGCAGACGTTTCTTTCATAATTGCTGCATCTACGTTGACGAGATTCAAGGTGTCTGTTTGCGAGTTGTGGCATTTATCAACTTGGTTTCAAGGTTTTAGATGCGAGAGATTTGGATTGCATTTCTGTTTTATTATGGATTGCTATTACTGGAGTAAAATGAAGGACTATCTTCGATTAATTCAAGAGATATTCGTTGTAATAAAATAAGGATTTAACACGATAGATTAGATTAGATTTTGGTGGATTGACACTGATCCACACTGCAACGAGATATATTCTCAAACGGAGCAGCGAATTGGGAAAATAATTAATGGAAGGGTTCGGTTTTGAAGACAATAAAAGCGCCCGCTATCCAATTTTAGTATTTCAGCTCAATTTAACCCGGAAATTCGGTCGAATCTAATGGAAAATCTTGTTTGAGAGTTCCAGGATAATGTAGGTATTGCAGACGTTTCTTTCATAATTGCTGTGCATCTACGTTGACGAGATTCAAGGTGTCTCTTTGCGAGTTCTGGCATTTATCAACTTGGTTTCAAGGTTTTAGATACCAGCGATTTAGATTGCATTTCTGTTTCATTATGGATTGGTATTACTGAAGTAAAATGAAGGACAATCTTCGATTAATTCAAGAGATATTCATTGTAATAAAATACGAATTTATGCATACGTATACGATGGATTAGATTGGCACTGTGATATACACTGCAACCAATGATGTTACGTTCCATATTAAAGCTACATTGTGCCCTAGAATGTAACGTCCTTCGCAGAGTTGATTATTTTCTTATGAGACTTCGCTCCTATGTCGGCTGCCAATCAACGGTCATCAGTTGCGTCATCTGAATATCAGAAGCAATGAAAATTTTGGCTATCTTGCCTTTTCTTGACAGACAGACTCGAGTGCATCTTTCTATAGCCAGAATTCCAGATTTCAGCTTAGAGCCTTGTTTTGGTTCTCCATAATTAATGATAGAATCGAAATCCACCGTTTACCTACTTGGGAAGTGGACAGATTGAAACTCTCTCGTTGAATTGCATAGTTTTTATCGAAAACTATAGCTGGCCTGGCTTATGTTTTTTGCCATTAATATATACTATTTGTAGACAACACTATTCTACTTTACTGGTTTGATGTTCTGCGTCTGTCGACTACGAATCTACACTCTTTTCTTTGTTCAAATCTTCTTCGTTGATTAATCTGTTCAGCCGTTTACACGTGAAAGAGCAGAAGTCCCAACAAAAACGACTAAAAATCACTAACCCAATTTAGTTATCTGCCTACTGCCTACCCCCTAAGAATAATGGCGTGATTATTTATAGCCTATGACCATTTCTAGGTTATCATCTATCACCATACAAAATTTCATCAAAATCCGTTCAGCCGTTTAGGCATGAAAGAGTAACAGACAGACAGACAGACAGAGTTACTTTCGCATTTATAATATTAGTATGGATTTGTAGAAAACACTTTTCTACTTTTTGATTTGATGTTTTGTGTCTGTCGCCCTTCTCTTTGTTCAAATCTTCTTCGTTGATTCCTTTCATTCCTTGTCTCTTGTAATTGTGTTGCACGTAACTGTGCCATGTTAACAGGCACATCTGCATTTTTCTGTTGGATTTGTTCGCCTGATCTTTGTGCTTCTATTTCGCAAAATTTTAGAATGTTTTCTTCTACGACTCAAATTTGCCGCTTAGCGTCTTGGTGGCATTTCGACTATACTAATAAATCAATACTAAACTGTATCTATAATATACTTTATCTACGGTTCATTCAAGAGAATTCTAAATTTCAAATTTGACAACAGGTATTCAAATCATCCAAATAATTCAAGTGTCATTCATCGTAGTGCACTCTATAATGGACAACAATGGATTTTTCTTGCCTATTAAACCTTCCCTACCTTCACAAACATATTATGACCACGATAAAATAAATCCGTTCAACCATTATCGAATTTTAGCCAGACTAACGAGCAGCAATTGATTTTTTTATACAGAAAAGAAAGATGTCGTCAAAACTGAAGGCCATCCGTCGAAAGTTATCTAGAAGCAGAGAACAACATATAGAAAAGAGAAAAATAATAGCCATCTCTGAATTTCATCTAATATCGAACTCATATACTATGACGCCGGGTTTCTTCAACGTCCAAAGGAACCTACCGAGCAGTGATTCAGAAATATCTTATCGCGTTTCCTATGTCACGGAAACATACTTGTACGAACATATATCTGTGAGCAACTGTGAATGAATCCTCCCAGTGGATTTCAGAATGTCATTTATTGAATTTGTTTCTAACCAAACGAGTTCTAGTCCCGTGGAATCAGAGAGCATGAATGGAACGCATTCAGTTCATGTATATTGTATGTGGCCACCATCTCATATGAGCTCGATATCTACTGAGGTAGAAATTTCTCATGAATGAAAGAACTTTCGATATTCCCGATGCAATTTCCTAGAAGTGGTTTGAGGGACCCGAGACGCTTCTTAACTGTATTTGGTACATAAGTTTCGTTTTCATTTTGTTGGAGAATTTGAAACTTTCATGATCAGTCTTGCTTTTCATTGAATGGGCTTCCAATAGGAAATTGCATTCTGTGTTGTAACGACAGTTAAGGATGGAATCGAATGAACTGGTTATTTTTATTTTGCAATCTTTATTGAAAGGAATGCCATGTTATAAGTATCTTCAGAGTAAGGTAAATAGAATGCTTTAGTTATGTCTAAATGTCTGCCATTTTGGAATGTTCAACTGAAGATGATTTCGAAACACACATTGTTGAGGATTCTGGAGCATAAGTTCTTGAAATGCAAGAAAAAAACAAATAAAACTGGAAATTTTCTGAGAAGTTTTTAGGCTCACATAAAGGAGTTCAATTTATAACTGTGAACAGTATAGACTCATATATCGATTGAAAAATGATCTGGGAGGATTCTGCATATCTAAAAAACTTCTTAGGTTTTCAATCCCAGTCTCTGAAACAGAAATAATCAAAGAATTTCAATTAAGATGAAATGCTCCTGCGAAAATCCTTGCACTAATTTGTCAGGAGCAAATTGGTTTTGAAAAAATGGTTGCCTAACAGTAAAACTAAAAAAGGAAATAAATGAAAAGGATAATGTAACGTTTCGGTATCTATATCAGACACCTTCTTTAGACAAACTTGTAAAATCTTCGGAATTGTGTGTTTTTTCGTTTGTAGTATAATTATGATATTTAAAGTTGTTAACACATAGAGATGTTGATCCATTTAATTTTTAAATTTCCTGAGGTCATTTCTTCCTTCAATAAATCAATCCAAATACGATATATTCCTACAAAACCATTGGCCAAACTATTTATGGATGTTTTAATAATTCGGTTTGATGACATTTAAAAATTTCAAAATAAAATAAATCAACATCTCTATGTGTTGACAACTCTAAATGTCCATTAGACTGTAAACGAAAAAACACACAATTCAGAAGATTTTACAAGTTTGTCTGAAGAAGGTCTGATATTGACAACGAAACGTTAGATAATCCTTTTCATTTATTTCCTTTTTAAGTTTTACTGTTAGGCAACAATTTTTTCAGAACCAATTTGATCCTGACAAATTAGTGCCAAGATTTTCACAGGAGCATTTCATCTCAATTGAATTTTTTCAATTATTTCTGTTTCAAAGACTGGAAATGAAAACCTGAGAAGTTAAAAAAAACTATAGCCTCATATTTCAATACTATAAAGACCTTCGTATCCAGATTCTTTATGAGAGAATTATTTACTCCATTACTCACAAAAATTAATGAAAATTTAAATGGATATGACTCCCAATTTTCTAAGAAATTCGACAGAAAAACTTCACCTCTAAAAAATGTTTTTCACAAAATATTCGCAATATTCGATTCATACTCAAGATATGCATAAAATATTCCTCGTCCGTTTTCTCTCATTCTCTTTTTCTCTACAGACTTCACGCTCAAAGTGACTATTCATTTACAGTAAGCTTATCCTTAAGGAGAGTGGATTATCCTGGAATACAGAACCTGCGTTCGAATTCTGAGAATTAAACCAGTTTTTCATCCGAGATTGGAAACCTTAAAAAATCCGTTGAATTATTCCATCTTTATTACGGTGAGTTCGCTTTTGAACAGCCGTGAATTCTTCTCCAGATCTCAGATTTCTCAGAAATATAACCAATAGAATGTACCTTTCTAGCGCTCTCGGCTTCAATGAAGTATTGGCGGCGAATTTAATTTTGCATACTTAGTTTCATGTTGTGAAAGTGAATTTGCAAGTTTTGGATCTTCAGATGTTTGTGGTACGTAGCTTATGACTTAAGGCGAATACTTAATGTGAACCTTGAAGAACTTATGACTTACCAGAAAGGTTGATTTATTAGAGCATTTGCTAAGTTTGGTTGATACTGATAGTGTTTTATTATTACATCATATTCGATCATCCCTCAGAACACTTGCGATTTTTCTACTCACCTTAATTCTCCCTTGAATATCTGCCATATCTCTATATACAGGTTTGGAAATTCACATCTGAAACATGCGATATGCAGTGCATTAGACAGAGAATGCTTCCGTCCAGTTGCGAGACAATGACGTGCTGTAACACACTGAATTCCGTTGTCTTATTGCAATATTCCAGTCTCTTGTCTCTCTCTTATCGTTGGGAGGAGCGTAATTCATTCAGTATGGTAGGCAACAGTAAATACTTGAATCGAGTATTACGGGCAGCCTGACAAATTAAATAATTCTATACGTGCACTGCAGGTTCCTTACCATACTGCGATAAAAGAGAGACAAACTATGTTATTGCAATAAGTCAACGAATTTATTCCGTTACAACACGCGATTATCTCGACTATTCATTTGTGCAACTAGACGGAAGAATTCTCAGTCTGATGCATTGTATATCGTATGTTTCAGATGCGAATTTCCAAATCTGCATATAAAAATCAATTGCTGTTCGTTAGTGTCGCTAAAACTTGAGAACAGCTGAACAGTCTTGAAATATTCGTGGAAGTAGAAGCAATCGTACATAAAGTACAGTATTGATTTATCAGTGCAGTCGACATATCAGCAAGACGCAGAACGGCATATTTGAGTATATTATAGAGTTTTGCGAAATAGAAGAGCACAAATATCAGGCAAACAAATCTAACCGAAAAATGGAGCTGCGTGTTAACATGGCGCAGTTACGTGCAACACAATCGCAAGAGGCAAGAAATGAAAGGAATCAACGAAGAAAATTTGAACAAAGAGAAGGGAGCAGAGTTAGCCGGACTAGCTAGTCTCTTTTGAGCTGTTGAAATGTTTTCTGTTCTACTGATCTCCAAATTCTTGAAGGCGAGAGTCTTTTACCCCATCAGCAACAGAAGTCATTCTATGGTACTTCACACGTTATGAATAGTCCGCCAACCTTCCCGACTTGAATATTTATTTTATTTCCGCTCTCATATGAGCCCTCCCAAATCCATACTAAAATTCCGTTTGATGTTAGCCCAGAAATTGCGTTATAAAAGTTCCCATTCCGCATGTCTCTTGCAGGAAATATTACGGAATAACAATCTACTAAATCATGCAAAAAACGTCTAGGCGACCTATATCTGCGTGGAGGATACGAAACTCATCTCCAGATGCGTATCTGAATTTTTATTATTTTAAGACTAACCCGGCGTATCTGTCGTTGCCAAAATTCCTTATAATAATTTGTCATAGTCTTCATGCGGGGCATTTAAAGCTTGAATTCCAGTTTTGTGCCGTATACGCGCTTTGTCTGTCAGAGAGAGTGGATTCGTCTTGCACATGGAAAACGATATTATGCCTGTTTCATTCAAATTGGATTATTTCGACCAGAGCGAAACTGGAGCATGCAATTTAGGATGAAACGGAATAGGTGTGTTTTCGAAAATGTCAGCTTTTCAAGCCTGACAGTCTGAGCGATAACTTTTATATTTACTTCAGAGCGTCTCAGTATCCAGAAGGAATTGGACATGTTCGGAAAAGTCTGATACACTGATCAGCTTCTCCAGATTATTTCTTCTCCTTTATGTGAATAAATTACACCTTTTTCAGTGAATTGATTAGATATCTTTTAATTTTTGAATCTTAGAAACACTTTCTAGAAGTCAAACATTTATTTACTTTTTTATTTTCGTTGACCCTTCCAAATAATATCGATTTCTTTGGACATAAAAGTCCTACAGATGTGAAAAAAATGTTTTTTGAAAGATGATACAACCACCTTTCATTGAAGTATAACAATATAAAAACATTTAACTTGAAAACACCATAAAAAAAATTCTTTGAAAAAGTTTTAGTGAAAATATGTACTGATTTTCTTAGTAAATCCGCAATAGTACAAGAACTAGTACATTGAAGTATAATGTTTTTTCACTTATTTAACACGCAATGATATTAGCTACAAAACAACACTTACATCATTTCTGTAAGATACATGATTTGAGAGTTATTGCTGCTCGAACATGATCACTAGGCGAGCAAAAAACACAAAACAAGTCGTCATGAAGGCCACTGCCTGTCTACAGAGCAGAGGCGGCCATTCTGAACAATTTTTATGATTAACTTGTTTGTTTGATCATTGAAAATTATCGAAAGTACAGTACTGAGGTTTTTTATTTTATCAATTTTCATAAGGGTCATGTTCGAACAGCAATTAATTTCTAAATATGTAACTTACAGAAATTATGTTGGTATCATTTTGTAGCTAATATCCTTGCGTGTTAGCTCATTGAGAAAAAATTATACTTCAATGTGCTAGTTCTTGTACTATTGCGAATTAACTAAGAAAATCAGTACATTTTTTCACAAATATTTTTTTGAAGAATTTTTTCCTAACAATTTCAAGTTATATGTTTTCATTTCGTTCCACTTTAATAAAAGGCGGTAGTATAATATTTCAAAAAACATTTTTTTTACATCTGTAGGACCCTTGTATCTAAAGATATCGATATTATTTGGAAGAGTCAACGAAAAAAAAAACTTAATTTAAAAAAGGGAGCTTCTCCAAAACTGAGGGGGTTAACTCCCCAATATGGGTGTTTTTGTCGATAATATAAGGTATATTTAATGTCCTTGAATGACCAAACACATTGTATGAATTGAGCAATTAAATTAGTCATTTGTACTGAAGTTTATTCATATCAGATCATCCCATAATTCCGCACTTGCATAATGTATATTTATAAATCAAAAAGGTTCATGTTTATTCAAATTTTCTACATTAATATGCAGCTTGAGCGATAGTCCAGAATAAACTGGTAATTGCCCGACAATAACGTAACATGAAAATATTGAAACTCTTGAATTCGCTCTCAATTTTTTTTTATTTATGGAAGACAAATTGAATATATTTTTCAACCCGTTTGGCGCCTGCAATCATACAGAACTTTAATGTTTCTTCTGATTTTTCATTCATCATATGACAGATATTCAAGACAAATCGAGGTGAGTATAAACATCGTAAGTATTTTGCGGGATAGTCGTTGAGAATGATGTTACAGTTTTATTCTCCACATCACTAACTTGTCCCAACAGCTCGAATTTTTCCACCAATTTCTTTATTGCGGTCCGACAAAATGCTTCACGACGACCCAAAAATGTTCGAGTTTCACGAACCGTCTCTGTCAAATTTTCACCATTTTCATAGTGAATTTCAATAATTTCAATGCGTTCTTGAAGCGTGTATCGTTCCATTTTTATTAATGGCGTAGTTTCTACTTGTCAAAAACTCGAGGTCCAAAAAATATATAATTTATGAGTCGTTTTTAGAGGAATGTATAACGGTTCAAACGAGGTATAAATCATTCCAATCAGAGAAGCGAGTGTCGAGTAATTCCGGAAAGTAGTTTTGAAAAATCATAAAAATCGAGTTCTTTTTGGTCTCGAGAGATTTTTGCAAAAATTTCGAAAACTTGGGGTCCTAGAGAAATATTATTTATGAGGCGTTTTTAGAGAAATGTATGAAGGTTTAAACGAGGTATAAATCATTCCAATCGGACAAGCGAGTATCGAGTAATTCCGGAAAGTAGTTTGGAAAAATCGAAAAAAACGGGTTTTTTTGGTCTCAAGAGTGTTTTGCAAAAATTTCAAAATTTTGGGGTCCTAGAAAAATATTATGTATGAGACGTTTTCAGAGAGATGTATGACGGTTTAAACGAGGTATAAATCATTCCAATCAGACAATCGAGTATCGAGTAATTCCGGAAAGTAGTTTGAAAAAATCGATATTTTTTGGTCTCGAGAGATTTTTGCAAAAATTTCTAAAACTTGAGTTCCTAGAAGAATATAATGTATGGGGCGTTTTAGAGAAATGTATAACGGTTTAAACGAGGTATAAATCATTCCAATCGGAAGAGCCAGTATCGGGTAATTCCGAAAAGTAGTTAGAAAAAATCGAGTTTTTTTGGTCTCGATAAATTTTTGCAAAAATTTCAAAAACTTGAGGTCCTAGATAAATATATATATGGGGCGTTTCTAGAGAAATGTTTAACGGGTTAAACGAGGTATGAATCATTCCAATCGCACAAGCGAGTGTCGAGTAATTCCGGAAAGTAGTTTTGAAAAATCAAAAAAATCGATTTCTTTTTGGTCATCTACCGAAATAGAGGGCAATTCGAAATACCATCTCTTATTGGAAAACTCTTTACAATGATACAAAATCAGCAAGCGCCTGAAAACTGACTTCACGTTCAAGCTTTGAACATATTTGAAGAAATATTGAACTATACTTAGCTCCAGATGCAGAAATAATTGTATTACCTATGTTAAACACCCGAATTGTTTGTAGAACTGAATAATTCTGGATGATGAGTTCTTAATATCCTATTACGGTTCTTGTGCTTGACATAGAATTTCTCTGTATGCTCAGAGAACGTTCTTGTGCTAATCAGATGCAGCGTTTATACTCGAAGAGACCGAAATAATGATCCAAATGGTCTGCCGGTTTAATTGGCTGACTTCAGAGCATGATTGAATGCCAAGTGACATTTGAGTGCTACCGACTCCCTTTCGGTCATGTACCTACATAATTATTGGAGCATTATACATTCCCAGAATGGTGATTAAGTTGGGTTCAGAATACTGAGAATAATTCTGTTCGACTGAGATGATATTGCTCGATCACAATATCTGGTTAGGGGAGATGCTGTTTGTGATCTATCTCAAGAGGATTTCGATTGAAATATATTCTGGGAGGATTCTGTATTTCTTAAAAACTTTATAGGTTTTTACTCCCAGTCTCTGAAACAGAAATGATTAAAAAAATTTAATTAAGATGAAGTGCCCCTTCAAGAATCTTTGCACTTATTTGTCAATAGCAAATTGGTCTTGAAGAAATTGTTGCCTAACTGAAAAACTGAAAAAAAATTGAATGAAAAGGACAATGTAACGTTTCGGAGTCTATATCAGACACCTTCTTCTGGCAAACTTTTTAAATCTTAAGAGAATTGTGAGTCTGATGTGGACACCGAAACGTTACATTATCCTTTTCATTTATTTCCTTTTTCAGTTTTACTATTAGGCAACAATTTTTCAAGACCAATTTTCTCCTGACAAATAAGTGCAAAGATTCTCGCAGGAGCACTTCATCTCGATAAAATTTTTTTTAATTATTATTGTTTCAGAGACTGGGAGTGAGAACCTATAAAGTTTTTTAGAAAAAAAAAACAGGGGAATTTCTTTCTTAGTCACAGGTTGTTTTATAGTGTTTAAACCTGATTGTCGCTGATAACTATTCGAAATTATTGTCATTATGAAAAGAATATTTGTTTTAAATTTTTTACATTCCATTTTTGGTATTGACTTACATTCGTTTTTTGCTTTCAAGGCTTCATCAGAATGCGAAGTAACAGTTTTCTAGATTGCATTCATAAGATTTCAGACAGACTTGAAATTCTGCATAAACATTCAGAATATCAATCTTCATTCACAAAATAAATTTCAATCGAATCGGATATCTTGTTATGGAAATATAAAGATTCTTCCTTTCAACATTCCAATTAAATTTTCTCTGATTCTATTAACACTATGGCCACACAATTTTGCATGAGGCTCATAGTGAGCATTTTTCATGTGGCCGCAAAATTTCATTTCGATTGGTTTTGTTTCGCCTGAGATATTGAGGAACAAAAGTTTTGAATGTCCATATTTTATAGAGCACCCTGTACGATTTGACTGGTTAACAAACTCAACCGTGGCATTTGGGAATCAAATTCACCTTGAAAATCTCAAGCCTCAAGGACAATTCCTTCGAAAGTTATCGTGCTCACGGCCGGACGGCCCCACGGACAGAGTAGAACCCTATCGTTAAAGACCATTTTCTGCTCAAAATTCGAAAATCGTATACTTTTAGGAAAAACGATATAGCACTAATTTTACTACATTTCATTTTCTGTTTCTTCGCAGAAGATCAGAAGACAAAGTGAGAGTTCTTTCGTTTTTTAATTATGTTCCAATAAAAGTTGGTCGACAATGAACAACCCGTTCACATATTATTGATCACAAAGTATGCGTTTGTTCATTTATCTGAAGTTGGCAGTATTTACTGTCATAACGTAAAATAAAGTCAACGTTGCCGAATGTACCTGGCCTCATTCGTCGGGCTTTCAAGTTAAGATCAGAACCTTCGCGATTTGTGCAACTTTTTCGTGATATTGA
Organism: Propylea japonica; assembly: GCA_013421045.1. NCBI lineage: Eukaryota > Metazoa > Arthropoda > Insecta > Coleoptera > Coccinellidae > Propylea > Propylea japonica. The sequence goes on from CM024244.1 coordinate 20,929,878, forward strand.
CAACTATGCGTATCAATCTGACAAGAAAATAAACAACCTAACTTAAAATTTAAATGTACACAGTGAAATATGTCAAATTTCCATGGACTACTTTGTCCTGAATATGTAAATGGAGTATAAATAAACTGATATTTGACGTTGGTTTTACCTCCAATGTACCGCAACTATCAAACGTGAGTTGGGACGGCTAGGTAGAATTTGTTTTGACCTGCAATTATTCATCATTGTGTCCAGGAAAGACGTTCGAGTAAATCCCGAATACTTATAGTCCGTACACGAAAGTTTGAGAGCATAGTAATCGTTTGTTTATTTATCTGAAGTTGGCAGTATTGGCTGTCATAACGTAACATAAAATCAACGTTGCCGAATGTACCCGGCCTCGTCCTACGAGCTTCCGAACTCTATGCAATATTGACAACACTGCGTATCAATCTGACAAGAAAATAAACAACATAACCTAAAATTTTAATATACACAGTGGAATATACCATGACCAACCGACGGCTCAAACTTTCGTGAACGGACTATACCTATGATTGAAGAAAAAATGTCGGAGGCACACAGACCTGTAGTATTTTCTTATGCTGTATTATCATTATTCCAATGCAGCCATGTCTCGTATATATTTATTTCGTTAGTTCAACACTGTAACAGCCCTCCAGAGCCATTACGCGAAGTATGAATCCCAGAGGCCTACGAAATATTCAGTAGCAGTTTTAATAACAGTGAATTATAACTCAGCTGCGCTTAAATAGGGAGCAACATTATCTGTGTGAAAAATGATTTCCATTTCAGTTAAACCTTAACTGAAAAGTTGTTTCATTAGGGTACAAAATGGTGGGGCTACCAATGCGTATAATGTGCTGTAGTTTGTTGGAATTTTATATCTTCTAATTATGAATCAAAGTGTGCAGTAGGTTTTCAGGGCACTGTTAAAACGGTGGCTTTATTTTCGGGTTAATGTTACATGGAGACTCAAATTGTGAATAAAAAGTATTATTCAGTAGATGCTACTCACACAATTTCTTTAGATCTCATAACTTTATTATTAGGGGTTGAAAATAAGAACCCTCTATGATTTCCGTTCAGAAATTGAATTCGTGGGATAGATTTTCGAAAAATAGAATTTATATTTTTCCATTCAATTCTGGAGAAAAGAAGTCTCTTGCAAAATTTCGATACAGTCGATACTTTCCTCGAAAAAAATTAAAACTTTCAAGCAGTTATGATCACTGTTCATTCCATTTCTTCGTATAAGTGTTTCATAGAATGAATATTCTAAGATATTGTATGTCTATTGCAGGAGAAAAAGATGTTCTATAAATCTTTCTGAAGGTTTAATTACTAATTTCCGGTAAAAAATTATATCCCTAATATTTAAATTTCATGAATATAACTTTCTTTCGATTAATGAGCATAATTGACAAAACCAATTTTGACCATAAACAATATCTTAAAATATTCATACTATAGAACATGCGATGAAATGGAATGAACAGTTATCATAACTGCTTGTAAGTTTTTATTTTTCTCAAGAAAAGTATCGACTGTATCGACTTTTTTCTCCAGAATTGCATGGAAAACCATACGAGAATTTTATTTTGCGAAAATTTGTTCCACGAAAACAATTTTTGAAGGAAAATCATAAGGAGTTGTTATTTTAACCCCTAATAATTAAGTTGTAGGCTCAAAAAAAAATTGTGTGAGTAGCATCTACTCAATGAATCATAGTTTGTATAGTTTTAGCACTCAGTGTTTTTTAGGAGTAATAAAAATATTGAAAACTGTCAACTCGTCATCGCCTTCCAAAGGCTGTATCTTGGAAGGGGGGTCAATTTCGGAAAAAAATTTATAGAAACTACCCCTTCTTATTTTCATCGAGGAATCATCTCAAGTCCCTCGCATTTGTTTACAGAAACATTGTATACAGGGTGGTCCAGATCGTAACCGAGAAATTTTAACCACGTATTCTACATCAAAAATAAGCCCTAGTTGGTCATATAAACATATGTCGCGAAATGTTTCCTCTCAGAAATAGGGGGTGTTCACATTATAGAAAAAAACAATGTTTTTTATCAATAAAATTGACATTTCTTGAACTATTTTTATGAAATTGGAGACATACTTAGGTTTTGAGCGTAAAGGAGCACTTTTTGCATAAAATCATTTCTTTCTATTTTACCAGTAGCGTCCGTACTGCAGCGAGACTGAATATTTTCAGATGAAAAAATGATACGCCACTGGTTTTTTCGACAATAAAAATTACAATTTATATCCTTTTTTAATTTGGAGCGAATTCGGTATCTTGATTTTTTTGCAGTACGAAGCACCGTTTCCGGTTAAAAAAATAATATACATTCTTATGCATGTAGAAAACGCCAAAATTTGATAAGGTAGGTACGAAATAATAATAGGACTATTTTTGTGAACGAAATTTTGGCGATTTCTTCATGCATGAGGATGTGTTTTATTTTTTTAACCGCAAACGGTGCGTCTTACAGTAAAAAGTCAAAAGACCGAATTTGCTCAAAATTAAATGAGGATTCGAATATAAATTTGTATTTTCTAAAAAAACAGTGAAGTATTATATTTTTATCTGAGACTGAAGTCTCGTTGCAGTGCGGACGCCACTGGTAGAAGAGAAAATAAATGATTTTATGCAAAAAGTGCTCCTTGACGCTCAGAACCTATGTCTCAAATTTCATAAAAATATTTCAGGCAGTGTAAAAGTTGTCAATAACAAATTTTTTTTTCCATAATTTTAACACCCCGTATCTCCGGGAGGAAACATTCTCGATGTATGTTTATAAGACAAACTAAGGTTTATTTTTGATGTAGAATACGCTGTTTAAATTTCTTGGTTATGATCTGGGCCACCCTGTAGAGATAGATAGATGAATCTTCACCGCTTCGCGATAACTCAAGGTTCACACATGGCACAGTGGAATATTCGAGTTGTCTCATATTTACGTATATATATTTTTTCCAGACCAAACGGAATGAAGGTCAAATTCCCAACTTCCGGAATAAATCACGGCAGAAGTAATGGAAACGAGAATTTTTCCAGTCTGGCCGAAATATATTACTGAAACCAACTGTCAACTTTCAAGACTAAAGCGGACGGAATTATGAATCTTGGAACGGAAAGCTGCAATGTGATAAATCTGCGAAACCGAAATGAAAATTCTGAAAAACTAGGCCGGAACTTGAAAACATGCAGAACGTTTCAACTGCTCGTTTGAATTTTGCGGAAAATATTGTGCCACAGGATGTTGGGCTTTATAAGAATTAAGAATTTTGGGAACTGTTAAAACATTTTCTATCTATGAAGGATTTCTATCATTCACTCTTGTCTGAATAGACGAATTCTGAAGCTTGTCTTTGCAAAACACTGTATTACTAATTACAGTTCATTCAGACAACAACTCGAAATATACAATTATAGTCCGTTCACGAAAGGTTGAGCTGTCGGTTGGCCATGGAAATTTGGCATATTCCACTGTGTATATTACAATTTTAGGTTATGTTCTTTATTTTCTTGTCAAATTGATACGCAATGTTGTCAATATTGCATAGAGTTGTCTGATAACTCGCAAGCTCGTCAGACGAGGCCGGGTACATTCGGCAACGTTGACTTTATTTTTCGTTATGACAGCGAATACTGCCAACTTCAGATAAATAAAGAAACGCCTACTATGTGCTCAACCTTTCGTGAACGGACTATACACATTCAGTGTTTCTTTCACCTGCTGAACTTCTAGTCGCATTCAAGCGAATATTATCGATTTAGATTATTCAAATCTAGCTCTAAGTTTAACTTACATAGCTTTTTAAACTTGAATTCAACTCTCGTGTTTTCTTACTCAGATCTCTGGACTCTCAGAACGACTCAAGGTTGGTGGTAGGAACTTGTACCAATGGAAATAGCCGTGTGAAATATCGTCATCAATGACAGACATTGCGTCAGACCTGGTTAAATTCACCCTTTCAATACTGAATAAGAATTACTTTGACTATTCACCTCGTCTTAATTTTCACCAAACAAAAACGAAAAATTTTGAATTACATATGGACGTGGCCCCAAAGAAAGAAGTCGTATTAAATCACAAGATCGCGGTGACCAATTGTGAAACTTTTTTCGCAAAAGACGACCCAATCAGCAAAGACACAACGTTGCTGATGATCGGCTGGCTTGAGTTCTTGTGTTAACTGAACTTTATAAGCCTCAAAACCCTAATCTTTATGCAAAATACGGTGTAATGACGTTTTTGGAATGCCTTAGTCCAAAGAACGACGAGGAATGAACAAACTTGGGTGTTCTTCTACACTTTCTGCTACAGCAGCAATATTCTCGGCTGTTCTTGAGAGACGTGCACGGATTTTATTCTTCACATCACTAACCTGTCCCAACAGCTCGAATTTTTCCACCAATTTCTTTATTGCGGTCCGACAAGGTGCTTCACGACTACCCAAAAACGTTCGAGAGTTTTACGAACCGTCTCTGCCAAATTTTCACCATTTTATAGTGAATTGTAATAATTTCAATGCATTCTTGAAGCGTGTATCGTTCCATTTTTATTGATGGCGTAGTTTCTACTTGTCAAATGTCAAAAAATGACAGCTTCAAACGTGACATCTACCGAAAAAGCGGGCTATTTAAAGTAACACATAAGTATTATTGGAAAACTCCCTCATTTTTTTTCGGTATTTTTTGAAAGAATTAGATGTCCTTATTATATTACTAACGATAAAGAATCAAAAGCTATAAATCTGCCTGATTTTTCTGCCTTCAGCTACTTTTACAAAATTCTCAAGAATACATACACTGTTCACTCTCGTAACCCTTATTTATACTCTGATCTATATACCACCCTTGAAAGATTAAGTGTTCCCAAACCCCAAAAGAACACCCTGTCAAATTATCCCCAACAGATCATTTTTCGGAAAACCAGGTAGAAACAGTCGGGAAACATTCCGATAAAACTTAGTTCGTACACGTTTCGCAGATCTTTTCTCGACATCGGTGGCCACCCTGATATGCATTCTAAGTAATGTTCTTTTCTAGTTTTCCGTATTCATTTGCATGCTCTGGCACTTCTCGTGTCGTGATATATGGCCCAAGAGATAGCATTCGACACATGAACCGCTTTTAAATTTCGAATATATGTTCGGAAACTGGTAGAATGTAATACATGAATCTGGCTTGATATTAATATTCATATTTTTCATTTTTCGCTTTAAAATGGGCACTGCTGAATGGAATTTTTGCATGAGGGTGAAGTGGATCGATATAATGGTCTATGCGAGTTTCGAGAGACTTCTGAAGGGAAATTTCATGACTTTAATAATGTGGGGAACCTCAGGGTTTCGGATTTTTCCCATATCACTATGAGAGCAGTCAACGCAGTGAGAAAAACAGTTTCGATTTGATCCGATCTGATCTGATAAGCTGAAGAAAAATATGCAATTCATTCCTAATACCATTTGAACGGTGAAATTCTAAACGCTTGCAGATATCGATTCGAAAGTATTTTTTCTGATTCAGCTACCTCGAAAACCTATAAAAACGTACCAAATTCAATAAAGTCCGCCATACTTTTCAAATAAATTCAGTTTATAGATTTTGCATTTTTCATTCTCGAGTTGCGCTCAAGAGCGCCTGCGTAATGCAGTTTACTTCGGATCGATGAATTTTAAACATCAATCGATTCATTAGATATAGCTAAACAATTATCAGTATTAACCGTTTATGTAGATCCCACAGGATTTCTGCAAAATGCTGAAATATAGCGTTTTAGGGGGGGTCAACCCCTTAGGCATTTTTCGTCCAAAATTTCGAAATTTTAGATGACCATTTTATGTGCCTATATTGCAAAGGACTACAGACTGAAAAAGAATATGCAATCCATATTTGATTCCGGCTGTTCAAACGGAAATTATGAAAGTTTGAAATATCGAGTTTTGGAAAAAATGCCATTTGAATGGTGAAATTCTAAACGCTTGAAGATATCGATTCGAAAGTATTTTTTTCTGATTCAGCTACCTCGAAAACCTATAAAAACGTACCAAATTCAATAAAGTCTGCCATACTTTTCAAATAAATTCAGTTTATAGATTTTGCATTTTTCATTTTCGAGTTGAGTTCAAGAGCGCCTGCGTTATACAGTTTGCTTCGGATCGATGAATTTTCAACATCAATCGATTCATTAGATCTAGCTTAACAATTATCAGTATTAACCGTTTATGTAGATCCCACAGGATTTTTGCAAAATGCTGAAATATAGCGTTTTTGGGGGGGTCAACCCCTTAGGCATTTTTCGTCCAAAATTTCGAAATTTTAGATAACCATTTTATATGCTTATATTACAGGGGACTACAGACTGAAAAAAAATATGCAATCCATATTTGATTCCGGCTGTTCAAACGGAAACTATGAAAGTTTGAAATATCGAGTTTTGGAAAAAATGCCATTTGAACGGTGAAATTCTAAACGCTTGCAGATATCGATTCGAAAGTACATTTTTCTGATTCAGCTACCCCGAAAACCTATAAAAACGTACCAAATTTAATGAGGTCCGCGATACTATTCAAATAAATTCAGTTTATAGATTTTTCATTTTTCATTTTAGAGTTGCGTTTAAAAGCGCCTGCGTAATACAGTTTGCTTCGAATCGATGAATTTTCAACATCTATCGATTCTTTAGATCTAGCTAAACAATTATCAGTAATAACCGTTTATGTAGATCCCACAGAATTTTTGCAAAATGCTGAAATATAGCGTTTTAGGGGGGGTCAACCCCTTAGGCATTTTTCGTCCAAAATTTCGAGATTTTAGATGACCATTTTATGTGCCTATATTGCAGGGGACTACAGACTGAAAAAGGATATGCAATCCATATTTGATTCCGGCTGTTCAAACGGAAATTATGAAAGTTTGAAATATCGAGTTTTGGAAAAAATGCCATTTGAATGGTGAAATTCTAAACGCTTGAAGATATCGATTCGAAAGAATTTTTTTCTGATTCAAATACCTCGAAAACCTATAAAAACGTACCAAATTTAATAAAGTCTGCCATACTTTTCAAATAATTCAGTTTATAGATTTTGCATTTTCATTTTCGAGTTGAGTTCAAGAGCGCCTGCGTTATACAGTTTGCTTCGGATCGATGAATTTTGAACATCAATCGATTCATTAGATCTAGCTTAACAATTATCGGTAATAACCGTTTATGTAGATCCCACAGGATTTTTGCAAAATGCTGAAATATAGCGTTTTTGGGGGGTCAACCCCTTAGGCATTTTTCGTCCAAAATTTCGAAATTTTAGATAACCATTTTATGTGCTTATATTGCAGGGGACTACAGACTCAAAAAGAATATGCAATCCATATTTGATTCCGGCTGTTCAACCGGAAACTATGAAAGTTTGAAATATCGAGTTTTGGAAAAAATGCCATTTGAACGGTGAAATTCTAAACGCTTGCAGATATCGATTCGAAACTATTTTTTCCTGATTCAGCTACCTCGAAAACCTATAAAAACGTACCAAATTTAATAAAGTCTGCCATACTTTTCAAATAAATTCAGTTTATAGATTTTGCATTTTTCATTTTCGAGTTGAGTTCAAGAGTGCCTGCGTAATACAGTTTGCTTCGAATCGATGAATTTTCAACATCGATCGATTTCTTGGATCTAGCTTAACAATTATCAGTAATAAATGTTTATGTAGATCCCACAGAATTTTTGCAAAATGCTGAAATATAGCGTTTTAGGGGGGGTCAACCCCTTAGGCATTTTTCGTCCAGAATTTCGAGATTTTAGATGACCATTTTATGTGCCTATATTGCAGGGGACTACAGACTGAAAAGTAATATGCAATCCATATTTGATTCCGGCTGTTCAAACGGAAATTATGAAAGTTTGAAATATCGAGTTTTGGAAAAAATGCCATTTGAACGTTGAAATTCTAAACGCTTGCAGATATCGATTCGAAAGTATTTTTTTCTGATTCAGCTACCTCGAAAACCTATAAAAACGTACCAAATTTAATAAAGTCTGCCATACTTTCAAATAAATTCAGTTTATAAATTTTGCATTTTTCTTTTTCGAGTTGAGTTCAAGAGCGCCTGCGTAATACAGGTTGCTTCGAATCGATGAATTTTCAACATCGATCGATTCCTTAGATCTGGCTTAACAATTATCAGTAATAACCGTTTATGTAGATCCCACAGGATTTTTGCAAAATGCTGAAATATAGCGTTTTTGGGGGGGTCAACCCCTTAGGCATTTTTCGTCCAAAATTTCGAAATTTTAGATGACCATTTTATGTGCTCATAATGACTACAGACTGAAAAAGAATATGCAATCCCTATTTGATTCCGGCTGTTCAAACGGAACTTATGGAAGTTTGAAATATCGAGTTTTGGAAAAAATGCCATTTGAACGGTGAAATTCTAAACGCTTGCAGATATCGATTCGAAAGTACATTTTTCTGATTCAGCTACCCCGAAAACCTATAAAAACGTACCAAATTTAATGAGGTCCGCGATACTATTCAAATAAATTCAGTTTATAGATTTTTCATTTTTCATTTTAGAGTTGCGTTTAAAAGCGCCTGCGTAATACAGTTTGCTTCGAATCGATGAATTTTCAACATCTATCGATTCTTTTGATCTAGCTTAACAATTATCAGTAATAACCGTTTATGTAGATCCCACAGAACTTTTGCAAAATGCTGAAATATATCGTTTTAGGGGGGGTCAACCCCTTAGGCATTTTTCGTCCAAAATTGCGAGATTTTAGATGACCATTTTATGTGCCTATATTGTAGGGGACTACAGACTGAAAAAGGATATGCAATCCATATTTGATTCCGGCTGTTCAAACGGAAATTATGAAAGTTTGAAATATCGAGTTTTGGAAAAAAATGCCATTTGAATGGTGAAATTCTAAACGCTTGAAGATATTCGAAAGTATTTTTTTCTGATTCAGCTACCTCGAAAACCTATAAAAACGTACCAAATTTAATAAAGTCTGCCATACTTTTCAAATAAATTCAGTTTATAGATTTTGCATTTTTCATTTTCGAGTTGAGTTCAAGAGCGCCTGCGTTATACAGTTTGCTTCGGATCGATGAATTTTGAACATCAATCGATTCATTAGATCTAGCTTAACAATTATCGGTAATAACCGTTTATGTAGATCCCACAGGATTTTTGCAAAATGCTGAAATATAGCGTTTTTGGGGGGGTCAACCCCTTAGGCATTTTTCGTCCAAAATTTCGAAATTTTAGATAACCATTTTATGTGCTTATATTGCAGGGGACTACAGACTCAAAAAGAATATGCAATCCATATTTGATTCCGGCTGTTCAACCGGAAACTATGAAAGTTTGAAATATCGAGTTTTGGAAAAAATGCCATTTGAACGGTGAAATTCTAAACGCTTGCAGATATCGATTCGAAACTATTTTTTCCTGATTCAGCTACCTCGAAAACCTATAAAAACGTACCAAATTTAATAAAGTCTGCCATACTTTCAAATAAATTCAGTTTATAGATTTTGCATTTTTCATTTTCGAGTTGAGTTCAAGAGTGCCTGCGTAATACAGTTTGCTTCGAATCGATGAATTTTCAACATCGATCGATTTCTTGGATCTAGCTTAACAATTATCAGTAATAAATGTTTATGTAGATCCCACAGAATTTTTGCAAAATGCTGAAATATAGCGTTTTAGGGGGGTCAACCCCTTAGGCATTTTTCGTCCAGAATTTCGAGATTTTAGATGACCATTTTATGTGCCTATATTGCAGGGGACTACAGACTGAAAAATAATATGCAATCCATATTTGATTCCGGCTGTTCAAACGGAAATTATGAAAGTTTGAAATATCGAGTTTTGGAAAAAATGCCATTTGAACGTTGAAATTCTAAACGCTTGCAGATATCGATTCGAAAGTATTTTTTTCTGATTCAGCTACCTCGAAAACCTATAAAAACGTACCAAATTTAATAAAGTCTGCCATACTTTTCAAATAAATTCAGTTTATAGATTTTGCATTTTTCTTTTTCGAGTTGAGTTCAAGAGCGCCTGCGTAATACAGGTTGCTTCGAATCGATGAATTTTCAACATCGATCGATTCCTTAGATCTGGCTTAACAATTATCAGTAATAACCGTTTATGTAGATCCCACAGGATTTTTGCAAAATGCTGAAATATAGCGTTTTTGGGGGGGTCAACCCCTTAGGCATTTTTCGTCCAAAATTTCGAAATTTTAGATGACCATTTTATGTGCTCATAATGACTACAGACTGAAAAAGAATATGCAATCCCTATTTGATTCCGGCTGTTCAACGGAACTTATGGAAGTTTGAAATATCGAGTTTTGGAAAAAAATGCCATTTGAACGGTGAAATTCTAAACGCTTGCAGATATCGATTCGAAAGTACATTTTTCTGATTCAGCTACCCCGAAAACCTATAAAAACGTACCAAATTTAATGAGGTCCGCGATACTATTCAAATAAATTCAGTTTATAGATTTTTCATTTTTCATTTTAGAGTTGCGTTTAAAAGCGCCTGCGTAATACAGTTTGCTTCGAATCGATGAATTTTCAACATCTATCGATTCTTTTGATCTAGCTTAACAATTATCAGTAATAACCGTTTATGTAGATCCCACAGAACTTTTGCAAAATGCTGAAATATATCGTTTTAGGGGGGGTCAACCCCTTAGGCATTTTTCGTCCAAAATTGCGAGATTTTAGATGACCATTTTATGTGCCTATATTGTAGGGGACTACAGACTGAAAAAGGATATGCAATCCATATTTGATTCCGGCTGTTCAAACGGAAATTATGAAAGTTTGAAATATCGAGTTTTGGAAAAAAATGCCATTTGAATGGTGAAATTCTAAACGCTTGAAGATATTCGAAAGTATTTTTTTCTGATTCAGCTACCTCGAAAACCTATAAAAACGTACCAAATTTAATAAAGTCTGCCATACTTTTCAAATAAATTCAGTTTATAGATTTTGCATTTTTCATTTTCGAGTTGAGTTCAAGAGCGCCTGCGTTATACAGTTTGCTTCGGATCGATGAATTTTCAACATCAATCGATTCATTAGATCTAGCCTAACAATTATCAGTGATAACCGTTTATGTAGATCCCACAGGATTTTCGCAAAATGCTGAAATATAGCGGTTTTGGGGGGGTCAACCCCTTAGGCATTTTTCGTCCAAAATTTCGAAATTTTAGATAACCATTTTATGTGCTTATATTACAGGGGACTACAGACTGAAAAAGAATATGCAATCCATATTTGATTCCGGCTGTTCAAACGGAAACTATGAAAGTTTGAAATATCGAGTTTTGGGAAAAATGCCATTTGAACGGTGAAATTCTAAACGCTTGCAGATATCGATTCGAAACTATTTTTCCCTGATTCAGCTACCTCGAAAACCTATAAAAACGTACCAAATTTAATAAAGTCTGCCATACTTTTCAAATAAATTCAGTTTATAGATTTTGCATTTTTCATTTTCGAGTTGAGTTCAAGAGCGCCTGCGTAATACAGTTTGCTTCGAATCGATGAATTTTCAACATCGATCGATTCCTTAGATCTAGCTTAACAAGTATCAGTAATAACCGTTTATGTAGATCCCACAGGATTTTTGCAAAATGCTGAAATATAGCGTTTTTGGGGGTCAACCCCTTAGGCATTTTTCGTCCAAAATTTCGAAATTTTAGATGACCATTTTATGTGCTCATATTGAAGGGGACTACAGACTGAAAAAGAATATGCAATCCTTATTTGATTCCGGCTGTTCAAACGGAAATTATGGAAGTTTGAAATATCGAGTTTTGGAAAAAATGCCATTTGAACGGTGAAATTCTAAACGCTTGCAGATATCGATTCGAAAGTATTTTTTTCTGATTCAGCTACCTCGAAAACCTATAAAAACGTACCAAATTTAATAAAGTCTGCCATACTTTTCAAATAAATTCAGTTTATAGATTTTTCTTTTTTTATTTTCGAGTTGCGTTCAAGAGCGCCTGCGTAATACAGTTTGCTTCGGATCGATAAATTCTCAACATCCATCAATTCATTGAACCGAGTTCAAGAAATATCAGTAATTTCTGTTTCTGTAGATGTATCTTTAACTTCTCTTTTATTCATAGTTTTCAACTACTAATGTTAAATATAATTTTTCACAATATACTCATATTTTTCGCGAAAGTCAACGTTCTATCAGCGGTTGCTCAGGCTACTTTTCGGTATTCGAAGTACAGTGCCTCTTTAAATGATTATTATAATAGCGAGTTGGCGTTGGACTTCTATTAACATTCATTTTCTAATGCAAACTTTTATTTAAACAAACGATACAGTGAGTTTAGGCTGGTCATTTTGAAAGAAATCGAATAATTTGACTGGAATTATGAATTTGTAGACTTTACATGAAAAACGAGAATATATAAAATTTTTAAATGCAACCTACGATGTTACAATCAATTTTAAAGTCCCTGTATAAGGTAAACAACACCCCGACCTGCAATTAAAAATTCAGAAGTCAGAATTCGCTCGAGCTTATAATAGGGGATGGTAACGGCTGACGGAACACCCTAATTTTCTTATATTGGTAATCTGGTGTTCGACACACGTAATTACCTTCTCCGTCGTAATTTTGCACATGAATACATCTCGCCTTATCGATGCTGGGAAGCTCATTAAGGTTTTTCCCGGTATGCACATTGATCTTTTTTTTAGCCATTTTTCATCCTGTAAGAAATCCTGACAGTGAAGTTTGAACCCAACAATCAATCAAACTTTTGTCGTCAGAGATTGGTTACACCTCAACCTTAACGGTGAAGAACTAGTTACTCGAATATGCCGAAGGAAATAGAGTAGTGTCATTTGTCAGGATAAATCTCTTTCCAGATATATAGACAACATCTACCATCTGAGATTATTCTGGTATTAACTACATATGAAATTCTAGAAAACTGTTGTCCACAAAGTGTTCATAAATAAATTTATAATCCTGGAGCACTGTATAGATGGTGTAATAAAAAAATACAATGAGAATCCTTTCTTCACTAGAATAGTATATTATGCAACGAGCGTATACTCAATAAAGGCCATTATACGCCAGTAGCACACTAAAGGGTTTTCCAATAAGAAGTGTTATTTTGAATAGTCCGCTATTTCGGTAGATGTCACGTTTGAAGCTGTCATTTTTTGATATTTGACAAGTAGAAACTACGCCATTAATAAAAATGGAACGATACACGCTTCAAGAACGCATTAAAATTATTTAAATTCACTATAAAATGGTGAAAATTTGTCAGAGGCAGTTCGTAAAATTTGAACATCTTTGGGTCGTCGTGAAACACCTTGTCGGACCGCAATAGAGAAATTGGTGGAAAAATTCGAGCTGTTGGGACGAGTTAGTGATGTGAAGAATAAAACCCGTGCACGTCGCTCAAGAACAGCCGAGAATATTGCTGCTGTAGCCAAAAGTGTTGAAGAAAACCTAGGTTTGTCCCTACACAGTATTTTGTATGGCGATTTGGGGCTTAAGGCTTATACAGTTCTGTGTAACGCTACGTGGCACACAATCAACGAAACCATTTATTTTTTGCGGGAACAGTTTCGGACCTTGTTATCTTACAAAAAGGTTACAATTGGCCACCGAGATCTTGTGATTTAACACCTTGTGACTTCTTCCTTTGGGGCCACGTGAAAAAGAAGGTCTACGTCAATAGCCCAGTGTCGATTCAAGACCTCAAAGATGTAATTCGTGAGGCTATCGATGACATAGGGCAGCCACTTTGCGATTTGGTTATGGAAAATTCCCTTAAAAGGATTTGGTTCTGTAAGCGTGGTCGTAGTGCTCATTTGCCTGATGGTATTTTCTACTATTAACGGCATAGCTTCTTTTTTATAATGAATTAAACATCCGATCGTTTATATTGAATAATGGCGTTTTTCTTTGAATATCAAAACAACACCTCTTATTGGCAAACCCTTCATAATAATATTTATTTGAAATACTGTACCAGTGAATTTCTATGGATTTAGGGCTGAATAGTTTTCACTAATTTATGTACAGAATGGCTCAGAAAAACAACTTTTTAACCCAATGAGATAGAGAAAAAAAGCGCGTCGCAGTTTTTTTTCGAGAAAGAAGAGAAAAGAGTTTGGTGATCGTTCAAATCAAATTCAAAAAATTTTAACATTTAAACTTGCCTTATATACTGACTCTAAAATAACACTTTGGTGTAAACTACCGGGTGTACCGATACGGCACTGTCATTATTGTGTTTATTTATATTCGTTGAATGAAATATTCCTGTTATTTCCCCAATACCATGAACTCACGAGGAATGATTAATAATTCCAATAGCTCATCAGAATCTGCTCCATAGAACCACAGAATAACACATTATGAGATACGATTGAATTCCATCATAGATGCGGAATAAATAGTTTAGAGCTGAATCAAATTGACGTGATTATCTGGCACAACAAATGAATAGACGCAATCCAATAAGTGGATTATTATTAATCCAATAATATTAATTACTTGGAGGGAAACCATAATTACACGAAATATTGTCCCTATGTAGTCGTATATCAACTGGGTACCAATTCCTGTTGACAAATATGTGAATTTGATCGATTGCTGGAGTTTATAAGCATCAATTTTCGGAACGGCAGCTCAGCGTGAGTATACAGAGGTTTAAAAATTACTGGTAATAAAGTGTATGGAACAGGGCCCGCGAAATTGTGGTCCTTGAAATAGAACTCTTTAACCCAAAGAGAATGAGGAAAACTTTGTTGAGTAATAGTATATTATTCGATGAGCGGTAAAGCAGATCAAAACACACGCAGATGTATTTTGCACCACGAGCCGTCAGGCGAGTGGTGTAACTCATCAAGTGTGTTTTGAGCATTACCTCGAATTGAATAATATACTTTATTCACGACTTCTTCAGTAAAATTCGAAATAATCTGCATTTAAAAAATTTTGAATAGTTGTCAAAAGCGTTGACAACATTTTCTGTGTTCACTAAATATTCCTCTCAAGTAGGGCAGTCCAACGAACTGTCATTGCTTTGTTATTTATTTCTGACTATAACAACATCAAATATTTACGTTTTGCAAAAATAAATCTGGAATGAATCGCTAGAACGTTATCTTTATGGCTGAAATAGAGTTCCCGATCGATCCTACCTTTTATTCATTTTTTTTGTAAGCAATTTCATTTTTCCTAGATATTTTTTTTAGCGGGTGTTATGGGCGGGTGTTATTATAACACTCGCTTTTCGGTTCATAGACATGTCTACGGTTGTGTAGCTACTATTACACATAGAAATTAGTTTAATAATTGACATATTACTCTATAGGAGTGGATAAAAATCATTTTTCTGGAAAAAAGTATGTTTTTCATACGTCTTTTAGTGATACACATTAATCACAAGTGAATTATGAGTTAATATTCATTGCTGTCAGATGCTCCATAGATTTAGCTTTACCTTATGTAATATTTTTTGAATTTATATTTCTTCAGTATACTGAAGTAGCGTAACTAACAAATATAGACCTTATCGATCAAGAACCAAATCTACTTTTATTACATCAATTAAAGCAATTTGTATCACAAAATATACAATGACAAGTTCTAAAAAATTTCTTATGTTTCAACTCGAATTCTCCACACTTCTAATTTTCAGTATTAGTGGATAAAGTATAAAAGGTTTTCCAATAAGAGGTGCCATATTTCAATATAAATGGTTTCGTTGATTGTGTGCCACGTAGCGTAACACTAAACTGTATAAGCCTTAAGCCCCAAATCGTCATGAAAAAAATACTGTGTAGGGACAAACCTGGGTTTTCTTCAACACTTTCGGCTACAGCAGCAATATTCTTGGCTGTTCTTGAGCAGCGTGCACAGGTTTTATTCCTTACATCACTAACTTGTCCCAACAGCTCGTAATTTTTCCACCAATTTCTTTATTGCGGTCCGACAAGGTGCTTAACGACGACCCAAAGATGTTCAAATTTTACGAACCGCCTCTGCCAAATTTTCACCATTTTATAGTGAATTTAAATCGTTTCATTTTGAAAAGTGGCGTAGTTTCTACTTGTTAAATGTAAAAAAATGACAGCTTCCAACTTAATATCTACTGAAATAGCGGGCTATTCAGAATAACACCTCTTATTGGAAAACCGTTTATTATTTTGCCCTTATCACCATATTAACGAAGTCTTTCTTTCTCATTCGTTTTAGGTACAAGCCTGAATGTAGCAAGATATTCAATAAAATCGGTGGATAAATGCTGAATTACTCCCAAAGTTTTTCATATCTTGGATTTTCCTTTGATCCGGTAAATGAAATTATGTCTGAGGCAGGCTGAAGTTCGAATCCACGATGAAAAAGAAAACAATGGGGATTCGCATACTTCACCAAAAATCCTTAGACGATATTAACCTCAATGTGAAGTTGAGATAGGATTTCGGCATATTCATATAGACTTGGGAGACGCTACTGAATATTTATGATATTACAGGGGAAGAACCAGTGCTTCAATGAATTCGAAAACCTCTAAGCGATAGAGGAAATTGATCACTCCTGAAGTGATTCAGTGGCAGTGAATCGAAAGATAATATACATACTTATATTTTGGTGCCTATCATCCTTTCACACACTGATTGAGTTCCGTGAAGTAAGGTTATACAGGGCTGTAACTAAATAAGTGTAAAATATTTGAGGAGGTGATTCCTCACCGAAAAAAAGATAGGATCTTTCATATAAAGAATCTTCATTGGAGCATCCCTTGTTAAGATACAGCCCCTCAAAGGAAGTACATAAAATTTGTATAACAATTTTTTTCACAAGCACCAAAAAAGTTACAATATTGAAAAAAAATATATAAACTGACAACGTTATAACAATTTAATTGCCACCATCGCTAAAAGTGTCCTACTAGATAAATTAGTTTAGCATTTATGACGATCTATCTCTGTAGTTGTTCGTGAAATAATTTTTTACTGCGAACTGGTTTATTTTGGGCCAAAAACTCAAGAGACATTTTTTGTTTAGAATGAAATAGGCTATCGGAAATAAATTTTTAAATTGTAAACAAATTATAAGACAAAAAGTTACATTGGAAAAAACTTTAGGGGTTGAGTTTCCTACCCTTATAACCATGGGGTAAACCAAATAAATAACTGGATAAGTATCTTTTGCTAGTAGAAAACGTCAGGTTAATTTCAATATTGTAACTTTTTTGGTGCTTGTGAAAAAAATTGTTATACAAATTTTATATACATACTCCCTTTGAGGGGATGTATCTTAACAAGGGATGCTCCAATGAAGTTTCTTTATATGAAAGATCCTATCTTTTTTTCGATGAGGAATCACCTCCTAAAATATTCTACACTTATTCAGTCACACCCTGTATAGAAGGCATTAAATGCATACGTTCCAAGTTTCTTCATGAATTGGTTTTATATGAAAATATTCCATTCTTGATTCACTCGCGCTTTGTGAGCCAGTATAGAGTCTTTTTGGAACGTTTATAGTCTGCGATCGGAATGTTTGTCCGCCCACGGCTTCAAAGCAGCATAAAAAACCCTTTTCTGATAATATGTCGCCAGGCTCAATGAAAACGATAAGGAAACGCCCATTTGAGGTTAAAGCGGTCCAAACCATTAGGTATTTGTGTCGGGTGTGGGTTCCTGGTAGCCAACCGATGATTTAGATTCTCATATAAACGATTTGTCAGCTAAATTTTTTCGTTTTGGCAGTTCACAAATTGCTCTTATGGAAAATTTTTTCATCAAAAAACACGAAGGTCGAAAATTCACCGCTTTCGATCAAAAAGATCAAATCCTTCGCTCTCTCACATTAAATTTGAGCAAAACCCTTTTGTAAGCTCATGAAAAATTCTTATAACTGTCACTTAGCAGTCTGAAACTAAATCGAAGCCTCTTTCCCTCTATCGATTGAGTCCCATAATTTATATCGAAGTCATGTTTGTTGTTTTGTCAGAATGTTTCATTATATAAATAAAACTTGATTTAGAGACCATATACTTGACATTTTCAGTATGATGATGAATCGAATCTAACTTTTGATGTCGTCGATTCACAATTTATCATGAAACTTTCCTCTCAGATTCACCAATAGTGTACAATACTCTCAGAGGTCATCGAACTGATACAACTATCGAATAAACTATATTTCAAGTAGAGAAATTCAAATTGATTTACGACTGAGAAAGTATTTCATCATAGGATCAGATAGTATCCTGGCTATAAATCTAGAGAGGAATATTCAGGCAATAAATTATTATCTAGCTGGGGCTTCAAAGATTGCTTGGGTCAATTTGATAGCCCGTCTATTTCTCTGTTGGGAATTTGTACGCTTGGACGCTCGAGACAAATCCCTTAGCAATTTTCAGGGATACTTCACATATATTCCTATAAATAGAAAATGATTACACATACAAAGCCCTGTGTTCAATCGTACTAAGGTTTTTTTTTCTGATTGAATGAATATTGAGCAATATCGCCTTAGCTACCATATGTCATAACACACTCATATTTCCCAAGGGAAATATGAATCGTCAAGTAATATTATCCCAAGGGTAACATGAAACGTCAAGTCATATTTCACTAAAAATAGTACATTATGCAAATTTTTACCTAATACATCAGAAAAAAGGCCTTCGGAGTTTCTATCAAGAATTTCTTGATCTTCTTCCGGGACAACACTGCTGATTTTTTGGGAAAGTATCCTTTTTTTTGTTCTTCACAATCGCTTCTACTTCATCGAATAAGTTCACGTTCGTTTTTTCTTTGAAATGTAGCATGGACCTTAACATACATAATTTTGGCCATAACATGTTCGGTGAATATTTCTGCGACTGGAGATCGAATGAGTTAATCATACATTGAAAATAACAAAAATCAGAGGAACATACCAAATCTTCAAAATATGCTAACAAAATATTTTTCGCTGACACCGTCCACCACCGTTCCACTTCTGAAAGCCTGCATACTCTTTACTATATGCAGCTGTAGATTTGGCCGTAATCAAAAATTCACGGCTTTTGCCGCTTGAGTTTCGACGTAGTTCGACATTATTTCAAGATTTTTATTTCTGACAAGACGTCGAAATAAAACCAGTCAACCATGATTCTCACAAACACGTCCCATAGCAACGTTAAATATCCAATTAATTCAAAAATTTACAACCTAATATTAATTTTCCATTTTAGGAATGAGATTGTTTCAATCAGAAAAAACTATTGATTACAACACGAGAAATATGAATACATTTCCCACGGTTGCCTATACATCCCTTGGGCTTTACCCTAGGGATGTAACTATGACAACCTCGGGAAATTTATGTTACTATTCATATTTCTCTAGTTGTAATACTACTCATATATTCCTATAAATAGAAAATGATTACACATAGAAAGTCCTGTTTTCAATATTGTACTAAGGTGTGATCGTTCGAATTGAAGCAAAAAATACAGAACAATTGACAAAAAGAACCGAAAATACATTGATCAGATTCGACCAACTTTGTCACATACTTACTGCACGTTTACGTAAGGAACTCGAAGTGTATCCAGTTTCAAGCCTTCGACGAACCTGCCACAGTTACACCAGCTAATTAGAAATTTGCTAAGTGAGAGTTATAAGTAATTTTCACAAGCGTATAAAAGTTTTTCGCTGAAAGTTAACGCAACGAACTTCCTGTTTTCTGACGGAAAAATTTTTCGATTCGAGCAATTTTTAAACTGCCAAAACGAACAAGTTTACCTTAAAAACCGTTCGTATTAGAATCTGAATCATCAGTTGGCTACCAGGAACCAGCACCTGCCACAAATCATGGTTTGGACCGCTGTAATCGCAGATGGGCGCACCCCAATCGTTTTCATTTAGCCTGGCGTCAAAGTCAATACGACATATTATCAGGAAAGTGTTATTCAGGCTACTTTGAAGCCGCAGACAGACAAAAACTTCGGTCACAGACCATTTACGTTCCAACAAGACTCTGCACTGGCTCACAAAGCGCGGGTGAACCAAAAAAGATTGAAAAACAACGTTTCGAACTTCATTTCGACCACACAGTGGCTCTCGTATTGGCCAGACGTGAATCCAATGGATCATTCTCCCTGAGCCATTTTGAAAAGCAAGGTCCAAACTAAAAAATATACCAGCCTCGAGACGTTGAAGAAAGCCATGGTCCGTGAGTGGGCTAAAATACCGTTAAGTTACGTCCGGGCAACTTGCAAATCGTTTTCTGACCGTCTCAAGCCAATTGTCACAGTGAAAGGTGGTCATATCGAGGCAAAATGATTTGATTCTAAAATTTGTATTATTTTCATTTATTCGATACATAAAAACGAATGAAAACCATTTTCCTTACCGAATTTATGACCTTAGGCCGGGTTCCACAAAACTCCAATCACCTTGGTTATTGAAATGTCATCATTTCTCTGCAATTCTCAGTTCATTTTTGACATAAACCATCGACTTACTTCAATATAAACGATTTGATTGTCAATCAAGCTTTGTGAAACCCACGGTTCTGTGACTTGAACCATAGTAAATATATAATATATCATATCTATGATTCGAACTTACGAAGTTGAAAGCTGAAAGAGAACAGAATACCTAGCTCGTTACAAAAAAAATAATCTACAGTTTTCTTTACAATGGAGATAGGATTCATCAAGTGTAGATAATAGTAGTAGGGGAGAATAGGGTAATGGGAGTCAGCGGGTAATACGGGTCACCCTCATTTTTCCTAGACAGTATGTTCGAGCGACTAGAAGAAAGTTTCCGTATCACCATTTTAGACCCCCGACGCTGCCTTAAACGCCCCGCACCAGTCTGCGATTGCGCCTTTGATGGACAGTCATGTTTCGTTTTCGTGCTCTTTCGAAGTAATTTTACGACAATACAAATTTGAAAGTTTGTGTTGAATATATTACTGTATACGATCAAGACTTTTACATATACCTACTTAGTCACATATTCTCAATGGAAAAATGCAGTTCAGATTATGTAAATGTGCGAAGGTTTTTTTTTATTTAATTCTTTTCTCATCGGTCCAGCTGTCGGTAATGGGAGTCAGGTGACTCCAATTACCCTCAAGTGACCACTGTTGGCTACATGTATGCATTTTGGTTAACGTTATTTTCATTTCAATCCAAGATTGCGAGGCAGCTACAAGTACATCAACTCTCAATACTTCAAATGAAATTCAGTCACCAATTCCTAGCACTTCGAAATGATTTGATTCATCAGATCTGAGAACTTACTGCTTCTGATTCTGAACCAGATATTTTAGCACTTGATCCTGGCAAGTGACAAGCAAAACGAAGTAGGTTCTACACTGAATAATTTGAAATTACCAGAGGAAATACTGGTTATGAATACAAAGGGCGAAAGAAACTAACTGAACTCCGGTTTACGAGAACATTAGGGAAAAAATAAACAAATCAACAAAAACGTAGTTAGGAAAAATGGAGAGAGATGTAAAGTTCAGGGAAAAATGACTATTGTACCAGAAAAGGCAAAGCGCCAAGTACTTCAAGAACCTAATGAAACTTCTGTGTCAGATGTTGTCCTGACGAACTATACCAGAAGCATGATGAGAATGACGACGTAGAATATGATGAAGAACAATGACTTGTATGCCACGTCTTCGGCATCAGTAACGAGATGTGATACAGATACATCTCATTTGGCTGTGGACATACACGAAGTGGGACTTAGCTAAGGGTTATCTGTGCAATATATGCTAGGCTGTTTTTGACTCCGATTGCCCCCCAGAGTGATCCCCATTATTCACATATTGGTGTAATGGGAGTCAAATCTGTTTTTTTTTGTAACACATATAATTTCCAAAATTGATTACCAAAATGAATGAAAATGATCTTAAATGTTAGTTAATTAAGTATATTATGTTTATAGGTTGTTGAAATGAGTATATTGCTCATAATTAAAATTTTATTTCAGTTCCCTCTTAAGTGACCCCCATTACCCCCTTTTACCCTAACTTACCGAAGATAGATTCCCTAATGGTCGCAAGTTTCTTTGCTGAAAACAAGGATTTTTGTGCAGCGGAGCTTGAAAAAGTGAAATCGTCTTTGTAAGTAAGCAAACTTTCAACTCATATTTATTATTACAAATGAAAGAAACACCTCATTCAGCATTTATAGACCGACCTATTCATTTTGAAGGCTTAGATTGATTTTTTCCACAAGGGATCGGGCAAAATCAGTTCGCTTTGACAGAAGTCAAAGTATGTTCACGGGATAATGACGTAATCATCAGAACGTGACAAAATTAAGCATTTCCGCGGAAATTTTGAATTGTCCTTTCGGTTACTCATTTTTATAGGCAATTACTATATTTTTCAGGAAACAGTAATTTTTTCGTGTTTGTATAGGGTTTATCTTCAAAATAAAATAAATTCCAAAATTAGTCAATTTCCCTATCGGAAAACTTGCGAAAACATAACTAAGCTATTACAAAAAATGTTTGAGCTTTCTTTGCCATTCTTCAACTTTTTATATTTCCCTGTATTCAATATCCTCAAGCGTATCTTTCCGATATCAGAACTCGCTGCAGACAAACAATAAAAGAGTTCCAATCGCCATGGTTCCTAATGAATTTTTCATTCTTTTGTTATCTCGAGTTGGCAATGATCATTCACAGAATTCGACTTATCCGATGTTCTATTCAATAGCATTCAAGTTCCCACGAGCGAACTGGAAATGAATAGATTTTTCCAACGCCCATTGTTTCGAACGCTGCTCTGTTCTCTATGAAAAATTGATTTTCATCTTTCTGCTTTGCTGGTATCAGTACCTGGATGCTCACACTTCATTTTTGGTTGGGAGTATTCGACAGACTATGGTTATTTATCCATTTAATTGGTGATGTCAGAAAGTTACATAAAATTAGAGTTGAAAGTCACGAAATTTTCATTATCAACTGCTCGAATTTTCTGGATGCCGAAGTAACAAGACTATTAATAAATCTTTAAATCTCATGTATTGATTAAAAAAAATATTCCGAAATTACTTTTTCATGCAATGTATTGATTTCTTTTCCAATTAAAGTACACATAATTTTTTTCACTCCGAATGTTTTGTTTCGCTGATAAAACAGTTTTTGCTTCAATTTTTACAAATTGCCTTCGCAAAAGTCCATTTTTTCATAGGAAAGATATCAAAGTTTTATATTTATACAGGGTGTCCCGAAAAATGTGGGAAATTTCTCGGATGTAGATAGAACATAAAAAATAAGATGACAAGTTTCCATAATTTTCCTCCTAGCGGCTCTCCCTACGAAGATACGACCTCCTAAATGACGCCACTGGAAATTCATTTCTGTGGAATACATTTCAATTATTTACTTTCATTATTTTTCTTTTCGAAAACGGTTCATTTATCGATACTGGACAAGAGTACCTTTTCTTTAGCTAAATATTCAATGTATCAAAATTTGTTTTTTTTTGCTCCTTACCATACAGGGTGTTAAAAATGTAAGCCTTAAAATGTACAACTTAGTCCGCTCCTGGTAAACTGAACCAGCTAATTGAAATTTGAGTGCGGTGATTTAAGAGGTCCTAAATACTATTAATCATATCAAACTTTTCATCGAATTATATCGAGTAGTTTGAAACTTATTCCACTAATATAGATATCCAGTGACGTCATTTAGCAGGTCGTATCTTCGTAGGGAGGGCGCTAGGAAAAAAAAGTTATGGAAACTTGTCATTTTCATTTTTTATATTCTATCTGAATCCGAGAGATTTACCACATTTTCCGGAACAACCTGTATATCTACTTCTACAAACATTTGAATACTTGGCACCCTAGCAGCCAAAGCTTATTATTCTTGATTCAGAAGCTTTTGCACAATTGTGTATAAAGGCAAAATGCACTTTCAGATTTGAAAATCCTGAAAACTATTGTTTAAAATTCACCCTTGAAAGGAACAAAATCTGGATATACAAATATGAACAAGCATGTGAAAGCCTTAGACTTCTGGTCACATATGATTCGACTTTTTGTATATAATTACCCCTCTTATAAATTGAAGGAAGATATTTTTCCGTACTACAATCATTTATTTTATTCCTTTCAGCCATTTCTCAGCGAAAGAGAAAATTTCATGAAACAAAATTTTTAATTTGATATTTTTCCTCATAATTCCTGACCCCTTCAAATCTACAAATTTGTCACAGTTAATTATGAACAAAGCCCTACATTTAATTGAATTTTCTTCGAGGCCATCTTCTAAATATAAATTGTTTTTTTATGAGGTTATATTTTCGACAAAAATAAAACCTCAGCGATAAATATTTAATCACGTAGTAGCCCAAATAGAATAATAAATGGCGGCGCTTGAACCGCGAAATTGAAATATTTGGTCAGCAAATTTCACGGCCTTCTATTCAATTTTTCGGCAGAGAAAATCGTGACGTTTTTCATTCCTTAGTACGTGCCGCAAACAATATAATTGAATTCTTAATGCCTGCCTGAGAGAATGCGTGAAGTTTTCTTATACCATTTTGGCTGATGTCTCCACATCTACACATTCCCTACAGAATACGTGGCTAGAATACGTTATTATAGATTCAATTTTATAGAATCAGTCCGCTGAGCTTGAAAGTTTGACACATTTCACTCTTTATAATGAAGACTAGCTGACCCGTGCCCACTCCGTTGGGCATAATGTTAATAATCCTTTTTTAGTACAGAGTGTTATGTTTTGATTTCTAACTGCCAAAAGGGAGGTTTATACACAGGTATATTTTGTATTTGCATGCTAATACAAAATTGGAAAGTAACTCTGTCCTAAAAAAACATTTGAGGGATTTGCGATAAACGAATTCCAGGGGGACCAAGTCGCGGTTAAAGTTAGTTTGGTAATGGTAATTTTAATTGTTCAAAACTTCTCTGTAAACAATATTGGATATAATGTAATCATTTGGTAGCAAAATACAGGGTCTTTATAAATGATTGTAACAGCGCAGTTGGCTTTGGATAGCAGAATACCAATCTCTAACCAATCAGAGCATACCATGATCACAGAATTCTGTGGTTTGCATAATCCAAAGCCAACTGCGCTGTTACAATCATTTATAGAGACCCTGTATATTGTCTGTCAGGAGTTCTAACCCGAGATAAGCCAACATGTAACTGCCAATGGAAAAAACACGGCTTTCTCAGGTCAAGGCCCACCAGAGAGAAAATGTATCACCTTGGGACTTGTTAATAGTGAGGGCAAAAGAGATCTTCACTGGAGGAAACTGTAGCCTTTTAAACGGTATGGGTAAATCAGTGGGAATCATGGGTATCCGCGGAATATAGGCCAGTTGTCCCACTGCTGGCCCTGATAATGGTCGCCACGATTAAACTGTCCCGTAACTGTTTTGTTAAGCAGCATTTTCTCATTACACATGCTGGGGGGGCTCAAGTTTCTTAATAGCATGATAGGAATGCCAGCTTTCGTGAGGAAGTAAGCTAGAAGAGAAGGGTTCAAAGAATTTTAAAATTTTTGGGGATAGACTTATAGTGATTGACCTGACCGGGCATTTTCTCTGAAATGAGTTTATTTGTTTCATTCACTGTATCGTTTCTGGGTGACAATATTGCCTTAGAACAAAGTAAATGATAATCTCCAATAAATTTTCAAGACCGGGATATATTGCATCAGTAAGATGTTCCAACCTGTGCAATATGTATCCTAATGTCCCGTCAAGTTTTTACGTCATTGCTGTTGGTGTTAGAAGAGACAATTTATTCTTCGCTAAGATTGAGTAGTTTACGCGGATAGTCGTCATCGTCGTTGTCGCTCAAATGGGCTCTCATGTTTGTTCGTAATTGGGAGATGCAACCGAACTCCGTAAGTGAGATGATTTTAAGCATGCTCTGATGATATCGGCGCGTGTTCCTTTTGTTACTACAGGCAGTGTTTGCAGAAAATCGCCCGCAAAAACAAAAGTAACACCACCCATTACTGCATCAGAGTTTCTGAGGTATTTGATATTACATTTGTCCCATATAATTAAAGATGTTTTTCGTAAAAGTTTCCCGAGTGGCCCATTTTTACGTATGGAACAAACTGACTGTTGCTCTAGTTAGACTGTCAGAGGTAGCTTAAAGGTGGAGTGTGCTGTTTTCCCATCATTTAACAGAGTAGCGGCAATCCCCGAAGAGGCAACAGCTAGTCCATTTCTCCAGGATTGTCTTACTTTTGCCAATACCAAATTTGCAAGAAACGATTTGCCAGTGCCTCCCGAGGCGTCAAGAAAAAGTTAAACGTCTGTTATTAAGCACACAGTGAATTTTGTGCATCAAAAGCTTGTTTCTGGCCTTTAACTAATTTCGGTACATTTTCATTAATAAAAACTGACAACTCATTGGTATCCTACGAACGTATCAGTAGTATGTCCGTTTCATTCTTATGTGGCCGAAGCAGAATATCGATAGTGTGCTAATTCTGTTTCGAAGAATTCAATTCCGATGACGCCCGCTGCGCCTGCGTAAGGAGACGCGACGCGACTGACGGACTGAGCTACGATCACGCGATCAGATGTAAAAGGCCACGCCCCCTTCTCCCGAAGCGAGCACTAACGCAAACCGAATTAAACCGAAGCCCTGGCGCGTCTTCCGCTGATTTGGCTGGCTTTCATACGATTTTTACCCGATTCACTTTGCAAAACCGACTACCACGTGAAAGCCTTCTTATTTTTTGGTGTTTTATATAGCCTATGGCACTCTTGAATAATGTGGCTTTCTATTGGTGAAAGAATTTTTAAAATCGGTTCAGTAAATCCCGAGATTAGCCCTTTCCATTTACAAATATACAAATATACAAATATACAAACACACAAACTTTACCTCTTTATAATATTAGTATAGATTTGTGAGGTTGGAATTGCCCAGTTTACACTTTGTGAAAATTTTGAATCAAAAGTATGAAATATAAGTTCTATAGATCGCTTCGTGTAGTCCTCGGTCGTTTTATACAGGATGTGTGGTATTTTCGATATCCTATTCTCTCCTATTTCACTCGAACGATGGCTTACTAATCACGAGTGAAAACTGAAGAAATTCTTGACATATGTACCTTTTTGGAAAGCCGATGAAACAGGGAAGTTTCTCCTCTTATTTTTACAAGTTCATGATACTTTTTTCGGGTAATTCTCAATTCTTTCATCAAGATTTTATGAGAAAAACAGATGCTGCCATTTATGACCCTGTATATCTAGGGTTATCCGAATTTTTAGTGAATACATTTCTGCAAATAATTAGGCCCACCTAATCAGCTTCGAAAAAAATATCCATTGTATCTTTGTAGGGTATCCTCTAAAGATATGTTTCTACTTTCTCCAACGGTTCGTAACTCCGTTGAAGTAGCAGTGAGTAAGTTGTGGTGAGTAGAGGGTTGTAAATCCACTACAAACCAAGTAAAACTCGCGGTGGAGTTTGAATAATATATTTACGTCAAAAACTTGAACAAAAAAATGTTGTTAAGAATTAAATGATCACAGCTTATATATTATTTGTGACGACACACAGTTTTCGTCATCGGGCGCCTTACGGAGTTGCTAGAATCTGCACAATTCGCACATTATTTGGCCTAGATATTGTATATTGCATGCATGATGTCGATTACTGCTTCCTGGTAATTTTCCATGGAATTTGAATTCATGATTTTTAAATGCGATTTTTTCTGAATATTCTTCAATGTTTAATTCACATTAAACATACTCCGGGGGCCCTTGAAGTGAAGAAGGCAGCTCTCAGTATTGTGGTCGTCCAGTTTACTATGCCACCGGATTCCAGGTAGTTGATGTGGGCATAGTAAGCTATCAGGTTTCTTGACGTAATACTAAACTGATGTTGTGTTTTGAGTTTGAACTCGTGAATAAATAGGTTCAAGTTTAAAACGTGATGCACTTTCGGCAGGTCTTTGGCTTCTCGGCGCTGGTTGAGGTATTTCCCTGGTCGGTGATCCCTCCTTGCTGGTTTTTTTTCGTAGCGTGCTGTGAGCCTTTTCAGCCCTACGTAAATAGTGATTGCTATAAGTATGACAGCAAGTGTAGTTGCAAAGCTTGTAATGGAAGTATGAAGGGTTATGCTCTTCCAGGGAGTTTCGAATTGGCTTTCTAACTCGTTCCGGTCAATGAGAAGTTGATCCAGCATATCCGGGTCCTTCCAAGAAGGCTCTAGTGCTATGTCCGCGTTGTCCTTTTCATTTTTGAATGAAAGAATGTTAGGGGGGACCTCTTTGTTGAACGTGGTTATTATGGATGTTTCATCTCTCGTGTAGGCGTGCAGGGTGCTTTTCTTGGTTTGAATAGTACATCCTGATGTAGAATGAATAACTCCAGTTCCATTCAAAGTGGTGTCCTCTCGTTTTCCGTTGCATATTACGGCAATTCTTCGGGGATTATTGGTTACGAAAAGCCAGGTATTTTCCTTGCGTAATTCTTTCCATTTTATGTCATTAACTTGTATATTGGCTTTTCTGCAAGTTGACTTTTCCGTGCGATTGTAGATTTCGTCAATTATGCAATTCGGATCATTTTCCATGTCTCTAATTATGGACGGGTTGAGAATATATTCGTTTTGGCTGATGCGTATAGCTTGTTCGAATTGTTCGCTGCTGAGCTCAAAATACTTTTGCACATTGTACTCCATCGCTAGGTATGGGTGGCTTATGTAGATCTCAATGAACGTATCGTTGGTGATTTTTCTTGGGACAGCTGTAGTCTGAACTACGTCGAATTTTTGGCTGTAGATATATATGGAAAAATACTTGAATGTTCATTTCATTCTGTGAACGGGACATCCTCAAGTTTGCCGTTGGCTGTTCTATAATGGTGAGCTGGGATGGTAGTTTCGCCGTTGCCTTTTGTATTTCTCTTCGGATTTCACTGGTGCTCAAGAATTCAGAGATGGTACTTTTGTGACCCTGGACGTCCATTAGTTTCTTGTACTTGAGCTGCAACTCCTGAAGGTAATTCTGAGCGAGTTGTAATATGGTTAGTGAGTGTATGTTTAGACCGTGGTGGTCAGTAGAGCGAAACCATGCGTTCATTTGATTCACTACTTTCAGCCCTTCGTTGAACTTCTTCCGAAACTTTCAAGTTTCAGATTAATCCTTTTTTCTGTTTCCTCAATAGTGGCCACACTCGATATCATCAGCTTGGATTGTTGATTTACCGTATGAATAAGTCTGTGTTGATTTTCGTCCAGGGAGTTTATGTCTCTGTAGACTTCATCGTTCACCCCGAACACTGACGTCATAAATTGTCCGAATAATCCTCGTTTCAGTCTGGGGGAGTTTTCTAAGCTATCCATGGCCATTGTAATTTCTCTTTTCATTTCTAGAAGATGGTGAGTGAATTCTGGACAATGTGCGCTTTCTGATATACCCTTTGTAAGCGCACAAATTTGTTGAATTCTTCTACGGTACGATTTACGTTCTGTCGATCCTTTTCCATTTGAGAGTATGGGAATTTCAGCTCAAGTCTGAATTTTCCTCCATTCGTGTAGCCATGCCCCAAGTGTTCGATGTATAATCCAGGTTTGAGTTGCTGTATGGTGTAGTTTGCTTGAGTCACCGCAATATTGCTACAAATGAGCAGAGTAGTGAGAAAAGTGCCTATGCGCAGTGAGCTCCTGTTTTCTTTCTTCTTATCTGATGACCCTTGGCAGTTTTCTTCCTGTCGAACGGGTAATTTACATATTTTGGTGATGGGCCGTTTGAATTTCTTCTTTTCCGCAGTCGTCAGTCCACGTTACTACTCGTACCAATCCATCATTTCCAGGGTGACATTCTGTTATTTTCGCTAGGGGCCACTTATTTGGGTTGATATCTTCTTGTTAAGCAGCACTATATCTCCATTTGCTAAGTTGTCCTCTACTTTTTTCCATTTAGTACGTTGTTGTAGTCGTGACAGATATTCGCTGGACCATCTCTTCCAGAAGTCGTTTTTGATTTTCTGAATGGTTTTCCATTTATTAGTATAACTATGGGGAAAACTATCTTCCTCGAGTGTGTTGGATGTTGGCAAAGAGAGTAGTGGTCTTCCGATGAGAAAGTGACCTGGAGTTAGAATTTCGCTTTCAGACGTTTGTTCATCGATTGGGATCAAAGGTCTGGAGTTCAGGCAAGCTTCTATCTGATATAGGACTGTCGTTATTTCTTCGAAAGTGAGTGTGTTCTCGCCTATGACCCTCTTGAGGTGGAACTTAATAGATTTTACTCCGGCCTCCCACAATCCCCCGTGATGTGGACTCAGGGGAGGAATGCAGTGCCATTTGATGAATTCTCTGGACAGCGTTTGCTCAATATCCTTCTCGGGAATTTCTTGTCGAAACAATTTTTCCAGTTTGTTTTTTGCCCCAATGAATGTAGTGCCATTGTCACTGTACAAGTTTTTGCAGAGACCTCGCCTAGCTGTGAATCGTCTGAATGCGGCGATGAATGCGTCTGTCGTCAGATCACTAACTGCTTCAATATGAATGGCTTTAGTGGTCAAGCAAATGAAGATGGCGATGTACCCTTTGTAGGACTTATTTCCTCTTCCCTTAGACATTCGTATTGCTATGGGTCCAGCATAGTCTACCCCCGTGTGAGCAAAGGGGCTATTTGGTGTGACTCTTGGCTCTGGGAGTGATCCCATTAATTGAATATGACTTTGTGCTTGCTGCCTCAAACAGATGTGGCACTCTCGTATTATCTTCCTTATTTTATCTTTTCCTCGGGGAATCCAGTACTGCTGTCTGAGGTATGCGAGGGTTAGCTGAATTCCACCATGAAGCGTAGTATGATGGGCATTTCTTATTATTTTCTCTGTTGCTGGGCTACTATTGGGTATAATGATAGGATGCTTCTCATCGTATCTTAGCGCTGAATTTTGCAGACGTCCTCCTACCCGCATCAATTGTTGGTTATCCAGGAAGGGGTTTAGACTCAAGATACTACTTTTTTTACTCAGAGGTCGATCGTTGCTTAAATCCTTGAATTCGGACGAATATTCGTTATATTGCATTTTTCGTAGAAGTATTCGTGTGGCTTGTTGTAGTTCGTCTCTTGACAGGAATACTGTAGCTTTGTGTTTTTTCTGACAGTTGTGGCTGAACCTCAGGCAGTAGGCTGTTACTCTTATGGTTTTCTCCCATGATTCAAATTTCTGTAATAAGATATCCACAGTATCTTGTATGCATGGATTTTCTTCAATGGTGGTTGTAGTCAAACTATTTATACTTTTTGAGGTGTCTAGTGCGTTAGCAGATGTTGAGCTTTGTATCATCTCCTGAATATCTGTGGGGTTTTGACTCAGTTAATCTGGACCATTCCACCATAATTTGTTACCAATTAGTTTTGATGCCGTTATTCCTCGCGTTATTAAATCAGCGGGATTGTTTTCTGATCGAACGTGATACCATTTCACCTTGCCAATTAATTGTTTTATCTCTCGAACTCTGTTGTCAACAAACGCAGGTAACCTTGTGGCATCAGCATTTATCCAAGCTAGTGTAATCGTCGAATCGGAATATGCATGCACAGGGATTTCTTGAATGTCTAGGGCTCCACACAATTCTAGCTTTGGAAGAGTTTTCTTGTTTTTTATGGGGGCCACCTTGGATTTGGATACTAAGAGACTGACGTGGACCTGCCCGCTGTCATCGATAGTTTTGCAGTAAACCACAGCACCGTATGCTTTCACAGAAGCATCGCAAAAAGCGTGAATTTCCATCTTTGAACCCTTTTTGTGTTGTATCCATCTTGGTATGCATATTTCACGAAGCGTTGGAAGTTCTTGAGTCAGTTTCGCCCATTCTTTACGAATTTCTTCCGGAAGAATAACATCCCAATCGTGTCCAGATTTCCATATTTCTTGCATCAATAGTTTGGCTCGTATAATAATTGGTGATATCATACCAAGTGGGTCGAATATTGCGGCAATTTGGGAAAGCATGCGTCTTTTGGTGTTCGCTTCAATTTCAGGTGATTTGATGTTATAGAGCAGACTATCGCTATTTGTATTCCATACTATGCCTAGTGTTTTCGTAGTATTTTGTTCATATTTGTCACCTAGAATGAGTTCATCTGTCCCATTTTGTGGGTATTCGCTCATTTTCCATTTTCGAAGATTGAATTTTCCCTTTTTCATTAGTTCAGTAATTTCTTTCTTCAATTGCTCAGCTTCCTCGACGCTGTCCGCCCCTGTGAGTAAATCGTCTACGTAGAAATCCTTTTTAGCGATCTGAGCGACTCTTGGAAAATTTTCCTCTTCGTCTTCAGCTAATTGATGTAGGGTGCGTATTGCCAGATATGCTGCTGGGGCCGTGCCATAAGTTAAAGTGGTTAACTGAAATTCCTGTATTGGTTCATCCTTTGAGAATCTCCAGACTATTTTGTGGTATGGTTGATCTTCCTCGGCTATTTTGATTTGCCTGTACATCTTTTCGATATCGGCAGTGAGGGCGACTCGATGTTTCCTCCATCTGATGAGAATGTCGGTGAGATCCTGTTGTATCTTAGGACCTGAGTGTAAAATATCGTTGAGACTATATCCTGTGCTTGTTTTTGCCGATCCATCGAAAACAACTCTTGTGGAAGTAGTAGTGCTGTCTGCCTTTATGACGCACTGATGTGGTAGAAAAACTTGAATGCCATGGAGGGGTTGAGCTTCTGCTGTTTTCATGTGACCTAATTTTATGTATTCGCGAATGAATTCCTTGTAGTTCTGTTCCATGATTGGATTGGTTTCGAATTTCCTCTCGATTTGCAGCAGGCGCGCTACCGCTTGTTTTTTGGACGATCCCAAATTTTCAGAATCATTTTTGAAGGGAAGTCTGACTGTGTATGATCCATCTCGATTTCGTGTATGAGTGCTCTGGTAATGTCTCTCACAAAGCTCATGTTCAGGTGAACATTGTCGTTCGTCTGCAGCTTCTTCCAATTCCCAGAATCTTGATAATGACTGCTCATCATTGATAGTGATAGTTAAACTGGTTATCTGAAGTGATGGACTTATATTCTTCACATTTCCGTATAGTAACCATCCAATTTCGCTATTTTGCGCTATTATCCCATTGTTTGATCTTCTTACTCCATCTAAAATGATATCTTTGTATATATCAACTCCTAAAAGCATGTCGATTGGTCCAGGATTTGAGAAATATGGATCTGCGAATTGTATATCATTCCATTCCGCAATGAGACTGTTGTGAATTTTTTCTTTCGGAATTGAGTTGGAAATTCGTGGGAGTACATGCAACGCTGCGTTTATCATGAATGAACTCTGGAACCTTGGTCTGACCTCGCAGAATACCATGTGTTGCGATGACCCTGATTGAGACTGACCTATGCCATTGATTTGTGCTTCGTTCTTGTGTTTCTGCAACTTGAGTATCTGCACCGCGTTTGTTGATATGAACGATGCTTCCGATCCTGGGTCAATTAGACATCGTATTGTTTGTAGTGTCCCATTTCTTGATTTAACTCTGACGTATGCTGTAGCGAGTAGTGCAACCGAATGCAATTGCCTTTTCGGAGATTCCTTATTTCCTGTAGTAATATAGGCATTATTTCCGTTGATCGTCCCTATGGTTTCGTTTCGTACCAGTTGCATATTGGAACTATTTTGTCCATTGTTGCTGATGTTTCTTTGTGTTGAAAATTGTGTCGCTTCGGATTGGGTACCCTGTTGTGGGCGAAAGGTGGTTGCTGTAGCTCTCCAGTTTGTTTGATTGTTGTTGTTGTTGTTGGTTCTACGACTTTGGCTGCCAGTAGTAGATATGTGAAGTGTTGTATGATGATACTTTCTGCATTTGAAACACGTAACTTTGCTCAAACAAGAACTTGTTCGGTGTGGTCCTAGACAATTGTGACATCTTTTGTTTTGAATTATGTAGTCTAGTCTTTCCTTAACGGTCATTGCTAAGTAGTTCTGGCAGGCTCGCAGTGCATGACCTGCTTGGCATAATGGGCATTTGGCTGTTTGTAGGTGAGCTGTGTTAGCTGACCATATCTTTCTTGATTCAAAGGGATGGTGCTTTCTAATCGGTTCCCATTTTTTAGCTGGTGTTTTGCCTCCCTCTAACGCTTGGAATCGTTGTTCTATGAAAGACAGTACATCTTCTAGCTTCTGTATTTTCTTCGGTTCCTTTAAGGTGGTCTCATACACACGGCGGGATTCAGGGTCCATTTTGGATTCTAGGAGATGCGTTATTATCGGACCCCATTCTTGAACGTTGATTCCCATGTTTTCGATTGCGTTCAGATTTTCCTTTGTCAAGTCGTGAAGTAGCTTAAGTCCTTGTACTGATTCCTGCTGGAGGATGGGCTGGGCTAATATGGCATCCATGCATTTGCGAAATAAAATTCTTTCGTTTTCATATCGCTCCTGAATTATTGACCATGCTCCTGCATAGTTCGCTGCAGTGTTCGAAAGATGTTGAATTAATTTACCGGCTTCCCCTTGAACGTTGGATTTTAGATGTTGGATTTTCTCAGCATCCCCAATCGATTTATTATAGTGTATGAGTTGCAGGAATATGTCTCTGAATGCTGGCCATGCTTCGTAGTTTCCATAAAATATTGGAATTGATACTGTAGGCAATGTTGGAAGGTTGGGACGTCCTTGTAGCGTAGTTCTTTCTGGTTGTTCATCGTCTTCGAATTTCTTCATAATCTCTTCGTATTCGTTATGTACAGTTGAATAAGTTTCTTGAAACATATGATCTTGGCTCATTTCAATATCATTTAATTGGATTTCTTGAAAGGACTCCGAGATAATTTTCCATTGAGTCTGGACTGCTTCTCTCTGAAAGCGGTAGGGTTTTTGATTGGCTTCGTACTGGGTCCAAATCTTGGTTAGTTGTTTATGAAATTCCGCAATTTGAAGTTCTAGTTTGTTTCGGATCGTGCCTGCTTTTCCGGAGGGTGTTTCTGAGGTTATTTCCAAGCGACATTTGTTCAGATGTTCCATGGCATCATTGTGTATTGCAGCGGCTTGATCGTAAAATTTCTTTACGTGGTATTCGTGTGTTTCTGGTAGGCCCTCTAGTAATTCATCGTGGTTTGCTTCGAATGTGTTCCATAGTTCCTCTATTTCATCAGTCTTCCTTTTCAAATACTCTGGCGTTTTCCTTTTCTTGGAATCCTTCTTCATGTTGGAGTGCATTTTCTTGATCTGCTCTGGGATCTGGATTTGTTGGCTCAGGACTGCTTCCATATTGCTTCTGATATTTCTTCTCAGTAGGACTGGACGTAAAGACTTGATTGTGTGTGTGTGTGTGTGTGTGTGTGTGTGTGTGTGTGTGTGTGTGAGATTGTGGACTTGTGTCTATCCCTGGGCTGGTTTTGCTTTGAAGGCTGTATCTTTGTAGAGTCTCGTCCGGAAGGCTTGTATTAGGGCTCGAAGGGCACAGAAAGGCTTCTTCTCGGATTTGGTAATAGCTCTGGAGGGCTTCTTTTCTGGCGCTGGCGTTGGCTCTGGAAGGCTTCCTCGCAGTGTGTAGTGTAGTGTGTAGTGATCGAGATAAGGGGCGTAAATCCTGTCTCTCAATCCGGCTCGAAGGACCATGTATCTTTGTAGGGTATCCTCTAAAGATATGTTTCTACTTTCTCCAACGGTTCGTAACTCCGTTGAAGTAGCAGTGAGTAAGTTGTGGTGAGTAGAGGGTTGTAAATCCACTACAAACCAAGTAAAACTCGCGGTGGAGTTTGAATAATATATTTACGTCAAAAACTTGAACAAAAAATGTTGTTAAGAATAAAATGATCACAGCTTATATATTATTTGTGACGACACACAGTTTTCGTCATCGGGCGCCTTACGGAATTGCTAGAATCTGCACAATTCGCACATTATTTGGCCTAGATATTGTATATTGCATGCATGATGTCGATTACTGCTTCCTGGTAATTTTCCATGGAATTTGAATTCATGATTTTTAAATGCGATTTTTTCTGAATATTCTTCAATGTTTAATTCACATTAAACACCATTGAATATTTAGAGTCGAGTAGTTTTCACAAAATTAATTTTGCAATAGTTTTTTGGTCCGTATACTCCAGCTCCATTCGTCATAGAACAAAATTGTTATTATTTAATTGATGCTCAACAATGTTCAACCTAGTGGACAAGAATGAACAGGGAATAAGCCAAATGCACACAAGTTATCGAATTATCCACTTACAGCCGCACAGTTCATCGCTTTGAGCAATAAATTCTAGCAATCCGTTTGTCGAATAGTTACAATCCTTTAGTTAATCAAGCAAATCCAATTGCTTTCTAACAAGGAATATCTGAACCGGTCAGTTCCTTTGTACTGTTGAAACGATGGCGAGTAATCAGGAACGATTGTGTTTCTAATTGAGTTTCCGGCCGGTCTGCGCTCTAAAATGAAATAATATGGGCTGGCTTCAGAGGAGGGATCTTCAAGTTTCTTGGTAACTGTGTAGTTGCTCTTATTCGTCATTTGGTAGACAGAGGAATGACCTTTTGCAGATTTCGAGAAGTGCTTGATGCCTTTTTTACCGCTCGTTCTTCTTTAACTAGTGCTATATAAAATATATACCCACCAAATTCCATAGAAAAAACAATTCCAAATTTAGAACGAAAAATATCTAATCAAAATTCTAATGATGATCAGGAACAAACAGAAAACCATGAAGAACAACCAAATGTTTTGAACGTCATTCCTTATATTCCTGACCTTTCAGAGAAAATAAGAAGAATTGGTTCCAAATTCAACATAAGAACTGTTTTCAAAACACAAAATGATTTGAGATTCATTCTAACTAGAACGAAACTAATGGAGGAGACACAAAAATCAAAAAATTGTGTTTACAATATTCCCTGTATATGTGGAAAATCTTATACAGGAGAAATATCAAGACCTTTAGAGATAAGAAAACGGGAACATAAGAACAACATCAAAAATAGAGACATTACAAGATCACAAATCGGAGATCATTTATGTTCAAATAGCGGAGATCATAATATGATGAACTGGAACAGCACAAGGATCCTAATGACGGAACCTGATAATTATAAAAGGTAAATTGAGGAATGCACATGTATTTTGTTGCATGAAGTAAATAATTTGACCAATTTGCTCCTGACAAATAAGTTCAAAGATTCTCGCACTTCATCTTAATTAAAATTTTTTTAATTATTCCAGTTTCAGAGACTGGGAGTGAAAACCTATAAAGTTTTTAAGAAATGCAGAATCCTCCCAGAATGAATTTCAATCGATATCTGAATCGTTTTGCCCAACTGCATGTAATTTTCAGAAATTTTGAGCCGAAA
Organism: Propylea japonica; assembly: GCA_013421045.1. NCBI lineage: Eukaryota > Metazoa > Arthropoda > Insecta > Coleoptera > Coccinellidae > Propylea > Propylea japonica. The sequence goes on from CM024244.1 coordinate 20,967,270, forward strand.
ATCGTCTCAAACTATACGGTTCGATTGCCTGATGACGAATTCGTGGTAAAATTCGATTCTGTCCGTGGGGCCGGCCGGCCGTTGGCTCGATAACTTTCGAAAGGATTGTCCTAGAGACTTGAGATTTTCCGGGTGAGTTCGGTTCCCAAACGCCTCGGTTAAATTCGTCAACCAGCCAAATCGTACAGGGTATTCCATGAAATATGGCCATTCAAAATTTTTTTCCTCAATATCTAAGACAAAACGAATCCAATCGAAATGAATTTTTGCGGCCACATACTCATAACAAGACTCCTGCAACATTTTGTGGCCATAGGTGAACAAAAACATTGAGAATTCAATTGGAATATTGATATATTGCAAAATTTCAGGAGGATCGCATCATCAGAACCATAGAATTGAATCGAAAATCTTGGGACATACAAAATATGTTTTCATGAATTACAAAATGGCGAATGCGACACAAATATCTGAGTTTTTCTGAAAATGTAGTTGAATTTATATAAAAAAATGATGAACATTTTTCTGACAAATTTTATCTCCTACTGAGAAATGGTTTGTAGAGAAAAAAATATGAGTGCAATTCAAAAAATAAATATATTCGGAAGGTGTATTAATCAGAAACAAAATTCCAAGGACGGATTCTGATAGAGTTTTTGCTGCAATTTGAAATACCTCCCATTTGAACTTCTTACTTTGTCTGAGGGCCAAGATGTTAGATATATGGAAAATCTTGGGACACCTTTCATATCTCTATAATAATAACAAAATATATTAATTATTGATATGATTACATTGAAGAATGAAATAATTCAAAACAATCGTGCATTACTTGACTTGATGATTTAAGGAATATTGGTACAGCGAAACTATTACAAATGTCTGTATAACGAATTTCTCTGTATAACGAATTTCGTACAAGACATTGCACCTTGAATCCAAATTCCATGTTGAAAACACCCTCTAAGACGAAGTGAATTCTCTATAACGAAATATTCAAAGAACATCACTCTTTGAATGGGTATTGGTAAGAACGTAAAAAGGTGGGCTTTTTTCCGAAATTTTTCCGGACGTACGTAATAAATCCCGACCTCAAACTTAATTATTACGGCGGGCAGAGAGATCCTTCTGAAACAGTTTTAAATACATACACCTCTAGCTGTTTGGTTTCAATCAAACCATTACGCTAGTGTGAAAGTTGTGCGAAAATGTCTGAAAAGAAGTGCTTAAGTTTAAATGATAACCTTAAATTTATCAGTGAAGTCGACCGCGAGATTGTCGACTATAAAAACAAATTTTCTGTGTTACGAAATTTCTTTATAACGAATTTTTTTGCGGATTTATCGCTTTCGTTAAAGGGAAGTTCCACTGTTTATGATACCCACTATAGCCCAACGGTAACACAGTTAATATTACGGATATTTCATTCAACAATACAGTCCAAAAAAATATCGCAACTATAACATAATTCCGTTAATCCTGAAGCAGGATAAACCGTATTACAGACCGAAACGCTTCCATAAACAACAATTGTAGTTTGAATTCGGGATAAGTCCTCGAGGACCCTAATATAACTGAATCCGCCATCTGAGACGAATATTAATATTGATACTAGACCACCAAGGCGCTCACAGGACATCGCTAAATGCATGCAAGTTATCGAATTATCCACTTTATCGACATAGTTCAGCACCGCAACTATTAATCCCGACCAATCCATATGACGAATATTAGTTACAATATCCCCAATCAAAGCAATTGATTCCTGCTGTGACGTGGTGAGCTAGTCAGTCCCTTTCTTGAGTAAATATACGAGGATGTATAAATATATCCTTAATTATTTGCCGAATGTTACTATTTAAGTTTTAATAATGGACATAGCAGCAATATTTTTAATTATACTCTTTTTTGTTGGCTCGAGCTCTCGAGAAATATATTTTCTCTCCGTCAGGAGAACTACAATAAATTACAATAAAGGAATGGGAACATATAACTTATATAAAGATTGTAAACTTGAGAATGAATACTTGTTGTTTGGTTTTCTTAAAAAACATCAATAAGTTGGAGGAATAGGAAGGTCATGAAAAAAACTAAACTTAAATTTGATTATTAATGTCTACTTGACATCATTCACACTTCTGAGTTTGCAACTATCGAAATTTTGATATTCAGTCATTAATTCTGTTTTGCTTCATAAAATCTAAATGGATCAGATAAGAAAAAATAGAACCGAGACCATCTTTTCTTGAGTTAATACACTTGGATGTATTGATATCTAGTTAGCTTTGAACAGTCCCGTGCTGAAAAGAAATATTGCTTTATTATAGCAACGAACAATAACTTATTAAAAGTGTCAGTGTGAAGTTTGACGTTGAAAAAGTGAACCAAAGTTACGCAATGAATTAAAGAGAAGTTTAAAAAAAGCCCCGAGCAGGATTTTTAAGCGCTCGTTCTTTGGTGGGGCAATAAGACTATTTTCTCAAAATTTAATATGGGACTTGAGATTGTTACCTCATATACAGAACACCACCATGACCAGCCAGAGATATCACGATATGATTATTAAACCCATAATTGTTCCGTTTGCGGCTGCCGTGGGCGACAATTTTATTTTAATTGACGATAATGCCTGTCCACACCGTAGTCGTCTGGTTAATGCAGCGCTAGAAACTCATGCTATTGATAGGATGGACCGGCCAGCTCGCTCTCCAGACATGAATTGCATCGAACATGTCTGGTCTGAGATGTCTAGACAATTGTCAACCTTAGAACAACCGATCAATAACCTGGAGGACCTTCCTAACGCTTTACGGGATATTTGGACGAATTTGCCCCAAAATTGTATAAATCGTTTGATCGAAAGAATGCCTCGTAGGGTAGAATGCTTGAGACGAGCTCGTGGGGGACCAACTAGGCACTAGCTCAACCGAAACTTCAGCCTTCTTTTTATGTTATTCAAACAAAGAATTTTGAGTGTTCCTAATAAAGTCTTTTTTTCTCTCCAACTTTCCATTTTTCATTCTTTTCCCAAGTGAACCATATTATCAACTGAAAATACTCTGATATCTGACTAAATCTATAATCTTGGAGCGAATACAGTGAAATCCGTTTATAATGACATTGAAGGGAAATTGTAAAGACGTCATATTAACCGGACGTCATATAAAGCAGAGTTTCAGCAAAATAGATGGTATTTTTTCTAGGAGGTTTGAATTGACTTATCCAGCTAGCAGAGCAATTAAAGTTTGGCTTGCCAAAACCAGAGGCGAAAATATTGGCCTTTTCTTGTAGCATGGGGCCGCTGATAGGTATTTCTTTGTTTCTTGTGATTTTGAACCATGGCAATAACGTTTGATCAATGTTATCAGGTTGTGATTTCCGAAGCTTTTTTGGTTTTAAAACATTTGAATTGAATGATTCCTTAATTCGGTCCTTGTTTTTTAAAATCATTGAAATTGTCGAGTGACTGTGACCAAATTCTTTTGCGAGAGCTGAGTTGGATTTTCCATTTTCTAGTTTGGCTGAAATTGCACCTTTCTCCTAAATTGTGAATGCTTTGCGACGTTGCGATGTCATTTCGGCAACACTATCAACGGTATCAACTAGACTGAAAAATAAAAACGAACATGTCGGTACGCGTACCTATATCACGTATCCAACGTCCTATGAAAAGGGATGGATTGGTTAGCGAAAACGATCGAGCCGTCACTATAACCGAAAAAAATTCTTCGAATTAGGTCATAAAAACCGACATGTCATTATAGGCGAAGTCATTAAATCCGAACAATGTTACAAGGAGTTTTATATGAAAACTAAACATAACACTGCAATTGCGTCATATTAAGCGGTTGGTCACTATAGCCGGCGTCAAAATAAACGGATTCTACTGTATTTCAGAAATAAATTTAGAACAAGTAAGTGATCCCTATCAATTGTTGAGCAGTGTATTAGCTCTCAATTAATTGCTGCTTTTTCGAACTCTATCGAATAAAACTACATCAAGAATTCCTTTTTTTCAGATCAAGAATACTGGTACGAACAAGCAAGGATAGCACTCAGAAAAAGGTTACAGTATGCCACAGATCTCAGACCACATGCAAAAAATGTACTGTTTTTCGTTGGTGATGGCATGGGTGTCGCAACAGCAACTGCTGCAAGAATACTGCGAGGACAAAGAATGGGAAAGAAAGGGGAAGATCACGACCTTGCATGGGATACGTTCCCAGCAGTGGCTTTCGCGAAGGTAAGTTACTTCAGCAAATCTAACCAATTGCACTCACCCCACCCCAGTTCGGCAATGAATAGCTATTATTACAACTAGAGTAATATGAATAGTATATTTCCCGAGGTTGTCCTAGTTACATCCCGAGGGCGAAGCCCGAGGGATGTATAGGCAACCGTGGGAAATGTATTCATATTTCTCGTGTTGTAATCAATAGTTTTTTTCTGATCGAAACAATATCGTTCTTAAAATGGAGAAATGAATGTTATATCGTAAATTTTTGATTTAATTGGATTTTTAACGTTGCTATGTGCCGTGTTTGTGAGAATCATGGTTGACTGGTTTTATTTTGACGTCTTGTCAGAAATAAAATTATTGAAATAATGTCGAACTAAGTCGAAACTCAAGCGGCGAAAGCCCGTGAATTTTTGATTCCGGTCAAATCTAAGGTTGCCTATAGTAAAGAGTATGCAGGCTTTCCTGGCTTTCAGAAGTTGAACGGTGGTGGTCGGTGTCAGCGAAAATATTTTGTTAGCATATTTTGAAGATTTGGTATGTTGCTCTGATTCTTGTTATTTTCAATGTATGATTAATTCATTCGATCTCCAGTCGAAGAAATATTCACCAAACACGTTATGGCCAAAATTATCTATGTTAAGGTCCATGCTACATTTGAAGGAAAAAACGAATGTGAAATTATTATTCGATGAAGTGGAAGCAATTGTTAAGAACAAAAATAAAGGATACGTTCCCAAAAAATCAGCAGTGTTGTCCCGGGAGCAGATCAAGAAATTCTTGATAGATAGAAGCTCCAAATGACTTTTTTCTGATGTATTAGGTGAAAATTTGCATACTATACTATTTTTAGTAAAATATGACTTGACGTTTCATATTTCCTTTGGAAAATATGAGTGTGTTATATCATATAGTAACTAAGGCGATATTGCTCAATATTCATTCAATCAGAAAAAAACAATAGTATTTAATTTTAAATATCGAATTCAAAGGACAGTGACATCAAGTCAATGCACTAGCTGGCAAAGTTCACCATACACTAATGGTTGTTCGGGTTTCACTCAATCAGTTGGAAATAGAGCAATTACACAATGATTACACACCAACGTCAATACGTTATTAAGGTCTAGGATGGCTTTCCTTGCCCCCCAGAGATTAATTATAAGCAAACCCTACTTGCGACCAATACACAAAGCGAATTTAACGCAATCAGCCACTTTGAAGTCCTGGTAACCTTCGATGTTATGGACCTGATTAAGGTCCTCAGTTGCTGACAGAAGAGACAGATATTCAATCAGTCTTTCACAGTTACTTGAACAACAATTAATATCCTCACGGTGGATAAGTCCTCTAAGATAAATTGGTGCGCAGTGACGTGGAAGGAGGGGCCATTTTGTACTGCTCAACAAGAGATTTTATCTGATGAACAGGCACAAGTTATTATGAGACCTCCACGCTGACGTGGAACGAAATACTACTTCATCATGAGTTTGTCACACGTTTTTTATCATTATTTCTAAATTGAATTCGAAATTTAGGATGAAATACCACTGTTTAAATCTATGGGAGATGATTAGCCTTCAGTAGGGTCCTGTAGCGGTCTTAGAAGAACAGGAGATTCGAAAAATCATCACTTGGAATGCCAGACCTGGCTCAAAACACCCTCCTGGCCCAAGAGCATGAATTAAGTGTTTTGTATCTAAATATTGAAGGTATTTATTCGAATAGTTTTGAGTTTCAATTCTGTAAAAACAGCGAGACAGGGTTTTTTTTTCTGAGGATTTTCCCTGTGCTCTGGTATCATACGCCAGAATAGTATGGTACCCCGTTTTGCACCAACCTCAGCTAGGGACTTTTTTGTTTCATGTATTGTATTTTGTTAGCTGTCAATTCAAAAAAATATATGTATTATAGGGTATGAAGAAAGTTATCTCATGATGACTTTTTTTAGAGTTTGATTCCCAAATGCCGCAGTTTATTTCGTTAACCAGCCAAATCGTACCAGGGTGTTTCATAAAATACGGTCATTTTAAATTTTTGTTCCTCAATATTTCAGACAAAACAAAACCAATCGAAATAAAATTTTGCGTCCAGATGCAAGATACTTCAATAAGCCTCATGCAGAGTTTTTTGGCCATAGTGACCAAAGAAAATAAAAAATAAAATTATATTCCCATAACAAGATAAGTATCCAATTCGAGTGAAATTCATTTTGTTCATAAATGAAGATTGACATACTGAATGCTTATGCAAAATTGCAAGAGAAATTCATTATCAGAACCATAGAATTCAATATTTTCTGATTATTCATTCTTCATATATTTCCTTTTTTGAATAATTTCCCAACAATGATTTTCATCGTTCTAAGATTTTCCATCCATATACCTAGCATGAATCTCAAGTCCTATACACAATTTTTATTAAATAGCTTTATTGCACCACTAAAAAACGAGCGTTCACAAGCACATGCTTTTCTTAAATTGAACTTGTAAAATCTTCGGAATTATGTGTTTTTCATTTGCAGTCTGATTGACTAATAGACTGAAAATGAAAAACACATAATTCCGAAGATTTTACAAGTTTGTCTGAAGAAAGTGTCTCAGATAGACACCGAAACGTTACATTATTCTTTTCATTTATTTTCTTTTTTAGTATTACTGTTAGGCAACAATTTTTTCAAAATCGATTTGCTCCTGACAAATAAGTGTAAAGATTTTCGTAGGAGCACTTCATCTCAATCAAATTTTTTTTAATTATTTCTGTTTCATAGACTGGGAGTGAAAACCTAAAAAGTTTATTAGAAATGCAGAAACCTCCCAGATTATATTTCAATCTAGATTTAAAAAAACCTAATTTATTGAAATACTATTATAAGATTCAGACTTAAACGTATGCTATTGCTTTGTTTTTTCCCCTCCCAATTTTTGATTAATTCTCTCGTGAAGAAACCACAACGAATACATTTGTGAAATTTCCGAGCACCAAACTTGAAACAATTGAGAGCTCATCCGGCCAAATTTCGTCAGTGTTGATATCACATACAGATTTCAAAAATTCACATCGAAAACATACGATATACAATGCATCAGACAGTAAACTCTTCCTTCCCGTTGCACAGATGAAAAGTCGAGACAATGACCTGCTGTAAAACACTGAATTATGTTGTCTTATTGCAATATTCTAGTCTTGTCTCTCTCTTATCGTTGAGAGGAGCGCAATTCATTCAGTATGGTAGGCAACAGTAAATACTTGAAACGAGTATTACGGGCAGCCTGACAAATTAAATAATTCTAAGAGTGTACTGCAGGTTCCCTACCATACTACGATAAGAGAGAGACAAGACTAGATTATTACAATAAGACAACGGAATTCATTCAGTTACAGCACGTGAATATCTCGACTATTCATCTGTGCAACTAGGCGGAAGAATTCTCTGTCTAATGCATTGTATATCGTATGTTTTAGATATGAATTTCCAAATCTGTATGTTTATCTATTTAACTATGGATTTCCCAAGACAACAAACACTACAACTACACCAGTAATTAGTATCTCTATAATTCAAATGGGACTCAAGCAACAGTTTATCAGATAAATAATTCCTGAGGATCCCTCGTTTCGCCGAAATCCAGTCACCCCTCTGAACCTCTGAACTTTCCATGAGAATATGTACACAATAAAATATGTGAGAAATCGTCCCCGTGATATCTCACGAGACTCCTAGAATCTAGAATTAAATGAATAATTCAGTGGGGTGCGACCTACGTTCGGTGAAATCCTCTTCTGCCGAAAGATTTATGCCATAATCAATTAGTTAGTGGCTAGGAAAATCGCAGCTTTTTGTTTCCCTTTAATTGAAAGCTGCGTGTCGGCAATTCGAGCGGTCAGTGGGTGTTTATTAGCGTTCAATTATAAATACAATTAAATTTAACGGACAGCTAGTGGAAAGAGGAGTCGAAAGCGGAATTCAATTCCTGATGTGCGTGTTTTTGTTGCCGAGATAGCACGCGCTAATGGAGGTTTGTCAGGTGAAATCTATCACCGCAATGAGAAATGAGACTTTTGATTAAACGTGTATTGCACAAGTGTATCCGTATCATCTTTGATAAATGGGAAAGCAAAAGCATAAATGCTTGATGACTTGACTGCATTTATTAGTTAAGTGTATCAATCTACATCTATAAAATGAACTTTATTCGAATCGGATTTTTTTTATGGAAATTTGAAGTTTATTTTTTTCAATATTCCAATTGAATTTTCTATAGTTCTGTTTACAGTTTGTCCACAAATTTTTGCATGAGGCTTATTATGAGCAACTTGCATACGGTCGTTCATTTCGATGGGTTTCGTTTTGTCTGAGATATTAAGCTACCAAAATTTGATTGGCCATATATTATAGAACACCCTGTACGATTCGGCTTTTTAATGAACTTAACCTATCCTTTTGAGAACCCTGAAAATTTCAAGTCTCTAGGACCATTTCTTCGAAAGTTTTTGTGCTGACGGGCGCCCGGACAGAATTTAATTTGAACACGGATTTGTCATCAGGGAGTCGAAACCTTTCGCTTGAAACCATTTTCGGCGGAAAATTCGAAAATTACAGACATTTGGGAAAAACGATAATTATATCACTGGTGGCCATTAAAATAGCATAAACTGAATTAACCAGCTAGGTTATTGAAAAAAGCGACTAATGGTAGAGATATTAATAGTTCTAGAAAAATAGTCGCTTGATTAATAACCGAGTTGATAACAAGATTTTTCCGACGATCTCAACATGAATTGTGTATGAATTCTTGATTGAAATACATTCTCGTTTCGCACAAGACATACATTTGACAAAATGAAATGTCTATGTTTCTATGTTCCATTAGAGTTTTGACATTTCTCGTAGTGCTTCTGAATACTTTCTGTACGGCTGCCATCAAGATTGCACATTAAAATAACATGAATTGAGCATTGAAATGGGTCATTAATGTTCAATTCCGTATACATTGAAGTCACCTTTTACTTCGAGGTCGGCAGAAATAATCACTTATTCATATTTGCTCACAAACAATTAAATGTTCAATTTCGTATACATTAAAATCACGTTTTATTTTGAGGTCGACGGAAAATATATTTTTCCACCGACCTCAATTGAAATAAATTGAATATTAATGAACATTAATGTTTAATTCCTGCTATTGTAATGGGCAATCCTCATTGCAATTGTTCACAAAGTACTCAGAAGCACTACAAGAAATGTCAAAATTCGACTGGAACTCTACATAGAAAAATATACATTTCATTATGTCAAATGGATGTCTAGTGCAAAATGGGAATGTACTTCAATCAATAATTCATACACAATTCATATTGAGATCGTCTGAAAAATCTTGTAATCAACTCGGTTTTTAACCTAGCGACTAATGGTCTCGAACTATAAACGTATTAATATCTTGACCACTAGTCGCTGTCTTTGATAACCTAGTTGATCAAATAACTATTAACGCGTTAGGAAATACAGTACAAAATCTCAAGAAAAAGCTGCATTTACCGAAGCAAGCTGTCATCAACGTTAAGACTCATCAAACTACTAGCAACAAACAAGCAGCTAATTTTCTCTTCCATCAAAAAACTCTTTGCATAAAATCGCATCTTCAACTTATGATTAACAACAAGGGAACATTGATGATGTCAATAAACTCATTTTCTATGAAATATTGTTTTATTATGACTCTGATCAGACGAGTCTATGACTGGGCGTCCCGACGCGAATTATTACTGCGGATGCGGAAAACCCGTGGAAATGGCCTTTGACAATTTGCGGCTCGACATTTTGATGTTTGGCGGTTCGGAAGACCGGAAGGAAATGTCACATTTATCGTTGGAGGTTTTAGGTCCATCTAAAAGGAAAGATGCGATATTTCATTCGGCCCTTGGGTCATTTTAACTTTTTGAAGACCGGGCGTGGAAATCGAACTTTTTCACGGCTGCCGTTTGTTTTAAAGAAGACGGATTGTATTGCAGCCGTTCATTTCCTGATGATGGTAGATGCTGCAGAAATGTTTGGACAATGTTCGATTATGATTGCGGTAATAAATTCCTACTATGTGAAAAATGTTTGTTGTTAATGCAGTTTTTAGTTTTATATCTCTATACATTTTGGTCCAAACGAAGTATAGTATATTCCCATCGAATTGAATCACCATTCACATTGAATCACCAAACAAATACCCTGTATACTACGAACAACATTTCAGAATAAGGCACACATAGTCACACCGTTGTTTAACGGTAACCCTCTTCCAAAATTTCACCCTTACGCTCGTGTAGATTTATCCAAATAACTATAAAGAACCCGCTTAAGCATGAGCTTGATAAACACGTATGGGTAGGCAGCAAACCGAAGGGAACAGGTGGATGATCATATTTCAATTATGAATCTCTCACTGGCTCAGGGTTATTCGACAGGACCATCAATCTGCACAGCCATCTTGTGCCAGGACTGCAGACACTCCAAGATGGATAGATTATCATAATACTCCCTACTGAATTATGTATTTGAAGAAGTTACGTTTAGAGAGAGAAAAAGGAAGGTTTAAGAAAGATCTGGGAAATGATGGAAGCTCTGATGACTAAAACGAATTCGATAAGATTTTTAGACGAACATTGATTTTAAAACGAATGAATATTGAAAAGGTTGAAGGTGAGGCTATCGAAAAATTAGTATATTATGCAACGAGCGTATAATGATAGCTATTATTCCCGAGGTGAAGTGGCCCAAATCACCGAGTGAATAAGAGCCATTAGTTCGAGGCCATTAGTTGCTAGATTAATAACCGAGTAGGGATTTCATTTTATTTTAAAGATAAACCCTATACAAACACGAAAAATTAATTTTTTTCTGAAACTATGGTAATTGCCAATAAAAACGACTAAATGAAAAGACAATTCAAAATTCCCGCGGAATTGCTCAATTTTGTCACGTTATGATGATTACGTCATTACCCAGTAAATATACTTTGACTTCTGTCAAAACGAACAGATTTTGCCCGATCCCTTGTGGAAAAGTTCAATCGAAGCCTTCAAAATGAATAGGTCAGTCCATAAATGCTGAATTAGGTGTTTTTTTATTTGTAATAATATACAGGGTGTCCGGCGAATAACTGTACATACTCTTACCAGAGATAGAGTTGCACTAGCTGACTACTAATTGACTATAAAAAATTAATTTCTGGGTTTCCCTAGAAAACTACAGGGTGTTTTTCCAACTTCATGGAAATACTTGGACCATCATAAAATCCAAACTTATTGACGGATTTTGTTGAAACTTGAGGGGTTATTGGCTCATGCTAAGGTCGAATCAGAAATACATCAATTATTTCATTATTCCAGGGCCGGACTCATTAATCTTCATTTAAAGTGTTCAGGGTAAAAGAAACACTTTGTATTTCGAATTACGAATAATTGATTCACTTTTTAGAAAGAAGCTAAATTATGCTTCAATTTGTGGTATCGCTTAAAGTTGTCACATCAACAATTATTTTTTTATGAATTTTTGAATTAGAAAAAAGTTCGAAAAATTGAATTTATTTACCTGAACAGGACTTAGTCAACTTGTGGAGGTCGAAAATAAATGATAAATTTTCTTTAAAAAAAGTCACTGAAAGTGAGAAAGACTATAATAATTTATTGATATACTGGGTGGCCACCCTAGACGCGGATCTCATTGCGATAAAGTGAATGAAGGTTTTTGCAAAAAAAAATTATTATCGACATGTATAGGGTATACATAAACATATTTTAAAATTATTCGTATGTCTACCGGGTGTTCGACAACAAAGATATAGATCAAAGTGACACTTCTTCCAATGAACACCCGGTATACATACGAATAATTTAAAAATATGTTTATGTATACCCTATACATGTCGATAATAATTTTTTTTTGCAAAAACCTTCATTCACTTTATCACAATGAGATCCGCGTCTAGGGTGGCCACCCAGTATATCAACAAATTATTATAGTCTTTCTCACTTTCAGTGACTTTTTAAAGAAAATTTATCATTTATTTTCGACCTCCACAAGTTGACTAAGTCCTGTTCAGGTAAAAAAATTCAATTTTTCGAACTTTTTTCTAATTCAAAAATTCATAAAAAAATAATTGTTGATGTGACAACTTTAAGCGATACCACAAATTGAAGCATAATTTAGCTTCTTTCTAAAAAGTGAATCAATTATTCGTAATTCGAAATACAAAGTGTTTCTTTTACCCTGAACACTTTAAATGAAGATTAATGAGTCCGGCCCTGGAATAATGAAATAATTGATGTATTTCTGATTCGACCTTAGCATGTGCCAATAACTCCTCAAGTTTCAATAATATCCGTCAATAAGTTTGGATTTTATGACGGTCTAAGTATTTCCATGAAGTTGGAAAAACACCCTGTAGTTTTCTAGGGAAACCCAGAAATTAATTTTTTATAGTCAATTAGTAGTCAGCTAGTGCAACTCTATCTCTGGTAAGAGTATGTACAGTTATTCCCCGGACACCCTGTATATGAGTTAAAAGTTTGCTACTTACAAAGACGATTTCACGTTTTTGAGCTCCGCTGCACATCTCCGGTAAGTTACTACCTACTATTACCCTTGATGAATCCTATCTCCATTATAAAGAAAATTATAGATTATCGTTCTTGTAACGAACTAGGTATTCTCTTCTCTTTCAACTTCGTAAGTTCGAATCATAGATATAATATATTATATATTTACTACGGTTCAAGTCACAGAATCGTGGGTTTCACAAAGCTTGATTGGCAATCAAATCGTTTATATTGAAGTAAGTCGATGGTTTATGTCAAAAATGAAATGAAAATTGCAGAGAAATGATGATATTTCAATAATCAAGGTGATTAGAGTTTTGTGGAACCCGGCCTATGAATGTATTTTGTTGATCTGAGCACAGAACATTCGAATTTGCAATGACAATACCTGATAGTGACGTAAATTACCTCTGATTGGCGTTCGCAGTCACGTGATAGTTAATAATAAATAACATAATTTAAATCAGCTTTATTTAATTCAAAGAGAATAATAAGATCACTAAATTGGTTTTTTAGGATTGCAAAAACTCCCTTCTATGACGAAAACCTCAATTTATATGAATTTGTAAAATGAGTCAACATCCCTATATTGATCAGAAGTTTTTTCTAACGAGCTAAATATGGTTTGTGTGTCAATTCTTGATTGAAATACATTTTCATTTGATACAAGACGCACATTTGGAAAATCTTTGGACAGCGAGACAACAGAATGGGCCTTTTCGGTAAATAATACAGGTTGAAATTCATTCCTGTCAATATGGGTTGAACCATGATAAAACTTTATACAATCACGCCAACGAAACATCTGTCAAAGCGAGCAATATCATAATGTGTCAATAGTATGAATAAAGACGTATTTATGAACAAACCATCAGATAAAAATAACACCGTGAGCATCAAAGCAGAATCCATACATCCCATTCCAACTATTACGGCAGATATAGAAAGTTTCACAATAGTCAATTTCAATAATGAACGCATGCATGAAAGTTTGACGCCTATTGTTCGGAACATTCTGATATGTATATAATTTCGAACCGAGCTCAACTAAATAATGAAGGAATGGTTAGCGAACATTCATTAAATTTTGTAATGCGTTTTGCTATTATTGAATTCATTGTTCGAACTGACTATGAAATATCGGAAATAATTTCATCCTACCGCATCTCTAATTCGTATCATATTCGGTTTCATGAATAATTTTTTAGTTCATTCTAATTATGATTCCCCAGATAGTTCAATAATTCGTGAAAAACATATACACATAGAGGGTTTTCATTTTAACTTGGCCTATTAAAAGCATTTTGAGAACTGGTGAATATTTCGTTCCGAAATTTTAGGTGAAGCCTTGGGGATGAAGGAACTCTTTGACGAAATTTTTTTCAAGTCGACAGTGTTGCCACATCTTAAACACATATATCTTTTTTCTTATTTCAAATGCAACTACCTAAATTTTTATTTATCTATCGATTCGATTAAAAATTCGCAGTATAACTCATTAAAAAAATTCTCTGTCGAGCACTGTTGCCAAACTATGCAAAAATTCTTGAAATTTTTGACATCTGCATTGCCAGTTTGGAAATGCAATATCGCGATTATTTTTTATGCAAACGAAACCTAAATCAGCAGTATCATTGTGGAAAATTCCAGCTTCCCTATGGTATATTCGGTATTTTCAAACATTATAAGGTTTTTCGAAGATTTTGCTCCGAAAATGTGGAACTTGAGATGGAAATATTTTGAGATTTTCATATGGCTACCCCATATTTGTTTAAGATCATTCGATTCGAAATAAAAAATGAATGGCATCATCTTTTTTGACTTTAATTCTTTATTTTGTATAATTTTCGAATTAGATGAAGATACTGAAATTTTTCTTCATTTATTGCCATGATCTATAGTAATAACTAGCAAACCCGGCGAACTCCGTTTCGCCACCAGATGGCTTCGTTTTCTGTAACATTTCGTTTGGTGATAAAAAAAAATAAAGAAAAATTTTTTTTTATTTGAAAAGGAACAACAGTAATAAATTCATTTTGATTACAAAATGAAGTGTTACTTAGTTAAACTTCTCTAAGTAAATGAAAGAGAATCCAAAGTTAATACTGAATCGAAGCGTTATACGTTTCCGCAAACTATCCGTTTTTTTGAAATGCTCTTTGGTAAACCATATTTTTGTTTTTTGGCCTGACGTAAACACAAACAAAGCGGATGGTTTTCCAACTCGTGAACACGTATGAAGTATAACTGCCATGTAAAAAACAATGATTTTCTAGTCAGGCCAGTAGATCTACCTTTTTAAGTAGATTTGTGAAACCGGTAGATCTACCTTTCTAAGTAGGATAATTTAACCGGTAGATCAATTGAACCGATAGATCAGATGAACAGTAGATCTTTCGAACCGTTTTGTATACCTCGATAGATCATCATTGGTTATTGATGTTCATAGATATTTGATATATTCCTTGGTATCTGTCTGACTACACTACACACCCTGTATATACTCAGAGCGTCTATTGAACATTTATGGGAAAAGTAATACAAATGTTCGTGTTAGGAAGTAGAAAATTACAATATTTGGCATTTTTATGAAGAGACCCTGTATAAGTAAATCAAACCACCATCGATAGTAAATCATTTGAAATTCGAAAACTTCTTCGTTTCTGTGGAAATGTCTCTGTGATAATGCAGAAATTCAAAATATTCGACATGTTTATAGGAGCACCCCGTATGAATCCGAAGTATAGTATCTATATTTAAAATTCCACCTCCTATAACGAATCACTCGAAATTCAAAAGCCCCTTCAAGTTCATTGAAAGCTTTCTGTTATAACGTAGAAATGTGAAATAATTGATAGATTTATAGAAACACCCTGTATATATCTAAAACGTACCTGTATAAAACATGCACATGAAAATTTTAAATTATTTTCATCAGCTTTCTTTGAACCTGGAAAAAATACTTTTTATCCAGAATAAACAGAACATGCCACCATGGGGATTCGAAACCGGTACACTACCAGGTCCACACACCTAGACGTTAGTCGTTACACCACTTGCCTTGTTACACGTGAAGACTGTTTATCTCAGACTTCAACGGGTTTTAACATGTAAACATATCAGGAAATCGAAAAAATATATTGAAATATCGATAATTATCATAATACATACAGTTTGATATCATTTCCTGGCGTATTTTTTCCTAAAATACGAATAATCCCCGAATTTTGTTCTCATTACGTTATTTGTCAGGGAAATTCGGTTTAGTAGAAACCTCAAATATCACTGCGACCTCAAATGATGCTTTTGATCGCTGAAATGTTAGGAATTCGTTGAATGAACGTTGAAGTTGATGATTTCATATGGACTTACCTATTCAAATAACGTTTTCCACTCGAAACGAACGAATGTTCACATGAGACGTACCTATGTCAAAAATATTTTCTTCTTCCTGGTTATTTCAGAATTCCTGCAACGAATGTCTTCGTTAATTAACGTTATAGAACTACTCGAAAACGATATTCGTACCTTTTTTGATTCGGATCTGGCCTTTTTCTTCTGAAATGAGGAAATTATTGGAAGCACTTCCCTCTCGAAAGGAGACTTGACAGTTGTCATTGAATTCGATGTCATAAATAATGACATTTTCAGAAATGTACCAATTTCCTACGTTCTTCTCGATATCTTGAAATTTTTCCTGAATTTTCTTTGCTACAAACCTAGCGGAGCCCGAGACCTTTCCAACGAATGCAAAACCGTTGAAATCGGTTCGTGCGTTCTGGAGTTAAAGCGTCAGGGAGGAAAACCCGACTTATTTTTATATAGTAGATTATGTTGTAGTAGGTTGAATTATTGCGTTCTCGAACTTCAACGAAGGATATAGTAAATATTAACCATATTATAACACATTCACGTACAAGTGTTTTAATTCTGGTTCGACTTAATATACAGGGTGTCTGTAAACAAATACCAGGGACTTTTTTCCTCCAGAATTGAATGGGAAACCATAAGATAATTCCATTTTTCGAAAATCTATCCCACGAAAACAATTTTTGAAGGAAAATCTTAAAGGGTTATTATTCTCAACCCCTAATAATGAAGTTATGGGATCAAAAAAAGTTATGTGAGTAAGATCTAGTCAATGAATCATATGACTCAGTGTTTTTAAGGACTCCTAAAAAAAATTAAAAACTGTCAACTCGTCATCGCCTTCCAAAGGCTGTATCTTCGAAGAAAGGTCGATTTTGAAAAAAATTTATTTGAACTACCTCTTCTTATTTTCATCGAGGAATCATTTACCTAAGTCTCTCGCATCTGTTTACAGACTCTCTGTATTTTGCTATTGTTTTTATAAAATTATTCGAATAATATGAGGTCTTGTTCTAACGAAATCGATTTGCATTTGCATTTTCTGATCAGATACAGAGCAAACCATCAGGGATGTGTCTAATCCTAAGCGATCGTTATCTTTGCTCATAAATATGCACGGTCTAGGCATTCTGAGGATAATCCTATTTCAATTACTCCAGTATCTCACAGTCCAAGATAGATGCAGGTAATCAATCTGCATTACTAATTTCCTAATGCTAATGCACTTCCGGTAAATACAGTTTCCAATGTGAATAAGCTACTTGCTACGTGCTTCCGTGATATGCTGCTTTCCTTCGAATATATAATAAATATAATTTCTGAATATCAGAAAAAAAATCTTTCCGTAACATTTTAAACTGCAACCCCTATTCTCTTATGATAATATTTCCTGTTTAGAGCACGAGTTTCAGTTCCTTTGGCACGTATTCAAGTTTATCTACTCAAGGTGATAATGAATAATTCTCCAGTTATTGTTCTACCCTTATCCAAAAAATCAATCATGAGTACTTCATGGCAATCCCAAAAAACTGAAGCAAGAACTTTTTCAACAGATTTTTACACACGAAACTTCTTAGGTCTTGGAGAATCAGAGTGTCTCCATTCCATCCAGTGTTGCTTTGTTTCTGGATAGTAGAAATGTACCCAAGTCTCATATATAGCAAAAATTTGGTTTAGGAAGTCTCCACATCGTTTTCAAATCGAACACAGATCGGTTATCGAGAAAAAAAGTCTCCTGCAAAATTTCGATACAGTCGATACTTTTTTATGAAAACTTACAAGCAGTTATGATCACTGTTCATTCCATTTCATCGTATATTCCATAGAATGAATTTTCTAAGATATTGTTCATGCTAAAAATTAGTTTTGTCAAGTATGCTTTTTAATCGAAAGAAAGTTCTATTTGTGGAATTTGAATATTACGGATAAAATTTTCTTCTGAAAATTAGTAATTGAACCTTCAGAAAGATTTATAGAACATCTTTATCTCCTGTCATAGACATATTAGAATATCTTAGAATATTTATTCTATGGAACACTTATACGATGAAATGGAATGAAGAGTGATAATAACTGTAAGTTTTTATTCTTTCCAAGAAATGTATCGACTGTATCTTAATTTTTCAAGAGATCTTTTTTCTCAAGAATTGAATGGGAAACTATAAGAGAATTTTATTTTTCGAAAATCTATCCCATGAAAACAATTTTTGAACGAAAATCATAGGGTGTTGTTATTTTCAACCCCTAATAATAAAGTTATGAGATCTAAAAAAATTGTGTGAGCAACATCTTATTTGTGCTTCATATTATGTATAGTTTTATGACTCTGTGTTTCTAAGAAGCCGCAAAAAAAAATTAAAAACTGTCAACAAGTCATCGCGTTCCAAATTCTGTATCTTGGAAGGAGGGTCGATTTCGAAAAAAATTCATTTGAACTACCCCTGCTCATTTTCATCGAGGAATCATCTCCCAAAGTCTCTCGCATTCGTTTACAGACACCCTGTAGATTTTCTCTCCGCGAATTCGCAAAATACCTCAGAAGAGACTCGGTTACTTACATCTTCAAAAGAGGCATCGCTTTAAAGGAAATTGCTCTTATCTAGAGACAATTCGTCCTTGTCAAATCAAAGAATCCTCTTCAGGCAGCTAGACACATACGCTCCATATCTCATCATCCACGAAGTGAAGGTGTCCTGTCACTTTTTCAAATACCGAGTTCAATTTGTGAGGCATTTTAATAAAAAGACGGTATTTTCTGTTCCGAAATGAAAGGTTTATTTGAAAGAAGGGAAAATGAGTTATCACTCCAGTCCTATCAAAATCTTGGTATAAATAGTTATTTAATAAACTAGGTTATTAAAGACAGCGACTAATGGTCAAGATATTTTAATGCGTAAGCGGAGCGAACGCGTTAATAGTTCGAGACCATTAGTCGCTCGATTAATAACCGAGTTTATTACAAGATTTTTCCGACGATTTCAACATGAATAGTGTATAAATTCTTGATTGAAATACATTCTCAATTCGCACAAGACGTATATTTGACGTAAAGGAATTTCTATGTTTCTATATTCCAGTTGAGTTTTGACATTTCTCGTAGTGCTTCTGAATACTTTGTGTACGGTTGCCATGAGGATTGCACATTAAAATGGCTAAAAAAATTGAGCATTAAAATGGGTCATTAATGCTCAATTTCGTACACATTAAAAGCACCTTTTATTTCGAGGTCGGCGGAAAACAATATTTATTGCAACCCCACCTCACTTGCATTAAGTCAATATTTTGATGAAACAATAGGGATGTTGACTCATGTTACGAATTCATATAAATCGAGGTTTTCCTCATAGAAGGGAGTTTTTGCAATCCTAAAAAACCATTTTAGTGATCTTATTATTCTCGTTGAATTAAATAAAGCTGATTTAAATTATGTTATTTATTATCAACTATCACGTGACTGCGAACGCCAATCAGAGGTAATTGACGTCACTCTCCAGATATTGCCATTGCAAATTCGAATGTTCGGTGCTCAGATCAACAAAATACATTCATAGACCGGGTTCCACAAAACTCCAATCAGCTTGATTATTGAAATGTCATCATTTTTCTGCAATTTTCATTTCATTTTTGACATAAACCATCGACTTTGTTCAATATAAACGATTTGATGGCCAATCAAGCTTTGTGAAACCCACGGTTCTGTGACTTGAACCATAGTAAATATATAATATATCATATCTATGATTCGAATTTACGAAGTTGAAAGCTGGAAGAGAACAGAATACCTAGTTCGTTACAAGAACGATAATCTACAATTTTCTTTATAATGGAGATAGGATTCATCAAGGGTAATAGTAGTAACTTACCGAAGATAAATTCCCTTATGGTCGCAAGTTTCTTTGCTGAAAACAAGGATTTTTGTGCAGCGGAGCTTAAAAACGTCAAATTGTCTTTGTAAGTAGCAAACTTTTAACTCATATTTATTATTACAAATAAAAGAAACACCTTATTCGGCATTTACAGACCGACATATTCATTTTGAAAGCTTAGATTGAACTTTTCCACGAGGGATCGGGCAAAATCAGTTCGCTTTGACAGAAGTCAAAGTATGTTCACTGAGTAATGACGTAATCATTAGAACGTGACAAAATTGAGCATTTCCGCGGGAATTTTGAATTGTCTTTTCGTTTACTCATTCTTATTGGCAATTACTATATTTTCAAGGAAAAAGTAATTGTTTCGTGTTTGTATAGGGTTTATCTTTGGAATAAAATAAATTCCAAAAAGTAGTCAACATCCCTATTATGTAGAAAATGAAATGTAGTGGATATCATGATGTAATGAATTTCCTTCAAGTAAAAACCCATAGCAAACTTATTCGATACAAATAATATCATAACGATAGATATTAAAAAAAAATATAATCAATTCCATGAAACGCTTTGTATGCAGATTCAATCAAATTAACACCACTCTGTACATAATCAGCCTTTGATATTTCTTCCGTCTTTTCAGTCGCAACTGGAAATTACTAATTACACAAAGCAAAAAAAAAGTAAACGAAATTTATTTCCGCGAATTCCTGTTTACCAATTCATCCAATCATATTGAATGGCAATTCCAATCGGAAAAAATAAATATTTATCTCGATCTGAAAGGAATTTTGAATACTCGCAATATGAAAAATATAGGTCGCTATACCGGAAAAGAAGATTTCTGTTCCTGATGTATCGATAATGAAATGGAATTGGGTTTTCGGGGGGTTTACATTTCGACGATATGTCTTCGCCGGTATGCCTCAGAAATAATCAAAAGGTATAAAGAGATGTATCGGGTGTCCCGAATTCGTTTTCTAGTGAGGGGATCTCAGAAACCCTTGGAGCTAGAAGGAAATGAATGGCACATTTTCGGGCTCGATTTTTGGGAGATTTAATTTGGTGAAAACCGTAACCTTGTAAGTTCAACCGTTTTCGAGATATTAGCGAAAAGTGGAAAATGGCGTGAAATGAAAAGTTTTCATAACTTCTTCATTACTGGCGCTATGAACATGAAACGAAAACATTATACAGGCACTTTTTTTCGTAGAATTCTTTGATGTAATCAAATTTTTTTTATTGCGTTTTTTTTCGAAGTTATAATACAAACTTGTGTTTTTTTAAATGTGAACCATAAGCATTTGAATAACAGATGGAACCGTCTTTTTTTTCCCTTTTCAAAATATATAACTTAATATATAAATTTCTTATTAAACTGTAAAAAACATCAAAAGTTTTATTTTCACACGATAAATCAAATGGTTGTCTGAATATGATATTCTGTGAACATCAAATGATTAATAGACAAAAACAGATAACAAATTTTTCTTAAATATTGTGCGGAGTGAAGTCCATTTTGGTCAATGCAAAGCTCACACCTCACAATGTCAGAAGAAGGTGTGAGCTTTGCATTGATCAAAATGGACTTCACTTCGGCACAATATTTATGAAAAATTTGTTATCTGTTCTTATCATTATCTTATTATTTATTTATTATCTTATCATTTGATGTTCACAGATTATCATATTTAGACAACCATTTGATTTATCGTGTAAAAATAAAACTTTTGATGTTTTTTACAGTTTAATAAGAAATTTATATATTAAGTTATATATTTTTGAAAAGGGAAAAAAAAGACGGTTCCATCTGTTATTCAAATGCTTATGGTTCACATTTAAAAAAACACAAGTTTGTATTATAACTTCGAAAACAAACGCAATAAAAAAATTTGATTACATCAAAGAATTCTACGAAAAAAAGTGCCCGTATAATGTTTTCGTTTCATGTTCATAGCGCCAGTAATGAAGAAGTTATGAGAACTTTTCATTTCACGTCATTTTCCAATTTTCGCTAATATCTCGAAACGGTTGAACTTACAAGGTTACGGTTTTCACCAAATTAAATCTCTCAAAAATCGAGCCCGAAAATGTGCCATTCATTTCCTTCTAGCTCCAAGGGTTTCTGAGATCCCCTCACTAGACAACGAATTCGGGACACCCGATACTTAGACCTACCTACGTTTCGATCTTTCATAAGTTCAAGTTGTATTTCTGAATTTAAGTTATACTTGTGCCAGTTACAAACGGCTTCACAAGAATTTACTAATCCGTTTTTTGAATCACGATCGGAATTATATTCTGGAAATCATTCAAGAAATTAAATATGTATAAAATCAATAATTAATAGTTATTACCTCAACTATGTTATTAAAGACAGCGACTAATAGTCAAGATACCATGAGTCGCTCGATTAATAACCGAGTTGATTACAAGATTTTTCCGATGATCTCGATATGAATTGTGTATGAATTCTTGATTGAAATACATTCTCAGTTTGCATGAGACTTACATTTGACATAATTGAATTTCTATGTCTCTATGTTCCAGTAGAGTTTTGACATTTCTCGTAGTGCTTCTGAATACGGTTGCCATAAGGATTGCACATTAAAATAAAATAAATTGAGTATAAAAATGGTTCATAAATGATCAAATTCCTACACATTAAAATAACCTTTCATTTTGAGGTCCGCATAAAAGACTATTTTTGGCGCAAAATTCGAAAATAACAGACATTTGGGCTAAAAGATATAGCACTGGTTTAATTGAAGAGCTTTTCAATAAGATATGTTATTTGTATATTCAAAGAAGAATGCCATTTTTCAATATGAATGATAGGATGTTTAATTCATTATAAATAAGAAGCTATGCCGTTAATATTAGAAAATAACAACAGGCAAATGACCACCACGACCACGCTTACAGGACCATATTCTTTTAATGAAATTTTCCATAACCAAATCGCAAAGTGGCTGCCCTATGTCCTCGATAGCCTCACGAATTCCATATTTGAGGTTTTGAATCGACGCTGGGCTATTGCCGTAGACCTTCTCTTTCACGTGGCCCCAAAGGAAGACGTCGCAAGGTGTTGAATCACAAGATCTCGGTGACCAATTGTGATCACGTCTTCGAGAGATAACACGGTCCGGAAAATTTTCCCGCAAAAGATCAATGGTTTCGTTGGTTGTTGATCGGCTGGCTTGATTTCCTGTGTTAACTGAATTTTATAAGCCTTAAGACCCAAATCTCTATGCAAAATACGGTGTAATGACGTTTGTGGAATGCCTAATTTCAAAGAACGACGAGAAATGGACCAACCTGGGTTTTCTTGAGCACTTTCGGCTCCAGCAGCAAAATTCTCGACTGTTCATGAGCGATGTGCACAGGTTTTATTTTTCACATCACAAACTGGTACCAACAGCTCAAATTTTTCCACCAATTTCTTTATGGCGGTCCGACAAGGTGCTTCACGACTACCCAAAAATTTTCGAGTTTTACGAACCGTCTGTGCCAAATTTCCACCATTTTCATAGTGATTTTTAATGGTTTTAATGCGTCCTTGAAGCATTTATCGTTAATGGCGTAGTTTCTACTTGTCAAATGTCAAAAAATTACAGTTTCAAACGTGATCTACCGAAATAGCGGGATATTCAAAATAACACCTCTTATTGGAAAACCCTTTAGAACGAGCGTTTAAAAATACTTTTAGGCGAAAATATCACTCTATTCCTAAAGAAGGACTTGTGTAAAAGCACTACTTATTCAAAAAGCTCCATATGTTTGGATATCATTAGCTTTCATAATACGAAACCAGGATGAAATGAATACTCAAACTTTAATCCGCTCTTCCATAAATCGATATTAAGTTTCTCCGGAGAATTGAGAAGACTAGTGGCGTGCAGTATTCAGGAAGTTCAGTTCAGGAAGGAGATTAGGGAAGAACATCGCTGAAACTTATTTACCGCCATTGCTATTTATTAATGAAGGGAGACGAAGCCTATAAGGAAGTGTGGAATATTTGAAATGCTCACGGTAATTGGCTTAACCTGAACCTGATCAAGTGTGATACAGCAATTTGGAATTCAGCTTCATTTATCATTCAACTTCTTGGTAATTAGGTTTGTGCTGGGCACTTATTCATCGGAGAATTTCAACGATGTTATTCAACTTTTGCAAGTCGTGATATAGTGTGATGTACCCAGCTAGGCCAGCTAGGGTAGTTTCGGCCAAATCGTCTTTACAGTTTAGGCTTGGCGAATAACACTAATCAGATTCATCGAAGCTGTTCATTACATAGAACAGATTAGCAGTCTCTACTCAATTGGATATATCTATTGAAACGTCAATTCTATGATGTAATTAAATTGTTACTGTCTAGCCAAATAACATCTGTTATTTATTCATGTTTACTGATTATGGTTGTAAACAAAGAAAACAAAGATTATACAGGGTGTCCCGTAAAGACCACGTCAAACGAAAACGGAAAGTAGATCAGAATGTGCTCTATCTGATGTGAAAAAATCGTTCATATGAAAGTCTCACAGTTTTCGAGATATTTGATGTTTTATGAAAATGTTGAATTTTTTCACTTAAAATGCTTTCTCTCTTGCGGAAGCTACAATTAAATACTTTTCGAATCAGTTTTTTTCCATAAATATTGTTGAATGATTACTTCAATTCATGCAATGAAAAATAGCACAAAATATTATACAGGGATTCTGAAAAAAAAATTTTAAATTCTTGTTTTGAAGGAAGTGTTTTTTTGTACAGAACTCTATCTGACGTGGTGTAAAAAAAAAGACACTAGAGCTTTTCTGCATATTACGTTAAAAAGTTGCCCAATTTGTGAGGATTCCGAAAAGGTAAAATACAAGTGATAAACTTCTTCAGAAAAAAAGATATTCGAATGTTTATCGAAAATGGAGAATTTCTGTGAAAATTTGATTTTTTCACATTTTCCACAAATACTTTCATTTTGCAGATTCTGCTGTAACTTATTGAATAATTCTCTTGAAAAACGTCAGTTAGTCCTTAAATTACTTATAAAGTGAAATTATTAATTAATTGCAATGATATACGTAATAACGCACAGGACCTTCAACATCAACAAATCTATTGTGAAGAAACATTATAAAAGTATTAATAATAAAAATTCAGGATTGTTATTAAAGCAAATACTCAAAATGACCACCCCCTTCGCTAATACATTCCCTGCATCTATTGAGAAATGATCTTTTCAAACCATACAAACTCCTTTCCGCTATTTTGGCTGCTGAAATACGAATGCGGTCCCTTAGTTGTGCTTCATCTCTTATGGGATTCGAATAAATTTCATTTTTTTAGAAAACCCCAGTAAAAAAATCCAGAGGATTTAAGTCTGGTGAACGGGGAGGCTACGAAATTTCACCACCCCTTCCGATCCGCCGGTGAGGATATGTTTGGTTTAAATATTCCCTAACATGACGACTGTAGTGTGCTGGGCACCCGTCGTGTTGAAACCATAGACTACGTCGCATTTCCAGTGGTACATCTTCTAAAAGTAAGGGTACACTGTTCCTTAAAAAATTTAAATAGTTGGTGCCGTTTAACGTTTGCGGCAATTCTGTCGGACCGAATATTTTTCCATCCTATATTCCAGTCCATAAATTCACCGTAAATCGATATTGGGATCTATCTTGCCTTATATTGTACGGATTCTCGATGTTCCAACTATGAAGGTTATGCAGATTAATATACCCGCTTTGAGTGCAGGAAGACTCATCAGTCCAAAGGATATTATTGAAAAAATCGGGATTTTCTGTATGTTTCAGCAACATTTGTTGACAAAATTCTTCTCGGGCTTGATAGTCTCTTGGTAGTAGGTGTTGAACTCGCTGAATATGGTAGGGGTGATATTGGTGTTTCTTCAGGATTCTATGGGCACTTGATTTTGATATGCCTGTCATGAGCTATATCATTCCGGTTGATACTGGAGGATTATCTTCGACTTCATTCAAAATGGTGTCATCATCCACGATCGAAGGCCAGCCACTACTTTTACGACTCCCAGGAACTCTTCCTTCAACAATTGCATTATGGGTCCGGATAAAAACTTCGTAATTGGGATGTCGGCGATTGGGGTACCTCGATGCTGCTCTAGCATTAAGACGTACTTCTCCATAAATAAGGTGCATGTCGGCGTATTCTCTTGCAGTGTACGAAACATTTTCTGAAGACATTTTACCCAGTATACTGTTACGCATTACCTTCCACTAGATGGACGTTTCCATAGATACCTTGATTGATTATTTTCAGCAGGAAATGCAAAATGAAAGAATTTGTGGAAAATGTGAAAAAATCAGTTTTTTGCAGAATTGCTCCATTTTCAAAAAACATTCGAATATCTTTTTTTCTGAAGAAGTTTATTACCTGTATTTTACCTTTTTGGAATCCTCACAAAGTGGGCAACTTTTTAACGTAATATGCAGAAAAGCTCTAGTTTCTTTTTTTTACACCACGTCAGATAGAGTTCTGTACAAAAAAACACTTCCTTCAAAACAAGAATTTTAAATTTTTTTTTAAGAATCCCTGTATAATATTTTGTGCTATTTTTCATTGCATGAATTGAAGTAATCATTCAACAATATTTATGGAAAAAAACTGATTCGAAAAGTATTTAATTGTAGCTTCCTCAAGAGAGAAAGCATTTTAAGTGAAAAAATTCAACATTTTCATAAAACATCAAATATCTCGAAAACTGTGAGACTTTCATATGAACGATTTTTTCACATCAGATAGAGCACATTCTGATCTACTTTCCGTTTTCATTTGACGTGGTCTTTACGGGACACCCTGTAGAGTATGGAAAGATAAGAAGAAGCCTTGCATTCGTAGTACTAAAAAACGACAACATTTTTTAGTTTACATTTGATCTACTGATTAAAAATATGAAGAAAACTGTAATAGGAATTGACGCGAAATTCGTTTTCCTTTCGGTTTTCTGTTTTATTTTTATATTTTACATCTTATTTTTTCACTAAATTTAGGTATTTCATGTGCAATATTTTTATAATAAATTCTTAGAAGATAGAAATGAAAAAATAATAGTGCAAACGAATTAATCGACATTTTTTATAAATGACATTTTCCATGTAAGTATATTGATTTCAAGACTAATTATCAGTTATCATAGAACCTGAATTTTCACCATTCTAAAGCACCATTAGTTCATATACACTATAGTTGTGTCGTTTCCTATCTTTATACTCTATAATCTTTGATAGAGATGTGATGTGTTATCTCAATATCAGTTGTATCTATCTCAAATACGTTTTTGAGATGACGAAAGTTTGTATAGAATTTTAATTGTTGATTGATCCTTAACGAATAAAAATAACCAATTTTTTTTTATTCACTTGTCGCCGAAAGTTTGGATTTTCTGATTTTTTTCGCGAAGCTCCAATCTTTTCGATTTTTCAAGGACTTTACCTTGAATGAATGAGATACAGAGAATCTGACTGAAGAGGATTAATCTCCGCCCTCGAATTAGTGAATGGTGCAATTTTGACGCCGATGGGAGTGGAAAAATTTTCGTTCGAAAAAAAATCTCATTTATTTTTTCGAGTTATATGATTTTTTTCGCGAAGGCAAAATTTTTTAGATTTTTCAAGGACCATAACTGAAAAAATAAATTAATCTACGCCCCCGAATTGGTAAATGTTGTAAATTTTATGGCGATCGGAGTCGAAAATTTGTCGCAATTTTTCCATACATATGTATGGAAATTTTGCCAGAAATCGAAATCTCTCCAATCGCCACCAAAATTTCATCATTTATTAATTCGAGGGCGTAGATTCATTCTATCCAGATAGATTTTACGTATCTCATTTATTTTTTGAGTTATCTGATTTTTTTCGCGGAGGCAAAATTTTTTCGATTTTTCGAGGACCATAACTGAAAAAATGAATGAGATACAGCAAATGTGTCTGGATAGAATTAATCTACGCCCTCGAATTAGTAAATGGTGTAAATTTGATGGCGATCAGAATCGAAAAATTTTCGCCCAAAAATCGCATTTTTTTCATACATGTATGGAAATTTTTCCAAAAATCAAACCCTCTACAATCGCTACCAAAATTTCATCATTCATTAATTCCAGGGCGTAGATTAATTCTATCCAGATAGATTTTTCGTACCTCATTTATTTCTTGAGTTTTCAATTAATCTACACCCTGGAATGAGTAAATGGTGTAAATTTGATGGCGATCGGAATCGAAAAATTTTTGCCCAAAAATCGTAATTTTTCCATACATAATGGAAATTTTGCCAAAACTCGAACCCTCTTCAATTACCACCAAAATTTTATCCTTTATTAATTCAAGGGTGTAGATCAATTCTATCCAGACAGATTTTCCTTATCTCATTCGTTTTTTTTATGGTCCTTTAAAAATCGAAAAAATCGACGTTCGCGGAAAACATCAGAAAATCAAATCTGTCAGCGATAGATGAATAAAAATTGAATATTCTAATTCGTAAAGGATCAATCTACAACCAAAATGGAGGTGTAAGTTTTACGGTTGAATCGCTTCTGAGTATTTGCAAATACTGGTAAAAATAAATTCATGCTATTTTTGTATATTTACGTTTCGTGGTAATTCTATTACTTATTTACTCACATCGTAAACGTGTAGCTAGTCTCATTTTATCACTTGTAACATCGTCATGAAGCTCTACGGGTTAATATTGGTACAACAAATACGGCGGAAATAGTCCTTTATTCGCCGATACAGAATTCTTAACTATCCCAGCTCCTCCGGGAGCCAATTTTCTGGACGATATTCTTCCTGGAACATGACACACTTTCTATTAAGCAATAAAGAATTCCTGCTGAAAGTGCATAACCAGCTTCGAGACACCTTACTTACAGGGCCGGCGCTAGGGGGTAGACAGGGGGGTATTCTAGGGTGCCAAGATTTTAACGGCGGTTTCTCGAGCCAGGCAAAAAAAATTACGTGTAGAAATTCGAAGGAACAGAATGAGAATGTAAGTCAGTCCGTAACAACAGAAATATATGGTGGTATTCTGCTTTTCATCTTAATATTACGATACTGTAGCGTACGATTGATCTGTAACTGGCCGACTTACACATTCGTGAATCATGCAATTCTGGAATGGTTTCAGTAACTTTCTTATTTACAGTGTCACTTTTGAAGTACTAATCGAAAAACATAACCTTCAATCTTAAGATTTGATCATGGAACTTTATGTATTATGAGTAAATGGTTTTGATTTTGATTTGAAAATACATTTATTCGAATGTAGATTGCGTTTGTTTCTTTCATCTGATAAATTGAAAACAGGAAAGAAAAAAATTTCTTGGTTAAAATTGCTGTAGAGCATTTATTAAGTTTATAGTACACTGGTTTTTTAATCTGAACATGTTCGCATACTGGGCATTCGGCATTCCTTCAATCTGAACATTTTCTGGGCATCCGGCATTTGAAATGAGTTTATTTGATCGCGCAACCTTTTCCTTCCAATTCTCATAAAGTTCCTACTTTAAAAAAGAATGATTTTCAGGTCATGTATATCATTGAGCAATGTTTCACCTGTCATGATTTTCTTCCGATAACAATCCAATAAACAAAGCCATATTATTTTTATTCATCATGGATTTCTTATATTAAAACGTTGCTGTTCGTCCAAAAATAAACAAACCATTTAACGTAACCTCACAATATGTCATTCGATAATGCTTCCGATCACCCGTCTAGTACACGATTTCTGTAAACTACAGATCCCTCCCAGAATTGCAATTTTTCTGCGAGCTTATGAAAAGTTACAGATTGGCTTACAGATGAAAGCAGAATACCACTAATAGACAAATTTAACATCGACAAACATCAAAAGTACCGCTTATCGCAGTACACCCGTAAATATGGCAGTTGATACCCAATTCTTTTCATTCGTCGCTGGCGGTCGCCTTTTAAAATCATCAAACTTATAATGGCTACTAATCGGTAATTTGGGCCACTCACCAAACGAAAAATAGCAATCATTATACGCTCGTTGCATAATATACTATAATGCAATGAATTAACTCTTATTCAAAAGCTCCGAAATTATTGAGCATATCCTAAAATATCAGATTTAACGTTTCAACAATTTATGTGAAGGCATCTCTAGGTTCACTTTTTATTCTGAGGTCTCTGCTTAGGGTGGTTTAATGAGTGTCTGCCTAGGGCGGCAGTTTGACTGAAGACGGCCCTGCTAATTCAGTTTGTTTTGTTTTCAGACTTTCAACATGGATGCTCAAATAGGTGAATCTTCGGCATGCGCAACGGCGCTTATGTGCGGCGTCAAAACGAATTTCGAGACTGTAGGATTGGACGCCAGAGGTCGCTTCGAAAACTGCTTTTCCAGTTTTTCCTCTAGAGTTTCCTCACTGATAGATTGGGCTCAGGAGTCAGGTAAGACTGGATTTTCGTGCTCCTTTTCCTTTTTCAGTAGTACTGTTATAGTCTCGGAGTGTAAAATCCTGCATTTAACTCAGATCGTTGTTCGACGAGAAAGATAAACCGATTAATGGAACTAAAAAAAAGTGGCTGGTTGCTTGGAATAGACGAAATCCTTTTCGTTCTAATCCCGCTGCTGGAGCCTGAGACTGTACAAGAGATATAAGAGTGTAAGCTGATTTTCTCAGACACTGCTATTGCTGTATTTGCTGTTGTGAGTGGAATGCCTGCAGATAGAATAATACTGTGAATAGTCGGATATATATTTTCGATTACGAGTCTTATCCACTTCGCGTTTTATCTGTACAAAATATATGGCATTGCTGAAAAACGTCGCATTAAGCCTGAGCGTAAATCTCAATAGTTGCCAAGCTGCAAAATTGTCATTGATTCAATGTAATCAATTAACTGAAGGGTTTTACAATAAGAGATGTTATTTTGAATAGCGCGCTATCTCGGTAGATGTCACGTTTGAAGCTGTCATTTTTTGACATTTGACAAGTATAAACTACGCCATTAATAAAAATGGAACGATCCACGCTTCAAGAACGCATTAAAATTATTGAAATTCACTAAAAAATTGGTGAAAATTTGTCAGAGACGGTTCGTAAAACTCGAACATTTTGTGTCGTCGTGAAAGCACCTTGTCGGATCGCAATAAAGAAGTTGGTAGAAATATTTGAGCTGTTAGTGTTGTGAAGAATAAAATCCGTGCACGTCGCTCAAGAACAGCCGAGAATATTGCTGCTGTAGCCGGAAGTGTTGAGAAAACCCAGATTTGTCCATTCCTCGTCGTTCTTTGGAATTAGGCATTCCACAAACGTCATTACACCGTTTTTATTATTCCATTACGTTTCAAGGTGTCTTTGTGTGATGTTTTGTTTATATTTTGTATTTATCATCTCTGTTTCCAAAAATATTCCTTCACGAATCGCAAAATGGCGAATGCGATATTATTTTCAAGTGTTGAATTTACGTGATAAAAAATTGTTTCAACCAAAGGCGAATTTTGGCGATGTAACCACAACTCACCATATTTACATACTTGACAGTTAATACACGTATTATCTGTCAACTATGTAACTATAACGTGGTGGTTTGATAGAACATACGTGTATTAACTGTCAAGTATGTAACTATGGTAAGTAGTTACATCGCCAAAATTTGCCTAAATTTTGTTTTCAATGTAGAATGATTCAAATGGACAAAATATATGAATGAAATAAACGTCCTAAAATCGATCGAAAAATATTCAAAGTTTCAGTATTTTTCTGTGAGTCACCATGTATCATCTGAAAGAATAACCTGTGCTAGAAAAATCTATTTTATTCGAAATCAAATTCGCTCAAACCTTGTTTATTCTATGCTTGAAGAAAAACTATGTGTATTACTGTATAATGCGATATTATTCTTTTTCTATATACATATAAATCAACCAACCCCACATTAAAATAACATAGAACATGGTTGACGAAGTACACGTTATTCCAGTATCCGACAAGGATTTCGATATTGAATTCAAGGCACAGTTGCAACCCCGTGGTTTTATTTCAGTTACGATATTTCAAATTCGCATGATGAATACGAAATGAAAATGTCCTAGATGTTTTCAATTTTACAGAAAGAAGTTACTTCGAGTTGGATAGTCCCGTATGTGTAATACGTGCTCTTACGATGATTAGTGAGGTTTAGAGTGGTGAGAGTAGATGAATATTTTTTTGGAGAAACTCATGAGTAGATAGCTCATCGTATTTTTCCAGTGCATTCAAAGAATCCATAGTGTGGCTGATGTAATGAAAGAGTTATAAAAATATAAGGAAAGCCTTGAACAAATGCGTTTGAACGCTTGTTTATGGCTAGAGCAATAATAATTTCACCTCAAAATTTAGTATAGGACTTGAGATTCATATATTCTGGAAATTATTAAAAAAATGAAATATGTTGTGTAAAATCAATAGCTGAAGAAAATTGAATTCATTGGTTTTGATGATGCCATCTCCTTGAAATTTTGCATGTACATTCGGTATATTAATCTACATTCACAAAAAAAATAACAGTCTAATCTGATACCTTGTTACGAAAATTTAAGGATTTTTTTTTCAATATTCCAATTGAATTTTATATGAAGGGTTTTTAAATAAAAGGTGTTATTTTGAATAGCCCGCTATTTCGGTAGATGTCACTTTTGAAGCTGACATTTTTTGACATTTGACAAGTAGAAAATAAAAATGGAAAGATACATGCTTCAAGAACGCATCGAAATGATTGAAATTCACTATAAAAATGGTAAAAATTTGGCAGAGACGGTTTGTGAAACATTTTTGGATAGTCGTGAAGCACCTCGTCCGACCGCAATAAAGAAATTGGTAGAAAAATTCGAGCTATTGGGAAAAGTTAGTGATGTAAAAAATAAAGCCCGGGCATGTCACTCAAGAACAGTCGCGAATATTGCTGCTCTAGCCGAAAGTGTTGAGGAAAACCCTGGTTTGTCTATTCCTCGTCGTTCTTTGGACTTAGGCAATCCATAATGGACAAACCTGGGTTTTCTTCAACACTTACGGGTACAGCAACAATATTCTCGGCTGTTCTTGAGCGACGTGCACGGGTTTTATTTTTTACATCACTAACTTTTCCCAATAGCTCGAATTTTTCTACCAATTTCTTTATTGCGGTCGGACGAGGTGCTTATTCACGACTATCCAAAAATGTTCGAGTTTCACAAACCGTCTCTGCCAAATGTTTACCATTTTATAGTGAATTTCAATCATTTCAGTCGTATCTGATATCTTGTTACGAAAATTTGAGGGTTTTTTCTCAATATTCCAATTGAATTTTATATGAAGGGTTTTCCAATAAGAGGTTTTATTTTGGATAACCTGCTATTTCGGTAGATGTCATCTTTGAAACTGACATTTTTTGACATTTGACAAGACATTGACATTAATAAAAATGGAAAGATACGCGTTTCAAGAACGCATTGAAATGATTGAAATCCACTATAAGAATGGTAAAATTTGGCAGAGATGGTTTGTAAAACTAGAACATTTTTGGATCGTCGTGAAGCACCTTGTCCGACCGCAAGAAAGAAATTGGTGGAAAAATTCGAGCTGTTAGGACGAGTTAGTGATGTAAAGAATAAAACCCAGGCATGTCGCTCAAAAACAGACGCGAATATTGCTGCTCTAGCCAAAATTGTTGAGGAAAACCCAGGTTTGTCCATTCCTCGTCGTTCTTTGGAATTAGGCATTCCACAATGGACAAACCTGAGTTTTCTTCAACACTTACGGCTACAGCAGCAATATTCTCGGCTGTTTTTGAGCGACGTGCACAGGTTTTATTCTTCACATCACTAACTTGTCCCAACAGCTCGAATTTTTCCACCAATTGCTTTATTGCGGTCTGACAAGGTGCTTCACGACGATCCAAAAATGTTCGAGTTTTACGAACAGTCTCTGTCAAATTCTCACCATTTTTATAGTGAATTTTGATAATTTCAATGCATTCTTGAAGCGTGTATCGTTCCATTTTTATTAGTGGCGTAGTTTCTTCTGGTCAAATGTCAAAATATGACAGCTTCAAACGTGACATCTACCGAAATAGCGGGCTATTCGAAATAACACCTTCTATTGGAAAACCCTTTATATTTCTCCATTCAGCTGAGAATCAATTTCATTATAACTCGACTTACCAATCGGAAAGTTCATCAATGGAAAATTAATTTACAGTTTAATTCACGACACCAGTGGAACAATAATTTCAGTTGATTTTACCCTGTTGTTCGTTCAAAAAACGGACATATCTCTGCCATAAATATCCCTCCCGTCATATGGTCATTGAATTTCGACGGTAAAACCGGCCGTAAATTCCGTTGTCCTGATTGTTGGCTTAATTCCGTCGTTTGTATGATAAAAACTGGGCAAGTCGCAATTCAAATCCATTATCCAAGGGTATTTTCTAATGGGCGTCGTTATCCTCTCGTGCGAAGTCAACGAAACGTTTTTCTCTGGGCCTTCTGGGAAAAGGTCGACATGGCCTCGTTTTTTTTTCGTTTTCGGTGCTTCGCGCTTTTATTTATATTTTCGGAATGGCCGGACAAAAAGTTGTAGTTTCTTGTTGGGGAGATTTCCCGGATCGTCGTTGCTGAAGATAGGAGGCATTTTGTTGCATAACAAATTCGTTAGCGCTGAAATTTTTGAGTAGGTGTAGAATATTAATTTATCTAGCGTGATTTGAATCATTGACAAAGCTCGAAGGTTATTTCACACGGTGATTTCCATTGGTTCCTACCACCGAACTTAATACGTTCTGAGAGTGGACCAGTGAGATCACTTCATAAAAAAAAACGAGAAGAAAATAACTTCGGCAATGAGAAAATGACCGATCTCAGAGTAGAAACGTGAGATCTGAGTGAGAAAATGCGAGAGTTAGAGAAGAGTCGAAAGAGTT
The DNA here is from genome assembly GCA_013421045.1 of Propylea japonica. Lineage (NCBI taxonomy): Eukaryota > Metazoa > Arthropoda > Insecta > Coleoptera > Coccinellidae > Propylea > Propylea japonica. Next base: position 21,002,273 of record CM024244.1, read on the forward strand.
AGACGAGACGATGAAAAGAGTTAGTCGAGAGATAAAAATCAGTCCAGAGTCAAGAGTTCATTAGCGTTGATGTAAGGCTCTTTGAAATTCAATGTAGCCTCAATATCTTCTAGATTTTCAGCAGAAAGTGTTATTTTGAGTCGTAACGAAAAATTTGAGCCGTTTTCGAAATTTTTCAGTAAGAATTAATTTTCCGCGACTCCAGCACATTATCTGACAATTGAATATAGTTCACGCCTCAGGTTTTACTTTAATGTAAGTAGCGAAAAAGCTATAGTGATTGTCACCTTAAGGGCAAATACGGTTCCTTATTTTACTGTAACACCATGGTTATTATTACGGAACTATAAATGCTATGCTATTTTGGTATTACCTTCAAACTTTCAATAAATATCGACTGAATATTCGAGGAGACACCAATTTTGTCGAAATTACATATTCGATAGTCATTAACATACTGCGATAGTAATTGACACCCAGTATGATAGTCATTGACTAATTTCATCTCACTTTCGCATTGATTTGGATTTTGATATTATCCTGTTTTCTCTCACTCATCTTTCTCATTATATGGGTCATTGAGACATCCATACTGAAAATAATAGAGAAATAAGAAGATTTAGAAAATTGTATTTCTTATGAACAAAGAAATAACAAAAAGTATTAGTGATCTTCACATATTATCGATGTAATAAACTATTGGTGCTATCTAGGGTTTTTTATCTGTGTCCCCATATTTCAGAATATTTTTTTCTATTTGTGTCCTTAGATAATCTTTCTGAAAACGGCATCATTAGATATTTGGCGCGAGATTTTGCAGTAGTGTCAATTAGTGTATATGTTTACTTGAGGAGAGCGACTGCACATAATTGTGTATATTTTCGGATTTTGTTCTGTTTCATATAAGTTAGAAGTTTTCTATTGGTTGGAAGGTTTCAAGGAAAGTTAAATCGATGTAAGTAAACCTTTCAATAATTTTTATATTAAGTTTGAAGCCTATGTCAATTACTGTTTTTTTTTTTCCCCCTTATGGGACAGCCAGACTTAGGCTATATCTCCCAATCTCATCGTTCTTTGAACTGGACGTTGACACCCACAAACATCCATGTCCTTGCCGGGATTCGAACCCGGGACCCCTGGAATCCCAGGCCAAAGCGCTACCGTCAATTACTGTTCGATGTGTTATTATTGACAGAGTTATTGACATATGGTTTAACCTCGATATATTAATCTTTGAAAGGTTTCCTTACATCGATTAATTATTCCTTTGAACATTCCAAATTATTGAAAACTTCTAACGAATATGAAACATAAAATAATCGGAAAATATACGTCATTGTATACAGTCGCTATCATTAAGTGATCCCTTACATATACACTCATTGACACTACTGCAAAATCTCATGCCAAATATCTAATGATGCCATTTTCAGGATATTAATCTGAGGAAATTTTAGCCATTCAGGCATTACTCAAGAAAGATTCATTTCTCTCAATTTAAACACCTATTGAATAAAGTTTAAGCCTTGGATCTTACTTAATATAGGCAAATACCATCATTTACATGAACTGTTGAAGAAATAATTTTTTTATCACAGTTTTTATTATTTTCTTCTTTTGTGCTGCTTCTTGTTATTTGTTTTTGATATTTTGATTCACTTCAGGTAAATTACTTCTTTCTTATAACTGAATGTTCTCAACGTACTGAAAGCGAACAGCTCGTCAAAGTAAACTTCCTCATGAAAGTATTTAGTACTCGGGTGCATTCAATAAATTTCAAGAGCTTAGTGTACGATATTCAAAGCACTTTGAATCAACGCTTGTCATAGCTATGCAGCCATGAAAATGTTATCTTCGTCATCGCTGTCACAATTTTTATATCAATGGAGTGTCCATCTAATTATGTCATTAATCATTCAGTCTATTCATTACTAATTGAGATTTTCATATTTTTCAGAAGATTCCATTGTCCCATTGAGGTACTCGTTCAATAAAAACCAATTACAGACATCAAAGCCTCATTAGAATATAAATATCCTTGTTTTCGTTCAAGTATTAGATCGAAATAATGAACTTCGATTCTGGAATCAATCAGGAATATAGAACTGAAAATTCCCTTAGCAATTTAACGGTGCTTGGCTCTTCGTTTCCACGGTGCCGTAAAGTAGATCCCGAACAATTCCGAATTAACATATTGCCTATGTAGAGGCCTCCGAGGAAGTTATATAAAATTTTAATATAAATGGCATTCCTCACAGGGCGAATATGGAGTAGAATGGTGCTCGGCGAATACTAAAACGCAGGGACGAACACAATTTGTATCGATTATGCAAATTGTATTTCTTAGGTAAATATTAGCTCAGTCGATGCTAATAGAAAGTTTATAGATTCCGCATTATATATCGCTTTGGGAAAATTGGATGGAGATCTCACTTTTTGCTCGGCGGTACGGATACAACATCGGAAGAATGAGTTGTAGTATATAGGAGATTATGCGGGTGCTTCGGGGGTAAAAGAACCAATTATGTTAACGGGGAAGAAGTTCTTTCGCAGTTTCCGGAAACTGAAGATAAAAATTCGAGAATTCATGAATATTTTTTATTTATTTCGTGATAACTCTTACGAGTTTCAATGAAACTGTTTTATGATGGTGATGAGGCCTTGGCTTATTTAATTTTGAAATAAGTTTAATCCAAGAAACCTTTGCAATAAATATTTTGATTAGATAAATTCAGCAGACTATAATAGGAAAAAAGAAAAGAAAAAATATTTGTGTGAAAACCTGTTCAATGACCAAATTATACACTTTATTCATGGTGGGTTTTCTGGTACACTTAATACCTTTCTTGGTGAAATATTAGGAAGGCTTGAAAGGAAAGGTAAGGATTAAAAGATAATAAGATTTTACCCACTGTTACCAGGAACTGGAGGGAAGTTTTGTCTCCTAAATCTTCTTCAAAAGTTCTACAAAAACAAATAAACTATAATACTGGATAGTTTTAGCGGCGGAAAAATCTAAAAACGGCGGAGAAGTTCTTTCGCATACAAGTTTTCGGAAAATGAAGATGAAAATTCGATAATTCATGAATATTTTCTATTTACACTGCGCAAAAAAATTTACGCACATTCTTAAAATCTTAATTTTAATAAAAGTTAACTCTACATTGACTTTATAACTTATTTTTATGTTCTCTCAGGAAGGTTTTGAACGAAACAAGACACATTAAATGAAAGGAAAATTCAGGATTTTACCGAATCTTATGTGAAAAAAGAGAAATAAACAATTTTCAAAATGTTGGAATGCTGATAAGTGCGATTGCGATTGCGATTGCGATTCGGTTTTTTGACCGTCTCAAGACAATCTTCTTCGTGCGGTGCCTTTCCGGCCGAACTGAGGCCTAGTGGCCCATTGTTCACCCGCATCGTTCTATAGAGACTCAGCTCCTCAGACACAAAGACAGAAATGTCGCGAGCCTGCCAGGAGTGGTCCCTCTCACCATAGGGATAGAAGGTGTTGGATTTTCTAGGTGTGTTGACCTTAACTCAGTAAGGTTCCCACAGTTGAACAAAATATGCTCAACCGTTTCATCAGTACTCCTGCACCACCGGCATAGGGAGCAGCTCGTCAATCCCATTCTCTTCAAATGCTTGTTAAACAGGTGACCAGTCAATGCACCAGTCACCAGACCGAGTTGTTTCCTCTCCAGCAACAGAAGCCTATTGACCTCAGATCGCGAGGACGGTCTCTCAATGAGAATCCTCGACCATCTCAGGCCCACCCCTAAGTTCCATTCCGAGGAAAATTCCCTGTTCAGCCAATTCCTGAAGAAACTTCTGACAGATGTGCGACAGATTGGCAGCGCAGGCTCCGGACCAACAAATGCTAATCCGGCTCCTTGCCTAGCCAGTTCATCTGCCTTAACGTTACCAGGTATATCCGCATGAGCCGGACACCAGATTACTTTCAAAAAGTTACTCTCAAGCCAATAGTCACAGTGAAAGGTGGTCATATCGATCAAAAGTGAATTGATTATTAAACTTTGATTATTTTCACATTTTCTGTACAAGAAAATGAACGAAAACCCTTTTCCCAACCGAATTTTTTTTTTTGAATTGGTTACACTTGGAGTGCCAGAACCAGTAATGGCAAATAGGCGTGCAGACTTAACTGTCCATACTGCAAGAAAAAACTAATTCGTTTCACACCGAACAGTTCGAATTGTTCATCTAAATGGATGAACAGGCCAAATTATTCCTCTATTTTAGCCGGAACATACCGAGGTTTATCTGTAGAACAAACTCACACAATTGGAAATTCATCCAACCAGAAACATCGATATTTCCATCTCTAGAGTGTTGCCCTGCTCGGAAACGTTTAGTCATAAGTTCAGCTGGTAGCTTGTTATTTCGGGATTACTGGAATAAAGCTGGTAAATACTGATGAATAATCGATGAAGCTATTTCTAGATAGTAAGGGAATTACAGCTCATTTAATTTGCAAATTTTTCCACATTGAAAATTTGCATTGTTATCGTTCAGGATTCACTAAGATTTAATTATGTCTTTCCATATTTTGTCGCACCCTTTTCGCCCTCAAATTTTGCAGTTTGACTTGTGAAATTGCTTGAATTGAATTTTAAGTCTTTCATTTTCACTGACATTATTCGATTTTATGCTTCACTAGCTTTTACCCGCGACTTCGTCCGCATAAGTTTTTTTGTTTTCTCCCAGCTGTAAGTCCCCCTGCAACAATGTCCTACTATCGTGTTTCAGTCCTCAACTTCACATCAAAATCATTTCAGTAGCTATGGCGTAATGCGCTTCTTGACGATCACGCTAGATTTCCGCGGGAATGAGGTATTTTCCCGCCGTAAAAAGTAGCCTGTGTCCGTGCCTAGGATCCTATCTTTATATTAACCAAGTCTTAATCTAAAAATCCGTTCAGACGTTATAAGGCGTGAATGAGGTAAATTTTTAAAACAAACGATTAAAAATCACTAACTTAATTAATTTTCTGCCTACTGGCTACGCCTTAAGTACGATAGCATGAATATTAATTAATAGCCCATATCCTTTTCTAGGTTACTATCTATCACCTAACTAAATTTCATCAAAATCCGTTCAGCCGCTTAGGAATGACAGAGCAAAACTCCCAGCAAAAACCATAAAAAAATCACTAACTCAATTCAGTTTTCTGCCTACTTCCTACCCCCTAAGTACGATGACGTGATTATTTTGATCTTATATCCGTTTTTAGGTAACCATTTGTTACCTTACTGAATTTCATCAAGATCTGTTCAGCCGTTTAGACGTCAAAGAGCAAAAGTTCCAACAAAAACGACTGAAAATCACTAACTCAATTTAGTTATCTGCCTACTGCCTACCCCCTAAGAACGATGGCGTGATTATTTATAGCCTATGACCTTTTCTAGGTCTATCACCATACCAAATTTAATCAAAATCCGTTCAGCCGTTTAGGCGTGAAAGGGTAACAGACAGACAGACAGAGTTAATTTCGCATTTATAATATTAGTATGGGTTTTCTTACAATAAAATTGAACAACTCTCCTAAACCAATTAAATCGGAGGTAAAGTAAACTTCCAGAACGATAGAGTTCACCTTAAAAACCAGCAACAACCACAAATAATGGTTTGAACCGCTAAAACCGAGGATATGCGCTCTCCAATCGTTTTCATTGAGCCTGACGTCAAAGTTAATGCGACATATTATCAGAAAAGTGTTCATGAGGTTGTTTTGAACTCGTGGGCAGACAAACTGACTATAGACAGTCGAAAAAAACTCTGCACCGGCTCTTAAAGTGCGAGTGAACCAAGATTGGTTAAAAACAGAGTTTAGAAATTCATTTCGACCACACAGTGGCTCTAGAATTGGTCAGACGTGAATCCAATGGATCATGCTCTCTAAGCCACGTTGAAAAGCACGATCGTAACTTAAAAATATACTAACTTCGAGACGCTGAAGAAAGCCATTGTCCGTTATTGGCCTAAACACCGGCAAGTCACGTTCATACAACGTGCGATTCGTTTTTTGAACGTCTCAAGGCAATAGTCACAAAGAAAGTTGGTAATATTCAGCCAAAGTGAATTGAATCTGAAATTTGATTATTTTCACATGTTTTGTGAAAAGAAATACATGAAAATAATTTTCCCAACTGAACTTATGGCTTTTTGAATAGGTTACACTTCGAGTGTCGGACCCTGTAACAAGTATACAGGGACTCTCATCAAAAATTTGAGACATCATGAACTTCCTTCACTTTTTATCTACAGCAGAATGAAACGTCAATTACCATTCATAATACAATAAACATAGTCCTACTCGAATACGGTGTGGAAAATCAGGAAAAAAGCACACTCTTTCTCTCCTATCCCATAATAAGTTCATCAATAATGAAGGGTCCATTAGCCAGGCGCTATTGCTGTCGCGTTCGTATCTTTGATCTTTTCGTTTACCTAACTGCGTATTGGGAGGACGCAGCGGAAGCAGAATTATTTACTCGACAAAAACCTTTTTGGTGATATTCTTTTTGTCGCTTGTTCCAATATTGAGTGTTCTTTTCGATTCTAGACTAGATGACGTCTTGGGACAAGAAGTTCCGTTACTATCGCTTAATTGGTGGATTCAATATTGAAACTACATTAGTTGAGGTGATATATGTAGATATATATATGTCGGAACTCAATTTTTATGCAAAAAAATTGATTTCTTGAGGCCACTTAGATGCTATTAACATTGGGAAATTTCTTGTTACAAAGCTGTGGTGCGACTTATGCGTTTCTTGAGGGTCGTGTTAAATATTAGAGCTTCAAGGTTGGGTTGACATCTTTGCGGAAGTTTTTGGCTCTGGAAAAGTTAATTTTACCAGATCTGATCATTCTTAGACTTCACCCCGTGTCTGGCAAGAATGAAGATATTTCACACGCCGATTTCCCTTCTCACACGTTCCTACCACCGAACTTGATCGTTGTGAGAGTGAACCGATGAGTTCAGATCAAGTAGGGATTGAAGGGTAAAAGAACGCCTTAGACTTAAGGAGAGATCTGAGTTCGAAAACCGCAGAGCTTAAAGTACCGTCAAGGGATCTGAGTAAGAAAACGCGAGACTAAGAGCTGGACGAGAGAGAAGTTGAGAAGAGTTATTTGAGAGCTTCTGGGGCCGAGAATTATTTTTTCTCGCCTTCCAAAAAAACTGAACTAAAGAACAGCAATTGATTTTCATAAATATAGTCCATGGGCCAGCGCCTGTTTTTCATAATGATAACTAAAAATCTGGATATTTGTGAGTAGCTTCATTTTAACGAGACGCCCAACTTTTTTCCCTACGAAAATTCTCGATAGTGAGGGCTAATACAGTATGGAGGCGTAGAAAGTGTTGAATGGGTGAATGTTCTAACTTTATTACTAACAGCTTCTTTATGAATTAGGTAAATCTTGAAACGATGTTATTACAAATTGAAATCAATAATGGTCCTACAAAAATGATGATTCTATCAAATTGTCCTCCACTCCCAACATATATCAACAACTAGGTCTAAAAAAATTATTACTAACTGGCTGATTTTTTCACTGTTGCTTAGCAAACATTTCCTTAATGAACTGGTCACATTGTCCTTCGAATTGAGTGGTACGTTTTTCCAGTTTTACGCTCGGAAATATTCAATTTTAATTGTGGGTTCTGTGGTACAATTTCTGAGGTAAGATTGGAAAAACGTACCATTACATTAGAAGGACAATCTGACCAGTCCGAAAAGGAAATATTTGCTAAGCAACAGTGAAAAAATCAGCCGCTTAGTAATAATTTTTTCAGACCTAGTTGTTAATATAATATGTTGGGAGTTGGGGACACTTCGATAGAATCATCATTTTTGTAAGACAATTATTTTTACAATTTGTAATAAAATTGTTTCAAGATTCAATTCAAAAAGTAGCTGTTAGTAATAAAATTTGAACATTCACCCATTTAACACTTTTGACGCCTCCATACTGTATTAGCCCTCACTATCGAGAATTTTCATAGAGGAAAAAGTTGGGCGTCTCGTCAAAATGAAGCTACTCACAAATATTCAGATTGTAAGTAATCGTAATGAAATAATGGGCGCTGGCCCATGGACTAATAGATTTATTGGTCGTTAGAATATCTACTGTAGTGTATTGAGTATTTGATAAAAACTGGCTTGATGCATAATAGTGATCCAGCGAGTGACAACTGACTCAGCTATGATGTAGGATCAGATATTATTCATTCGATGTACGGATTCGGTGCAAGTTGGTGTGCAAATAAAGTTAGTTAGTACTTTCGTGTGTATTTTATTAAAACCCCTTTACCACTGGAAGACACAGATACTACATCTACCGTTGATAAGAAACATAATATCGAATACAAAGTTTATTCAGCCCATAGAAACAATGTTTGATTAAGTTAAATAAATTGAGGCGTCTGTTTCAACAAAAACAATCGGAATGTATCAAATTAACTTTCGCCTATTGAGGTCAAACTAATCGTTCCCCAAAATCCTACTTGATATTCAGTGTGTTTGCGTGAAAGGCCGATTCCCCACTACGACCCAAAGTTTGCTTTCGGAGGCGACCCTCGTTTCGGGGTTTCCACCACCCCAACTCCAGATACCGGAAGGAAAACCATGTCCCAACCCCATTCTGTCCACAATATAGGTGTCCTCCCTTTCTGTACGCCGGCCGTCCTGTCCGGCAGGGAAAATAATGACTTTTATGTTTCCTGTGTCTTCACTCCTAAGAAGGCCGATATTTGGAACGGACGAAAGTGCCTTGTAATGGTTGACCAATTTTGTGTTTTGTTTCATGCGGTGACACGTGTGTTCTCGGATTGCTGAGTAGAATTTCTGGAAATGCAATATACTTTTTCTATTCGAACTGAATATTCAGACGAGTCCATTTTCGATACAGTGCGTTCTGGTGTTATATCCAACCAATGAAATTTGGTTACTCAAGGGTATAACCTGAAAAGTTACTCGACACCTTTCAATTCGTTGGGAAATACAATCATTTTACATACGTACATCTTCTTTATAAAGGGTTTTCCAATGAGTGGTGTTATTTTGAATAGCCCGCTATTTCGGTAGATCTCACGTTTGTAGCTGTCATTTTTTGACATTTGACAAGTAGAAACTACTCCATTAATAAAAATGGAACGATACACGTTTCAAGAACGCATTGAAATTATTAGAATTCACAATGAAAATGGTGGATATTTGGCAGAGACGGTTCGTGAAACTCGAATATTTTTGGGTCGTCGCGAAGCACCTTGTCGGGCCGCAATAAAGAATCTGGTGGAAAAATTCAAGCTGTTGGGACCAGTTAGTGATGTGAAGCATAAAACCCGTGCACGTCGTTCAAGAACAGCCAAGAATATTGCTGCTGTCATTACACCGTATTCTGCATAAAAATTTAGGTCTTAAATCTTATAAAGTTCAGTTAACAAAAGAAATCAAGCCGGCCGATCATCAACAACGTCGTGTCTTTGCTGATTAGGTCGTTGAAATGCATGAAATGATCCGGATTTCCATAGTAAAATCATTTTGGGTGATGAGATCTTGTGATTCAACACCTTGCGACTTCTTCCTTTGGGGCCACGTGAAAGAGAAGGTCTACGCCAATAGCCCATCGTCAATTCAAGACCGCAAAGATGGAATTCGTGAGGCTATCGAGGACATAGGGCAGCCATTTTGCGATTTGGTTATGGATAATCTCATTAAAAGGATATGGTCCTGTAAGCGTGGTCGTGGTGGTCATTTGCCTGATGTTATTTTCCACTCTTAACGGCATAGCTTCTTCTTTATAATGAAATAAACATCCGATCATTTATATTGAAAAATGGCATTTTTCTTCGAATATCAAAATAACACCTCTTATTGGAAAACCCAAGATGTACGAGTATGTATACACATCTTCTTCATAATGACGGAAGGGAAATTTATGGCAGAAATATGTCCGTTTTTTAAACCGACAAAAGGGCAAAATCAACTGAAATTATTGTTCCGTGTTTGGTAGTGGATCTCGTAAATTAAACTGTAAATTAATTTTCCATTGATGAACTTTCCGATTGGTTAGCCGGATGATAGTGAAATTGATTGTTATATTTGTTGGTAAATATGTTTGATCGATGCGAATGCCGTTTTCAATTAGGGTTGTATTATTTTAATTAATGCAACAGTTGACTGTATTCGTTCATAATGAAATATGTGGAAAATGGATGAATATTTGAAAGATATCAAATTAAACTTACTTTACTTTCATCAAATTCGATCGATTCAATACAATAATTAAATGGAAATGGTGTTTGAGAGTCAATGTTTTAAATAAAATATATTTGTTGGAATTCAATTCCCTCGCAAATAAATTGATTTTCCATGTAATTTTTCTATATATAGATGAATTCAAGATGGTTATTGAGTCAGGAAAAGTCACCAGATCTGATAATACTCAGAATTCAGCTAGTGAATATAATTATGACGTTATTTCACACGGCGATTTCATGCATTTCAACGACCCAATCAGCAAAGACGCGAAGTTGTTGATGATGGGTCGGCTTGAGTTCTTGTGTTAACTGAACTTTATGAGCCTTAAGACCCAAATATTCATGCAAAATACTCTGTAATGACGTTTGTGGAATGCCAATTCCAAAGAACGACGAGAAGGGGACAAACCTGGGTTTTCTTCAAAATTTTCGGCTACAGCAGCAATATTCTCGGCTGTTCTTAAGCGACTCGCACGGGTTTTATTCTTCACATCACTAACCTGTTCCAACAGATCGAATTTTTCCACCAATTTCTTCATTGCGGTCTGCCAAGGTGCTTCACGACAACCCCAAAATGTTCGAGTTTTACGAACCGTCTCTGCCAAATTTTCACCATTTTTATAGTGAATTTTAATAATTTCAATGCGTTCTTGAATCTTGTATCGTTCCAGTTTTATTAATCGCGTAGTTTCTACTTGTCAAATGTCAAAAAAGACAATTTCAAGCGTGAAATCTACCGAAATAGCAGGCTATTCAAAATTACACCTCTTATTGAAAAACCCTTTAGGTTCTTAAATTGGTTTTAGTTATAAATAACACTGAATAAGCCAGCTTATGGTTTAACGCTTCAGTAATGGATGTCTTTATTTCTGGGTCATCCAGAAAAGCTCTATATTTCACCTTGCTTAAAGCCAGCCATAGACATCGATATTTTTCATCCGTTTTCCTCGCCTCGATTCGAACCGCCGAGTCATATTGCGGAACTGTTTTGCCCACACACTTCGGTAAATTCTACAAATTATTTTGCTGTCGTTCGCGAATAAGTACGTCATGAAGATGAGACATCTCTTAGCAGAGGCGGCCGCAGTTTCAGTTCTGAGAAAAAAAGAAAAAAACGAGACTTATACTACGCTAATGACAAATAACCGCCGATTTTCGACGAAATGCCCACACACAGTCGGTATGGCACGACAACCGATGGACCGTCGTGACAAAAATCAAGCATCGGCAGATATTTGTACCGACGATACGTACCGATGGTTTTTCGCCACACACATCGATTTTTGGCGCTTTTGCCGAGACGGTTCTTATCGCCGCGATACGAACGGATGAAAAATAATGATGTCTATGGCCGGCTTAAGGAACTCATATATCACATAAGCACAATCCCAAACTGAAAAAAATACCTCAAGGTCACTTGCGAATGTTTTCTCTGTCTGTCTCTGTATATCCTCAGCAATTCCACCAGTTTTTCCTTCCTTTATCAATAAAACGAGAACTTACAGCTTCACCCCTGACAGACCGTACATGAATCTTCCTTTTCTCAACAACAGTTATTTTTTTCAGGAAAATCAACGGGAATCGTGACCAACACAAGGATAACCCACGCAACCCCTGCTGCTCTGTATGGCCATTCTCCATCACGCTATTGGGAGGACGACTCGAAAGTGCCTCCCGCCTCCCGAAAGTCCTGCAAGGACCTCGCCCGCCAACTCATCGAGAATGATCCTGGCCGGAACATAAATGTGAGTATCTTAGCCGAATTCCTCTTCTATTGTTCGATCGGCCTGGGCATAAGATTGTGGGGTTTTATTTCCGCTTGTATGTCTTCTTTACGATTGTGGTTACAATGGATGTCGTCCTGAAGGATTTTCATATGAGTGAGTTCGGTTGACATGTTATTGTGTTTGTTGATTTCAAGGTTAACCCTTGAATAGTCGCGTCAAAATTTTTAACATGGGTAGTCGCGCCGGTCTCACAGACCGTGCTTACTCATTGAGCTCTGAATGCTAAGTGGAATGAGTTTTTGCCTAAAAATTCAAATGGATGTCTTTCAAAAAATAACGGAGTGACAAGAAAATTCAAGATTGGTACATATTTCGAATTGATGCAAATATATTGGGGGAATTCCAGAAAAATCAATTTTATTCATACACCTTACTTTATTCAGTAATAAAAAGAAAAAATCAAACTCTAAGGATTTGAAGACTAGAAATAACAAAAAGTTGCACCTTTCATCAAATAAAAATGATTCTTCAAACATATTTTAGCTTAATGAAGGCCATTTCCTAGGCAGTTTTTTGTTTTGGGGGGAAATTTTTCCAACGCGTCACTTTATCTTTGCCAAAAAATCGACAGTGTATTACTTTGATTTTCTTCCTCATCATCATCAGAAATATTCTGCTCTGAGTCATCACTAGGAAGTTGTTGTTCTAAATATTAAAATTTTTCTTCAGACTGATCAATATCTGAATTTTCGTCATTTGCTATTTTATCCTCTTCCTCATCTAAAACCTCTAGTAATTTCTGCAGTCGAGCTTGCTCTTTTTCGTACGACCACATGGCTAAAAAACTATGAATTTACCTCGTTATAAGTTATACAGAACAAAAACACCTGAAACTCACCGCACAATCGAACTATCAAGATATGAAAAAATAGGGTACGAGAATAGTCGCGCCGGTCTTCCACACCGTGTCACGATATATTTTTTTCGTACTAGCACGTTTCACGATGAGATTCGCAAGGACTCTCTGTCACATCCTTACGGAAAGATAGACGGAGCCGGAAATGCCATGCCCCCTGAATTTCTGAAAATTAGGATAAAAAGTGTCTGGCCGGTCTCACAGACCGTGCGCGACTAACGGAGGGTTAACATAGGTATTACAGGATCCAGCACTCGAATTGTAACCTATTCAAAAGACCATATATGTATTCGGTTAGGACATGATTTTAATTTTTTTTTATATACAGAACATGTGAAAATAATCAAAGTGTCAAAATCATTTCACTTTGGATCGATATCACCACGATAGACATTCACTACCCGTCACTGAAACAGAAATAATCAAGAACACAAAATGATTTGAGATCCATTCTAACCAGAACGAAACCAATGAATGAGACACAAAAATCAAAAAATTGTGTTTACAATATTCCCTGTATATGTGGAAAATCTTATACAGGGGAGACATCAAGACCTTTAGAGATAAGAAAACGGGAACATAAGAACAACATCAAAAATAAAGACATTACAAGATCACAAATCGCTGATCATGTATGTTCAAATAGCGGGGATCATATGATGAACTGGAACAACACAAAGATCCTTATGTCGGAACCTGATAATTATAAAAGGAAAATTAAGGTATCCACATGTATTTTGTTAGATGAAGTAGATAATTTGGCCAATTGTTCTGTTGGAATAGATCGTATTTGGATTGATTTATTGAAGAAAGAAATGACATCCAGAAATTTCAAAATTAAATAAATCAACGTTTCTATGTATTGACAACTTTCAGTATCAATTACACTGCAAATGAAAAAAAAACACACAGTTTTGAAGATTTTACAAGTTTGTCAGAAAAAGGTATCTGATATAGATACCGAAACATTACATCGTCCTTTTCATTTATTTCTTTTTTAGTTCGGTTGACATGTTATTGTGTTTGTTGATTTCAAGGTTAACATAGGTATCAAAGATTAAAGAGAGAAAGATAGGAATCGCCACTACAACTCTAGAACTAAAATCCGACTAGGTATTTTTTTATTTCTTCGTATTACATCAAATTTAGACGACTTGACCAGAAAAAACATCCTAACCAATACAACAAAGCCAGTGCTTTGCTTCGTGATTAGGATGTTATTTTTCATCTCAACATTGTTTAAAATGAATTGATATTAATGAAATGCCATATTGTATTGCTATAGTTTTATTGAAAATCATTACTCACAAAAAATATAACAATGAAATTGAATACAAATCAATAATTTTCTCACATATAGGTTACCAAATTATCAAAATAATAAAGAATAAACCACAATTCGAAGATGGAATTGAAAAACAATGGAAATTTCAACAGGATAGTGCTTCTCCATTTGTTTTTATTTGATCTGTAGAAAAATGCTCACCGCACATTTTATAACAGCTGCTGAGATCAATATCTCTTCGCCCAGAAAACTATATCAATTTGAGAGCACTGAAATATAAAAAGGGATGAGAAACAGAGATACATGATACGACTTTCAATACCTACATTTTCATTATCTCAGGTTCATTATTGCCTTTTTTATTATTTTGCAGTTCATCACCTTACAATATTCTCCGTAAACCATTCTGAATTTTCAAAGATGCTCACACAAAAGAGATAAACACAAACACAATACCAAAAGCAACTATAATGAAGCCACGATGAGGTTACCCACGTGCAATCTTGGCAATGTTTACAAATTTCCTCGTTTTTCCTAATATGGCCTCTACAATCTTTGATTTAACCCATTCTCCTGAATTTAAATACGTAATCCTTACACAAAGATGTCGCTAACATCATCGTAGTTGCTCCGTTTCCTATATTTCTCTCCTTAATCTTTGAAAAGTACTACAGGGTCTCGCACTAGAATTGTAACCTATTCAAAAGGCCATAAATTCGGTTAGAAAAATGATTTTCATTTATTTTATGTACAGAGCATGTGAAAATAAGCAAATTTTCAGAATCAATTCACTTTGGATCTATATGACCACTATTCACTGTGACTATTGTCTTGAGACGGTCAAAAAACTAATTGCACGAATGTAACTTGCCGATATTTTAGACCACTCGCAGGAAATGGCTTTCTTCAACGTGTGGAGGCTGGCATATTTCTCAGTTCGAACCATGCTTTCCAAAACGGCTCAATTCGAGAGCCACTATGTGATCAGGATGAAGTTTGAAACGTTGTTTTTCAATAATTCTTAGTTCACTAGCGCTTTGTGAGGCAGTGCAGAGTCTTGTTGGAACGTCTATGGTCTGAGACCAAAATTTTTGTCTGCCTACGGTTTCAAAGCAGCCTCACTGGTAATATTTCGCATTAACTTTGACGCCAAGATCAATGAAAACGATTGGGAAGCGCCCATCCGCGGTTAGAGTAGTTCAAACCATAACTTTTGTCAGTTCTGGTTCCTGGTAGCCAACCGATGATTCAGATTCTCAAAATTTCGACAGAAGAACATCATCGTTCTAGGAGTTTACAAACGAAGCAAATCCTTCGCTCTCTCAAGTCTTTTTCATCGTTAACTGTAACTTATAGCAAAATGCCTTCATAAAATTAAGGGATTGGTACTGAAAAACTTTCATTTTTTATGAAACATTAGAAGTATAACGACTAACTTTGAATACACTGTATAGAATGTAATGTTTTTCTGTATTTTATTATCAGCTATTTCAATAATTTCATTCTGGAACTGATGGGAGCAATAAGACCATTTAAATGACTTTTTGCCTCATCTCCGTCTATTAGACAGAATATAAAATGCCTGTTAAAAAATTTCTTTCCCTGTTTACTGAACTGAATATTTATAGGGCTCCACCCAATTCGACACCAATAACAGAGAAAAAATGATAATGAACCCGGTCGCGATTACACTATATGGAAAATTCCGACCGAAGAATTTTTACGACTCACAAAAATGATGAATTGTTTATTTTCATTTCTCCTCCCTCCATGTTTCCAGATCATAAATAAGTTCAACCGACTGAATAACTTTCTTATTTATGCGACGCAGCCGGGGAAAAATAAACCTCGTGGAAAGATTTGACCTTATGACTCATTCGGAAAAGGAAAATATGGGGCTGCCTTCGCCATTTGCCGGAAATGCAATAGACTGATTTTTTTTCATGAGGAAAAATTTCGCATGATAACGAGCAGGATTCATCCCTTAAAACTCTGGAAAGTTTCACCCCTGTGCTTTTTTGTGTTATCATTATTACATGTTAAATAACGATTGAACTATAATCTGGGAGGATTCTGCATTTTCAAAAACATTTTAGGTTTTCACTTCCAGTCTCTGAAACTGGAAAAGGAAATGAATAAAAAGGACGATATAACGTTTCAGTGTCTATATCAGACACCTTTTTCAGACAAACTTGTAAAATCTTCGGAATAGGGATGTTGACTCATGTTACCAATTCATATAAATTGAGGTTTTCCTCATAGAAGGTAGTTTTTGCAATCCTAAAAAACCATTTTAGTGATCTTATTATTCTCGTTGAATTAAATAAAGCTGATTTAAATTATGTTGTTTATTATCAACTATCACGTGACTGCGAACGCCAATCAGAGGTAATTTACGTCACTTTCAGGTATTGACATTGCAAATTCGAATGTTCGGTGCTCAGATCCACAAAATACATCCATAGGCCGGGTTCCACAAAACTCCAATGACCTTGATTATTGAAATGTCATCATTTCTCTGCAATTTTCAGTTCATTTTTGACATAAACCATCGACTTACTTCAATATAAACGATTTGATGGCCAATCAAGCTTTGTGAAACTCACGGTTCTGTGACTTGAACCATAGTGAATATATAATATATCATATCTATGATTCGAAATTGAAAGCTGAAAGAGAACAGAACAAGGGCGTAGCCAGGAATTAATTTCGGGGGGGGTTTTGAGATTTTGGCAATTGACTTTGTAGGTGCCGGGTGCAAAATGAAAGATTATTTTCGCAACAAAAAATAACTCTGAAACATTTCGGGGGGGGTTTGAACCCCCAAAACCCCCCCTGGCTACGCCCTTGGAACAGAATACCTAGTTCGTTACAAGAACGATAATCTACAATTTTCTTTATAATGGAGATTCATCAAGGGTAATAGTAGTAACTAATCGAAGATAAATTCCCTTATGGTGGCAAGTTTCTTTGCTGAAAACAAAGATTTTTGTGCAGCGGAGCTTAAAAACGTGAAATTGTCTTTGTAAGCAGCAGACTTTTAACTCATATTTATTATTTCAAATAAAAGAAGCACCTCATTCAGCATTTACAGACCGACCTATTCATTTTGAAGGCTTAGATTGAACTTTTCCACAAGGGATCGGGCAAAATCAGATCGCTTTGACAAAAGTCAAAGTATGCTAACTGGATTATGACGTAATCATCAGAACGTGACAAAATTGGGCATTTCCGCAGGAATTTTGAATTGTCTTTTCATTTACTCATTTTTATTGGCAATTACTATATTTTTAAGGAAAAAGTAATTTTTTCGTGTTTGTATAGGGTTTATCTTTAAAATAAAATAAATTCCAAAAAGTAGTCAACATCCCTATTGTGTGTTTTTTCAATTGCAGTCTAATTGACATTAAAAGTTGTCAACACATAGAAATGTTGATTTATTTAATTTTAAAATTGCTGATGTCATTCCTTTCTTCAATAAATCAATCCAAATACGATCTATTCCAACAGAACAAGTGGCCAAATTATCTACTTCATCTAACACAATACATGTGGATTCCTTAATTTTAGTTTTATTATTATCAGGTTCCGTCATTAGGATCTTTTTATTGTTCCAGTTCATCATATGATCTCCGCTATTTGAACATACATGATCAGCAATTTGTGATCTTGTAATGTCTCTATTTTTGATGTTGTTCTTATGCTCACGTTTTCTTATCTCTAAAGGTCTTGATGTCTCTCCGGTATAAGATTTTCCACATATACAGAGAATTTTGTAAACACAATTTTTTGATTTTCGCAGAATCCTCCCAGAATATATTTTAATCTATAGCACTGCGTATCAATCTGACAAGAAAATAAACAACATAACCTAAAATTTTAATATACAAAGTGGAATATGGCAAATTTCCATGGACTACTTTGTGCTTAATAATTTGTGAACGAAGTATAGGTTACGATCCAGCGATTTTCCCCAATAACTCTTTCAAATTAAGGTGGGAAAGTCCGCGATTGCGTCCCAAATACCAAACTTGCGTTATCGGCATTCTTTCCCCCCGAATATTTCAGCAGCTTTCATTACAGAATCATTAATCTCTTCCATCCAAGGAAGTTCCTAAAATTCGTAGCCGAAATTCGTGTCAATTAACTTCCACCAGAATTAATCTGGGAGTGAAATTCCTCATCCCTAAAAATATGCCTCAATACCGATTCCTTGATCCTTCCGCGAATTCGAGCCGATGATTATTTTTGATGGAATATCGATTTCAACGCTCGAGTGAGTCTCATTACGTCAGAAATTAAATTTCGATGTCTTTTTCGTAGATGATGTCGGTTTCTGTAACAAAAGTTATTCGGGAGTACTGAGTAATTGTAATTGCTTTTCAAAGTTTCTTTAATGAGTCTTTTGTCGTTGTCCTATATATACAGGAGAGAAGATGTCAATACCTGACAAAAACAGCATCAAGGATTCAATATAATACAACGGAAAAACTCAAGTTTGAACTTGAATTAGGAAGATTGATAACTTTAAATATCGTTTCGATATACGATGTGAAATTGAGGATATCGGTCAAGGAACAAAACCAATGAGTTATGTTCCTTCAGCTACGTTTCGGTTCCTTTATTGGGCCTTCTTCATCTTCAGGCTTATGACTAAACAGAGGTGTCTATATTGAAATAGTGAGTGTGCGCTTTCCAACTCATTTACAAAATGCTCAAGAGAAACTCTGATGAAATTCAGTCTCTGTGAAGGCTTCAACGAGGCTAGTTCCTCACTCTTATAAGTTTCTCGTCCAAGGCATTCTCTCCTTAGGCTTTCAATGCCAAAGCATTTCGTGACTAGGTGAATGGGGGTTTCTTCCTTCTCCCCACAGAACCTACACTCGTTAGTGTCCGACAATCCCATCCTCAACAGGTGCTTTCTAAGGCGACAGTGTCCTGTAAGAAAGCCAGTGAGGAGGTGTAATTGTTTCCTTCCAAGATCCAGTTATCTTTTGGATCTTGCTGTTTCAAAGTTCCGTAGGAACTTAGTGGAATGATCCATCCATGGGAGATTATGCCAGAGATTTTCCCTCTCGGCTTTCTCCTTCTCCAGAAACTCCTTCTTATATTTACCTATACCACAGAAGAGTTCTGGGCCAATGAGTGACATTCGTGCGCCCTCTTTGGCGAGTGTATTGGTCTCTTCGTTTCCTTCGATTTCCAGATGGCCAGGAACCCAAGTTAAAAAGACCTTATTTTTCTTGCCTACCTCATTGAGTTTGTTTCTACACTCTCAGATCATCTTTGAGTCGATTAAGTAGGAGTTCAGTGCTTTAATAGCAGCTTGACTATCTGAGTGTTTGGCTATATCGCACTTATGATAGTTCTTTTCCAGATTTATATTTAGACATCTTTCAATAGTTAAGATTTCCGCTTGAAAGACGCTCATACAGGAGCCTAGTGACAGTGTTATTTGGAAACATTGTTAGAATTTTTGTTGTACATGTTTATTTATTGTAGTGGAAATAAAATGATTTGAGTGAATAATTCATTTCAGCTACCGTTCTTCACAAGGTTACTCCCAGAAACATGTCTTATGAATATACAGTGTGTTTGGTCAGGAGCTAGCGATAATTTAAAGCATTGTTTAAGGAGAAGATAGTTAGTTACTCGCCCTGCTAAGTTCATTGGATGTGCGTATGTGGCGGTACCTATTAGAATTATGTGGCAAACTCTGAATTTTTAGGGTCTATCCTAATACGCCCTCTTGGCGGATGCTTGAATAATTACTTATCGGTAAAGAGGTTTCTACTTCTGCTATGAAACTATATTTTTATGACGTGAAGTTTGAAGAATCGAAACATTCGAAACTGAGTAAATTCCAACACATGTTCGTCGATGAATAGAGTAAGCCAGGGTTCCAGTTGGGAATTTTATTACTTTGATAATTACAGGGTCTGTTTATGTTATGCGATTCTAGTTTTTCTATTCTAAGGTAGTGAAGGGAATAAGTTTGAAATTTGAATCGTAGTTGAAGGCAAAATATGAAATAGAAAAAATTGAATATAAGAATAATTTTTGGTTTTTGCTAAATCAAACGTGTTTTAAATTGAATCGCAAAACGTGAATTTATTTGGTTAGACTTTATTTTGAACAAGTTTTTTTTGATAGCCATGAATTCTTCTTCAAACAAATGCGACGAATAATTAGTACCAACGTGAGGTCTTTGCACTCACGAAAACTATGATAAAACTATTTAAAAAGTTATCGCAGCGAAATTGAGGCGTTTTCCTTATTATTAAATTATTTCGGTTCAGAAATACGACTGAAGTTTCGAAATACTGACAATACTGAAATGTATTATTATTGGCAATATATTTCTAATCAATGTCATTGGAAAAAAGAAAAAATATGCTTTGTTTCTCTTGTGTTAAATTCTTGAGTCAATATCGACTTTGGCGGCAATAAATCGTATCCCTGATGACGATAAGTGGTCAAATTCAATATATCCGATTGAAGTGAATTTCATTTCGTGAAGAAGATTGGTATATTATACTTAATAGACCAGGGTCGATAATTTTTGAAACGAAAAAAAATTGCAGTAGGATGAAACCCATTGAAAACGGAGGGAAATATGATCAAAATGAAAGAAAAAATAAATTACGGTCGATCCGAGTCCGGGAAGTGGGAGGGGGTGTGTTTTTAAGGGTGAAAAATGGTTTTCCTTGATTTCCGGCAAAACTACAAGTCCTATGAAAAAAAATTAAATGGCAAAGTTGTAGGTAATGAAAAGATCTACAACTTTTATATCGACAATTTTTTCACATAACCTCAAAATGTAGGTGAAAAAGTCAAAAAACCAAGTTTTTGGTTTTTATTTATATCTTTTTCAAAAAAAACTTTTTTTTCACGAAATTTTGTGAAAACTTACCTTATTATGTCCCAAATACACTGTAATTTATTTGATTTAAAATATTTATGTTTTCGTCTTATTTTTACTTAATATCAAAAAAGCACCCCAATTTTCAATCGAAAATTCTGACGTCAAAATATCAGCTTTTTTCAAAAAGTTTAAAGGCTTTTTCTTCATTGAAATATCTACTTTCTGATGGTGTGAAAAAAATTTACATTACTATAAGGAGTGTTCTCAGAATCAACGATTTATGAAACCCACCATTAGAGTAACTCAGTCCCCACTTCTCTATGAAATAACTTACAATGGGTTAAAAACTAACCAAAAGTCACTCAGGTATATGAATTATCTCAAAACAGCAATAAATAGTCATCTAAAAATATTATTTATTTATTGTAGATGACTTATTAAATATTAACTTTATTAACTTATTTTTTTGTTAATTATAAAAGTATATTTCAATTTGTAATTTTTTCGTTTTTGAATGAAACAGGAAATCTTACGTTTTTTGAGTAATTAAAGAGTAAATTTTAATAAATACCTCAAAATTGTACATAATGATTTCTTCATTGAAATATCTACTTTCTGATGGTGTAAAAAAATATACATTACTAGAAATGTCCTCAGAAAATGCAAAAAATTGAAAAATCCAAATTCGAATTTTTTTTTAATCATTATGTACAATTTTGAGGTTTTTATTAAAATTTACTCTCTAATTACTTACTCAAAAAACGTAAGATTTCCTGTTTCATTCATAAACGAAAAAATTTCAAATTGAAATATACTTCTATAATTAACAAAAAAATAAGTTAATAAAGTTAATATTTAATAAGACATCTACAATATTTTGAAAAAGCTGTAGAATCTTGTTTAAATAATATTTTAGATGACTATTTATTGCTGTTTTGAGATAATTCATATACCTGAGTGACTTTGGTTAGTTTTTAACCCATTGTAAGTTATTTCATAGAGAAGTGGGGACTGAGTTACTCTAATGGTGGGTTTCATAAATCGTTGATTCTGAGAACACTCCTTCTAGTAATGTAAATTTTTTTCACACCATCAGAAAGTAGATATTTCAATGAAGGAAAAATCTTTAAACTTCTTGAAAAAAGCTGATATTTTGACGTCAGAATTTTCGACTGAAAATTGGGGTGCTTTTTTGATATTAAGTAAAAATAAGACGAAAACATGAATATTTTGAATCAAATAAATTACAGTGTATTTGGGACATAATAAGGTAAGTTTTCACGAAATTTCGTGAAAAAAAAGTTTTTTTTGAAAAAGATATAAATAAAAAACCAAAAACTTGGTTTTTTGAATTTTTCACCTAAATTTTGAGGTTATGTGAAAAAATTGTCGATACAAAAGTTGTAGATCTTTTTATTACCTACAACTTTGCCATTTAATTTTTTTCCATAGGACTTGTAGTTTTGCCGGAAATCAAGGAAAACCATTTTTCACCCTTAAAAACTCACCCCTCCCACTTCCCGAACTCAGATCGACCGTAATTTATTTTTCCCTTCATTTTGATCATATTCCCCTCCTTTTCTAATGGGTTTCATCCTACTGCGATTTTTTTTCATTTTTTACCATTTTTGAAGATTTCGGCCCTGGTCTATAATATTCATGCAAAATTTCAAAAAATCGCATTGTGTAAACCATAGAAAATTCAATTGAAATTCGAAAAAAAAAATTGCTATATTTCCAAAACAAGATATCCGTTTCAAGTAAAATTTATTTTGTGTATGAACATTGATATACTGAATGTTCATTCAAAATTTCAAGAGGTTCGCATCATCCGAACCATAGATTTGGTTTTTTTAATTGTCAATTTTTTACATATTCCAGTTTTTTAATAATTTCCAGAATATTATTCCGATCGTGGTGAGATTGATCAGGGTACGAATGTGTCTTTTGAAAATTTTGCTTACAATTATGAATTTTCTAGGAATATCTTGCTTGATGGTTTGAACTGATACCTCCTGTAACGTGAACATACGATGAGTTTCTCCTGAAAATGTCGTTAAAAAATGCAAGAAAAGCCCCGAACAGGTACTTTTGAGCGCTCGTCTATTAGTAGAGCAATAATTCTATCACATCAAAATTGTATGGGACTTGAGATTCATGCTTAGTATATGAATGCAAAATCTAGGCACGACCGGAATTATGTTCTGGAAATGATTAAAAAAATGAAATATGTAAAAATCCAGTAGGTAATAACATTAAATTAAATTATATGGTTAACATTATGGCCACAAAATTTTGCAAAAAGCTTATTATGGGCATCTTGCATGTGTCCGCAAAATTTCATATCGATTGGTTTTGTTTTGTCTGAGATATGACGGGACGGAAATTTTGAATGGCCATATTTTATGGAACACCCTGTACGATTTGGCTAGTTAACGAACTTCTCAAGTCTCTAGAACAAACAGAACAGAATTGTATTTGACCTCGGATTCGTCATCACGGAGTGGAACCCTATTGTTTGAGGCCGTTTCGGCTCAAAATTCGTTAATTAGAGACACAAACTGAATATTATTATTATTATAAAGCCTGTCTATCCTCAACGTGTATAAGTGTTTAGTGCAGCAACTAATTACTTAACTTGGCGCTATCGAGAGATGATTAACGATTTTTTATGACCGGAATATGATTGTATGGATCTGGACAACGTTTACTTCAACAAGACAGCACTACGTGCCAGTGGCACGCAGTCGTGCCACACAACCAACTAAACCGTTGATCGAGCTTACGGATACGGAAAAAGCTTGGTGAAAGAGAAGGACTCCGCCAATAGCCCATTGTCGATTCAATACCTCAAAGACGGAATTCGTGAGGCTATCGAGTACATAGAGTAGCCACACTTTTCGATTTTGTTATGGAAAATTTCATTAAAAAGATATTGTTCTGTGAGCGTGGTCGTGATGATCATTTGCATGAAGTTATTTTCCACTCTAAATTAACGGCATGAAATAAATATCCGATCATTTATTTCAAAAACTATAATTCTTCTTTGAATATCAGAATGACACCTCTAACCGGAAAACCCTGTATATGCACAGCGAAGTGATTTGAAGCTTATAAGCGCTTGTTCATACTGGGAAAATTCATTCATGAATATCATTGGAGCTGTTGGTTTCATTCTATTTCTTTATGCATTCAACTTTCACCTTCAAATCCTGAACGTTTTGTGAAAAATACAAGTTTTGAAATGTTCCTTTTGAAAACACTTTCATTACGTGGCTTTGATTATTGATACAATAATTATATCATTCATTTATTTAAATTCAAGAGACTGCATAGGTACCTACAAACAGGATGCCCAAATTTCTTTAGCATAAACATATCAGAGAATATAAAAATTTCGCAAATCATTCACTTTTTTAATATAATATTTCTTTGCTACTGAGTTAAAAAAATTCCTTCTTGCGATCTCACGACGAAATCGAAAATATTTCTCAAATCCCAACCCTAAGGGCCTCAGAGTAATAAAAATTTTTATTACTCTGGACCCTCGGATATTTCATGCAGGCATACAAGAGAGAAGTTGTGGAGCATGATGCAAGACACGTTGACGTGAAGAAAAATAGCTCGTCACTAGAGACATCTGTTGTTCACCATACCCAAAAATTAATACTCGTCTGAATTTTCAGCATTGCACATAGGCAACCCATCATGTTGGTCCTCTTCCGGAGTGGCGCCCTCTAACGATATTGTCCAATATCCTCCAATGATATTTGAACCGAAGTAACTAACTATCTTCTCCTTAAACAATGTTTAAAGTCATCAAATATACCTAATATTATCGACAAAAACACCCAAACTTGGAAGTTTATCCCCTTGGTTTTGGAGTAGCCGCCATTTTAAATTTACTTTTTTAATTTCGTTGACCCTTCCAAATGATATCGATTTCTTTGGACATAAAGGTCCTACAGATGTGAAAAAAATGTTTTTTGAAAGATGACACTACCACCTTTTATTGAAGTATAACAATATAAAAACATTCAACTTGAAAACGCCATAAAAAAATTCTTTAAAAAAGTTCATAGTAAAAATATGTACTGATTTTCTTAGTAAATCCGCAATAGTACAAGAACTTGCACATTGAAGTATAATTTTTTTTCAAGGATTTAATACGCAAGGGTATTAGCTACAAAACAACACTCACATCATATCTGTAAGTTACATAATTTGAGAGTTATTGCTGTTCGAACATGATCACTACGCGGGCAAAAGACACAAGACAGGTCGTCATAAAGGTCACTGCCTGTCTACAGAGCAGAAGCGGCCATTTTGAGCAATTTTTATGATTAATTTGTTTGTTTGATCATTGAAAATTATCGAAAGTACAATACTGAGATTTTTTTTCACCAATTTTCATAAGGGTCATGTTCGAACAGCAATAACTCTCAAATTATGTAACTTAAAGAAATGATGTGAGTGTTGTTTTGTAGCTTGTGTCTTTGCGTGTTAAATCATTGAAAAAAATTATACTTTAATGTGCTAGTTCTTGTACCATTGAGGATTTACTGAAAAAATCAGTACATATTTTCACTGTGAACTTTTTCAAAGAATTTTTTTATGGCGTTATCAATTTTAATGTTTTTATATTGTTATACTTCAATGGAAGGTGGTAGTGTCATCTTACGAAAAAAAACATTTTTTCACATCTGTAGAACCTTTATGTCCAAAGAAATCGATATTATTTGGAAGGGTCAGCGAAAATAAAAAAGTAAATTTGAAATAGGGGCTACTCCAAAACTCAGAGGGTAAACTTCCAAGTTTGGGTGTTTTTGTCGATAATATTAGCTATATTTGATGACCTTAAATTATCGCTTACTCGTGACCAAACACACTGTATAATGCTTGAAATACAGAATGGGTTTTTCGCCTTCCCAAACCTACAAGCAAATAATTCCGATCATGTTATAAAACTGTTGAATATTTCCCCCAAACCAACCGAGCATGGGAAATACCCCCGATAACTTTCCGAACGAACTCCCAAAGAAATTAAAACAAAGGAAAATAAACTCATAAATTCCATTCCCTCTATCGAACGTTCTCTCTTAATCAATTCAACAGCCGAAACGATCGCATTTCCCGAAACAGAAAACTCACTCTTCCCGAAATAATTTCCCAATCCAATGAAAAGGAAGTGGTGCCACTTAGGCGATTGAAAATTTTAAACACAATCACATGTTATTCGATTTGGACTTGAACGGCGGTTATACACACCGAACTGGACTTAGATTATTTACACCAAGATAGAGCATAGTGAGAGAGAAAACGTGGCCGAAATAAGATAGCAATATGTTTATTATTTTCGTCAAAATCAAAACACATTCCCGCAGCTCCCTATTGGTGGCTTTCTACCACGTGACCTGGACGTGCGAATGAATTTCATTATGGCCGCCTTCTTTGACAGCTGATGCTTAGGTGGAACAAGTTCAAACTTATCGTTTTGAGTTAACCAAGTGATTTTTGTAGTGAAAACGAGGTTGTACAATAATTATTTGCTGTATTAAGCTGAAAAATGGTTAATTCCTGTGTGATATGTAAAAAAAGCACCAGTAAAGACTGCGGGCGATCCATACATCGGTAAGTAAACACAACAAATAATAATTTACCATAGGCGTAGCTAGGAGTACCTAGCTCTCAATATAAGCATATTGTAAACTTATTTTAAAAGCATTTTCTTTTAATAGAATGCCTAGTGATAATGCCAGACGGAAATTATGGATGGATCAATTAAATTTGGGAAATACAAAATTAGCGAAGGAGGTATATGTTTGTTCTGACCATTTTTCTGATGAAGACTTCCTATATAAATCAGCAAAAAGATTTTTGAAAACTGAAGCTATTCCGTCCAGGATTTCGTCATCGATTCATTGGTAAGTCTATTGAATATTATGAGGGTGTTTTATTCAAATTTGATTTGGATAATATGAACATCTAAATATATATATTTTAAAGTTTTTACATCTGAATGTCTTATTTATAGTATAGAGGTATTTATTGGTTTTTTCACTGTAAATGTTTTGTATGACATTTTCATAATATTTTTAGGCCTGATGAAGCAAACGAGAGTTTGCGAAACGTTGCTGAATATACTTTAAGATCTTTTGAGAGTTTGTCCTTATCCCGCAAAATACAGTTATCAATTTATTAATTATTGTGGAGGACACTAATATTTGCATTCTCTAAATATAATATTTCTAATTTCAGTTCCAGTAGCACATCTCCAGATGAAAGGCCTGTGACTCCAGAACCATTAGATACTAATAAGCTAGGTAGTGTCAGGGAATCCTCAAAACTGAGTAATTCTGAACTATCCAGAACTTCAACAGCTAGTGATTTGTCTGCTACACTGACTACTTCAGATTTATCTGCTACATTGACTGCTTCAGATTTATCTGATACATTAACCGCTTCAGATTTATCTGCTTTTTTGACCGATACAGAATCCTCTGGTGCTTTGACAGTTTCAGAATTGTCCGGTACTATGACAGCTTCAGAATCGTCAAGCAACTTGGTATCCTCGGAAGTATTAACAGTAGCACATCCAACTACGTAAGTTTTACTTAATTTTATATTTATAATATTGCAAAATATATTCTGGTTCATTATATAAAACCTTCATTATCTTATTTCAGTTCTGAAGCTAAAAGTTCTGTACCAAGGCCAAGAAAAAGAAAATGTTTTGTTGGTGATGTAACGGATGAAGATTTCAGGACACCAAAACAAGGAAAATTTGCCTTCTCCCTTGCTAAACGAAAAATTGCAGAACAGAAAAAGAGACTGAAAGCATTGAGGATGAAGAACAGAAGACTGCAACAGAAAATTTCAGATATTTCAGGACTACTGAATAATTTGAGGGAAATGAACCTTATATCCGATAATGCTCAAGATTATATAGAGGTAAGTAAGATTCAGCTTTGCATATATGTGTGGAATGTAATTATTTTCAATATTTCAGGCATCGTTACCAGGTCCTAGTAGAGATATGGTAAATAGACTCATAAGGGGATCAAAAAATCAGAAATTTACACCTTCTCTACGAGCATTTGCCCTATCATTACATTTTTACTCGCCTAGGGCCTATAATTATGTTAGGGAAAAATTCAATAATTCACTTCCACACCCAAAGACTATTTCTAAGTGGTATCAGACCATTGATGGAACTCCTGGCTTCACAACTGAAGCCCTCAGTGCATTGAAGAACAAAGTGCAGCAGTCTGCGGGAGAACAAATTTATTGCAATCTGGTGATTGACGAGATGGCTATTAGAAAAAAAATCGAATTCATTGCTGGTAAATTTTATGGATCAATAAGTTTTGGAGAAAAACCTGAAGTGGATACTTTACCAGAAGCTAAGGAAGCACTTGTGTTTTTAGTTACCTGCATCAATGGTCACTGGAAAATTCCAGTAGGCTATTTTTTGATAGATGGATTATCAAGCAGAGAAAGAGCCAATTTGGTAATTAACTGTCTGGAGTTTTTGAATGAAGTAAATTTGAGAATAACTTCTGTTACTTTTGATGGAGCAGCTTCGAATTTGAATATGGCGAGTCATTTGGGTGCTGATTTTTCGAATCCTCAATCATTGAAGACTCACTTCGAACATCCAGTCACCAAAGAGAAGGTATTAATTTTTCTTGACCCTTGTCACATGCTCAAACTCTTGAGAAATTGTTTAGGAGACAGTAAGATTTTGAAAACAAAAAATGATAAATTAATCAAATGGACCTATCTTGAAGAACTTGTGAATCTTCAAGACATAGAAGGATTGAATGCAGCAACGAAGATAAGAAAACGTCATTTACATTTTGTGAAAGAAAAAATGAGAGTGAAGATTGCTGCGCAGACATTCAGCAGGAGTGTGTCGGATGCTCTTAAATTCCTTGAGTTTGATTTGAAATTGACAAATTTTAAAGGTGCTGAAGAGACTGCAAATTTCTGTCTCTTAGTTAATGATTTATTTGACATCTTGAACTCAAGAAATAAATTCTCTCCATATACATATAAGAGGGCATTGTCTTTCGAAAACATTGATTTATACGTGGAAAGGTTTTCTGAAGCAAAAGAATACTTCATGGAACTGACTCTGAATGGAACACCAGTATTATCTTCAAGAAGGAAAACAGGGTTTCTAGGGTTTTTAATATGTATGGAGAGTCTTGAGGAAATATTTAGAATGTATGTGGTGTCAAAAAAATTAGACTTTTTATTGACCTATAAGTTCTCTCAAGACCATCTGGAGGTATTTTTTGGTGCTATCAGGAGTCTGAATGGATACAACAACAATCCCACAGCCAGACAATTTCAGTCAGCATATAAAAAGTTGTTGATAGCAAGGGAAGTGAGAGGTGCTGATTCTGGAAATGTTGTTAATTTGGACAATACATCAATTCTTCATGTTTCGTCATATAAAAAAATAACAATAAATGATCATAAGGAGGACTTGGAGGAGACTGAAGAGTATAAAAATTTGTGTGCAGCGTTAAATGATCATGATTACTTTGGCTCTTCAGGATGGCAATTATCTTCATATATACAGGATGTTTTAATTTATATAGCAGGATTCGTTGTCAAGTCATTGAAAAAATGTATCACTTGCTCAAAATGTCTTGATATGTTGGAGACTTGTGAAACATATTCATTTCTACAGAAAAGAAAAACGTATGGCAATTTATTCAAGGCATCCAAATTTGTCATTAAGATATGCACACAAGCAGAAAAAACAATAAGATATATGATTTCTAACAACCCTAATATTTTGAGTACAAAATCTGAAAATTTAATCAATAAGTTGATTCATAATTGTATTGTCTGTTTACCAGATGATGTTTTAAATGCATTTGGCAATCATGTATTTGATGAAGGGTTTCTAGAAAGTCATGAATTGCCTTTGATAAAACTGATATTGAAAAGATATTTCACTATAAGAATTCACCACGAGACAAGAAAAATGAGCGATCAAGTGGTGAATCGAGTAAGAAGCATGCTCACACATCTGATTTTGTATCAGAATCAATAAGTTTTTTTTTATCTTTACAATTGTTAGTTTTAAGTTTTAGGGTGATCAGGGTGTATAAAACACTCTTTTTTGATCGTGTACTTTTCGATCCTGTTTGGATTCAATTACCAAGGACAATAGCAGTAGTAGATTCTTAGTTATTTTATTATAAACATTTCTGAAGAATCGATTATCAGTATATTTTAGTTACCTATCGTATTTCTTCAAATCATTATTGTAAAAATCATTTATTTTATGTTACATGTTATTTTTTATGGAAGTTATTAATACATCCTTGCTTGATAATCAATCCTGATTATGCAGGCTTTCAAGTTTCAATTGCTATTCCACTTTAAATACTGATGCCCCGTCCATTCCATTGCAAAACTAACAAAATTCCAATCATCTATCTTATATAGTGGAACAAAACTATACATTCATACTATCATTTGCCTTCAAAGGTGCAGGTAATGGATGGACAAGGTTTCAGTAAGTAAGTAAGGCCTATTACAGCATTAATGAGATCTGATATGATTATACTTCACACTTGATGTAAAACTGACCTATCTAATACATTTTCATGTCGAACTGGATCAATAAATTTATTGTTATTTTTGTTATTCAATTTAACATAGTATTCAGGTGTAATATCCTTAAATTTCAAACCTTTGCAGTCAAATGAGCTCCATTTGTAATAACATGGTGGTCCCCAATAAAAATCTGGACTCAACTCAGAACAAGATATCAAGCTGTGTTAAAATCCAAATTTAGATACAGCATCGTCTTGTATGGTAATAACGTACCATGCAGCCTTACTGAAAAGTGACCTGAATAGATGTATTCGATATAATAGGATTGTTAATAAGATCATTGATAATGATATAACATTCAATTGTATAGGTATTTGTAATTATTAAAACCAGAACAACAATATTTGAATATCATATTTGCTATTTCAAATCTCTTTTCATATTGAATTTTTTTTCGAATCGAAAATATGCCCGCACTATAAAAATTCTGCGTATAACAATGATTTAGAATAAGATGAAAACATCGGGAAGGTCAACAAAATTCATAAAAATAATGACATTAATTATGCATCCAATGAAATAATAATTAAAGATTCGATAACCTTTGAAGGATTTATTTCTATTCTTAACAAATTTTTAGATCCACGCCACTGACTTCTATTTACGACAACACACTTTGTTTGTAAACAAACAGTGTTTATTATGGGAACAAAACATTCAGTTCATCTAGTAAGGGATTGCTCCATCTTGGTGTAAATAATCTAAGGAACTGGACCAAATAACTGCAGGATAAAGACAGTGGCGGCACGTGAGATTCCAATCAGAGAAAGGCCGGGCCTCCCTTAATTTCACTGCATTCTATTCAATTTTAAATTCAAGTTCGAATGAAAAATAATCACATTTCTATATCTACATTATTTCCATCATGCTATATACTATCCAAATCTCAAGGTAATGAATATATGTTCATTACTCAGCAATCTAAAATAATAATAATAATAATAATAACACACATTTATTTCAAAAATTATCACATATAAATACAGTGATGAAATTGAAACAAGTCTAACAGATTTACTTATTATTCATTAGTTGATCGACAATAGTTATAAAATTCCTCCAAACTGTAGGGTTCCATATTTAGTATAAACTTGCGTACCTTCATTTTGAATAATCGCAGGTTGTTGATCTGTTGAAGTGATCTGGGAAAAGCATTAAAAAATTTCATACAGCTATACTGACAGCTTTGTTGCGTGAGAGTAAGTGAGCATTTCGGGAGGAGGTAAGGTATCCTTTTCCTTGTATCATTGGAGTTCGAAAAACGTGAAAAAAGCTCAGTATGTTTGCGAAGAAAACACAAAGACCTGAATACAAATAAACCTGACAGAGTCAGAATGTTGCTTTTTTTGAATAAACCTCTACAAGACTGCCTGTGAGGTAGTTGTAATATTGATCTTAAAGTCATTTTCTGGATGATGAAAAGACGTCGTGTATGCGGACTGTTACCCCAAAAGATAATTCCATATGATATCAACGATTCAAAATTTGCAAAATAAACGACCTTCAACACATCGACCGTTACCTGTCGTTTCAAAACATTTATAGAATATAGTACAGAGAGTAACTTCTTATTAAGATATTCTATCTGAAGATCCCATTTTAGGGAGGCGTCCAGATAGACACCTAAGAACTTAGTTGATTTACTTATGGGAAGGTCGGTGCTACCAATGTTGATGGTATCTGGGAAGGAGATACGGGAACGATCAGTGTGGAAAAAGACAAGGTCGGTCTTGCTTACGTTCAATCGGAGGTGGTTGTCGTTACACCAGGAGGTAATGGACTCTAAGGCGTTCTTAGCCTTTCGAATGAGTGTAGCTAAGTCAGCATCGGATACAATGACATTGGTATCATCTGCAAAGAGAATAATCCAGAAAAGGAGACTAATTAGATGTGGCAAGTCGTTAATATAAATTAGAAAAAGCAGAGGTCCCAATATGCTGCCCTGCGGAATGCCTTTCAAAATTAAAAGATCGTCAGAATAGAAAACTCTGCCATCCTTCACCATTTCGACTCTCTGTTTGCGACCACTCAAGTAGCTCTGTATAAGTTTGAGCTGATTGTCACGAATGCCGCATGTTTCCAACTTTGACAGCAGTCTCTTATGATCGACGCTATCAAATGCCCTCGACAGGTCAAGAAACATACCCAGGGGAATATTGCCGCTTTCAAAGGCAGTAAGAATTTCATTTATTGCATCAAATATGGCTGTCTCGGTGGATTTGTGTGGTACGAAACCATGTTGAGATTTACTAAAGATTTCAAACCTGGAAAAAAACGAAATTAGTCGAACAGATAAAACCTTTTCAAAAATTTTAGAGAATGATGTCAGCAAGCTTATAGGGCGGTAATTTTCCACTTCTTCATAAGATCCTTTTTTATGAATTGGTTTAACAATTGATATTTTCAAAGAATTGGGAAATATGCCTGCAGTAAACGATTTATTTATCATGAAACTTAAAGGTTCAGCGATCTTATGTATACACTTTTTTAAGATTTTCATAGGAATTTCATCATAGCCGTGAGATGACGAGTTATTAAGTTTCGAGACAATATTCATCAATTCTGAGGGTGTTAGTTCGAACATAAAGAATGACTTTGAGCACCTGGCAGAATGAATAATATTAGTATCATTGATTGGCGTGCCATAGTTGGTTCCAGCATTTACAAAGTAGCTGTTAAATTTGTTGGTTAACGTTGTAGGATTACCAGTAGGAAACTTTGATACCTTAGCGCCTCCACCACTTAGTTCTCTTATTAACGACCGAGTAGTCTTAGGTTTATTCGTAGAGGATGTGATTAAATTACTGTAATATTCTTGTTTCAGTTCAGTGATGAGTTTGTCATATTCACGCTTTTTCGACCTATAGTGTTTCGAATCAGTTCCAGACATTGTATATAAGATATCCAACTCATTTTTGACCCTCAAAAGTCGCAGATCACTCCATAGATTTCCAACCTTTTTTCGATACCTATTTTGAACTATAGGAAAAGAGTCCTTAAATAATATTTCAAATTTACTAAAAAAGTAACTCCACATATGATCAATATCCTCTCTGTCAAATGAATACACTGTGGACCAATCCACTTCAGAAAGTGCAGCAATAAATTCCCTTATATTATTTTGACTAAAATTACGGTGCTTTACAAGTTTTTCTGAACAATTATTAATTGAACTATGCACATCGAAACTAAACGAGATAGCATTGTGATCAGAAAGATGAGGTTGAAATATTTCCACTTTTCCATCTACAATATTAGTGAAAACATTATCTAAACAGGATGAAGAATTGTGAGTTACACGAGTAGGTTCATGGAACATGACCTGGGCTCCAAATGCCCGCAAGATATTCAATAAATTTTGACAGTTACTCAATTGAGGTTTGAGAAAGTCAATATTGAAATCACCAATTATTATAAATTTGTTTTTTTTCTCCCTAGTGAGAAGGTCAAGCAAGGATGACATTTTCTCGAAAAATAAGTCAATGTCACTTAGAGTAGGATGATTTGACCTATATATACAAATTATATTTAATTTAGTATTTCCATCAATGGGACATTGAACTGCACAGCATTCAAATGCATATGGTATACTGAGGTTGTTAATATCAGTTCTAATAATACAGTTTTCAATATTTTTACGAACATAGAGTACACAACCTCCATGTCTATTAATTGGACGACAGAAACTTGTTATCTGATTGAAATCAGGAATAGAATAAAAAGATAGTTGTTCATTACTTTGCCAGTGTTCTGTGAAAGCTAGGAAGTCAAAATCTCCATTTGAAGTCAGCTGTTGTAGACCATTGAATGAAGTAGAAATGCATTGTAGGTTTAAATGGAGTATACTGATCCCACTACTGCTGTCCCTACATCTTTCTTCTTTGGGCCACCATCCAAGGGGGGAGTTTCTTTCTTGAATAAAAAATATCGAGAAACAAGAGCACCATCCGGCCATATATCTCTGCACCACGCTCTCTCAAAATTTTCCTGGTAAATGGAAACCTTAATTGACGAGTATATGAGTGGGTGTTTAGATTGTAACAATTCGCATTGAACCTCTGGGAATATTGTAATTAATAGTTTCTGCAAATCTTCTGGCTTGGTACTAGGATGAAGTCTTGAGACATGGAGATGCGTGTATTTAGGGACTGTTTTGACTTCCGAGTTCGTCCCACCACTACCCATAACGAATTTTCGGGTTCTCGGTTTGTTTCGTTTACTCACGGTTTGCCATTCAGAATTGGTTCTGTTTAAAATTTGGGAATCAACGTCTGAATTTCCACCAGTATTCAACTGCTGAAGTTCCTTGATCGATGATATATTTTGAGCTGGCATTATTGATTTTTCAACAATTGGAATCTTGTTGTTTACCAGATTGCGGTTAGAAATTTTATCTTGTGTTGATTGATTAGTGACAGATTTCTTCGAAACATCTTGTGGTAGTTCCACCACATTGTGATTAGATCGGGCGATCATTGATGAATCGGAACTATTTATATTCCAATTGGATGTTACATTTTTTGCTTTGTTATGCTGGTTAATATCATTTTTTCTGGACTCGATAACTGATTTTTGCAGACTTACAGTATAGTCGAGATCCCGTATTGACTTCAATAGAAGGGCTTTTTCTCGATTCAAACAATCAATTTCCTTTTTGAGTAGGACATCACTCGAATTGTTTTCGGATTTAGTAGCTGTTATAGTGGACCATGGCGTAGGTAATCTCTCAATGCACGAGTTGCAAAACCACTTCAAATTTGGACTTTCAACAAGTATTTTAATCCAGGTATCTTTGATTGATGCACAATTCGTATGGAATTTCAATTCGCAAATATTACACTTAACAGTTTTCGTATTGACAATGAAATTGTCGGAGCAGTACCGGCACACATCCATTCCGTTCGACGGTCGAACACGATTCATTCATACATTATCCGCAACACACAATACAGCATAACGGATAGCTGGCAAACCACTCAGCGAAAGAGGCTCGCCTCGATGAGTCGAGATTCGTTAGAATGTAACATTTCAAACTGCTTCAAATGAACAGTGCGGGAACCACTCAAAATTCAAGCTGTAGATCACGTGGCGGAGGCCCGGCTCCGCGGCATTATTTTCGCTTCTAATAGTTTATTAATGAAGTATTAATCCTCTCAGCGTGTGGTTTGCGGTTTTGTGGCATTTTTCGGAAAAGTTTGTAGGTAAGATTTCAATATTTCAGCAAAAACTATGGAAACGGATACAAGAACTGAGAATTATAATGCAAATATTGAACTCTAATCACATGTTATTCGATTTGGACTTGAACTGCGTTATACACACCGAACTGAACTAAATAACTGCAGGATAACGACAGTGGCGGCACGTGAGACCCAAACTTGAAGGGTCTTCCGATTAGAGGTGTTATTTTGATATTCAAAGAAAAATGCTATTTTTCGATATAAATGATCGGATGTTTATTTCATTATGAAGAAGAAGCTATGCCGTTTATAGTATAAAATAACATCAGGCAAATGACCACCACGACCACGCTTACAGGACCATATACTATGTCCTCGATAGCCTCACTAATTCCATCTTTGAGGTCTTGAATCGACGCTGGGCTATTGGCGTAGACCTTCTATTTCACGTGGCCTCAAAGGAAGAAGTCGCAAAGTGTTAAATCACAAGATCTCGGTGGCCAATTGTGATCACCTCTTCGAGAAACTTTTCCCGCAAAAAATCAATGGTTTCGTTGATTCTGTGGTTCGTAGCGCTCTTTTGTTGAAAGATAACGTTGTCCAGATCAATACTATCCATTTTCGGCCATAAAAAATCATTCACCATCGCTCGATAGATCAATTCATTCACCGCAACTGTTCCTTCAGCCTTATTTTCGAAAAAGTAAGGTCCAATGACTCCGCCTGACCATAAACCGCACCAAACAGTCACACGTTGAGGATAGAGAGGCTTTTCAAAAATAACTCTTGGATTTTCCGAGCCCCAGATGCGACAATTTTGCTTGTTGACGAACCCACCGAGGTGAAAATCGGCCGCATCTCTCAAGATGATTTTTCGATGGAATTCCGGATTATTTTCATGCATTTCAATGACCCAATCAGCAAAGACACGACGTTGTTGATGATCGGCCGGCTTGTGTTAACTGAACTTTATAAGCCTTAAGACCCAAAACTTTATGCAAAATACGGTGTATTGACGTTTGTGGAATGCCTCATTCCAAAGAACGACGAGGAATAGAAAAACCTGGCTTCTCTCCAACACTTTCGGGTACAGCAGCAATATTCTCGGCTGTTCTTGAGCGACATGCACGGGTTTTATTCTTCACATCACTAACTTGTCCCAACAGCTCGAATTTTTCCACCAATGTATTTATTGCGGTCCGACAAGGTGCTTCACGACGAAACAAAATCAATGTTCTGTGAACAGCATAACCTATACGATTGATT
Organism: Propylea japonica; assembly: GCA_013421045.1. NCBI lineage: Eukaryota > Metazoa > Arthropoda > Insecta > Coleoptera > Coccinellidae > Propylea > Propylea japonica. The sequence goes on from CM024244.1 coordinate 21,039,445, forward strand.
AAAGAGTGTGTATGTAAAACTACTATATAGAAATAAAGTAATTATATTATTTCTTCGAAATCTCCGTTTTATTCAGTTTATCGTTCCATTTTTATAAATGGCGTAGCTTCTACTTGTCAAATGTCATTATACGTGAGTAGCATATAGTTCTTTATCCACGATTACTTTCTTATTTGTTGTATCAACCACTGTACGCAAAACGAACGATTATGACTAGAATTTTTCATTCGGAATAAATCAACCAGATCTTGTTCCTAGTTTTCTTACTGAAAGATATAAATCTCAACAGACTTACCCAAAAACTTTCCTGAAAAATGTTACCACCAAACCGAAAACGCTAAGAGGATTAAATAATGTTCACACTTATTAAAAGGTAAGAAACTAGAGCAGAAAAATCAAAGCAATAGCTGATCTTCATCGAATATCGCCTAAAAGCAAAAATAATACCGCGAAGCCAGATCTCCGTCACGTGACCCACAGCCTGCATTTTGAGTGGTTGCTGCATCGTTCATGAATTAATGTTTTATATCTCCGAGTAGCAAATATATGTTTATTACCTTGTGATTTGGATAGAATGATAGAAAATATACAGATACAGAAATGTGATTATTCTCTACGCGAACTTGAATTCATGATTTAATGAAATGCATTAAATTCAGGGAAGGCCTGGCCTCCTCCGAGAGGGCGCCACTGGATAACGACCAATCCGAAACGTTTTCCACTCGGATTTTATAAACCAGTACTCGTTAGCAGATGGACAGAAGACGAGGATTCACTCTGGCTCATTGACCTTAATTAGGATTTTGTGCCTTCCTGAACTCACTGGGGTCAAGTGTCGCATGTTACATAAAGGCAATGGGGCCCGATGTCGTTAGTGCGTCTCTTGATCCACGAAGATTGGCTTGATGAAGACGTTATTTCCACTTTAATGGTATACTTATGCGATCGAAGTGATGGAGATCCTCTTTTTCTTGATTACTTCTTGTTTGGTACACTCAGAGCTGCCAAAGAAGGAATTTTCAGCGATTTAGTTGATCTGGAGTAATCATAATACTGAAGGTATACTACAGGGTCTCTATAAATGATTATAAAAGCGCAGTTGGCGTTGGACTATTATTATCAATATTTATATTTTGACGCAAACTTTAATTTAAACAAACAATTAATACTAGAAGTCTAAGCTGGTCATTCCTAAAGAAATTAATTGATGTGACAGGAATTACAAATTTGTAGGATTTGCATAAGAAACGAAATGATAAAAAATTACCAAAGCAACCTACTATGTTACAATCATTTATAAAGACCCCGTAGATGACGTTGTATTGCCATTAATCTACTTTATTTGTAGACAATAATTTTCTACTTTTCTGGTTGGTTCTATCGAGTACGAATCTGAGGCCCTCTCTTTGTTTTAATCTTTTTCTTGGTTTCCTTTCATTTCTTGCATCTTGCGATTGTGTTGCACGTAGCTGCACCATATTAATACGCACATCTGCATTTTTCTGTTGGTTTTGTTCGCCTGATCTTTGTGCTCTTTTATCTCTCAAGACTCTAGAATGGATTGTTCTACCACTCAAATTTGCCCTTGCTGGCATTTTGACTGTACTAATGAATCATCTTATCTTTATCCACGATTGCTTCTATACTTTACTCTATCTACGGTTTATTCAGGAGAATTCTAAATTTCAAATTTGACAATGGTTTTTCATACCGTCAAAATTTTCAAGTGTTATTTATCTTAGCTCACTCTAATCAGGGCCGAAATTAACCTATACTTTAACCTTCATTTCAATACAAACAATTTACAATCAACAATTTACAAAAATGTCTCATTCATTAACTGCTTATAAGTTTTTATTATCGACTGTATAGAAATTTTGCAAGAGGCTTTTTTTCTCCTGAATTGAATGGGAAACCATAAGAGAATTTTATTTCTTCAAAATCTATCCTACGAAAACAATTATTAAACGAAAATCATAGGAGGTTTATATTTTCAACCCCTAATAATAAAGTTATTCTCTCTATATGGCCAGGAATTTCAGTTTGCAGCGTTGTTGTTGGTTTTCGCAAAGGCACTGATTTCCTGTATTTTGTTGCTTGTTCTCAGAAGGACTTGGTGCTATTGTTTTTCCCAAATTGTGAACTTAGTGGGACCTCAAACGAGTCTGTTGAATTCCGAGGTCAACAACAATAAATTCAGTTTTGTTTCTTATATCTGCTGAAATAGAGAATCCAACGTCTTTGGTGTTCACTAAGAATATATTAACTCCTGCCAAGTTCTTTGCTAATGCCTCCCATAGAACATCATTCTGAAAACTTCATCAGAACCATTTTGTGGCATAAAGGAAAACACCTTCATAAAAGAATTTCCCACTGAGGATTAACCAGAAGTAAATGTGCGTGCTTACCCCAGATCTAATTAAATCTATACTTCTGTAATCTAACTTTTTGGAAAATAAAGAAGGATAATTCAGAAAACGCAAAGAATTTTATATTCCTTAAAAGAATTGATAAAGTAGTACAATTTTTTGTAGGTGAATAAAACACTTTGTCAGATAAAAAAACTTAAGGGATTTTAATGTCCCAACATGTTTCGAGGTGAAAGTAGCTCATATTTAGGAGAAAAACACAGAAGTGGAGCTAAAAAACGAAAAATCATGGAGAGACAGCAATAAATTAAATACAAAATACTAAATTGAATAGACAAAGAAGGAAATTTAAAACAATTAAAATAGATATAAAATCAGATATTAAAAATACAAAAAACAGTGACCAAACTGATCAAAAAGTTAAAAAAAGCATCACCCAAGTTTTTTATTTGCAAAAGTGTTTTATTCACCCACAATAAATTGATGAACTATCCCATGTAACCATGAACCATTCCAAATTCGATTACAGTCGACAGGTATTAAACCAATTCGGATAGTAGGACAGAATCAACCATAAATCGCTAGAATACATCTGAATGCAAATTTCTGCGAGGAACTGAACAGCACTGACTCTTTTATCTGATGAATTTTCCCTGCAGCATGGCCGGACCTCAATGACTTTCACCCATTTCTCATTTTTATGACAAAAATTCAGGAAATATGTACTTGCGTTACGGCTAGATAGGGGAGGGTTCATTTTATAGGGAATGCTTTTAATACTCATTAGAAGCGGAAGTATTCGTCAAAGGAGAGTCTTGTTCAGGTATTCTGTTCACTGTTTCATAACGAACGAATTGACTTAGTTTTCCTTTTGCTAGTCGATAATATATTTGGAGCTTTTGCCTTTCTAATAAGGTACCTTTATCACGATGGGTTGAACTAAAAGAGCCACATCAACGTTTTTCATGATTCATCGACATGATGAACATATGAAAAGTGATAGAATGAGGAGAGTATATTTCTCAAAAATTTATTTATTTATTTATTATTTAAAGGATTTGAGACGAGGATATACCTATAAACTCAAATGTACAATATTAGATTCAAACATACAATTGATCACAAAAAACAACAGATTTGGATGACGTAAAATTAACAGTTTCAAGAAAATGGAAATGAAATAGAATGCCATAATATCTTAAATATATGTGACAACACTAAAGCCTCTTCTATGTTGCTCTACAGCGTGCACTTCCACCTATCGTAACTATTCTTGAAAGCTGAGGATGATCGAACAATGTTGTCAGGCAGTCGATTCCAGTTGTTATTTATATAGTGTCAATTTCGATGTGAAAATATTGAGGGGGGAATATTCCCACTTGAGCAATTTGTAAACTTCCAGAACCATAGAGTTCACCTGACAAACCGTTCATATAAAAACCTGACTCATCGGTTGGCCAACAAGCACCTGCCCCAAATATTGGTTCGGAACGCTGTAATCGCACAATCGTTTTAATTGAGCTCCACAATCGTTTTAATTGAGCCTGGCGTCAAAACTTATAAGACATATTATCAGAAAAGTTTTCTTAAGACTGCTTTGAAGCCGTGGGCAAATAAACATTTCAGTCGCAGACCATTGACGTTCCAACAGGACTCTGCACCGGCTCACAAAGCGCGAGAGAACCAAGAATGGTTCGAAAACAACGGTTCGAATTTCATTTTTACCACACAGTGGCTATCGAATTGAACAAACGTGAATCTAATGTAAATGGTTGGAAATACAACCAATCTCAGACGAAAATTACAAGATTGAACAGTTTACAGAATGAATATTTGTGTGCACTTACCTTTATATTTGAAAGAGAAGGTGTCGGTGAATTCACCCCCAATCTGGTAGGAGAAGAGGCATTGGGAATAGGGAAAAGGGATGATTAACCTTTTCTACACCGGCTTTGCGGTTATCACTTAGATGGTCGAGTCTCACACACTTCACTCGAAATTGCTTAATCGGTTTTAACAGAAGAACAGATGAAATTGAGACAGGTGCTTATGGCGAAGATGATAGATGAATTTTTGAATTATCAATAACTCAAGATTGATCATTTTTTGAATCAGACCACACGGTTCAATACCTGGAGAAAATTCTTAATTAAGGGCGATGTTTGTTTACCGATCGAGTTCATTCCTCGGCTGCAGGTGGCGCCAGTAAGCGGGAAGAAACCCAAGGGTATTTTTAGTTGAAACTTTTTTAACTTTCATTATTTTGCGAGATTTACATCATATTCATAAACTCTGATGTTTTCTCTTGAAAAAAGATGCTTTTGTATAATAACGCCCAGATGCACAATTTCTGAAAAAAATAGATTTTAAATTTTCTCTCTTTTCACTAAGTACTCAATGTTCACTTTTGTTTTGAATTTATCTTCACTTGATAATGGTTAGGCATCATTTTTCAAGAAAAAACATCAGAGTTAATGAATATAATGTAAATCTTGCCAAATAATGAAAGTTAAAAAAGTTTGAACTAAAAATACCCTTCGTTCCCCCAAATGATACGATTGTGCTTGACATGAAAGAAATATACTCAATCTAATCGATGCGTATTTTTTATATTAGCCAATGTGGAAACTTTCAGCACTTTATGTGACTCCGTTTTGAGAATATGTGGCAAAAATTGTGGACAGGACATCATCTTCAAAGGGCACTAGCTCCTTAACGAAGCAATTTTGCATTATATGATTTGGGTCGAATCTGTCTGAAATATTATCTATAATGTCCCCTAAAAGTTTGTCGGCCTAATTACTGGACACCCTGTATTTTCTCCTCTAAGTATCTCGTATACTTTCACTACAGCATTCATTTAATTTCAGGTTCTTCTAGGAGGTGGTCGACGTCACTGGCTGCCAAAAGTCGCCCACGACCCTGAACAGACAAAAGAAGAAGGCCGGCGCCTAGACGGGCGCAATCTCATCGACGACTGGGCCAGAGATAAGAAAAAGCGCAGTCTTAAGTCCGAATACGTATGGAACAAAGGGCAGCTTGATAAAATTAACCCCAATCAAATCGACTACTTGCTGGGTGAGCAGCGTTTCTATTCAACGCTAAGCGCGTTCCCTTATTATTATGAAGTCTGTTGGAATCCTGTCTGGCGTATAGCTGCTTCCAGAGGGATTTGATTTGATTTCTGACTTCAAAGACGCTATTAAATGTCTGTTTCTTTGATTCAGCTGTTGGATTGAATGCTCTTCCTGTAAAAATTAAGCTGGATTATTGGAGAACAAAGGAGAGAGTTGTGATTATTTTTATTTGAAATATATACCAGGAGAATCTTTAAGCCTCAATTACACTCAGCTACTTCCATTTTCACTTGCGCTGTCTGAAATAATTCCCGAAATACTTCTGCAACACTATCGAAGTCAGTGAGCATTCACACTCTGCTACATCATTTCTATCGCGACCAAGAAATTCCACAGCAATCTAGTTGAATGTAATAACTGCCGCTCGCGCTGCCGGTCCTTTGACTTTCCTACGAAAAACCGTCAATTTAGGGAGCGCGAGTGGCAGCGGCAGGAGCAGGAGAAGGAGAAGTGTAGAGATTACATTCTGGTGCTGTCCACTTCCCTGCTCTCTTCCGTGGAAGTGAGCTGAGTGTAATCGATGTGTTAAGTTGTACCTAAATGTTCAACGCTGTGTGTACTACTAGCTTTCGATTTCCGCCAGCAGAGTGCGTACCACTGGTCAGAAAAAGCTAATTGTCAGTAGGTTAAAACCATTGATTTGATGTCTGACTTCAAAGACGACATTCAATGTCCGTTCGTTTGATTCTGGGACTTTCAGTTTCTGCTGTTGGATTGAATGACATTCTGTAAAAATTCAGCTGGATCATTGGAAAACAAAAAGAAGGGTTGTTATCACTATTGGTTCGTTTGTAGTAAATATAGGATAAATCTTTAGGTTATACCTAAATACAGATTATAGATTTCTCTCTTCCAGTTCAACACTTTCTTTTTCTGATCTTTTTAAGGTTCAGTACAACACCATATTCTTTTAATAGACCAATAGACTGTTTTAAGGCCGAATACGTATGGAACAAGGGGCAGCTTGATAAAATTAACCCCAATCAAATCGACTACTTGCTGGGTGAGCAGCGTTTCTATTCAACGCTAAGCGCGTTCCCTTATTATTATGAAGTCTGTTGGAATCTCGTCTGGAAAAGAGCGTATAGCTGCTTCCAGAGGGATTTGATTTGATTTCTGACTTCAAAGACGCTATCAAATGTCCGTTCGTTTGATTCTGGGATTTTCAGCTGTTGGATTGAACGCTCGTCCTGTAAAAATTAAGCTGGATTATTGGAGAACAAAAGAGAGGGTTGTGATTATTTTTCATTTGAAATAGATACAAGGAGAATCCTTGAGTTGTGCCTAAATTCGGGTTATACAGAGTTAGAACTATTCTGAAGAATAGAGGGCACAGAGTAAAGAAATCGATTAGTAGCTGAGATCAATCTCTTATATCTATATTCAAAAATCAATTGTTTAGTCCAGTCAATTTGTGCTCAAAAGAACCCCTAGCAGGAAAGTTCTGGGGTAGTTTGGATTTTTTCGGTTTTTTATGTTTTTTGGGGTGCTGAATCCGAATCTGAGGTTTGCTAACAAAATTTCGTGAGCGAACATTGAAAAAAATACAAAAAAAGAGAAAAAATCTCATTCTTTGGCAGTTTTCTGCTTATAACTCGAAAACTATCAACTTTTCGTGAAAAACCTCTCAGAACAAAATGAAAGTACATAAAATTTCCTACAAATTGTACTACCACAGCTTGTTCTGCGACCACCTGTTCTGGCCTAAATTATAGTTTTAAATGAGGTATTTTCTATGACTCAATAAATGAAAAAAACTTAAATTCTATGGTTCCGATGATGTGATTCTCTTGAAATTTTGCATGAACATTCAGCATATCAGTCTCGATTCATAGGAAAAAATTGACTTGAATCAGATATCTTGTTATGCAAATACATAAAGATTCTTCTTCTCAATATTCCAATTGAATTTTCTATGGTTCTGCTCACACTATGGTCACAAAATTTTGCATGAAGCTTTTTATGACCATCTTGCATATTGCCGCAAAATTTCATTTCGACTGGTTTCATTTCGTCTGAGATATTGAGAAACAAACATTTTGAATGGCCGTATTTTGTTTCATAAAACAAGGCCATTCTAAATTTTTGTTCCTCAATATCTCAGACAAAACGAGACCAATCGAAATGAAATGTTGCGGCCAAATGCAAGATGCTCATAATAAGCCTTATGCAAAATTGTGTGACCATAGTGTGAACAGAACCATAGAAAATTCAATTGGAATATTGAAAAGAAGAATCTTTATATTTCCATAACAAAATGTCCGATTCGATTAAATTTTTTTTTGTGAATCGCGACTGATATACTGAATGTTCATGCACCATTTCAAGAGGATCGCATCATCGGAACCATAGAATAAATTTTTTTTTCATTTATTGAGTCATAGAAAATACCTCATTTTCAACTATTATTTGAACCAGAACGGTTTGTCGCAAAACAAGCTGTGGTGGTACAATTTGTAGGAAATTTTATGTACTTTCATTTTGTATAGAAAGGTATTTTTGGAAAAGTTGATAGTGTCAGAGTTATATGCAAAAAACTGACCAAGAATGAGATTTTCATTCTTTTTTTGTATTTTTTTCTATGTTCCGTCTGGAAATTTTGTTAGCAAACCTCAAATTTGGATTCAGCACCCCAAAAAACATAAAAAATGAAAGAAATCTAAACTACCCCAAAACTTTCCTGCTAAAAGCACAATTCGACTGCATTATGTTGTTAGTCTCGCTTAAACTCGAAAACGACCGAACAGATTTATCTTATCTTGATAAGAAGCTTCTGATAGCAGTTAATAATACCTCGTTATTCACTCGTGATTAATAGTAATATTATGACCGAACAAACAGACGTATATTGGATAGTTTAGGTTTATACAATAGTCTTAAATAAAATAAACAACTGATGTGATCATAACCGTTCACTCAGGTTCCAGAAATTGGCTATCAACATGGGTGTTGTCTGGTGTTCCTAATGAGGAATATTTCCTTTAATAGATCTGTTGAAGATCTTCCTCTACGAACAACACTCCAAACCCTAATTAAATTTGCATTATCATATAATGAGATTAATAGAGAAATGGCATTAAAGATAACTCCCCACCCTTTATGAATTCAAACATAGTGAGGGTAAATGAGTTTTATTATAAATAAACCTTGCCATTATTTGAGCTCCCTCCACACGCAATCTCCGTATAAATTTATGATTATGAATTTTAAGCTCCGAGCCCTGCTGAGTTACAGGATAAATCAGCAGGATGAAGATTGTTCAAGAAATAACGAGATATAATATTTAGCGCTGTGACGCTTTTCATCTATATGCAAGTGGAATTCTTGATGGAGGAAAGCATTATTTCTTCAGAATTTCGAAAACATTCAAGATTTCATGGAAATCATCTTATTTGATTTGAAAAAGTGGAGAACAATGATTGAGGTGGAGGCAAAGTCTTCATTTTATTATAATTAAATTTCAGATTTGAATAACCTGAGAAGACTTCGTTTCACTTGGCGCGAACAAGAAAATCGATAATGTTCCCTTGAGACACTATACAGGGTGTTTCCTAAACATGCGGCAAAAATTCAGGGGATTGTTCCTTGGACTATTCTGAGAATATTTTGTCCTTTGATGATTTTTGAAAAACCTCTTTGTTTCGAAGATACAGGGAAAACAAAATTTTAGATAATAACATTTTATTATGAAAAATTACATGAAAATTTGACTTAACCTACAAAAACTGTTGAAAATGACCACTTCTAGCCAAAAAAACGAATTCAAATGAAAACCGTGTTTAATCTGTATTCCTTTACCATCTGAATTTTAAGTAACAAAACTGGCCGTTTTTAGTAATTGGAATGTTGTTAAACAAATTTAAAAATAAATTGTACCTACTTAGTAAACACAGTGCAGTACGCATTTTTATTTAAACTATTATTAAATAAAAATCATCAAGGGACAAAACATGCTCAAAATAGTCCAAGGAACAACCCCCTGAATTTTTGCCGCATGTTTAGGAAACACCCTGTATTTCATCTGAGGCGATGAGGTTGAATCTACAGATTTCGTGTCAAGACTGACCAGATTGAAATTGAGCACACTTGGAGGTATCATGACAGGTCACAGCAGACTGAGGGAGCATCTCTAAAAAATCGGCGAGGCGAAGACTATTACAGCAGAGTTTATCTCAACAAAAAGTCATACAAAACTGGCTCAGCTTACGTTGTTTCGCCATTAATCCACACTATTTGTAGAAAATACTATTCTACTTTTCTGGTTTGATGTCTGTCGACCATGGACCTATGATACTAACTGGACGTCGTGGACTGTCAACGTAGACAAAAGTGAGGCAAGGGCTGCCATTTGCAGTTTGGGATGAAACTCGAATATTTTCATGTTCTATGCCATCTGTGCTCGATTTTTTTTCGTTGAAAAATTGACACCTCTCAAGTAAAACCCAAACTGCAAATGGCCGCCGTTTGCCTCAAAATTTTTGACAGGTTCGCCATCTAGTTAGTAGTATAAATCTATGCTGTCGACTACGAATCTTTGCCTGATCTTTGTGCTCTAATAGGGGCGTTCGGCATTGACCTCCGCGAGCGGACGGATTTTTTTGTCACGTGACCACAGATCGTACAGATAAATCTGAAATATCTGGAAATAAACGAACGGTACAGAGCATCTGCCACAGAACAAACTGCTCTGTTCTATTATGAGATTTCAAAGATCACTATTTTGGGAAATATGCTCATCTTTTAACGATACTTTCACCCTTTTAGTAGCTCCTCCATAAAATCTCAATTAAATAATTAAGTACAAAGGCACTGAATGCAAAAGAAACGAGTAATGCAATATCCCTTCTGGTCGTTCAATACGGCGATAGTTGTACCGAAAGATCCTGATCAATTAATTGATTAATTACACGAAAAAGAAACGGGAAAGCAATATCTCCTCCTGCCCATTTATAACTACGATAACTATATTGAAAAATTTTAATGAATTAATTGAGTTTTTAATGAATAAATGAAAACAGAAGAATAAAATTGTTAGAATTTTTCAATCTATCGGTTGTCGGATCAGGAAACTCAACATAAAACAAAAAAAATATATAAAAAACATAAAACTCTATGGATAAAATCGCTTTGCTCCGTCGAAATAGACCGAGCGAAAAGATCGACGTCCGATTGCTCAGATTTTTATGACGAACGGTACAGATTTGTATTCCCCTCAATCCGGATGTAATAAACGAACGGTTTAGATCGATCCGACACGTCCGATGTCGATGCCGAACGCCCCTACTATATCGCAGACTCTAGAATGGTTTGTTCAACTACTGAAATTTGTTGAAACATAGAAAAATTGGAAATAGTTGGTAATCATCGAAATGAATTCAATCTTCAATTTATAGGCTCACAGAACCTTCTTCAGACAAAGAATTTTTTTGTTTGTCATTTTTCTTTATGTTGAAATACTCAAATTTGTCTCTACGTGACTTGCTGGCATTTTGATTGTAATAATAAATCAATACCAAAGTGAGTCTACGATTGCTAGTATACTTTACTTTATCTACGATTTATTGCGGAGTATTTTAGATTTCAAATTTGACAATAATTATATTCAAACCGTCAAAATCATTCAAGTGACATACATCGTAGCTATAGTCAGTTCACGAAAGTTTGAGCCGTCGGTTGACCATGAAAATTTGGCATATTAATTATTAATTTAAAATTTTAGGTTATGTTGTTTATTTACTTGTCAGATTGATACGCAATGTTGTCAATATTGCATAGAGTTTTCTGATAACTCGCAAGCTCGTCAGACGAGGCCAGGTACATTCTACAACGTTGACTTCATTTTACGTTATGACAGCAAATAATGCCAACTTCAGATAACTAAACAAACGCTCAGACTTTCGTGAACGGACTATAATTCTATGCAATATTGACATTGATTATCAATCTGACAAGAAGATAAACACAGTGGAATGTGCCAACCGACGGCTCAAACTTTCGTGAATGGACCGTATGTCACTTTTTAAATCTTCCATTGAACTCCGCGAACATTTTAAGACCAAGACAAGGTAAATCCGTTCAACCTTTCTGGAGTATTAGCGATACTAACGAATAGAAATTGATTTTCATATATAAAGATCACAATTATTAGACTAAATCGGAAAGGCACCTGATCAAAAAGGAAAAAACTAGGAGTGAACCACAATAGCCCGCTGTAGGGCGGTAGAAAAACGCTCATTATAAACGGAAATCAAATGAAGACTTGCAAAAAGCTTCGAGCTTTGCTTCGTCGAGATTTCGAGGCAGTACAACGTAAGCATCCCGCCCAGAGAAGCTACGACATGATGATTAAATATATCAGAACTGCATTACATAGAAGATCTGCAGAATATGACAGGTAAATTGTGGTCTTTGAAGATGTTCGCATAATAGGGAACGTCATTCTACGGAGATTCGAAAATGGTAATTGGAATGCGGCTTTGGAATAGTATCGACAAGCACAAAGTTGCATGAATAGAGAAGGAAAGTCTAAGACATGGAATGTCATAAGAAAATATCCATGCCTGTTGGAGACATGGTCTCAACAAGATTTAAATTTTAAATTCAAATCTACCGCCATCATATGCGCCTGCGCAGCGCACCACATATGCGTGCCAAGCGTTGGCTAGTTCCTATTTCCATTCAACAGTGAGTCGTAATCGAGTCTCAAGAACGCTTTAATAGTGTGTCATTTATATTAATAAATTTAAAACTAGGCTCTGCCCTATAGGCATCCAAGTATCTAAATAAGTTCAGTGAACCAAATTACAGCTTAATACAAAATAAAATTATAAAATACAGTCCACTAATTTTCCTTTATGTTGTTATCAACATAAATTGGTCCGATCGAGCCGTATCTGGAACTGGATGAAGATTTGGTCCAACTAGAAGAAAGAACAGTGTTGTGTGAGGTCCTTTGGCAGCAACAAATTTCAAGACATAAATTTTTCATGTGAGTTGATGGGAAAAAAGTGGTTAAAAGAAAAACCCAAGCTAACCTCCAAAGGAAAGAAAAGGTACGCCATTTTCCCGCATTTTCTGACCTGTCGTCTGTCAACGGTCACATTCGAACCTCAAGTCACAGAACATAAATATCAAGTCAAGCTTCAAAAGACCCCTGTGTCAGGTGTCATTGTTGTCAACCACATCACATTGCCAATTTAGATTCTTCTGTGGTCTTCGTACTACATAACCTCAACTCAACATCAACATTGAATAAACATGTCCAAAATTAAAGAAGTGGATCGCATCAAGGCTAAAAGCCAGCAAGCAATAAGTTCCTTACGAAGAATTGAAAAATATGTAAAGGAAAATTCTAAAGAAGAGGTAACTTCAGAAATTCTTAATGAATTGAAAGTCAGACAACAGGCATTGAAAGACTACTTCAAGTTGATTGGTGAGTTGGATGCTGAAATATGCTGTTTAGATGCAGACTATGTATCGAACCTGGAAGAAATTGAAGATGTTTTCTTTACAACCTCTGCAAAGATAAGTAAAGTTTTGAGTGCTTCGAAGTTTTCTGAACAACCTGTAAGTTCATTACCTGTAAATGATGGTGTGTCTACCGCAAAGTTGCCTTTAATAGACATTCCAACCTTTGATGGTAAAAATCTAACTAATTTTAAGCCTTTTGTTGAAATTTTCACTGCAGTAGTTGATAAGAATACTGATTTAAGAAACGTTGAAAAACTGTTTTATTTGAAAAATTATTTAAAAGGTGAGGCATTGAGTCTAATTGATAATCTTCCTCTCATAAATAGCTCATATTCTGAAGCATTGTCTATTTTAAAACATAGATACGACAATGAAACAATGTTGGTCAATTTTCATATATTTTCAATTCTTGATATACCTCCTATTCAAAAGGGTAATACACAATGTTTAAGAGAGTTCATAAGTAAAATAAAACAACAAACAGGTGCATTAAAAAATTTAAATCAGCCAATTGAAAGTTGGGACGCAATTCTCGTTTGCTTATTGTCGAGAAAGCTCGATAATTTCACTAATAGAGCTTATCAAATGGAAAGGGACACAAGTAAACTCCCTACTTTAAAAGAGTTTCTTTCATTTCTTGAAAATAGATCCACTGCCTTTGAAGCAATTGGTTTCCCTGAAACAAAACATAAAGATAAAATGAATTCTTCTCATTTAACTACTACTTTTAAGTCGAATGATAATCAGTTTAAATGTTCTTTTTGTTCCTCAGCTGGCCACAAGTTGTATGGTTGTGAAAAATTTAAGATGTGTTCAGTAAATGATAGAATTTCGTACATTGAAAAGCATAGATTCTGCAAGTTATGTTTGAACAACCATATGGGCAAATGTAAATTGAAATTAAAATGTTCTAGCTGCCACAGAGATCACAATTCGCTGTTGCATTTGGACAAAACACAAAAAAGATTTAATGGAGAAAGTTTTGAGCAAAATTCTGATCCTGGTTCAACTTCCAATCAGGTAGTTTCAGTAAGTTCTTCCAAACTTAACTTTGAAAACGTGATTTTACCCACTGTCAGAATAAGAATTAAATCCAAAGATGGTAATTATGTAATTGTAAGAGGTCTTGTAGATACAGGATCACAAATTTCGTTAGTTACAAATGAACTTATTCAAAAATTAAAATTAGAAACATTTTGCAATAATGTTAATATTATCGGCATTGCTGAAAACTCTTGTAAGGCTCACAGAGCAATTCATTTAAGGCTTGAATCACTTTTCTATAATTATAGTGCCAAAGTCAAATGTTCAGTTGTGAATAATATTACTGGAAATCTTCCGCAGGTTGATTTTGATATTTCTAAAATAAAGTTTCCTCCTGATGTGCAATTGTCCGATTGCTCGTTCAATAGATCAGGCAAAATTGATCTTCTGCTTGGTGCAGATGTATTTTTCAAAATTTTATTGCATGAAAATTTACAAATCGATAAAATGCATTTTCAAAATACCCTTTTTGGCTACATAGTAAGTGGATATTCACAACAAAATCAATTTTGTAATCTTAATGTTCTCAAGGCTACAACAAATTTGGAAAATACTATATCTCAATTCTGGGAATTTGAGAAAATACCTGAAATATTCAACGAATATTCTGATGAGCAGCAAGCATGTGAGATTGATTTCAAAATTTCAGTTGAAACTGTTGGCAATAAATTTCAAGTTCGCCTACCGTTGAAATTGGAAATAAATAATTTAAAATTGGGTAATTCCTTTTCAGTTGCTCTAAAGCGTTTTGAAAATTTGGAAAAACGTTTTAGACTTAACCCTGAACTATTCGAAGAATATAAAAAGTTTATTAATGAATATTTGCAACTAAATCATGCGAAACTTGTTGATTTAAAATCATATAACTTCAATGCTGGTAATATATATTTTATGGCACATCACCCAGTCATTAGAGAAGATAAGAAATCTACTCGGCTTAGAGTCGTTTTTGATGGAAGTATGAAGTCTAAGGACAGGAAATGTTTAAATGATTTTTTGTATAATGGTGCTGTTGTACAAAATGAACTTTTTGATATTTTAATACTTTTTAGAACTTATAAATTCGTCATTTTGAGTGACATTAAACAAATGTATAGAATGATACTTCTACATCCTGACCATCGTAAATTACAAAATATATTGTGGAGGGATGCTGGTGGTAATCTTGTATGTTTACAATTACAAACGGTCACTTACGGAATTAAGAGCTCTTCATTTTTGGCCACGCGTTGTCTTAGTGAGCTTGCTCTCACTGAAGGACAAAACTTTCCTTTAGCCGCAAGAGCTTTGTTACAAAACACTTATGTTGATGACATTTTGTCTGGTGCCGACACACTAGATGAACTGATTGATTTGAAGAATCAGCTAATCACTTTATTGAAGGAACGTTCATTTGAATTACACAAATGGTGCTCTAATTCAAAATACGCTTTATTAGACATTCCTTTAGAAAAACAACATTTCGATGAAGTCGATGTTAACAATAACAATTTTGTGGTAAAAACTTTGGGTTTATCTTACGATACAAATACAGATATGTTCAAATTTAATTGTCCTGCAATCGAAAATGAAGAATGTGTAACTAAACGTCATGTTCTGAGTTTCATATCAAGAATTTTTGACCCTTTAGGTCTAGTTGGTCCAATTTTAGTTACTGCTAAAATCATCATGCAAAAAGTCTGGCTGTCTAAAGTCAATTGGGATGAAGTTTTGCCTGATGGGTTGATGCAAGCATGGAAAAATTTTTTGACTAAATTAAAAAGCATGCCAGTTCTGAATATTCCAAGAAATTTAAATTTTGCTGGAGCTTGTTTTGTCGAGTTGGTTGGTTTTTGTGATTCCTCACTTGCAGCATATGGTGCTGTAATCTATGCTAGATCTGTTTTTGCAGACCAAGTTTGTATGAATTTGATTTGTTCAAAATCTCGAGTAGTGCCAATAAACAAGACTCTAACAATTCCTCGTCTTGAATTGTGTGGTAGTCTACTGTTGTCAACCCTTGCAAAGAAAGTTTTTGAAACCATGACGCCAAAAATAAATAATGTAGTTCTTTACACGGACTCAAATATTGTATTAGCTTGGATAAAGTCCAATCCTTTAAAATTAAATCCATATGTTGCAAATCGAGTAGCAAAAATTCAAAGTTTGACATCTGAATTTAAATGGTCATATATCAATACAAAAGAGAATCCCGCAGACTTATTATCTAGAGGACTTGACCCTCAAGACATTGAAAATAATAAACTTTGGTTCCGTGGT
Source organism: Propylea japonica (assembly GCA_013421045.1). Classification (NCBI taxonomy): domain Eukaryota; kingdom Metazoa; phylum Arthropoda; class Insecta; order Coleoptera; family Coccinellidae; genus Propylea; species Propylea japonica. The sequence goes on from CM024244.1 coordinate 21,055,724, forward strand.
CCCAGTAAGTTTCTAGGTAGGAACTATTTCCATAAGGAAAACGAATTCAATATTTCCCATCCTCTTCTTGAAGAAAAGGTCACAGTAAACGTTCAACAAATAACAAATTGTTTTACTGTCTTCGAAAAATTTTCAGATTTATTGAAGTTACAAAGAGTAATGGCTTATACTCAGAGATTTATTTTCAATTCCAAAAAAAGGAATAATAATATTAAATTATCGGGAACTTTAAAAGCTTTCGAGCTAGAAAATTCTCTAAAATTAATTATAAAAATTGAGCAGTATTCAAAATTTCGGGAAGAAATTAAATTACTTAAAAATAACTCACAACCTAAATCATTAAGTGCTTTGGTACCTTTCATCGATGGCGACGGAATGTTGCGCGTAGGGGGAAGATTGCATAACGCAAACATTTCTTACGCTCAAAAACATCCTTTAATTTTGCCAAAAAGTAGTCACATTACAGATCTTATTATACGTTATGAACATAAGAGACTATTGCATGCTGGTCCTAAGCATGTTTTGAGTTCATTAAACTCTGAATATTGGTTAATTAATGGTATCAGAGAAATAAAAAAGATTACTCATAAATGTATTATATGTTTTAAACACAGAGCAAAGTGTTCTGAACAATTGATGGGTTCTTTGCCTGAAAAAAGAGTATGTGCTGCTAGAGCCTTTGAAAATGTCGGAGTAGACTTTTGTGGTCCTTTTACAATTAAGCAATCTCGATTGAGAAGTGCCATAAAAACAAAAGCTTATATAGCATTATATATTTGTTTTGTTGTTAAAGCAGTTCATCTAGAACTCTTATCCGATTTGAAAACTGAAACATTTTTAGCATCTTTTAAAAGATTCATTGCCAGAAGAGGCAAACCTTCTAATGTATATTGTGATAATGGAGCTACATTTAAAGGAGCTGACAATGAATTAGGAAAATTCTATCAAAAAAGTAAAGACATTGAGGAATACTCCTCTGGAGAACGAATTCAATTCCATTTCATACCCAGTTACTCCCCAGTTTTTGGTGGATTATGGGAGGCTGGTGTGAAAAGTACAAAATTTCATTTAAAAAGAGCTGTAGGCAATCATGGCTTAACATATGAGGAATTTAATACTTTGATGGTACAAATTGAGGGGATTCTCAATTCAAGACCACTCATATCGTTGGGAAATGATCCTTCCAGTTTTGATTATTTAACTCCTGGTCATTTTTTAATTGGTACTTCTATTACTTCTTATCCTGAACCTAATTTAACTCAAATTCCTTCAAATAGATTGAAATTTTGGAAACTGTGCGTGCAAATGCAACAGACTTTCTGGTCAAAATGGCACAATGATTACCTTACTCTACTTCAAAATAGGCCTAAGTGGCATAAAGACTTACCGAACCCTAGAGAGGGTATGTTAGTTCTCCTAAGAGATGAAAATGCTCCATCTTTCAATTGGCCTGTAGGTAGAATAATTAAATTAATTCCTGGTAAGGATGGAAAAGTAAGAGTTCTTGAAATAAAAACAAATAAGGGTACTTACCTCAGATCTATCACCAAAATAGCCATTTTGCCAATTCATGATGAAGAAATGTAAATTTTTCTTTACACAATTTGATAATTTGATTATTGTTATATTAATATTAAGGAAGAAATGTATGTATTAGATTTTTGTAAGAACTTAAAATTTGGATGTATTTACATTGTAATATTTCTCTGCCTTCTGGCACATTTCTATTTTTCTTTGTCAAACTAATCTAAATGTATTTTTGATAAAAATTGTAAGGTTTCTTGCGAAACGCTTGGGCCGCAGCATGTTGGAGACATGGTCTCAACAAGATTTAAATTTTAAATTCAAATCTACCGCCATCATATGCGCCTGCGCGGCGCACCACATATGCGTGCCAAGCGTTGGCTAGTTCCTATTTCCATTCAACAGTGAGTCGTAATCGAGTCTCAAGAACGCTTTAATAGTGTGTCATTTATATTAATAAATTTAAAACTAGGCTCTGCCCTATAGGCATCCAAGTATCTAAATAAGTTCAGTGAACCAAATTACAGCTTAATACAAATAAAATTATAAAATACAGTCCACTAATTTTCCTTTATGTTGTTATCAACAATGCCAACAAGGTTTCTGGTAATGATTTCTGCATTCGAATACGCGAGGATGTTGTTGAATAGACATAATGAAAAATGAGGAATATGGATTTTTATACAGAAAGTTTGGTAATTCGACGTAATCTTTAGAAATGGATATCCTAGACGTCATTTCTTGCGATAAAGTATTCACTAAAATATTTGATAACCTGATATACAGGGTGTTTCTGAATTGATGCGAAAGGTTTAAAGGGATGATTCCTCAGAATATTTCATGAAAGAAAGTTCCCATAAATGTTGTTCTGGAAATGCATTGTTTTCAAGACACAGGGTGTAGAGGTTTTACTTAAAAAAAACTGACTGAAAAATTGGAAAGCCACTGAGATGTCTTAAACTTACAATTATTTTTAAATTATTCGTTCGATTTGTGACGAATAATCTTTTCTGCTTTTTTTTCCGTATGATTTGCCGTTTTTATTCACGAAAATTAAACATCTTTACGCGTATTTGTCGTTACTTTAACACATTATGTAGTAGAGATACTACGTAAAGATGTTTTCTTTTACATAAAAACGGAGCCCCTCACGAAAAAAAACGCTTGACAGATTTTTCGTCATAAATAATTGATTTAAGAATTCAAAAATATTTGTAAGTTCAAAAAATCTCAGTGGCGTACCACTTTTTGAGTCAGTTTTAAGTGAGATTTCAAATTATTTTCGAAAAAGTGAGGTCCAATGACTCCGCCGGACCATAAACCGCACCAAACTGTCACACGTTGAGGATAGAGTGGCTTTTCAACAATAACTCCTGGATTTTCTGAGCCCCAGATGCGATAATTTTGCTTGTTGACGAATCCACTGAGGTGGAAATGGGCCTCATCACTCTAGGTGGTTTTTCAATGGAACTCCGGATCATGTTCATGCATTTCAACGACCCAATCAGCGAAGGACACGACGTTGTTGATGATCGGCCGGCTTGAGTTCTTGTGTAAACTTTACTTTATAAGACTTAAGAACCATATTTTTCAATACCCTGTATCTTGGAAACAATGCATTTCCGGAACTACATTTATGGAAATTTTCTTTCATAAAATAGTCTGAGGAATCATTCTCTTAACTCTTTCGCATCAATTCAGAAACATCCTGTATATAGGATCATAAATAGCTACACCTGTTTTTCACATAAAATCTCAATGAAAAAATCGAGAACTACCCGAAAAATGTATTATCAACTTGGTGTACAAATGTAAGGAAGAACATTCCTGTTTCATAAGTTTTACGAAAAGGAACACACGGTAATAATTTCTTCATTCAATCAAAAACTCTATCCAGAACACTGATTAGGAGTTTTTTGAGTCATTTAGATGTCACATTCTCCCCTTTTTCACTCATGGCCGCTCACGAATCACGAGTGAAATAGAAAATATCTGAAACACTCGAAAAAGCCTGTCACCTATTCAGTTTTCCGGCGAAAGTTTTTGATTGCATGAAGGAATTAATGACGTATGTACCTTCATGAAAAACTAACGAAACAGGGAAGTTTTTCCTTACATGTCTACATCAAGTTCATAATAATCATCGCGACTTCAGTAAACTGAACGGGTTTTCCGAGCCTCTAAGATGCGACAATTTTGCTTGTTGACGAATCCACTGAGGTGGAAATGGGCCTCATCACTCTAGGTGATTTTTCAATGGAACTCCGGATCATTTTCATGCATTTCAATGACCCAATCAGCAACGACACGACGTTGTTGATGATCAGCCGGCCTGAGTTCTTGTATTAACTGAACTTTATAAGCCTTAGTACCCCAATCTTTATGCAAAATACTGTGTTGACGTTTCTGGTATGCCGAATTCCAAAGAACGACGAGGAATAGACAAACCTGGGTTTTCTTCTACACTCACTGCTACAGAAGCAATTTTCTCCGTTGTTCTTGAGCGACGTGCATGGGTTTTGTTCTTCACATCACTAACTTGTCCCAACAGCTCGAATTTTTCCACCAATTTCTTCATTACGGTCCGACAAGGTGCTTCACGACGCCGACGGCCCAAAAATATTCTTGTTTTACGAACCGTCTCTGCCAAATTTTCACCATTTAAATAGTGAATTTTGAAAATTTAAATGCATTTTTGAAGCGTATATCTTTCCATTTCATGTTATGGCATTGTTTCCACTTGACGAATGTCATAAAATGACAGCTTCAACCGTGACATCTACCGAAATAGCAGGCCATTCAAAATAACACCGCTTGTTGAAAACCCTTTACTTACACTCGTAGACTCTCAAATATCATTTGAATTTTTATAGAAAAGGGATACTAATTGAACTTGAACCTAAACAAATCAGACATATTGTATTCTGTTGAGTGGCGAAAGGGCTGCCGTCGATATGTATAATACAGTATTTAGGCATAAACCCTCAACTTCAGTTGTTTGTGTTCATTTCGGTTACAGAACATGCAGACAGGATACTGTTCGATTGTTTGTTAACGAAGGTAAACAACAGAGTATTTGGCCGTAAGCAATTCGTTGAACTTGACAGTTCATCTCCCCTCGACAAGATGGGATTTGAAGCATCTGACAGCATTTCTCAATCAACATATTCGGGATTACTCGGTAACGATCTATCTTAATAATTATGTCTCACCTTACCTACAGGTATAATGCCGTTTCAAGAAAATATTGGTACAGCTAATTGGTTTGGGCTTGTACTACGAGCCGTGTAAGCTTATTTTGCCTTCGAACTATTTCCCTATGGAAATAGAATTATTGTTTCACAATAAGATACTAAGACCATGCTTCAGATTTAGGTTCAATATTATATTCTTCAAATGGATATTTCTTCAGTATTCTTAAGTACTTCAATTAACAAATATGTGTATTCCTTGTCAATCGAGGACCAAATCTAATTTTATTACATCAATAGGGATGTTGACTCATGTTACGAATTCATATAAATTGAGGTTTTCCTCATAGAAGGGAGTTTTTGCAATCCAAAAAAACCATTTTAGTGATCTTATTATTCTCGTTGAATTAAATAAAGCTGATTTAAATTATGTTATTTATTATCAACTATCACGTGACTGCGAACGCCAATCAGAGGTTATTGACGTCACTCTCCAGGTATTGTCATTGCAAATTCGAATGTTCGGTGCTCAGATCAACAAAATACATTCATAGGCCGGGTTCCACAAAACTCCAATCACCTTGATTATTGAAATGTCATAATTTCTCTGCAATTTTCAGTTCATTTTTGACATAAACCATCGACTAACTTCAATATTAACGATTTGATGGCCAATCAAGCTTTGTGAAACCCACGGTTCTGTGACTTGATCCATAGTAAATATGTAATATATCATATCTATGATTCGAACTTACGAAGTTGAAAGCTGAAAGAGAACAGAATGCCTAGTTCGTTACAAGAACGATAATCTACAATTTTCTTTATAATGGACACAGGATTCATCAAGGGTAATAGTAGTAACTTACCGAAGACAGATTCCCTAATGGTCGCAAGTTTCTTTGCTGAAAACAAAGATTTTTGTGCAGCGGAGCTTAAAAACGTGAAATTGTCTTTGTAAGTAGCAAACTTTTAACTCATATTTATTATTACAAATAAAAGAAACACCTCATTCAGCATTTACAGATCGACCTATTCATTTTGAAAGCTTGGATTGAACTTCCACAAGGGATCGGGCAAAATCAGTTCGCTTTGACAGTCAAAGTCACTGAACAATGAGGTTATCATCAGAACGTGACTAAATTGAGCATTTCCGCGGGAATTTCGAATTGTCTTTTCATTTACTCATTTTTATTGGCAATTACTATATTTTCAAGGAAAAAGTATTTTTTTCGTGTTTGTATAGGGTTTATCTTTGAAATAAAAGAAATTCCAAAAAGTAGTCAACATTCCTATTAAAGCAATTTTCATTACAAAATATACAATGACAAGTTCTCCAAAACTTTCTCATGTGTCAACTTGACCTTTTCCACACTTGTAATAGAAGGGTCTTGTCAGTATCGGTGAATATTAAAGTCTTCAAGAAATATGCTGAGAAGTCGTGAAAATGTATAGTGTGCTACTCGCGTATAATAGGCCCTTTCTATTTGAAGCTGCATCACTTCTAAACTGATGCAAAATCAGTTGATGCGCGTTCTATTTGGCAATGTTGTGATTTTGAACTGATGCGCATCACTTCCAACTGATGTTGCTGTTGTGTAATCATCTCCTATAGATTTAAATAGTCGTATTTAATCCTAAATATCGAAATTCAATTTCGGGATAATGATAAAAAACGTGTGACAAATTCAGTACCTAACATAATTTTCATAAAGGTTTCTTCACAAACTCGTTAGCATATTTCCATTCCTGAACACCGTCATAATATTTTATCTTTCATTCAGTTGACATGAGGCGTACAAGGATATGAATATGATCCAAAATAATGTGCAGCTTCAAGAATGATAAACCTCCACGCTTGAGCACAACGACCTCTTTCACTATGCCATTCTGCAGAGTTATTTCTCAAGAATTGTTCTCTGCGAGACACACGAAACAGCAACTATTTACGTTGATGTTATCTTCTTCAGTCTGAAAATTCCATAAATCTCTGGGACAACAAGCAAAGGGTAACAAACCGAAGGTTTTGTCGCGACTTCAGAGACGAGAGAAACTAAATAGCAGAGCAAACGAAGAACTCAAAGAGCTTTCGGGTATACGAGGATAACACCTGAACTGCGAAGACGTACATTCATTATTCAATTTTGCTGTGTCATCTCAGGTTTCACAAGAGATATGAAAAGTTTTTCTAATGGAATATGAGGAGAATCTATTAGGGAATATCAACAGAACATCCGTTGTAGGTTCAGAACTTTTGGATATACCTAATAATGTTCCTAATTGATGAGATAATTATGTTTCACTAATGACTAGATCCTGATTTTTATTAAACTGCTCGTAAGTATCCTCGGAAACTCTCAGAAGTTTGTGTGAGTTTTGAATGCCTGTAATTTTCGAATTTTGTGCCGAAAATGGTCTCAAATTCGACTTCCTGATTACGAATTTCTGAAAAACTTTATAGGTTTTCACTCCCAGTCTCTGAAACAGAAATCATTCAAAAAAATTTCAATTAAGATGAAGTTCTCCTGCGAAAATCTTTGCGCTTATTTGTCAGGAGCAAATTGGTTCTGAAAAAAATTGTTGCCTAACAGTAAAACTAAAAAAGGAAATAAATGAAAAGAATAATGTAAAGTTTCGGTGTCTGTATCAGACAACTCCTTCAGACAAACTTGTACAATCTTCAGAATGTGTGTTTTTTTTCGAAGGGATTATCCTAGAGACTCGAGATTTTCAGGGTGAGTTTTATTCCCAAATGCATCGGTTAAGTTCGTTAACCAGCCAAATCGTACAGGGTGTTTCATAAAATATGGCCATTCAAAATTTTTATTCCTCAATATCTCAGACAAAACAAAAACAATCGAGATAAAATCTGCTGCTACATGTAAGATGCTCATAATAAGCCTCATGCAAAATTTTGTGGCCTAAGTGTCAGCAGAACTATAGAAAATTTCAATAGGGATGTTGACTACTTATTGGAATTTATTTTATTTCAAACATAAACCCTATATAAACACGAAAAAAATACTTTTTCCTTGAAAATATAGTAATTGCCAATAAAAATGAGTAAATGAAAAGACAACACAAAATTCCAGCTGAAATGCTCAATTTTGTCACGTTCTGATGATTACGTCCTTATTCAGTGAACATACTTTGACTTCTGTCAAAGCGAACGGATTTTGCCCGATCCCTTGTGGAAAAGTTCAATCTAAGCTTTCAAAATGAATAGGTCGGTCTGTAAATGCTGAATGAGGTGTTTCTTTTATTTGTAATAATAAATATGAGTTGAAAGTTTGCTACTTAGGTACAAAGACAATTTCACATTTTTAAGCTCCACTGCACAAAAATCCTTGTTTTCAGCAAAGAAACTTGCGACCATTAGGCAATCTATCTTCGGTAAGTTACTACTATTACCCTTGATGAATCCTATCTCCATTATAAAGAAAATTGTAGATTATCGTTCTTGTAACGAACTAAGTATTCTGTTCTCTTTCAGCTTTCAATTTCGTGAGTTCGAATCATAGATATGATATATTATATATTTACTATGGTTCAAGTCACAGAACCGTGGGTTTCACAAAGCTTGATTGGCCATCAAATCGTTTATATTGAAGTTAGTCGATGGTTTATGTCAAAATTGAACTGAAAATTGCAGAAAAATGATGACATTTCAATAATCAAGCTGATTGGAGTTTTGTGGAACCCGGCCTATGAATGTATTTTGTTGATCTGAGCACCGAACATTCGAATTTGCAATGACAATACCTGGAGAGTGACGTCAATTACCTCTGATTGGCGTTCGCAGTCAGAGATCAGTTGATAATTTAAATCAGCTTTATTTGATTCAACGAGAATAATAAGATCACTAAAATGGTTTTTTAAGGATTGCAAAAACCTCCTTCTATGAGGAAAATCTCAATTTATATGAATTCGTAACATGAGTCAACATCCCTATTGGAATATTGAAAGAAAAAATCTCTATATTTCCATAACAAGATATCGGATTGAAGTGAAATTCATTTTGTGATTCAAGATTGATATAGTTCATGTAAAATTTCAAGAGGATCGCATTATCAGAACCATAGAATTTGTTCATTTTGTATATTGATTTTTTACATAGTTCATTTTTTGAATAATTTCCAGAATATAATTCCGATCGTGCTGAGATTTCGCATTTACATGCTTAGCATGAATCTCAAGTCCTATACAAAAGTTTGAGCATCGGCTCAGGGCTTTCATATTTTTTTTGTAAAAGATGAGAGCATGACTTGATTGTTTACGAGGAGGCGTATAATTTACAGCTTCTGTCTCCTTGGAGATGAGAATAAATCTTCTGGAAATAACGATTCTACAGGTTGAATTCTCAGCTGGACTAATTACTTCTGGGAAACAGTTAATGGGAAACAATTCGTCCTATACATTTCATGAGGACTGATGTATCTTTCTCGCAAAATCCCTTTCTGGTCAGGACGATCACATTCCTCAGCTCTGACACGTGTAAAACGTGATTAAACTCCATGATACACCCGGTGATACCTCAATTCTATGGACCAAATTACAGAATCGTTCTCGAAACGGATATATTACTTTTTATGAATGATGAATGAGAGAATATTTCTGAGGAGGAGTGTGATTTTCAGAGCAGTGCTGAGCACTGAAGAAAAATGTTTCGAGCACAAAGCAAAATATTGAATTTTATGGTTGAGATGATGCTATCCTCTTGAAATTTTGCATGAACATTCAGTATATCAATTTTCATACACTAACTGAATTTGACCAGAATAGGACATTTTTTCATGGAAGTAAAAAGCTTTTTCTTTTCAATATTCCAATTGAATTTTGTATGGTTTCGTTAACGCCATGACCACAAAATTTTGCAAGAAGCTTAAAATGAACATCTTGCATGTGGCCACCAAATTTCATGTTGATTGGTTCCGATTTGTCTGAGATATTGATGAACAATATTTTGAATGGCCATATTTTATGGAACAGCATGTACGATTTGACTGGTTAACGAACTCAACCCCGGCATTTGGGTACCGAACTAACCTTGAAAATCTCAAGTCTCTAGAACAATGTCTTAGAAAGTTATCGTGCTTACGGACGGCTCAACGAACTGAATTGAATTTGACCACGGATTCGTCATCAAGGATTAGAATCCTGACAGCTAAAAGTTCGAAAAGTCAGTCATTTTGGGCACAACAACACAACAGTATATTATACAGGGTGAGTCTTTGACTTGAACATAAATTTTAACCCTAGATTCCTGAGGTCAAAAGACCTCTACCATTTTTTCCGATTCGGCCTGGTTAAAAAGATACAGGCTGTAGAAAATCCATGGAAAGCATAAATTTTCAGTAATATCTCGCAAACGATTCCTTCAAATGAAATGATTTTTGAAACATTGTTCTTCATGAATATGATTTATCTTTCCCGACTACAAAATTCCGAGTAATTCGATGTTGAAAGAAAAAAAAATCTTAGAAATTCGAAAAATTGGGTACTTTGGCTGAATGCAACTCTGTCGAAAATATTCACAGAATTCAATTTTCCCTATGTGGTCACTTTGACAAATTTCAAGAATAATTCGAGAATTTGTTATCTGGAATGATGAATGGTAAGAGAACTAGCGGATTTTCTTTAAAAATGGGGTTGCAATGACTGAGCTCACCTCTATACTTCTTCAGTGTAAATCCTTATCTATAAAAAAATTTCCACACCACTTTCGAAGTACCTATTGCAATTTTGTTTCGTTGAGCTTTGACATACGTTGATCCAAATTTACATTACGTTAGAATACGTTCATTTCTCATTTATTCATCATATTTATTACTACTAAAATGACCTTAATAAGTTATTATTCATGAAGTCGTATGATTTTGAAAAACAAACTAACCAGAGAACACCGATGTCAAAGAATCTAGTGTCACGTCTGTGACTTTCACCATGCGGACACCCCTTGAAATTCAATCGCCCCAACTGGTGTTTATGAACGTGAAATGTCATGCGTGTTATGGTTGAGTTGTTGTTTTGATTTCGGAAACTCTTGCAGATTTCAAGAGATATTGGAAATGAATGCTATAGCTAGAATAGGTGGTTTAAAAGTTAATCCGATATAATCAAAAATGAAGTATACATCAAAAAGAGATTATTTTGCTTTTCATCCCTAGCAAAATTTTGGATGAATCAATCATTGCTATATCTCGTACTTGCAAAAATTCAGTGGTTAGTTTACCAGTGGCGGCATAGCTCATTCTGAAAACAAAAAAGGGCTATATATTCTTATTTAGGCCGAATCGGGAAAAATGGTAGAGGAAAAAAGTGTTTCTTTCGACCCAGGAATATACGGTTAAAATATATGTACAAGTCAAAGACTCACCCTGTATAAGTCATCAATCATTCAATGATTGATGAATTTCATTCGGCTTCTTGATGAAACAAATTAATAAATATTTTCAAACCGTTTTTTTTTCATGAGGGGAAATGCAGTAGATTATTTGAGGCATCAATCATTAAATGAAAGGATACAGAATAGATGTACTACAGAAACTCAATTCTAGAGTCATTTGTCAACGTTCGAAGAAGAAAGAACCACACGACCATCCATAACAAAACCAACACCGACAATCGGTCATATGCGAGAGAAAAGTCCCGAATGAATGATCGACCGAATGAACAGAATGGACTCCAGATAAACCAGATATACTCATATTTCAAACACGAGGGAAAAACGGGAGATCGTAGCAGTTGCCGCTATCCAGTTTTCGGTTTGGGCCCACATGAATTACCAGATCGCGACTGTAATAATGCCCTGGGCGACCAAACTTGGCAGCCGTTGAAAACATCGTCTGGTACAGCGCAACAAACTAAAACGCCAGGGTATAAAATGGCAGACAGTTCAAGGAGTTGAGTAATTCCGACCCAGTTCGGGAGAGAGTACTATCATTTCCTGGACAAGTTGGTTTTTGCGATCGTTCTGACTCCCACGTATAGATATGTTGTGGTCTGGATTTTGCGGCGTAAGATCTAGGTTATGTTGTTACTTGTTCGTTCGAATGAAATGAAGCTTTTGGAGTGTTTTGCTAGCTTCTTTTAACCTGTTTTCTACAAACCCTTTGGCTTTCACCATATTGATGAAGAGAGGATAATTATATGCCTCATTTTATGTGATAATTTATGTATTTAATCAATCTGCAAAAAACACGTCTACTCGACTAGTTTTGGTGAGTTAATACATAACCATCTTTTGGAGCCAAGTTACAAGAGGAATGCAACGAAGGAAGAGAAAAATTCATGGAAAATTTTCGGAAATATATGAGTTCAACTTACGATGCAGCAGTTCTGTCATAGCTTTCCAACAGGGTGAAAAATCGACCGTCGTACATATTTGTCAACATATAAAATAATACGGTTACAATTAAAATTCAAGTCAAAAACTTTGGAAATTTAAAGGAACCGAAATTAATCGAGCGGACGTTTTTTTTGCATTCTGATTAGATGAATGATCTCTCACAAAAATAAGGCATAAAATTATCCTCTTCTCCTCTTTTGGAGTGTCTCATTTTACCACGTCTCAATTGTAATGACTCCCATCTTTCAGGTGTCATTCACGACCATGAAATATAGTCCGTTCAAAAAAGTTTGAGCGCATAGTAGTCGTTTGTTTATTTATCTGAAGTTGGCAGTATTTGCTGTCATAACGTAAGATAAAGTCGACGTTGCCGAATGTATTCGGTCTCGTACGACGAGCGTGCGAGTTATCAGAGAACTCTATGCAATATTGACAACATTGCGCATAAATCTGACAAGAAAATAACCTAAAATTTCAATATACACATTGGAATATGCCAAATTGTCATGGCCAACCGACAGCTCAATCTTTCGTGAACGGACTATACTTTTATATTGAAAAATGCTTTTGAGCACTCGTTCATCGTTAAGCAAAAAGGCTAGGACTTGAGATTCATGCTAAGTATATGAATGCAAAATTTCAGTAGGTACGATCGGAATCATATTCTGGAAATTATACAGAAAATAATATATGAAAAATATTGAAAAATTGAAAAAAGCAAATTCTATGGTTTAGATGAAGCGATATTCTTGAGATTTTCCATGAACATTCAGTACCTATATCAATCACCATTCAAAAACTAAATCTCACCCTAATCGAATGTCTTGCTATGGAAATATAAAGATTTTTCTTTTCCAATATACCAAAGTAATTTTACATGGTTTTGTTTACACTTTGGCCACAAAATTTTGCATTAGGCTTATTAGGATCATTATACATGTTGCCGCAAAATTTCATTTCGATTGGTTTCGTTTCGTTTAAAATATTGAGGAACAAAAATTCCGAATGGCCATATTTCAAGAAACACCCTGTATGATTGGGAAGGTATACGAACTTAACCGCGGCATTTGGGTACCGAACTCGACCTGAAAATCTCAAGTCTCTAGGACAATACCTTCGAAAGTAAACGAATTAATATTATTTTTTCATAACTCCACTGTAAATAAAATTGGAATTTAAAATAAAATTTAATAAGAGCAGAAGACGAATCAGGAACTTGCACACTCAATTACTTCTAATGAGATCCTCAAAAGAGCCTCCTCTTTCAGAAAAAACATTCATTTCTTCTAAAAGCAAATGGCCCCTGTTCCAATTTTGTAATTAAGGAGGTAAATTGGTTTTACTTCAGGCAGTGGATAAATCCCTTAGATTATTTACACCAAGATAGAGCATAGTGAGAGAGAAAACGTGGCCGAAATAAGATAGCAATATGTTTATTATTTTCGTCAAAATCAAAACACATTCCCGCAGCTCCCTATTGGTGGCTTTCTACCACGTGACCTGGACGTGCGAATGAATTTCATTATGGCCGCCTTCTTTGACAGCTGATGCTTAGGTGGAACAAGTTCAAACTTATCGTTTTGAGTTAACCAAGTGATTTTTGTAGTGAAAACGAGGTTGTACAATAATTATTTGCTGTATTAAGCTGAAAAATGGTTAATTCCTGTGTGATATGTAAAAAAAGCACCAGTAAAGACTGCGGGCGATCCATACATCGGTAAGTAAACACAACAAATAATAATTTACCATAGGCGTAGCTAGGAGTACCTAGCTCTCAATATAAGCATATTGTAAACTTATTTTAAAAGCATTTTCTTTTAATAGAATGCCTAGTGATAATGCCAGACGGAAATTATGGATGGATCAATTAAATTTGGGAAATACAAAATTAGCGAAGGAGGTATATGTTTGTTCTGACCATTTTTCTGATGAAGACTTCCTATATAAATCAGCAAAAAGATTTTTGAAAACTGAAGCTATTCCGTCCAGGATTTCGTCATCGATTCATTGGTAAGTCTATTGAATATTATGAGGGTGTTTTATTCAAATTTGATTTGGATAATATGAACATCTAAATATATATATTTTAAAGTTTTTACATCTGAATGTCTTATTTATAGTATAGAGGTATTTATTGGTTTTTTCACTGTAAATGTTTTGTATGACATTTTCATAATATTTTTAGGCCTGATGAAGCAAACGAGAGTTTGCGAAACGTTGCTGAATATACTTTAAGATCTTTTGAGAGTTTGTCCTTATCCCGCAAAATACAGTTATCAATTTATTAATTATTGTGGAGGACACTAATATTTGCATTCTCTAAATATAATATTTCTAATTTCAGTTCCAGTAGCACATCTCCAGATGAAAGGCCTGTGACTCCAGAACCATTAGATACTAATAAGCTAGGTAGTGTCAGGGAATCCTCAAAACTGAGTAATTCTGAACTATCCAGAACTTCAACAGCTAGTGATTTGTCTGCTACACTGACTACTTCAGATTTATCTGCTACATTGACTGCTTCAGATTTATCTGATACATTAACCGCTTCAGATTTATCTGCTTTTTTGACCGATACAGAATCCTCTGGTGCTTTGACAGTTTCAGAATTGTCCGGTACTATGACAGCTTCAGAATCGTCAAGCAACTTGGTATCCTCGGAAGTATTAACAGTAGCACATCCAACTACGTAAGTTTTACTTAATTTTATATTTATAATATTGCAAAATATATTCTGGTTCATTATATAAAACCTTCATTATCTTATTTCAGTTCTGAAGCTAAAAGTTCTGTACCAAGGCCAAGAAAAAGAAAATGTTTTGTTGGTGATGTAACGGATGAAGATTTCAGGACACCAAAACAAGGAAAATTTGCCTTCTCCCTTGCTAAACGAAAAATTGCAGAACAGAAAAAGAGACTGAAAGCATTGAGGATGAAGAACAGAAGACTGCAACAGAAAATTTCAGATATTTCAGGACTACTGAATAATTTGAGGGAAATGAACCTTATATCCGATAATGCTCAAGATTATATAGAGGTAAGTAAGATTCAGCTTTGCATATATGTGTGGAATGTAATTATTTTCAATATTTCAGGCATCGTTACCAGGTCCTAGTAGAGATATGGTAAATAGACTCATAAGGGGATCAAAAAATCAGAAATTTACACCTTCTCTACGAGCATTTGCCCTATCATTACATTTTTACTCGCCTAGGGCCTATAATTATGTTAGGGAAAAATTCAATAATTCACTTCCACACCCAAAGACTATTTCTAAGTGGTATCAGACCATTGATGGAACTCCTGGCTTCACAACTGAAGCCCTCAGTGCATTGAAGAACAAAGTGCAGCAGTCTGCGGGAGAACAAATTTATTGCAATCTGGTGATTGACGAGATGGCTATTAGAAAAAAAATCGAATTCATTGCTGGTAAATTTTATGGATCAATAAGTTTTGGAGAAAAACCTGAAGTGGATACTTTACCAGAAGCTAAGGAAGCACTTGTGTTTTTAGTTACCTGCATCAATGGTCACTGGAAAATTCCAGTAGGCTATTTTTTGATAGATGGATTATCAAGCAGAGAAAGAGCCAATTTGGTAATTAACTGTCTGGAGTTTTTGAATGAAGTAAATTTGAGAATAACTTCTGTTACTTTTGATGGAGCAGCTTCGAATTTGAATATGGCGAGTCATTTGGGTGCTGATTTTTCGAATCCTCAATCATTGAAGACTCACTTCGAACATCCAGTCACCAAAGAGAAGGTATTAATTTTTCTTGACCCTTGTCACATGCTCAAACTCTTGAGAAATTGTTTAGGAGACAGTAAGATTTTGAAAACAAAAAATGATAAATTAATCAAATGGACCTATCTTGAAGAACTTGTGAATCTTCAAGACATAGAAGGATTGAATGCAGCAACGAAGATAAGAAAACGTCATTTACATTTTGTGAAAGAAAAAATGAGAGTGAAGATTGCTGCGCAGACATTCAGCAGGAGTGTGTCGGATGCTCTTAAATTCCTTGAGTTTGATTTGAAATTGACAAATTTTAAAGGTGCTGAAGAGACTGCAAATTTCTGTCTCTTAGTTAATGATTTATTTGACATCTTGAACTCAAGAAATAAATTCTCTCCATATACATATAAGAGGGCATTGTCTTTCGAAAACATTGATTTATACGTGGAAAGGTTTTCTGAAGCAAAAGAATACTTCATGGAACTGACTCTGAATGGAACACCAGTATTATCTTCAAGAAGGAAAACAGGGTTTCTAGGGTTTTTAATATGTATGGAGAGTCTTGAGGAAATATTTAGAATGTATGTGGTGTCAAAAAATTAGACTTTTTATTGACCTATAAGTTCTCTCAAGACCATCTGGAGGTATTTTTTGGTGCTATCAGGAGTCTGAATGGATACAACAACAATCCCACAGCCAGACAATTTCAGTCAGCATATAAAAAGTTGTTGATAGCAAGGGAAGTGAGAGGTGCTGATTCTGGAAATGTTGTTAATTTGGACAATACATCAATTCTTCATGTTTCGTCATATAAAAAAATAACAATAAATGATCATAAGGAGGACTTGGAGGAGACTGAAGAGTATAAAAATTTGTGTGCAGCGTTAAATGATCATGATTACTTTGGCTCTTCAGGATGGCAATTATCTTCATATATACAGGATGTTTTAATTTATATAGCAGGATTCGTTGTCAAGTCATTGAAAAAATGTATCACTTGCTCAAAATGTCTTGATATGTTGGAGACTTGTGAAACATATTCATTTCTACAGAAAAGAAAAACGTATGGCAATTTATTCAAGGCATCCAAATTTGTCATTAAGATATGCACACAAGCAGAAAAAACAATAAGATATATGATTTCTAACAACCCTAATATTTTGAGTACAAAATCTGAAAATTTAATCAATAAGTTGATTCATAATTGTATTGTCTGTTTACCAGATGATGTTTTAAATGCATTTGGCAATCATGTATTTGATGAAGGGTTTCTAGAAAGTCATGAATTGCCTTTGATAAAACTGATATTGAAAAGATATTTCACTATAAGAATTCACCACGAGACAAGAAAAATGAGCGATCAAGTGGTGAATCGAGTAAGAAGCATGCTCACACATCTGATTTTGTATCAGAATCAATAAGTTTTTTTTTATCTTTACAATTGTTAGTTTTAAGTTTTAGGGTGATCAGGGTGTATAAAACACTCTTTTTTGATCGTGTACTTTTCGATCCTGTTTGGATTCAATTACCAAGGACAATAGCAGTAGTAGATTCTTAGTTATTTTATTATAAACATTTCTGAAGAATCGATTATCAGTATATTTTAGTTACCTATCGTATTTCTTCAAATCATTATTGTAAAAATCATTTATTTTATGTTACATGTTATTTTTTATGGAAGTTATTAATACATCCTTGCTTGATAATCAATCCTGATTATGCAGGCTTTCAAGTTTCAATTGCTATTCCACTTTAAATACTGATGCCCCGTCCATTCCATTGCAAAACTAACAAAATTCCAATCATCTATCTTATATAGTGGAACAAAACTATACATTCATACTATCATTTGCCTTCAAAGGTGCAGGTAATGGATGGACAAGGTTTCAGTAAGTAAGTAAGGCCTATTACAGCATTAATGAGATCTGATATGATTATACTTCACACTTGATGTAAAACTGACCTATCTAATACATTTTCATGTCGAACTGGATCAATAAATTTATTGTTATTTTTGTTATTCAATTTAACATAGTATTCAGGTGTAATATCCTTAAATTTCAAACCTTTGCAGTCAAATGAGCTCCATTTGTAATAACATGGTGGTCCCCAATAAAAATCTGGACTCAACTCAGAACAAGATATCAAGCTGTGTTAAAATCCAAATTTAGATACAGCATCGTCTTGTATGGTAATAACGTACCATGCAGCCTTACTGAAAAGTGACCTGAATAGATGTATTCGATATAATAGGATTGTTAATAAGATCATTGATAATGATATAACATTCAATTGTATAGGTATTTGTAATTATTAAAACCAGAACAACAATATTTGAATATCATATTTGCTATTTCAAATCTCTTTTCATATTGAATTTTTTTTCGAATCGAAAATATGCCCGCACTATAAAAATTCTGCGTATAACAATGATTTAGAATAAGATGAAAACATCGGGAAGGTCAACAAAATTCATAAAAATAATGACATTAATTATGCATCCAATGAAATAATAATTAAAGATTCGATAACCTTTGAAGGATTTATTTCTATTCTTAACAAATTTTTAGATCCACGCCACTGACTTCTATTTACGACAACACACTTTGTTTGTAAACAAACAGTGTTTATTATGGGAACAAAACATTCAGTTCATCTAGTAAGGGATTGCTCCATCTTGGTGTAAATAATCTAAGATAAATCCGCAGTTCTGTTGTGAGCTTGTGACAGCTCAGACACGATAGGAGCTGTTAATAAAATGCTCAGCCGTCGAACCGCAATCTAAGTGAGCTGCATTACTTCTTAATGGCGTATATTGAACTACTGGAATCGAAATCACATGGGCTCTGATTCATATTCGTTACACTCGAGTTTCTCAGAAGTTGGCGCATTTGGTCAAGTGTACAGAGTGAGTCTTCA
Source organism: Propylea japonica (assembly GCA_013421045.1). NCBI lineage: Eukaryota > Metazoa > Arthropoda > Insecta > Coleoptera > Coccinellidae > Propylea > Propylea japonica. Next base: position 21,074,437 of record CM024244.1, read on the forward strand.
TAATATATTTCTTTTTTCCAAAAGTACGATATCCTACCTTGCTCTAATTTTTCTCGACAACGAATTGAAAACTTTGATCTCAGATCAATAAAGAAACATCTGACAGGGCCATCTATGTCTCTTTATTGATTTGAAAGTTTGATACTTTTTTCGCACTGTAATCAATAATCTATCCACAGGTAAACAATACTCGATCATTCTTCTAGTTTCGTTCAAGTTCCTATGTTTCTGAAAATAACAACTGTTATTCTTGAAAAGAAACCTCAATTGTCGCATACAGGCCATACGTATACAAACATTAGACATATGGTTGGAATGTTATGATTTTGAAATTGACTCCTGCACCTCTTTGTATTCAACTTGAAATATTATCAAAGCACAAGTTCTCATAACTTATATGGTTTAACCTTTGCCATTTAAGAACTCTCAAAGTTTTCTTTTAGAGCTACAACCACGCTGACAGGACCATATCATTTTAATGAAATTTTTCATAACCAAATCGCAAAATGGCTGCCCTATGTCCTCGATAGCCTCGCGAATTCCATATTTGAGGTCTTGAATCGACGCTGGGCTATTGGCGTAGACCTTCTCTTTCACGGGGCCCCGAAGGAAGAAGTCGCAAGGTGTTCATCTTGGTGGTCAACTGTGATTACCTCTTCGAGAGATAACACGGTCCGGAAACTTGATGATCGGCCGGCTTGAGTTCTTGTGTTAACTGAACTTTATAAGCCTTGTGGCCCAAATCTGTATGCAAAATACGGTGTAATGACGTTTGTGGAATGCCTAATTCCAAAGAACAACGGAGAATGGACAAACCTGGGTTTTCTTCAATACTTTTGGCTACAGCAGCAATATTCTTGGCTGTTCTTGAGTGAAGTGCACGGGTTTTATTAATCACATCACTTACTTGTTCCAACAGCTCGAATTTTTCCACCAATTTTTTTTATTGCGATCCGACAAGGTGCTTCACGACGCTCCAAAAATGATCGAGTTTTACGAACCGTCTCTGCCAAATTTTCATTGTGAATTTTAATGCGTTCAATGCGTTCTTGAAGCGTGTATCGTTCCATTTTAATTAATGGCGTAGTTTCTACTTGTCAAATGTCAAAAAATGACAGCTTCTAACGTGACATCCATCCAAATAGCAGGCTATTCAAAATAACACCTCTTATTGGAAAACCCTTTATTGATTTCAAAACACCCTTCATATAAGACGTAACTATAATATAATAATTGGAATTTTAAGGGACTTATGTCTTATGCCCGATTGCACCGTTCGTCTAAGCAACGTTTAAGCCCTGAAATGACGTTTCATCAATGGAATAAACGTCACTTAAGGGCTTAAACGTTGTTTAGACAAACGGTGCAATCGGGCATTAATCTCAGAAGTTGAGATAGGAAAATAATATGACCGAAATATTATTATAGCTCAGTTTCAGCGTTCTCACCGAATTAATTTCACATTCGGTAATGAACCAAGGACGATAAAACTACTACCCAGAGGCCAATAATAATTTGTAATGATTGAAATACGACAAGCCCCGTTGTTCTGATAATTTTATGATCAATAAAACAGACAGCAGTATCGTCAGAGCATCGAGCTATTTATTGAATTTATTTCGTTAGCTTGCTCCTGACGAATTCGATCAGGCAGTATAATCGAATTTTTCCACGAAATGGAAAAATTGATTAGATTTTCATTCTTTTTGATAGCATCGTTTGTTCACTTCTCGATATTGTTTATTTTAGTTGGAAGGTAATAAATGAAGACCCTTTGAGTTTTCGATGCGTTCCAAAGAAATTTGACTTTAAACAAGGTTTTTGTTGATGATACCTATTATAAGAATTCTCGGAATAATCTTGAGAATAAAATTTATATAAACGTATAGCGTAAACGTTTGTTTATCCACGACTATTGTGAAATCCGTCCATTGTACGTCTCTGTGGCCGGTCTTAATAAAACCCATTAATCACAAGGGATAAATGAGTTTATAATTCACTGCTGTCAGATGCTTCAAATATTTTGCTTTGATATAATATTTATTAAATTGGTATTTCTTCAGTATTCTAAAGTACTTCAACTAACAAATATGGGCATAACTCGTCAATCGAGAGCCAAATCTAATTTCATTATGTCAATTGAAACTTTTTTATTTCAAAATATAGAATGATGAGTTCTCCAAGAATTTCTCATGTGTCAACCTGACTTTTTCAACCCTTGTCACAGAAGGGTCTTGATGCGGTCGCCAAATGTTGAAATCTTCAAGAAATATATTCAGTAGTCGTGGATAAAGTATAGTATGCTACTCGCGTATAATGGCTGTTATTCACTGGGTGATTTGGGCCACGAGCCGTAGGCTAATTTTATCTCGAACAGTTTAGATTTTCTGTTTTTTTGCGAAGTTCCAATCATTTCGATTTTTCAAGGATCATAGTCTAAAAAATAATTGAGATGCGGAAAAACTTTCTGGATAGATCTACGTTCTGTAATAAGTAAGTTTTGAAATTTTAATGTCGATCTCATTTATTTATGGCCCTTGAAAAATCGAAAAACTTGGACCCTCGCGTAAAAAATCATAAAATCTAGATTATTCGCGATAGCCTAATGAAAATTGGATATTCTGTTTCATAAAGAATCAATCTACAACGAAATAAATCACTATACGTCTAGGGTTATCCTTTTGTCTGCTACAGCACTCCAAATTTTCACAATTTTTTTCACCAAAAATCGAATGATTATTTTATTGAAAAACTAAAATATACAGAAACCATCATGTTCACGGTGCGATAAAACGGCTGAATAGCTACGGTATCAAACACAGCGCTTGGAAAATATATTTTCCAGAGTCCAATTAATCACTCGGTCGTTACGCATCGTTGCACTCATGAATCACTTGAGATAGGGTTGGCATTTGATCGATTAGATGAAGAAGAGACAAACACTTTTTCGGCTTCGCTAAAGGGACCACGACGTACGGGATTTCGATTTCAACGTGCGGGATTATAGATTGGGATTGTGCGGTTTTTTCTCGCAGGAATGTGCGATACAGGGCTTTGTGTAGGATGGATTCCGCTCCGTTTCGTTCCTGCTTTAATTTTGCGGTTCTGGGAATTTTTTCTCTTTGTGTTAATTCTTTTGGTTCGAATGTATCCGGGATTAGAGGGAATTAGTTCACGGATGATTTTTTATCAGATGAATCCGAGTATTACCAGGAATTTCGTAATTATATCTGGATTTGATGTTGAAAATATGTTGCAGCTCAAACAATTGATTTTCATCATATATTTTTTCGTGGAAATTCATCAGATCTAATAATTTTCAGAATTCAACCTGTGTCCAGAAATGATGACGTTTTTTCACACGGTGATTCTATTGATACAAGTTCCTACCACCGCTTTTAAGTCGGACTGAGAGAAGGCCAACGAGATCAGGTTAAATAGCGATTTAAGGGTAGTAGTAAGCCCTTGATTTTAGTAGGGAAAGGGGTAGAACGACGAAAGGAAAAAAAATTCGATAATGAGTTGTAAAACTTTTGGTCAACTGAAAGGATACAACAATGTGATGTGAAGAAGAAGGGACATACAATTTTTTGGCTTCGCTAAAGGGACCACGACGTACGGGATTTCGATTTCAACGTGCGGGATTATAGATTGGGATTGTGCGGTTTCGTTCCTGCTTTAATTTTGCGGTTCTGGGAATTTTTTCTCTCTGTGTAAATTCTTTTGGTTCGAATGTATCCGGGATTAAAGAGAATTAGTTCACGGATGATTTTTTATCAGATGAATCCCAGTATTACCAGGAATTTCGTAATTATATCGGGATTTGGTGATGAAAATATGTTGAAATTCGTGCAATTGATTTTTATCATCGATTTTTTCGTGAAAATTCTCCAGATTTAATAATTTCCAGAATTCACCCTGTGTCCAGAAATGATGAAGTTTTTCACACGGTTATTTCCATTGGTACAAGTTCCTACCAAAAAACTTAGAATGCTCTGAGAATGGAGCAATGATCACTTCAGGTGGGGATTAAAGAATAGAAATACGCCCTCGACTCAAGTAAAAAATCGGGTATAATTAATAAAAGAAAGAAGATTCAGTGAGAAAACGGCAGAGCTCAGAGTAGGGTCAAGAGATCTAAAGGGGCCTACAGACGATCAACCTAGTTGAAGACTAAGTTGTAAACACGGCATGTTGACGACCAAGTTGAACGTCTGTAGGCTGGTTGGTGGTTGATATTCCAGGTTGAAGACTAAGTTGATGCGAGATCAAATCGGTTTGATATTTGGTGGGCGGAGCCCGATGTTGACGACTATGTTGGAGCGTCTGTATGGTAGTCATCAACTAGGTTGATAACACCAGTTGGAATTCTACCTTGTAGAGTGAACATCTCATAGCGTATTCAAAATTCGTCGTAAATATTAGAGGAAATGTAGTAATTCAACTAGAAAATATGAGCAATATTCCAAACATTCAAGTTTGGGAAGATTTCTTTGATTGGGTGAAAGATCTTCCTGAATTATGGAGAGTAAAATCCGAGATATATAAAGAAAACCTTGAGCAGATGCTTTGAGCGAACATTCATTGGTGGATCAATAATGCTATTACCTCAAAATTTTGTATAGTACTTGAGATTCATGCTTAGTGAATGAATGCAAAATCTCAGGATGGTCAGACTTATATTATGGAAATTATTAAAAAATGAAATAGGTAATGAAAAATCAATAATTAAAAGAAAATTGAACTATATGCTTCATATGATGCGATTCTTGGATATCTTGTTATGACATATAATGATTCTTTCTTTCAATATTTCGCATGAGGCTTACTGTGAGCATTTTGCATGTGGTCGAGAAATTCTAGTTTCGTTTTGTCTGAAATATTAAGGAACAAAAATTCGGAATAGTTATATTTTATGGGACACCTTGTATGTTTTGGCTGATTAACGAACTTAATTGTGGCATTTGGAAACAAACCTCACCCTGAAAATCTCAAGTCTCAAGGACAATTCCTTAGAAAGTTATCATGTTTATGGCCGGACGGTCCCACGGACCGGATTGAATTCGACCACGGATTCTTCATCAGGAAGCAGAACCCTATCGTTGGAGACCAATTTCGGCTCAAAATTCGAAAAGTTCTTTCATTAAACCGAAATGGGAAAAATGAGACCGATTGTGGTACCAATCCTTGGTCCAAATTCTTTCATTCAAGAACTGTGCTGCACCACATTGTCGCATTTATCGTTTATAATAACATATAACGAAAGATCTCTCTCCATGTTTCGATAATTTCTCCTAATCAGCCGACTAGCTAGTTCCCTCGACGGAAACCACCGCTGAAATGATGTTTTCAACTTGGTTGACAACCGCTATTTTCACTTTCATTTGGTTTACAACCTAGTTTACAACATAGTCTTCAACTAAGTTGATCGTCTGTAGGCCGCTTAAGAGCGAAAACCGCAGAACTCAGAGTAGAGTCAAGAGTTTTGAGTAAAAAAGCGCGAATGTTGTAGAAAGTAGAGAACTTGGAATACTTTGAATCGATAATTTCCGAAATATTGAAAAAATGGAAAAAATGTCGATAACCGAGATCCTCGAAACAAGGACAAAGGTCGTCCTTGTATTCTACAATATACCATCCTCTGGTTCCAAACCAATATTTCCTGTTCCATTTATATCTCTTTTGATTGTCAATGAATACGTTATACCTGATTATTTCGAGATTTCCCAGAATTATCGGGTCAATAACAGTAAATAACCAACTGATTTAAGTCCACAGGCTGCGTTGCTAACAGGGAGAGAATCATGCACACATGTTTCAATTCGCGGAGTGTTCCACTGGGAATAAACCAATCAGTTCAAAAATATTTGTAACATTAATCTCCATTTCATGAAGGGAGCTGTGTTATATATCTTATATATGGCACTCATTCCATTCACTCGCTAGCTATTTCCAGTTGGTCATGTTCTATGATTCGGATGATTTATGGGAAATAGTTGATGTATGAGTTAATTTTTGGAGTCTGATATGTCGAGAGTGACATTTTGAAATATGTGCGGAAAGCTGTTGATTTCTACACGTACCATGATTTGCAGCACGTTCGCAATGAATGCACATTTTTCTGTTTGCGACACTGCGAGTGAATTGAAATTTTAATATAGAACACTGTATGTTTGTTTCCATTCGAGAAGGTTTATTGGAAAACAATGTTATCATCAACATAGATCAATAGTTTTGAGCCATGAAGTTTTACGTAAGTAAATTTGACGTAAGGGTGGTAGTAATATGGCGAATCTGAGACCACGTTCATTTCAATGATGGCAACTCTATATTATTCTATCTCTATGGCTCAAAACTATTGATCTGTGTTGATGATTACATTGGTCTCCAATGAACCATCTCGAAAGGAAACAAACATATAGTGTTCTATATCAAAGTTTCAGTTCACTCGCAATGTCACAAACAGAAAAAACTGCATTCATTGCGAACGGGCTGCAAATCATGGTACGTGTAGAAATCAACAGCTTTCCGCACATATTTCAAAATGTCACTCTCGACATATCAGACTCCAAAAATTAACTCATACATCAAGTATTTCCCATAAATCATCCGAATCATAGAACATGACCAACTGGAAATAGCTAGCGAGTGAATGGAATGAGTGCCATATATAAGATATATAACATAGCTCCCTTCATGAAATGGAGATTAATGTTACAAATATTTTTGAACTGATTGGTTTATTCCCAGTGGAACACTCCGCGAATTGAAACATGTGTGCATGATTCTCTCCCTGTTAGCAACGCAGCTTGTGAACTTGAATCAGTTGGTTATTTACTGTTATCGACCCGATAATTCTGGGAAATCTCGAAATAATCAGGTATAACGTATTCATGAACAATTCAGAGAGATATGAATGAAACAGAAAATACTGGTTCGGATGAAACCAACTTGTATTGGTAACTGAAATTTTCACATTTATTCCAATATTCCGGAAATTATCGATTCGAAGTATTCGAAGTTCTCTACTCTCTCAAACTCTCGCGTTTTCTCAATGAACTACCAAAGCTGTAATACGATATACAGGGTGTAACTAAATAAGTGTAAAATATTTAAGGAGGTGATTCCTCATCGAAAAAAAGATAGGATCTTTGATATAAAGAAACTTCATTGGAGCATCCCTTGTTAAGATACAGCCCCTCAAAGGGAGTACATAAAATTTGTATAACAATTTTTTTCACAAGCACCAAAAGAGTTACAATATTGAAATTAACCTGACGTTTCCTACTAGCAAAAAGGCAGTTATCCAGTTATTTATTTGGTTTACCCCATGGTTGTAAGGGTGGGAAACGCAACCCCTAAAGTTTATTTCCAATGTAACTTTTTGTCTTATTATTTGTTTACCATTTAAAGATGTATTTCCGATAGCCTGTTTCATTCTAAACAAAAAATACCTCTTGAGTTTTTTGCCCAAAATAAACCAGTTCGCAGTAAAAAAATATGCCACGAACAACTACAGAGATAGATCGTCATAAACTGACAGCGTTATACCAATTTAATTGTCACTATCGCTAAAAGTGTCCTACTGGATAGATTAGTTTCGCATTTATGAAGATCTATCTCTGTAGTTGTTCATTGAATAATTTTTTACTGTGAACTGGTTTATTTTGGGCAAAAAAACTCAGGAGACATTTTTTGTTTAGAATAAAACAGGCTATCGGAAATAAATTTTTAAATGGTAAACAAATAATAAGACAAAAAGTTACATTGGAAATCAACTTTAGGGGTTGCGTTTCCCACCCTTACAACCATGGGGTAAACCAAATAAATAACTGGATAAGTGTCTTTTTGCTAGTAGGAAACGTCAGGCTAATTTCAATATTGTAACTTTTTTGGTGCTTGTGAAAAAAATTGTTATACAAATTTTATGTACTCCCTTTGAGGGGCTGTATCTTAACAAGGGATGCTCCAATGAAGTTTCTTTATATGAAAGATCCTATCTCTTTTTCGATGAGGAATCACCTCCTTAAATATTTTACACTTATTTAGTTACACCCTGTATAGGTTTCGTTACGGTGTAAAAAAATTAGAGCTTTCACGTTGGGTTGACAATTTTGAAAGAGTTCTTGGCTCTGCGAAAGTTAATTTTACAAAGATCTGATGATTCTCAGAATTCACCCAATGTCTGACTTTTTCACATAGTGATTCCCATTGTTATAAGATCCTACCACCGAACTTGAGTCCTTGTAGGAGTAGACCAACAGATCAGGTTAGGAAGGGATTTGAGGACACTAATACGCCCTCGTTTTAGGTAGGGAAAGAGTCAGCAGTGTGTAGGAAAACAAACGGCTGACAACAAGAAATGTACTCTATTGTTTGTAATTTTTAATGCTGGATATTTTCCGACAGGTTTATTCTCCTACTCTCATAAGGACTTCAAGGCCGACCAAAAGCCTGAAGCCTGTGTGGGCGTATTGAGAGATGTCTAAATATTAGCACCAATGTTTTAAAAACTTGCACCAAAGCTGTAATAAAATACAGTGGGACTTCCCTTCAACGAAAGCGCTAAATCAGCAAAAAAAATTCTATATAAAGAAATTTCGTTATACAGAAAAAAATTTTCTATAGTTGGCAATGTCGAGGTCGCCTTCACTGATAAATTTGAGCTTATCATTCAAACTTATGCACTTTCTTTTAGACATTTTCGCACAACTTTCACACTAGCGTAATGGTTGATTGAAACCAAACAGCCAGGGGTGTATTTAAAACTGTTTCTGATGGATATCTGCCCGCCGTAATGATTTAGTTTAAGGTCTGGATTTATTACGTACGTCCGGAAAAATTTTGGAAAAACCCCACCCTTACACCTTCTTACCAATACCCACCCAAAGAGTTCTTTGAAAATTTCGTTATAGAGAGAATTTAATCCGTTTTAGAGGGGGTTTAACATGGAATTTGGATTCAAGGTGCAATGTCTTGTACGAAATTCGTTATACAGACGTTCGTTATAGAGAAGTTCCACTGTATATGGGTTTCTTTACGGTCGTGTTAAGAAATCAGAGCTTTGGCGCTTGGTTGACAATTTTGTAAGAGTCATTGGCTCTGTGAAAGTGAATTTTAGCAAGATTTGACGATTCTTAGCTTAGATGTCTAGCGAAGATAGCGTTTTCACATGGCGATGCCCACTAGTATCAGTTCCTACCGTCGAACGTCGAATCTTACAAAAAAAAAGAATAAAATGGTAATCAATCGATCACGTGCTCGATTGGATGCTGAAATTTTCTTGAAATCCTCTGTTCGTTATTCGTATCGTATCGTATCTCAGCGAAAATCGTTTGGTAGGTACTAAACGATGTTGAACTATCCTACATTGTCGTATTTAACAAGTCCGCACGCCTGGAGTCAGCAGTGTGTGGGAAAACAAACGGCTGACATCACGAAATGTATTCTGTTGTTTGTAATGTTTAATGCTGTTATTTGCCGACAGGTTTATTCTCCTACTCTCATATGGACTTCGAAGCAGACCGGGATCCAGGACCTTCTGGGGATCCTTCCCTCGCAGACATGACGCGTTCTGCCCTCTCCATCCTGCTCAAGAATCCTAAAGGATTTTTTCTGTTTGTTGAAGGTGAGTTACTACCTGGGAAATTGGAAAATCGTATTTTATGCCGGGATTGATTGACTGTTTCGTTTTTTCTGCTCCGTTTGAGGTTAGAGTGGCTAAGAGGCGTTTTGAGGTTCAAGCGGCGAATGATGTATATTTCAAGGACTTTCAGGTCTGATTTTTTATTCAGATATTGGAATCGTTTTTCTTTATTGTAAAAGCGTGTTTGATATTATGGTTTAAAAGGAATATAATTCATTTAAAGTTCAGTGCTACTGACTACCTGAAAATTATCCATTTAACCTAATAATGTAAAGAGTTGAAAAGAATGAAGGAAGATCCCCAAATTTACCAGAGTTTTTCACTAATTTGGCCCTCATATAACTTTCGTACAAACTGAAACACAGAAGATTGTTATTTGTATTGATTGCACAAGGGCATCAAGATTACCTTGGATTTTGCATGATAGCGTGTATTAAAAAAGTGTACATTCGGCAACGTTGCCTTCATTTTACGTTATGACAGCAAATACTGCCAACTTCAGATAAATAAACAAACGCCTTCTATGCTCTCAAACTTTCGTGAACGGACTATACTGGATGTGTACCTATGTCAGCTTAATACTATGGACTGTTACGGGACGTGTGGAATGCGGGAGGTAGCTTCTGCTCCAATAAGGGATTAGTTCGAGAAAGCAGTATACGTCACGTCTAGCTTCTACGCGTATTTTTCCTTTGGCGTTCAAAGTAGTTGTCAAGTTCGCCCACCGTCTGGAGTCAATTCAGCAGAAATGAAATGTAAAATGAAGAACCCAAATAGAATACTTTACATTTACGTTAAACACAAGAGCAAATTCTTTCAGATGTAGATACCTTAGTTGAGGGCACATGTGCACATATGCACAGTGGAGCAGCATTGCGATATCAGGTTTTTCATATTCATATCAGTGTTGCCATATGTTGAAACAAGGGTAGCAACCCTCGTAATAAGCCATAACGAACAAGCAGCGGTTTTTCGCTCACCAAGAGCCTCATCACTTAATCATTCAATTATCCCCCAAACCGATCTCCACCTTGAAGCGGGAGCGAAACAAATGAGGACGTACTTATATAATCCTCGCGTACCTAGCCGCTGAGCCCGGCAAAACGTGATGAGATCCACTTTTCTACACAGCGCCAAGTTCAACGAATTTCCATTAAGGTATTTACGAATGCACATATAAGCGTAACCGTCCCTGAACGGTTTAATCCACGGCTGTCGGCATGGGATATATTCCAGGGCCTTGACATAACGCATGGAAGAGTTTAAGGAATTTCATAGCCGGTACGAAAGGATCTTAGAGCCGGAGCATATGCTTATTACTCCACCGACAGCATACTAAAGAGGAACACGTTTTTTATCATGATGTAAGTACACCCGGACTTTCAATAGATTAGATTAGATTAGAGGAGGGGCGATAGATCAAAACCGACCTCGCGAGCACTTTGACCTTAAGATCTATTGTGCATCCCCGCGCTGTTTACCAGTCCGGCAGCAAAGTCTCAATGAACTTCACCACCTTTCTGGGGGCCACATCCATTACTTGTTCAGGCTTTAGGAACCTGGAGCCAAGATGCCGTAACCGTTTCTGGTGAATAGCTTCACACTCACATAGCAGGTGTCTAGCTGTCTCGGTGGCTTCTTGACAGAAGCGACATGTGCTATCGCGCCTTTCCCATGTTTTTTAAGTGATACCTCACAGGACTGTGCCCTGTGAGAGCGCCCGTCAGTTTCCTCAGTTCCAATTTGCTGAGTGAGAGGACTTTCTTGGTCCAGCTCGTCGAGTGAAAGAAGAGGGACTTACTTTCAATAGATAGTGAGCTTTGCAATAAGTAGAGCAATAAACGAAAAACCGAAATTATGTTTAGTTTAGTTCAGTTTAAAAAAGGGGTAACAGTTTACTAAGATCTCGAGGTCTCTTATGCCCCCTCACAAAGCTCTTCGGACCATATCCTCACAGCCTGCCTTTCAGTTCCAGAGATCTGATAAAATCTAATATCTGTGAAGGATTCAACGAGGCTGGTTCGTCACTCTTACAAGTTTTTCGCCCAAAGCATTCTCACCTTAGGATCTCAAAGCCAAAGCATTCCGTGACTAGGTGAATAGGGTTTCTTCCTCCTCCCCACAGAACCTACACTCGTCAGTGTCCGACAATCCCATTCTCAATAGGTTCCTCCTGAGGCGACAGTGTCCTGTAAGAAAGCCAGTGAGGAGGTGTAATTGTTTCTAACCAAGATCCAGATATCTTTTGGATATTGCTCTTCCAAAGTTCCGAAGGAACTTATTGGAATGATCCATCCCTGGAAAATTCCGCCAGAGTTTTTTCCTCTCAGCTTTCTCCTTCTCCAGACACTCCTTTTTATAGATACATTTACCTATACCACAGAAGGGTTCTGGGCCAATAAGTGACATTCGTGCGCCCACTTTGGCAAGCGTATTGGCCTTTTCGTTTCCTTTGATTCCTGAATGGCCGGGAACTTAGATTAAAAAACCTTATTTTTTTTGCCTAACTCATTGAGTTTTTTCCGATATTCCCAGATCATCTTTGAGTCGATGACGTATGAGCTCAGTGCTTTAATAGCAGCTTGACTATCTGAGTGTATGGCTATATCGCACTTCTGATAGTTTCTTTCTAGATTCATACCTAAACATTTTCAATAGCTCAGATTTCCACTTGAAAAACGCTCATACAGGAGCCTAGCTATACAATGCACACTTGGTACTTGGCTCGTATATCCCAGCGTTAGCTCCTCTAGCGGTTTTGAAACCATCTGTATAACATTTTACGGTATTTTGAGGTTACAGTCGGTGTATTCCCGTTCCCATTCCTCTTTTTTACCTAGCAACTGGGTGGAATAGAACCAAAGTTAGCAAAGTTTCAGCCATCGGTTAGAAAGGTTATGGCGTCTGTTTTTTTTATTCGTGTGAATTATTGCTCACATACTATTAAGAAAAAGGATAAACAATCAGTAAGGACTATTACTGTTTATTTTTGGACTGATTGAAATCCGGAATAGCAAAAAAACGGCCACATTTATCGAAGAAAATATGCTTCTTTCTGCAAGAAAATGCACTAGCTCACAAATCAATGAAAACGATGGCAAAAATTTATGAACTACGCCTCGGATTGCTTCCTCATCCTCCGTATTCTCCAGATTCAGCCCCAAGCGATTATTATCTGTTTTCAAACTTGAGGATATCGCTCTAGAAAAAAAATTCAAGCAAATTTCGTGAACTTTGGACAAATCTTACTATCCAAAGGCATCGCAATGTAGGAAAACCGTTGAACCGAGTGTATCCAGCTAAAAAGTAACTTTGTTGAAGAATAAATAGTAATTTTGACAAAAATCCTTCCTTTCCTCTGAAGAGCTCACAAATATTGAACGCCCTAGTATTCACGTACATCGACATAACGCCTGGAAGATTTCAAGAAATTTCATAGCCGGAACGAAAGGTTCTTAGAGCCGGAGCATATGCTTATTACACCACCGACAGCATACTAAACAGGAACACGTTTTTTATTAGGACGTAAGTACACTGGCTCGCATGAATGCTAATAGGTTAGCGTTAGGGAATTTTGTCTCATAAAATATCCTGTTTCATTCGCGCAAACCGAAACCGATTATTGAATCAGGGGATTATTTTGGCGAGTATCCAAATTTATGCTGGGAGATACAATTTGGGTTGTACATATAAAAGAGGATTTCGCGATTTTGTATCCCTTTTTTCGTTAAATGCGGCTATCAAAATATTAGGGTCGTGTATCGTCGCTGTTCCAGCGTCAAAATTGGCAAGATATCGTTGGAAGACAAGCTGGAGATTTTATTATGCTACGCTGTTCTTTCTATGTTTTCAGGAATGAATCCTTCCATCAGATATTTTGAGCAACGAACGAATGAGGGAATATGGGAGTTCATCAAAATAACCCAAAAATTTCTCATTTCGGCTTATTGTCATTGAAAAACTGCATTTAGTCATGTGAAAAAGGGCCAAAAAATAAAACTCAAGAAAAGACCTAAGCAGGAGCTTTTGAGTGCTCGTTCTTTGGTGGAGCAATAAGACTTTCATTTCAGAATTTGATAGGGGATTTGATATTGATACCAAGTATTTCAATGCAGAATTTCAGCACAATCGGAATTATATTCTGGAAATTATTCAAAAAATGGAATATATGAAAAATAAATAATTCGTCATAAGGTAGTCAAACTGTTTTCGGCTAAAAATTCGAAAATCACAGACATTTGGGCACAACGATAAAGCACTTGTTCAACCAGAACCAGCGCTCAAAAACTGGGAAGGGTTTGTGTAATAAAATAGGTGTCAATGGGTAAGGGTTGAATGTAGTAAGTGATGTTATACTACAACCGTATTAGAACACAAGGAAGAACAAAGCAAGTGATTGCCTGAAGCAGTTGTCAGGTGTAATTCTGGCAATGTTCCCACCTTTATTGAACTAGTGCAATAGTTTGCTGAGAGTAAATATTTCATCACTGTGATCGAACAAGCTTAACCACACCAATTACAATCCTCGTCCACTTGTAGGCAATATCTCCATCAACGATATCAGTTACCAACCGAACGTAGCAGCTTCCAATTTCCCAACGAAATTAATAATATGCTTCGATCCGACTGGATGGGCTGTATATCTGCTAGCACAGTACCCTTAGTCACAAAATGTCCCATAATATCATTTATGAGTTCAGACAATGAATATCTTAAGACTTTACTTTTTATTTCACTGTTTTTATCTATTAGAGATGATAACCCTTCAGTAGGGTCCTGTAGCGGTCTTACAAAACAGGAGATTCGAAAAATCATCACTTAGAATGCCAGACCTGGTTTAAAGCCTTGGCCCAAGAGCATGAATTAAGTATTTTAAATCTAAATATTGAAGGTATTTATTCGAACTCTTTCAAGTTTCAATTTTGTAAAAACAGCGAGACAGGGTTTTTTCTACTGAGGTTTTTCCCTGTGCTCTGGTATCATACGCCAAAATACTATGGACCCCGTTTTGCACCAACCTCAGCTAGGGACTTCTTGTTTCATGTTTTGTATTTTGTTAGCTTTCAATTCAGAAGAATAGGTATATATATACTTTTTATTCCAGACACACCGTGTAAAAAAGAATAGGACGAATATGTCGGTTCACGAAAGGTTGAGCCGTCGGTTGGCCATGATAGTTTGGCATATTTCACTGTGTATATCGAAATTTTAGGTTATGATGTTTATTTTCTTGTCAGATTAATACACAATGTTGTCAAAGTTGCATAGAGTTGTCTGATAACTCGCAAGCTCGTCGTACGAGGCCGGGTACATTCGGCAACATAGAATTTATCTTACGTTATGACAGCAAACACTGCCAACTTTAGATAAATAAAGAAACGCCTACTATGTGCTCAACCTTTCGTGAACGGAGTTTATGTTTCCAAAACGTCAACACAATTAAAACATTGAAAGCACGATTATGGAAACTACTACAATACAAATGTAATACCAAACGCGTTTTGTTTTTCAACTTGACTCTCGTCAGTGATATCGAATTTATCTTATACCTGTCTGAATAAAGAGTAAAATGATCGTTATTTGGCCTCCATAAACTTTCGTACTAATCGAAATACAGAAGAATGTTTTCTGTAGTGATTGCACAAGTGCATCAAATTTACCTGGCGTTATAGCTTATTCTCAAGATATTGCATAATGAGTTCTTCCTGAACGAGTGCTATATAGTTTTGCCGAAATGTCTGTAATTTTGTAATTTTGAGCTGAAAATTGTTCCGAACGATAAAGTAAGACTTCATATTTCCATAGAAAAAATATTCAATACGGAAGAAATTTATTGCGTAAATTAAGATTGATACAGTGATACAGTGTTCATGCAGAATTTTGTGGCCATAGTGTTAACAGAACCATAAAATTCAATTGGAATGTTAAAAAGAAGAACCCTTATATTTCCATAACACGATACACATTCAAGTGATTTTTTTTGTGAATGAAGACTGTTATGTTGAATCTTGTGTCTGTAGTTTCAACAGAACCATAGAAAATTCAATTGGAATATTGGAAAGAAGAATCCCTATAATTCCATAACAGGACAACCGATTCGAGTGAAATTATTTTGTGAATCAAAACTAATATACTGTTCATGAAAAATTTCAAGAGGATCGCAGCATCAGAACCAAAGAATTTAATTTCTATAATTATTTATTTTTTACATATTTCATTTTTTTAATAATTTCCAGGATATTATTCCGATTGTGCTGAGATTCTCCATTTGTATATTTGGTATCAATCTCAAATCGCATCTAAAATTCTGTCCCATAGTAATACCATCACAATGGGTTCTGGTTATCCCAATTATCATCAATAATATCGATTTTCGCCAGTTTTCCTCGCAAAATCTGGTAAACTAACTATATGAGTTACCAACCGAACGCAGGAGCTTTCAATCTACCAACGAAATTAATAATAGGCTACATCTGCTAGCGAAACGCCCTCTAGTCACAAAATGTCCCATAATAAGCAAGAAAATTGATTTTCCGATGAAACATGAAATTAAATGAAGTTATTGTGCCTGAAACAGGCATAAATTGAATGACACGACTCCACGCCAGAATATTAGTTGCATCATTGTTTGCTGATAAACCAACTATCTCATTAGCATTCATAGAGCTTGCGGGACGAGGAGGATCTGTTATTTCTATGTTAGCGGTGCGACCCAAGATCTACCCCTTTCTGTATAAGCCTATCGAACTAAATAATCCAGAATAATAGGGGCGTGGGGTTTCGAAGTGTCTAGCTCATCTTGTTCAAATTTAAACCTATCTCGAGGTGATACTCGTAGTCCAATAAGTTGGTCTAATACAGTTGCGTCAGTATATGTATATCTATACTGGGTTGTAGAAGTTTAATGATAGTTTCTTGTTCTTAGGATTCATTGGTATGATGAACTATACTTCGACCAATATGTCTGCATCTGTTGTATTGCGAACTGAAATGGCTTGAAGGAAATCAATATTGCCAGATCGATTGCTCGCTTACCTAAAGGGTTTTCCCATGAAAATCGCAAAGTGGCTGCCCTACGTCCTCGATAGCCTCACGAATTCCATCTTTGAGGTCTTGAATCGACGCTGGAGTAGACCTTCTCTTTCACGTGGCCCCAAAGGAAGAAGTCGCAAGGTGTTAAATCACAAGATTTCGGTGGCTAATTGTGATCACCTCTTCAAGAGATAACACGGTCCGGAAACTTTTCCAGCAAAAGATCCATGGTTTCGTTGCTTATGTCGCACGTAGCGCCGTCTTGTTGAAAGTAAATGTTGTCAAGATTAATACTATCCAATTTAGGCCATAAGAAATCATTAATCATCTCTTGATAGCGAAGAACGACGTGGAATGAACAAACCTGGGTTATCTTCAACACTTTCGGCTACAGCAATATTCTCGAATATTCTTGAGCGACGTGCACGGGTTTTATTCTTCACATCACTGAGTTGTTCCAATAGCTCGAATTTTTCCACCAATTTTTCTATTGCGGTCCGACAAGGTGCTTCACGACGACCCAAAAATGTTCCAGTTTTACGAACCATCTCTGCCAAAATTTCACCATTTTTATAGTGAATTTTAAGGATTCAAAATAACACCTCTCATTGGAAAACCCTTCAGCTATTTAATTTTTGTCTACCATATTAGTATCGTAAACATTTCATTGATTTCTCAGATATAGAAAACAGCAAATCGAATTCGACTATGCTGTGAACAATTGGTTTCTATAATACCACCCATCAATTCAATTTTCTGTTCAAATTTTATAGTTGTTAATGATCGTTCTTTGAATTTCTTTATTCCCATTGAATATTTGAAAACATCTACACAAATGTTTTGGCACAATGTGTCCGAAATGAATAGAAATATCGACCGAAAGGTTGATTTGTAAAGGTAATACGGAAAAATCTGTAAATTCATAATAAATAATGATAACATTTTCCAAGTAGCCTCACTCAAATGTAAATTTTTCATTTATTGATCTGCTTCAATTGAGTAATTCTAATCAAATTAAAAGAAGTGATAAGATCCAGATCTATTATCAATAACTCAAAGACATTTCTGCAAATCTAGGGCCCCCAAAAAATTTTTGAATAAGTCCTCTAAACAAAAATAGACGAAAAGCTCATTCATTATTGCTTGAAATTGTTCTGCAGTATATTTGCATATTGTCCATTGTAAAAAAACTTCATATCCCACTTAAAATATAACAAACTATTTCATTTATATAATTTTATGTTTCACTGAAACATGCCATTCGAAAGTTAGAAAAACAAAACGGCAAAATTGCTGCCAATTTAGATAACTCTGAAAATTGTCTCTTGTTTCACCGAATTCGAAATATGATTTATTCATGCGTTTATTTTCGAACAAAAACAACAAGTTTAAATGACACAGGAGAGAGTTCATCAAATTACATGGATCTCTAACAGCGTGTTCGCGAAAAATGACAATTTTATATCAGCTTAAACGACAAAATTTCAATGAGTTTTAATTAAAACTAACAGAGTACACTTACAGAGCATCCATTTATCAGTTGGAATGAACTCATATATGCTGCTTCGCCAAAATAAATTAATGTTGACACCTAACGAATTGTTATTTATTAAATGTCACCGAGTTGATAGCCGTACTGAAATTTCATTTAACTGTACCTCCATCAAATTACTATATTTATTACATAACGGGAAATTTAATGAATAAAAAAGAATCGAAGTTAAAAGTCACATATAGGTAGAACTTTAGACAGAATATGTTATTTTGATATTGAAGAATTTTGAGGATAATTGATTTTTTGGAGATGGGTGTGCAAATCTTGGTTGACTTTTTGTGGAAAATCTGGAAAAATTGGTCAACTTTGAAGTGCTATAGCTGACAGGAAAAAAAACAGAAAAACTGATTTTTTTCATTGTAGATTGATCTTTAACGAATCTGGATATTCAATTTTTATTTACCTATCAGAACAAATTCGAAATTTCAGATTTTTTGCGGAGGAATAATTTTTTTCGATTTTTCAAGGCGGTTGAAATGGAAATTATGAAGGTTTGATATATCGAGTTTTGGAAAAAATGCCATTTGAACGGTGAAGTTCTAAACGCTTGCTGATATCGATTCGAAAGTATTTTTTTCTGATTCATCTACCCCGAAAACCTATGAAAATGTACGAAATTCAATAAAGTCCGCCATACTTTTCAAATAAATTCAGTTTATAGATTTTGCATTTTTCATTTTCGAGTTGCGTTCAAGAGCGTCTGCGTAATGCAGTTTGCTTGGGATCGATGAATTTTCAACATTAATCGAATCATTGGACCTAGCTTAACAATTATCAGTAATAACCGTTTATGTAGATCCCATGGAATTTTTGCAAAATGCTGAAATACAGAGTTTTAGGGGGGGTCAACCCCTTAGTCATTTTTCGACCAAAATTTCAAAATTTTAGATGACCCTTTTATGTGCTTATAATGAAAGGGACTACAGACTTAAAAAGAATATGCAATCCATATTTGATTCCAGCTGTTCAAACGGAAATTATGAAAGTTTGAAACATCGAGTTTTGGAAAAAATGCCATTTGAACGGTGAAATTCTGAACGCTTGCAGATATCGATTCGAAAGTAGTTTTTTCTGATTCGGCGACCTCGAAAACCTATAAAAACATACCAAATTCAATGAAGTCCGCCGTACTTTTCAAATAAATTCAGTTTATAGATTTTGCATTTTTCATTTTCGAGTTGCGTTCAAGAGCGTCTGCGTAATACATTTTGCTTGGGATCGATGAATTTTCAACATTAATCGAATCATTAGACCTAGCTTAACAATTATCAGTAATAACCGTTTATTTAGATCCCATGGAATTTTTGCAAAGTGCTGAAATATAGTGTTTTAGGGGGGGGTCAACCCCTTAGTCATTTTCGACCAAAATTTCAAAATTTTAGATGACCATTTTATGTGCTTATAATGAAAGGAACTACAGACTGAAAAGGAATATGCAATCCATATTTGATTCCGGCTGTTCAAACGGAAATAATGAAAGTTTGAAAGATCGAATTTTGGAAAAAATGCCATTTGAACAATGAAATTCTGAACGCTTGCAGATATCGATTCGAAAGTAGTTTTTTCTGATTCGGCTACCTCGAAAACCTATAAAAACATACCAAACTCAATGAAGTCCGCCGTACTTCTCAAATAAATTCAGTTTATAGATTTTGCATTTTTCATTTTCGAGTTGCGTTCAAGAGCGCCTGCGTAATACAGTTTGCTTCGAATCGATGAATTTTCAACATTAATCGATTCATTAGACCTAGCTAAACAATTATCAGTTATAAGCGTTTATGTAGATCCCATGGAATTTTTGCAAAATGCTGAAATATAGCGTTTTAGGGGGGGTCAACCCCTTAGTCATTTTTCGACCAAAATTTCAAAATTTTAGATGACCATTTATGTGCTTATAATGAAGGAGACTACAGACTGAAAAAGAATATGCAATTCTTTTTTTACTTGGGCTGTTCTAACGGAAATAATGAAAGTTTGAAATATCGAGTTTTGGAAAAAATGCCATTTGAACGGTGAAATTCTAAACGCTTGCAGATAACGATTCGAAAGTAGTTTTTTCTGATTTGGCCACCTCGAAAACCTATAAAAACATACCAAATTCGAAATTTCAGATTTTTTGCGAAGGAATAATTTTTTTCGATTTCTCAAGGCAGTTTAAATGGAAATTATGAAAGTTTGAGATATCGAGTTTTGGAAAAAATGCCATTTGAACAGTGAAGTTCTAAACGCTTGCTGATAACGATTCGAAAGTATTTTTTTCTGATTCGGCTACCTCGAAAACCTATAAAAACGTACAAAATTCAATAAAGTCCGCCGTACTTTTCAAATAAATTCAGTTTATAGATTTTGCATTTTTCATTTTCGAGTTGCGTTCAAGAGCGCCTTTGTAATACAGTTTGCTTCGGATCGATGAATTTTCAACATTAATCGATCCATTAGACCTAGCTTAACAATTATCAGTAATAACCGGTTATGTAGATCCCATGGAATTTTTGCAAAATGCTGAAATATAGCGTTTTAGGGGGGGTCAACCCCTTAGTCATTTTTCGACCAAAATTTCAAAATTTAAGATGACCATTTTATGTGCTTATAATGAAGGGGACTCTAGACTGAGAAAGAATATGCAATTCTTTTCTTACTTGGGCTGTTCTAACGGAAATTATGAAAGTTTGAAATATCGAGTTTGAAAAAAATGCCATTTGAACGGTGAAATTCTAAACGCTTGCAGATATCGATTCGAAAGTAGTTTTTTCTGATTCGGCTACCTCGAAAACCTATAAAAACATACCAAATTCAATAAAGTCCGCCGTACTTTTCAAATAAATTCAGTTTATAGATTTTGCATTTTTCATTTTCGAGTTGCGTTCAAGAGCGCCTGCGTAATACAGTTTGCTTCGGATCGATGAATTTTCAACATTCATAGATTCATTAGACCTAGCTCAACAATAACCAGTAATAACCGTTTATGTAGATTCCATGGAATTTTTGCAAAATGCTGAAATATAGCGTTTTAGGGGGGGTCAACCCCCTAGTCATTTTTCGACCAAAATTTCAAAATTTAAGATGACCATTTTATGTGCTTATAATGAAGGGGACTACAGACTGAAAAAAAATATGCAATTCTTTTTTTACTTGGGCTGTTCTAACGGAAATAATGAAAGTTTGAAATATCGAGTTTTGGAAAAAATGCCATTTGAACAGTGAAATTCTAAACGCTTGCAGATATCGATTCGAAAGTAGTTTTTTCTGATTCGGCTACCTCGAAAACCTATAAAAACATACCAATATGTACCAAATTGAATAGTCTGCCATACTTTTCAAATAAATTCAATTTATAGAATTTGCATTTTTCATTTTCAAGTTGCGTTGAAGAGCGCCTGCGTAATACAGTTCACTACGAATCGATGTATTTTCAATGTTAATCGATTAACTAGACCGAGCTCAATAATTGTCAGTAATAACCGTTTCTGTAGATTCTACAGAATTTTTGCATAATGCTGAAATATAGCCTTTTAGGGGGGGTTAATCCTTCAGCCATTTTTCGTCCAAACTTTCATAAAATCAGACGATCATTTTATGTGCTTATATTGAAGGAGGCTACAGACTGAAAGCATATATGTAATTCCTATTGGATTCCGGTTGTTCAAACGTAAATCATGAGATTTTTTAATATCGAGTTTCGGAAAAAAAAACATCATTTCTTATCCCTTATAACCACATTAGGAACGACCCTGATTATGGTCTTTGAAAAATCGAAAAAATTTGACACCGTCCCAAAAAAAAATCAGAAAATCTCAACTATTCGCGATAGGTGAATAGAAATTGGATATCGACAGTCACCATATAGTTTTGAGCACCGCCATATATCATTGAAATATAGTTATAAGATATGTGCAAATGTGAAATCTTTCTAGCACTTTTTACCCCTAAAAATGTGACAAAATGAATGGATTCACCAAAGACTCAGATGAAGAAATGTTCGGTATTAAATTCTATGTCTGCGACTTCACAATACCATATAGAAAACCTATGCTCTATACCAACCTAACGCACAAAAAAAATCGACATTTCCCCATCCACCCCTATCAGAAATCCTGAAATTCCAGCAACCTCCACACTAATGAAAACTTCTCATTCCAGGAGGTCGTATCGATCATGCCCACCATTACAACAATGCCTACCGGGCTCTGGACGAGACACTGGCGATGGAAACAGCACTTTTGGCCGCATTAGCACTCGTGAATCCTACTGAAACATTAATAGTGGTAACGTCCGACCATTCTCACGTTCTGACAATGGGAGGTCAGGCCACTCCGAGAGGCCATCCCATCCTCGGTAAATATACAACTTTCTTTGTGTCAATATTACTGTTTTTACGATTATACGTCCTCCCGCTTTCCACTTTCGCTGAATTCGGGTTTTTCTTCTTGGTTTTGGTAGCCCTGAGGAAAGCAATTTCCGTGGAAGCTTTGATGTGGATATTTTTTCTATGCATCTGATGAGGTTGAACCGCAGAGTAAAGACACCTGAATTCAGTAAGCTGAAGAACTCCTGCTTAGTACAATCGAATTATAACACATCAATGTCGTTGAAAATGTATTTTTAATGCAACTTTTCCTCTTCAAATTATCATGCGATCAACAATGATTAAAAACATATAAATCAGATTACTTGTTATCTCAATATCAGTTCTATCTATTAGAGACACGTTTTTGAGATGACGTAAGCTTATAAAGACCTAGCTGTATCACTAATGAAAATATATTTAATTCAGCTGCATCTTCAATTTTCATGCGATCAAATCCATACTAATATTATGAATGCGAAAGTAACTCTGTCTGTCTGTTACTCTTTCACGCCTAAACGGCTGAACGGAGTTTGATGAAATTTGGTATGGTGATAGATGATAACCTAGAAATGGTCATAGGCTATAAATAATCACGCCATCGTTCTCAGAGGGTAGGCAGTAGGCAGATAACTAAATTGAGTTAGTGATTTTTAGTCGTTTTTGTTGGGACTTTTGCTCTTTCACGTCTAAACAGCTGAACAGATTTTGATGAAATTTAGTAAGGTAATAGATGGTTACCTAAAAACGGATATAAGATCAAAATGATCACGTCATCGTACTTAGGGGGTAGGAAGTAGGCAGAAAACTGAATTAGTTAGTGATTTTTTTTATGGTTTTGCTGGGAGTTTTGCTCTATCATGCCTAAACGGCTGAACAGATTTTGATGAAATTCAGTTAGGTGATAGATAGTAACCTAGAAAAGGATATGGGCTATTAATATTCATGCTATCGTAGGCAGTAGGCAGAAAACTAATTAAGTTAGTGATTTTTAATCGTTTGTTTCAAATTTTACCTCATTCACGCCTTAACGTCTGAACGGATTTTTATGAGATTTGGTTAATATAAAGATAGGATCCTAGGCACGGACACAGGCTATTTTTTACGGCGGGAAAATATCTCATTCCCGCGGAAATCTAGCGTGATTGTGTCAAGAAGCGCATGACGCCATAGCTACTGATTCATATCATGTCAAATGTAGGTCTTGTGCAAAATGAGAATGTATTTCAATCTAGAATTCATACACAATTCATATTGAGATCGTCGTACTTATGTTTTCGAACAATCAAAATATCTTGACCATTAGTCGCTGTCTTTAATAACCTAGTTGGTTGGATAATTATTGATGCAACTGTTTTTTCAATTATCATATTATCGATAAAGATTATAAAATATATAGATCAGATTACGTGTTATCTCAATATCAGTTCCATCTATCGAAACACGTTTTTGAGAGGACATAAGGTTACCTACTGACTTTGTTGAATTACGTATGAAAATTATACATGTGGTTACTACACAATATTACTTTTTTACATCCTTCGCTCTCTTCTTTCACTGAATTCGGTTTTTTCTCTTCGGTTTTGGTAGCCCTGAGGAAAGCAATTTCCGTGGAAGCTTTGATGTGGAATTTTTCGGTTTTTCCACGTATCTGATGAGGTTGGAACGTAAACGAAAGACTATAGCTGAATTAAAAAGGAAATTATGGAGGATGTTCGAAATTAATGTAGATGTATTTAGAAAGGTGATTGCAAACATCAAAGTATAAATGAAACTTTATATTTAATTAGGTCCCAAAGTGCAGCGAGTGGGCTCATTATGAGCCTCTTTTACATGAACGATCCTCAAACATTAATTCATTCGGAATTTTGCGATAGCTTCGAGGAATTCTGGCAGACTCAAAGAAAATGGAGCCTGCGGAAATTTTTGATTAAAGAAATCATCATTTATTCATTTCCTTATAGAAGGGACCACCTAAATTCTGGTGAATCTGTACAAAAATTGTTCAGTCAGCTGAAGAACTTCTGCTCGGTATAATCGAACTACACATATCAATGCGATTGAAAATTAATGTATGTCTGTGAATATTTAAATTTCAATTAAAGTTTTTTATTTATGAACAAAGGCTGGTTTTGGCTTCTCTATAATTTCTCTCAATTCAACAACAAAAAAAGATGAATATGAAGCGGTACACAAAATAACTTGGCTGCCATGTTGTGATTTTAAATGCATGTATCCGATTGGTACTTAGTTATAGGCATTTTCGGATACTTACTCCACTCGGGTTAACTCGATCCCTGACTATTAACTCGATCACTGACTCAGGTTGATCTATCGTAATCCTACCAGGAGAGCAGGGTTTTAGAGTCGCCGCATGCGCACTGCAGTTCAATTTTATATTTGAAAAAGGCGGGAATAATTCTTCTACTCTTTTCTTAGTAATTTCATATATACTATTCCTAAAAATTATGAAAAGAGAACTAAGAGAAGAGAATTTGGTTCAATGTAAAATGTGTGGTTCCATGTGCCGAAAAAATAATGTGAAACAATTTCTTCATAACTTTGTATGCAGATCTTTTTGTGTTAAAGCTAAAGCCTTCTTTACTTCTTTAACATAGATACACAGAGATAACATTGAACATGCGATGGCACACCAGAAATTATAAGAAAGATTTTACAGAAGCCAATAAATCCAAGCAAAGCTAGAGACAGTCAGTAGGTACATAAAATGGAACTGAAAAATAAAGTCTCTACTTATTTAACAACAGTACTCAAAAAATAATATTAAACATGAAAAGGCACACCAGAAATTATAAGAAATATTTCACAATAGCCAATAAATGCAAGCAAAGCTTGAGACAATCCGAAAATAAACTGGGACTGAAAAAATGAATCCATAAAATATTGGTTATCTTATTGATACGACTGTTACTTCAAATCCTAAACTTAATGTGTTCGTAAACTGAGAACCCGGGTCCATGATCCGAGTAGATCCGTCATGTGACCTAATGGATCGAGTTAGTAATCATGAGTAAGTTTCCGAAAACGCCTTATGTCTGTCAGAAAGCTTAAATGAATAGATGTTTCATTTCTTCTCTTTCTCTCTCGCCTAATTAAATTTAAAAAAAGCACTTAAACGTCTTTAACTTCGGATTCCAGATGTCGATCTCGAAACAGAATATTTTCATTGCTCTTTTCCTCAGAAAGAAAATGCATCTTGTTCAAAAATACATTAAGGACGACGAATGCAAGAAATAGGCACTGATTCAATTTCAGTTATCTATAGACGGACTGAACACTTCAATTTGCTCGTTTTTCTAGATCACGGTGAAAAAGTTGAATTTAATTTCCCTTTTTCGATTATGTATTTTGTGAAATTGTCGAGGATAATTGAAGCTATACAAGAGTATTCATTAGTTTGGAACAGAGAAGACGAAGATATTGAAGTGCTCTGCTGGAATTATTTGGGAGATTGAGTTTTTTATTTTTCATCAAGGAATGGATTACGCTTACAATGGGAATAACGCTAATGCTATTGTCGAATTTTTTAGACATTTGACAAAAAAAAACTACGCCATTAACAGAAATGGAACGATTAACGCGTCAAGAACGCATTGATATCATTAAAATTCACTATAAAAATGGTGAAAATTTGGCAGAGACGGTTCGTAAAACTCGAACATTTTTGGGTCGTCGTGAAACACCTTGTCAGAAAGAAATAAAGAAATTGGTGGAAAAATTTGAGCTGTTGGGACAAGTTAGTGATGTGAAGAATGAAACCCGTGCACGTCGCTCAAGAACAGCCAAGAATATTGATGTTGTTTGTCTATTCCTCGTTGTTGAGAGATGATTAATAATTTTTTATGGCCGGAATTGGATAGTATTGATCTTGG
This sequence comes from Propylea japonica, assembly GCA_013421045.1. Lineage (NCBI taxonomy): Eukaryota > Metazoa > Arthropoda > Insecta > Coleoptera > Coccinellidae > Propylea > Propylea japonica. The sequence continues at coordinate 21,100,908 of CM024244.1, forward strand.
CAACGTCTACTTTCCACAAGACGACTCTACGTGCCACACAAGCAACGAAACCATTGATCTTTTGCGGAAAAAGTTTCCGGACCGTGTTACCTCTCGAAGAGGTGATCACAATTGGCCGCCGAGATCTTGTGATTTAACACCTTGCGACTTCTTCCTTTGGGGCCACGTGAAAGAGAAGGTCTACGCAAATGGCCCAGCGTCGATTCAAGACCTCAAAGATGGAATTCGTGAGGCTATCAATGACATAGGGCAGCCACTTTTCGATTTGGTTATGGAAAATTTCATTAGATGGAGATGGTCCTGTAAGCGTGGTTGTGGTGGTCATTTGTTTGATCTTATTTTCCACTATTAACGACATAGCTGCTTCTTTATAATGAAATAAACAAGAAAATGAAATAGATTAGAGTTCCATTTCTCCGTATAAGAGGCCCAAACCGAACAGTTCATTGCTGTTTCGATAGAATTTACATTCACAATAAGCATTCTTCATTCATTTCGTAAAGCGGATCAGATGGAAATCTGACAAACGTTTGCATTGAAGCATATTAATCTCCGTGTCTGCTACATTTATTCAACAATGAAAGCTATTTCCATAATTTGGAAGGGACCGCGATAAGAAAAGTGTTTTTGGTTAATCTCTTCTGGAATCTGAATGAAGAATGATCTCAGAAGTTGTAATTCATACCACTGAAACGAAGGCATTCTGAGTTCTGTAATGAATAACAGTTTAAGTTTGAGATATCGCACAATTATTAAGCTGTTTATCTCCCCCTCATCGGTAATTCGTCACTTCTTGCGTAAATATTAGATAGAAACGCGGCTTTTAAAATTGGAGAGTTATACATTCAATGAAAAGTTTAGTGAGTTAATCAAGATTGTAAGTCGTAACCAGAAGAGCGGTTCATAAGCGTTAGCATTACGAAGATATACTGACAAATCCACGCTCACAGGACCATATCTTTTTAATGAAATTTTCTATAACCAAATCGCAAAGTGGCTGTCCTATGTACTCGATAGCCTCACGAAATCCTTCTTTGAGGCCTTGAATCGACGCTGGGCTATTGACGTAGACCTTCTCTTTCACGTGGCCCCAAGGGAAGAAGTCGCTAGGTGTTAAATCACAAGATCTCGGTGGCCAATTGTGCCAATTTTCATGTTTTTCATACATCTTTAAGTGGGCAGCTAACAAGATTTTCCACCTACCCTATGTAGCTGACACATTTTTTCATAATGGACATCGAATAAACTAACAATTTATACATTTCTAGCTCTGCTGAATTAATACGAAAAACAATTGTTTTTCACGAGTTACGCAGCTCCTTACGCCCACTCGTCACAGGGTCGTGCCAGCTGACAATTCTTTGTGTTGTTTAACAAGTATAAACTACTATTTAAAGCACAGAATAATCATGCTGAAATCACCCATAAAATTTTGACACTACCTCCCGGACTACAAAGGAAGAAGTCGCAAGGTAATAAATCACAAGATCGAGAGACAACACGGTCCGGAAACTTTTCCCGCAAAAGATCAATGGTTTCGTTATTTTTGTGGCACATAGGGCCTTAAGACCCAAATCTTAATGCAAAATACGGTGTAATGACGTTTGGAGAATGCCTAATTCCAACGAACGACGAAGAATGGTCAAACCTGGGTTTTCTTCAACACTCTCGGCTACATTAGCAATATTCTCGGCTGTTCTTGAGATACGTGCACGGGTTTTATTCTTCAGATCACTAACTTGTCCCAACAGCTCGAATTTTTCCACCAATTTCTTTATTGTGGTCCGACAAGGTGCTTCACGACGCCCCAAAAATGTTCGAGTTTTAGGAAAGCGTCTCTGCCAAATTTTCACCATTCTTATAATGAATTTTAATGATTTCAATGCCTTCTAGAAGCGTGTATCGTTCCATTTTTTAATGGCGTAGTTTCAACTTGTCAAATGTCAAAAGATGACAGGTTCAAACGTGACATCTACCGAAATAGCGGGCTATTCAAAATAACACCTCTTATTGGAAAACCCTTCAGATATACAGATGAACTGCATACTTCCGAAAAAAATCAATTTACAGTTCCCAAATTCCAACTGGTTCAGAATGGAATCAATAGAGAAATTAATTAGAGATCGCAAGGATTACCAACGTAATTAATTAAACTGAAACCCGCTAGATGACCACAGCATCCATTTCGATTCTGCTCATTGTTAGAATTTACCTGTCGCAGGTGAGAATTTCGAGTTTAGCGGTGGAACGGGTGAACTTCATCCCCCAGCACTCTGGCTTCTGTTTATGAGTGGCTTTTTGTCTCCTCAGATATTTTACATAGTTCGTCGTCAGTGTCATACCGATATCGTTCTGGATTCTGCCTGTGAAGTTGAAGAATTTCATCATGAAGCGCTTCAGCATGAAATATTTGAACTCGCCTTTTTGCAGCAGAAAGTTCACTCTGAATTTCTGGGGTTAAACTGAATATTAAATGGAATAAATCTTCTATTAATAGCTGAACTATGGAAGTTGAGAAGCTACCGAAATGTGGTTTCCTATCTATAAAATTTTGTTGATTACCATCCATAAAAAAACTATCTCCAGAAAAATTGTTTATGCACTCTTATAATTTCTTCATTTCAAACGATTACAAAGTGAAAAAATATGCTTGAATATTCCTTTATCATCTTACGTAAATTAAAATAATTTAAAATTAATAATATCTACTGTATATTAGGGGGGAGCATTCGCCATTTTGCAATTCATAGTGAAATAGTCTTGGGGTTCCGAACTATTCAATACAGGCAATAAGCAAAACATCAACACAAGAAATACCTTGATACATAATTAAAGAACGTTATGATAACAATAATTGAATCACTGCCTGAAGGGGATATTCATAATTATCGAGAGTTAATAAGAACTGTAATTTTTTCATTGGAATCAAATTTGTAGGAAGACAATGAAGTCTTTTTTGTATCTGTATACAAAAATTAATTGCTATTTCTTAGTCTCGCTGAAATTGCAGAACAGCTAAACTGCTTGAAATTTAGAATTCTGCTGAATAAACCGTAAAGTAGAGTACGTAAGTTCTCCAGTAGATAAGGTTTAGTAGGTATTGATTTATTAGTACAGAAATCCCCGCAAGACAAAGGGGCGCAAATTTGAGTCGCAGAACGAACCATTCTAGAGTCTTACGAGATAAAAGATTACAAAAACAAGGCGAAAGATCCACCAGGAAAATCAGATGTTCGTATTAACATGGCGCAGTTACGTGCAACACAATCGCAAGAGGCAAGGAATCAATGAAAAAGATTTGAGCAAAAAGAAGTACACAGATTTTTAGTCAACAGAAGCAGAACATCAAACCAGAAAAGTAGAAAAGTATTTTTCATTAGTCTGAATCATATTCAGGAGTACCTACCTTCCTCTCCAAAAAGAATTATGTATCATGTGCAGATGTACTTTTTATTTCAATGCCCTGAATGTCTCAATATTTCAGGACACTTATCAGGTAGATTTTGAAGATTCTAATCTTTGATTCGACTACATATTATCTATCTAAGACTCACCAACAAGTATTTTGAGTTTTCTTTATGCCCTGTAGAATCCATTCTGTTCCAACAGAATATACCATCACATACAATTAACAAACTCAGTGCAGATATTCAGCAAATACACAGAACATTTATTGTCTTTTGTTTCAGTGAGAAAATAAGCAACAAATTAGATGTCGCATATTTCATCATTAAGGCAAGCCTTGTAGTTTGAGACTATTTCCTTCCCAAAGATAGTCAAGCTTAATAATAGCTCGATGTTTCCTCAGAAACAAAAACGCAAAAAAAAATATCAAGAGCGAACCTTTCAAAAGAACTCAGTATAACGTAACAATATGTTAAAAGTCTGCCGAACATGTAGGTAATTGGAATAAACGTCTACTATTACCTGGAAAGCTCAAAATACCGTAGGTCATGCAGTAAATAGTTCGTTCGTGCAACGTACGCCGATATCTAATTACTTTGCAAATTCAACTCGAAGCTTTTCATCTCTTCCTGCTCCAACAAAGCTTTTCCCTAGAGGAAAACTCCCCTCATTAATTAGGATGTACCATCAGATATATACTCGAGAAAGCGAAAGAGCATGCAAACTCCCCTCAATCACATTTCACTCTGTATTTTTTTTCTGGTTTTTTTTCATGACGGGAAAATATCAGAGTTCGACGTAATTGGAGGGACCATTGTGAATTTAGACTTGTTTATTCTTGGGGAAACGTATTCAGACTGTTCCCTGAAAAATTCACTCAAAAGGATCAGAACATATAGACCGAAAATATTCGTTCTGATTTTTTATTTTTTCTTTTGAATTGAGAGCTAACAGAATACATGAAACAAAAAGTCACTAGCTGACGTTGGTGCAAAACGGGGTACCATACTATGATACCAGAGCTCAGGGAAAAACCTCAGTAGGAAAAACCCTGTCTCGCCGTTTTTACAAATTTTTAACTTAAAACTATTCGAATAAATACCTTAAATATTTAGATACAAAATACTTAAGTCATGCTCTTGGACCAGGAGGGTGTTTTAAACCAAGTCTGGCATTCCAAGTGATGATTTTTCGAATCTCCTGTTCTTCTAAGACCGCTACAGGACCCTATTGAGGGGTAATCATCTCCAATAGATTTAAATAGTGTCATTTCATACTAAACATCGAATTCAATTTTGGAATAATGATAAAAACGTGTGACAAACCTATGTCGAAGTAACATTCGTTCTGATATAAAACTTCGATTGATCCCAGCCATTATTTGGTTGAAATTCAAGTAAGATATAAAATACAGGGTGTTCCTAAATTGAACGTACAAACGGAAAGGGGAGATTCCTTAAGTGAGTTTAAGAAAAAAAAGTGTCATAAACATGGGGTCGCAAACGTTTCGTTTTCGAGATACAGAGTGTTGAAGTTTGATTTTTTTTCAAGATTTTTTCTCATAGTATCTACACTTCACAAGATATTCAACTGAAATTTGGCATAGATATTACATTTGAGAGTTCTGACCACGTGACATGGCAATTTCGATAGAAGATCTACAGGGTGATATTTTTTCTGGAACACTGCCACTTGTTCTTCTGCAGAACTTTTTTTGGTGAGCATCTGCTAATTTGAAAAATTGTAAAAAGAAGCTTTGTTCTTATACTAAACTTTTCGTTCTCTTGTAGTTTTGTCGTATCTACCAACGATTTCGAGAAAAAAAAGTTGTAACGATTCAAACTGCAACACTCTGTATCTCGAAAACGAAACGTTTGCGACCCCATGTTTATGGGACTTTTGTTTCTTAAACTCACTTAAGAAATCTTCCCTTTTCGTTTGTACATTCAATTTAGGAACACCCTGTATAATATGGTAGGACGATTTTTTTTGCAATATTATAGCATAACGAAGTTTATCTCTGAAATTTAGTGAAATAAAAGCTTATTTGATGTTGTTGTTCACCATTTTACATAAATTCAACACTGGAAAATAATACCTATATGTAAGTAGATGCGCATTCGCCATTTTGCAATTGATGGTGAAACATTCTCTTCCAGAGTCTGAGATATACACTGAATTTTTTTGAGACTCGTAATATGGACTGCTCATCTCCCATGAATTCTAACAGCAGTATTTCTCATAAATACACAAATAGCACAAAATAGAAAATAAATTTCGAAATAATGAATTTGAGAAAAGACCTTAGCATGTGCTTTTGATCAACCGTTTCTTGGTGAAGGAATGGGGTTTCTACTACAAAATTTTGTAAAGAAATAATAATACTTAATATACAAATGCAGAATCTCAGTACGATCGGAATAGTATTCTGAAAATTATTCGAGAACTGAAATATGTAAAATCTTGACAATTAAAAAAATTTATTTCTACCTTTCAGATGATGCGATTCTCTTGAAATTACGCACAAATATTCAATATATCATTCTTCATTCATAAAACCAGTTTCACTAGAATCGGATATCTTGTTATGGAAATATGGAAGTTCTTCTTTTCAATATTTTTATTGAATTTTCTATGGTTCTGTTGACACTATGACCACAAATATTAGCAAGAGGCTCGTTATGAGTATTCTGCATGTAGCAGCAAAATTTTATCTCAATCAGTTAATTTTTGTCTAAGATATGGAAAAAAAATTTGGAATGGCTATATTTTACAGAACACCCTGTACGATTTGATTGGTTTACGAAATCAACTGCGACATTTAGAAACCAAACTCCAAACTCACCCTGAAAATCTTAGGACAATTGCTTCGAAAGTTATCGTGCTTACGGCTGGCTGGACGGCCAGAATTGAATTTGACCACGGATTGGCCATCAGAGAGTCTAACCCTATCAATTGAAACACTTTTCGACTTAAATCTCGAAAATTAGAGACATTTAGACGAAACAATATAGCACACATTCAGATCCTAGAACGAGCGCAAAATTGTGACGAATTATTATCCTCAGAATTAAATAATCTTAGGAACGAATACCTTCATAAGGAAATAATGAAGGAATATCTTCATGGGGAAACTTGACTAAAACGCTTTTTGTGAATCATTCAATAAAATATTTACAATCTCGAGAAAAAACTCAACATTCTTCCTTAAATCCGATAGACAGTCAACTAAATATTCAAATCAACCTTCTTGCTCCAAATGCTCTCTTCCAAAGTACAACCAGTCCTTCAAATATTCAAGAGAATGAAATACACGACTTCTGTCAGGGTAAATCCTCAAGTATCGAGCGTCATTTGTCATGTTTTCCCTCGAATGAATAAAACATCTGAGTGAACGGTTCAGAATATGCCCTAGAGTAAACATTCATTGCGTCCCCCATTTGTATCGGAGCAACACGGAGCTGCTAATCGTCTACTGAACGGGAAATCTCGAGCCTGCCACGAGGTCCCATCGGACACTCGCCTGTGAGCACCCTCCACGCTTTTCCGGATGTATTTTCCTCCGTAGATTCCTAAAAAGTAGCATTCACAACGAGAAACCGAATCATTCGGTCTGAAATACTGCTTTGTTGAACTTTTCGGACGAAGTTTACGCCTATACTATGACCGAGAGTTTGGCGCTTGTGGAATTTATCTTTTCACGTTTTTTTCGTTCTATGGGGTTTCACGGGGATGAAAAATTTATTGCAGACATGAAATGAGCACGTTATCGTATCGTTGAAATTCAGTATACTTGGGCGAAGAAAAAAATTGTAATTCGAATGAAGGGAAAATAATATAGGTCGTATACATGTGAAATAAAGAAATACAATTATTCAATAAAATAAAAACTGTGACAGAAATTAAATAACGATTTACGCTATAGTTGCATTGGTAGAAGCTTTCATTTTTAAATTATTATGAAAACTTGCAGAATTTTTTTTGTTTCAAGGATATCTGACGATATCACTTTCTATGCCAATATGCAGACTAGGGTAGGATAGAAAGTTTGAACAAAAAGTGTTGTGATTGGCAGCAAAAACTCCATCTCTTCAATTTCTTTTTTGATTATCATCCATAAAAAACTATCCCCAGATTTTTTTTGATGCTCCATTATAGTTTCTTTCTTTCAAACGATTACCCTATAGAAAAATAATATGCTCAAACATTCTTTTATCATCTTACGTAAATTCGAATCTTTTATAGTTATTTAATCAACTAGGTCATTAAAGACAGCGACTAATGCTCAAGATATTTTAACGCGTTCGCTCTGCTCACGCGTTAAAAGTTCGAGACCATCAGTCACTCGATTAATAATCGAGTTGATTACAAGATTTGAGTTTTTCGACGATCTCAATATGAATTGTATATGAGTTTTGATTGAAATACATTCTTATTTTGCTCGAGACTTACATTTGACATAATAAAATTTCTATGTATCTATGTTCCAGTAGAGTTTTGACGTTTCTCGTAGTGCTTCTGAATACTTCGTGATCGGTTGCCATGAGGATTGCACATTAATGATCAATTTCGTACACATGAAAATCACCTTTTTATTGGAAATCGACGGAAATAGTTATTCAATAAACTAGGTTAGTAAAGACAGCGACTAATGGTCAAGATATTTCAATGCGTGAGCGGAGCGAACGCTTTAATAGTTCGAGACCATTAGTCGCTCGATTAATAACCGAGTTGATTACAAGATTTTTCCGACGATCTCAATATGAATTGTGTATGAATTCTTGATTGAAATACATTTTCATTTTGCAAAAGACATACATTTGTCATAATGAAATTTCTATGTATCTATGTTCCAGTAGAGTTTTGACATTTCTCGTAGTGCTTCTGAATACTTTGTGAATGGTTGCCATGAGGATTGCACATTAAAATAGCGAGAAAATTGAGCATTAAAATGGGTCATCAATGATCAATTTCGTACACATTAAAATCACCTTTCATTTCGAGGTCGGCGGAAAAATTTATTTTCTTCAATATCTCAGACGAAACGAAACCAATCGAAATGAAATTATTAACACAACCATAGAAAATTCAAATGGAATATTGAAAAGAAGGTTCCCTATACGGGGTCTTAATAAATGATTGTAACATCGTGACTTGCTTTGAAAATTTTGTATCTCATCTTTTTTTACAAATTTTTTACAATTTTATAATTCTAGCCACATTATTCAATTTCTTTCGAAATTACCAGCCTAAACTCATAGTATCGTTGGTTTAAATTGAAGTTCACATGAGAGTATAAATAATTAAATATTTATAATAGTCCAAAGCCAACTGCGCTGTTATAATCATTTATAGATACCCTGTATTTCTATAACAAAATATCCAATTTGTGTGAAATCTATTTTGGAAAAGAAGATTAATATACTGAATAATCATGCTAAATTTCAAGAGAGTCGCATCCTCAGAACCATGAAGTTTTTATTTTCAATAATTGGTTTTTCCACATTTGATTTTTGAATAATTTATAGAATGAAATTCCGATTGTGCTTCTAGAGAAGACTGTATAGTTGAAAGTAATTTCTTGAGGTGCAGAAAGAGAAGCATTGGAAACCTGGTTTCGACCTAAATTTACAAGATGTCTGGTTTGGCAGCTATGGAAGAAAAACGAACTATTAGAGGGCCCTTTACACAGTTCTCGCTTGTGAATACGACACTGTTCACCGTCCAGCCCTTCTTGAGATAAATTGAGTAGGCACAAAAGGATAACATAGTCATGACTGGGTAATTCTGCGTAAATATCCAGACAAATTTCCCCAGAAACCGTATTCGAAAAAACCTCATGCGAAAGGAAGAAGTGAATAAGTGGAATTTTCTAGATATATCTTGTGATGAATGAGGAGATCACTCAGCCGTATAAGGCTTGAAAATTGCCTTTTTATGAGCTCAACTTTATTGAATGGTATTATACTGGCATAGGTTGTAGCTCGAAATTCAAATCTAACAAGCCAGTGAAAAATGTCAGAAGCTTCCATATTTAACGGCCAATTTTGGTCTAGATAGCTTCAGAAATCCACAAAAAAACCTAGTTTATTAAATAACTATTAAATGGCCATATTTTTTTGAACACTCTCTGCTTCCTAGATATTTTTTATCTATTTCAGACAAAACGGATTTCATTCTATCATTTCATCTCAACTATCCTATAACAGCTTTATAATTCGAACCAGTTAACCTTTCGTTTTTAGACTATGTTCGCCATGAAAATATAACAAAATGTAATATTTCACATCGCCCTCCTCCCTACAAATTTATTTCTATTCTAGATAAAACAGATTTCATTCTATTATTCCAACTTGGAATGCCGAGAACGGCTTATGCATACTCCGTAAGAAAAGGCAAAAATAAGGACGTGACAAGAAAATGAATTACAAAGAAAGGACGCAGAATAGCTGCAAACGAGTCTGTCATTTTAGATTGCATACGTGTTGAACAATCAGATTTGAAGGCAACGATTTCGCTATGCCCAGATAACGAACGTATTCGGGATAGAGTTTTCTCAGAATATCTTTTGAGTTTTCGTCCAGGAAGGGTGGATATAAAGATATGAATATTCCTACTAAGAGATTGATTGCAAAATCAATAAAGGATTGGTTCGGAATATAACGTATGATTGAGGAACATCTGGAAGAATTCTTTGAGATAATACGTACCTAGAACCGGTTTTTTGATCAAGCGGTATAATGTCATAATTCGTTTTTCAGCAGTGGTGTCATACTGAGCATTACTGCGTAGTTTATCAGTAAAAATTTAAAGACAGTAGGTGCCATTACCTAAAAATTTTTGTATAGGACTTTGATTCATCCTAAGTTCTCTAATGCAAAATCTCAGCATGATCGGAATTATATTCTGTTCGAAAAAAAAAATTAAAAAATCAATAACTGAATAGAAATTGATTCTATGGTTTGGACGATGCGCTCCCCTTGAAATTTTTCATGAACATTCAGTAAATCAATCTTCATATACAGGGTGTCCCGTAATTAGACCGACAAACTTCTAGTGGACATTAAAGATCGTATTTTAGACAGATTCGACCCAAATCATATAATGCAAAATTGCTTCGTTAAGGAGCTAGTGCCCTTTGAAGATGACGTCCTGTCCACACTTTTTGCCACATATTCGCAAAACGGAGTCACAAAAAGTGCTGAAAGCTTACACATTGGCTGATATCAAAAATACGCATCGATTAGATTGAGTGCATTTCTTTCATGTCAAGCACAATAGTATCATTTGGAGGGAGGGGGCGAAGGGTATTTTTGGTTGAAACTTTTTCAACTTTTATTATTTCGCGAGATTCACATTAAATTCTTAAACTCTGATGTTTTTTCTTGAAAAGAGATGCTCTTGTAAAATAACGCCTAGATGCACCATTTCTGAAAAAGATAGATTTGAAATTTTCTCTCTTTTCACTAAGTGCTCAATGTTCAATTTTGTTTTGAATTTATTTTCACTTGATAATGGTTAGGCTTCTTTTTTCAAGAAAAAACATCAGAGTTAATGGATATGATGTAAATCTTGCGAAATAATGAAAGTTAAAAAAGTTTCAACTAAAATACCCTTCGCCCCCCCCCCCAAATGATACGATTGTGCTTGACATGAAAGAAATGTACTCAATCTAATCGATGCGTATTGTTGATATTAGCCAATGTGTAAACTTTCAGCACTTTATGTGACTCCGTTTTGCGAATATGTGACAAAAAGTGTGGACATTGCGTCATCTTCAAAGGGCACTATATCCTTAACGAAGCAATTTTGCATTATATGATTTAGGTCGAATCTGTCTAAAATATTATCTTTGATGTTCACTAGAAGTTTGTCGGTCTAATTACGGGACACCCTGTATAGAATTAATTTCACTCGAATTGGATATCATGTTATGGAAATATAAAGTTTCTTCTTTTCAATACTCCAATTAAATTTTATATGGTTCTGGTTATTACCAGAATTTTGTGGCTATAGTATTCTATAGCCACAAAATTTTGCATGAGGCTTATTATGAGCATCTTGCATGTGACCTCATCATTTCATTTCGATTGGTTTCGTTTTGTCAGAGATATTGAGGAACAAAAATTTTGAATGCCTATATTTTATAGAACACCCTGTAAGATTTGGCTGGTTAACGAACTCAATCGCGGCAATCTCTTCGAAAGTTACCGTGCTAACGGCCGAACGTCATCAGGGAATCGAACCCTATCGTTTGAGACCATTTTCGGCCCAAAATTCGAAAATTACAAAAAGAACGAGTGCTCAATAAAAACCGTAAGTTGCCGCTCTGAAATTTTCGGCGATATATGGACAATACCCTCTATGTTTATGGTTCAACCTCATCATTTTCCGCTTCTCTAGGCAGACTCCACCCTATGTATTCCTTGGAGTCTCTCGATCCATCTCTATCATTTCAAGTAGCGGAAAGTATGTTTTTGTAGCCCCGTCCCAAAATTTGAATCGGCCGATTTTGTATATCGGCTTTTTGCCGCATTGATAAATTGAGAGATGCTGGTTTTTATACGCGGGCGACAGTTCGTCCCAGTGCTCAAATGATGTTTTCTGGTACATTTTCATCAGCGAGACCAGTGATACGACTCCTAACAAATTGCGCAATATTTCACTGTTGCGGTGGCTTTTCTTGCATTCTCAGTTTCTTCAATCCATCGGGGTTTTCTCTGACGTTTCATTCACTTAGCAGGAAGCTAATTTATTTGGGTGATAAATGATTAATACTGAAGTGTTTATTGGATTGATTCCATTAAGAGAAAGTAGGGTATAGAGAAAAGCAGATTCGTATGGTAACAACATTGAAAAACCTTTTCCCATGAATTTAGAAAAACAAAATGTAATATTTTAAACTCGTTTAACCTCATCTTTCAATTTAACATATATTGTATTTGTTTGAAAATTTTATAAATAACTATAGCTAACCCGGCTTACGTTGTTTTGTCATTAATCTACATTATTTGTAGAAAATACTGTTCTACTTATCTGGTTTGATGTTCTGCGTCTGTTGACCACGAATCTGTGCCCTTCTCTGTTTTCAAATCTTTATCGTTGATTCCTTTCTTTTCTTGCGATTGTGTTTAATGTAACTGCGCCATTTTAACACGCACATCTGCATTTTCTTGTTGGATTCATTCGACCGATCTCCGTACTTTTCTCGCAAGACTCTAAAATGGTCCCCATTTTCGTCTTGCTGGAATTTCGACTTTACTAGTAAGTCAATACTGAACTTTATTTGCTTTATTGCTTCTACAGATTTGGAAATTTACATCGATCCAGTTGCACAGATGAATAGTAGAGATAATCAAATGCTGTAACTGAATGAATTCCGTTGTCTTATTGCAATAATCTAGTCTTTTCTCTCTCTTATCGCAGTATGGTAGGGAACCTGCAGTACACGTATAGAATTATTCAATTTGTCAGGCTGCCCGTAATACTCGATTCAAGTATTTACTGTTGCTTACCATACTGAATGAATTACGCTCCCCTCAACGATAAGAGAGAGACAAGACTAAAATATTGCAATTATACAACGGAATTCAGTGTGTTACAGCACGTGATTGTCTCGACTATTCATCTGTGCAACTGGACGGAAGAATTCTCTGTCTGATGCATTGTATATCGTATGTTTCAGATGTGAATTTCCAAACCTGTATGTTTTACTTCATCTACGGTTTATTCAGGAGAATTCTAAATTTTAAATTTGACAAAAGATGAATGATTTTTTCTCAGTTCAAGATATGAAACAGACCGAAACGACTTCAGGGTTTCGTAGAATTACCATATCGGTATATTGGGATGGATTTTTAATGCTTTTCATTTGCCGTTAATCATAGCTATCTTTCACAGCACTCGACTCTCAAAGATTGACTCCAAGAAACTCTGTGTTAAAGCCACAAGCCACTCGACGGCCAGTCCATGTAATTCTGTTTCTACAAGCAAAACTGGCTCAATCAATTTATAACTTCGCAGACTGTCTCACACACATTCGTGGTTTTCGAATTAAAGCGCTGCTCTCTGAATGAGCTTGAAAGTCCACAATTTGCGATTGCTGAATGCGGCGCTCTAAATCAAATTTGCGAATTTGAAAGTTGGATTGAATCGGCCATTTCGAACTCTGAGGGTTTTTTTCGCGGCAATTTTGTCGATCGCGCAGAATTGGAGTTATAAGGGTGTGTCAACACGGTTTGATGTCTACAAATAGACGTGCAATGTCCAACGTTTATTGACCACTCCAAGAGATCGGTTGGATGAACAATAACTTTTCCAATTCTGATATTGAGTCAGCACTGGAGTTGGTCCAACTGGTAGGGAGTGTATTTTGGTTTCACATTTTACTCCATTCGATTCTTCTTCCTGGGCTGAGCCTTTCTCACCTCCCAAGCGTCGCCACAAAGTGAAAATAAAGTTTTGTTTCCATAATAAAATCGAAAGTTTATGTAATTAATCAAGACGGAAGCCCTTCACCGAAAATTAGATTTAGCCGATGTTTTGTGAATGCGTTATAAAAGATGAGAACCCTATGAATAGTTCCAACTGATCGTCGATCTACTTGAGGGATCTAGTCCACTTGAAAATAACTGGAGTTGGTCCAACTGGTAGGGAGTGTATTTCGGTTTCACACTTTACTCTTTTCGATTCTACTTCCTGAGCTAATTTTTGGTGAAGGGCTTCCGTCTTGATTAATTACAAAGACTTTATTTTTTCTTATGAAAACAAAACTTTATTTTCACTTTGTGGCGACGCTTGGGGGAAGAGAAAGGCTCAGCTCAGGAAGTAGAATCCAATGAAATAAAGTGTGAAACCGAAATACACTCCCTACCAGTTGGACCGACTCCTGTGCTGACTCAATATCAGAATTGGGAAAGTTATTGTTCATCCAACCGATCTCATCGAGTGGTCAATAAACGTTGGACATTGCTGGTCTATTTGTAGACATCAAACCGTGTTGACACACCCTTATAACTCCAATTCTGCGCGATCGACAAAATTGCCGCGAAAAAAACCCTCAGAGTTCGAAATGGCCGGTTCAATCCAACTTTCAAATTCGCAAATTTGATTTAGAGCGCCGCATTCAGCAATCGCAAACTGTGAACTTTCAGGCTCATTCAGAGAGCAGCGCTTTAATTCGAAAACCACGAATGTGTGTGAGACAGTCTGCGAAGTTATAAATTGATTGAGCCAGTTCTGCCTGTAAATACAGAATTACATGGACTGACCGTCAAGAGCCTTTAACACAGAGTTTCTTGGGGTCTATCTTTATCTTTGAGAGAGGAGTGCTCTGAAGGATACCTATGGATGGAACCTCAAAGCAAAAAGTAAACATAAAGATGCCCCTCCGCGTGAACAGTATTGCGTTGTAATCAACCAAGTTCTAGAGTGATATGGAAAGCATTTTACTGCCACACTGGGGTGAAGTAAACAATGAGTTAGAGTTTCATTTCTACAATTTCTGAATATAATACAGGGTGCGGTAGAGAGAAGGGACGGTTTTTAATAAGTCATAAAACAGTTGATTTTAACTCAAAAAAAAAATTTATTGATGCAATACGGTTCTCAAGGAAATAGCATTTGAGACAGTCAAGTGTGGAAAATCACCTCAGTCATGTGGTGGTCGAAATTTGCATCGGAAACAAACGATATTCAATGCACCAGGCAGAGAATTTTTCCGTCCAGTTGAACAGTGGAATTTCCGAGAGATTTAAGTGCTGAAAAACTCACTGAAATGACGGATTACAAAAATGTAGTGTTGGCTTCCACTCAACACTGAAAGTGGCTCAATTCAAACATTCTATCGATGTAAAATGAACCATATATGTGTACTAATAAATATACAGGGTGTTTCCTAAACATGCGGCAAAAATTCAGGGGATTGTTCCTTGGACTATTCTAAGAATATTTGTCCTTTGATGATTTTTGAAAAACCTCTTTGTTTCGAAGATACAGGGGAAACAAAATTTTAGATAATAACATTTTATTATGAAAAATTACATGAAAATTTATCTTAACCTACAAAAACTGTTGAAAATGACCACCTCTAGCCAAAAAATGAAAACCGTATTTAATCTGTATTCCTTTACCATCTGAACTTATAAATTTTGAGTCAAAAAACTGGCCGTTTTTAGTAATTGGAATGTTGTTAAACAAATTGAAAAATAAATTGTACCTATTTAGTAAACACAGGGTGGTACGCATTTTTATTTAAACTATTATTAATTTTAAAAATATGAAAAATGTTGTTCGCCCTGTATCTTCGAAACAAAGAGGTTTTTCAAAAATCATCAAAGGACAAAACATGCTTAAAATAGTCCAAGGAACAACCCCCTGAATTTTTGCCGCATGTTTAGGAAATACCCTGTATAACATACATTACCCTTCATGAATTACTGAAGAGTTTATTCAAGCTTTATCAAAAATTCAAAGAGTCATTTCGATGAGCATATCATAAAATTTTGTAATTCAGCAAGGTTTGGTAGAAATTGATTCTGTTGTGAAATATTTCGAGGGTAATGCAATCAAATCCTGCCAACAACACATCACATTTGTTCACACACTAAAATGTATGAATATCGTTTTCAATATTTGATGGTCAAAAACACTCTACAATTGATATATCAACCCAAATAAAACCAATCAAATGATTGAATACCATAACATCCTTGTTAAATTGTTGTTTTTGTTATCTAGACAACTCCAAATAAAATTGAATAATTTCAGTCAATGTTCTGTTGGAATAGATCGTATTTGGATTGATTTATTGAAGAAAATAATGACATCAGGAAATTTCGCAAATTAAATAAATCAACATCTTTATGTGTTGACAACTTTCAATGTCAATTAGACTGCAAATAAAAAAACACACAATTCTGAAGACTTCACAAGTTTGTCTGAAGAAAGTATCTGATATAGACACCGAAACGTTACATTATCCTTTTCATTTAATTTTACTTTAAGGCAACAATTTTTTCAAATCCAATTTGCTCCTGACAAATAAGTGCAAAGATTTTCGCAGGAGCACTTCATCCTAATTAATTTTTTTAATTGTTT
Source organism: Propylea japonica (assembly GCA_013421045.1). NCBI lineage: Eukaryota > Metazoa > Arthropoda > Insecta > Coleoptera > Coccinellidae > Propylea > Propylea japonica. The sequence goes on from CM024244.1 coordinate 21,117,411, forward strand.
CTGTTTCACGGACTGGGTGTGAAAACCTTTAAAGTTTTTAGAAATGAATGAATTTATTCCCTCGAAATCTGAACGAAGATTGTAGTTAATTCCTTCTGAAATCTGAAGCTAGTTTCAGCAATACTCTCTAATAACAACGCTAGGATAACAATCCGATTAATATGTAACATATCGAGTACCCATAATCAAGCATAATTAATTATGAACCGAATTTCACACATGCTACACAAAGGTGGGAAATAGAAAGCAAATTCTATAAAGTTCTATACGTATAGTTGCAGCAATGAATATTAATGACTATCGATCCGCGTTCCATAGGCCAGAAATACTCTACGAAATATAAGATTGATGATTAATCCTCCCAATAATAAACTCTAGAACTACAGGCTGAATATTTAATGGACTGTGGTGAATTACAATGTAGGCCGGCATTTGATGGGCCTTGTGACAGAAGCTCATCAAGTAGGGTTGTATATTTTTCATCAGGCCCGACTATCTGCTGACTGTTAATTGTCTATTCTCGGTTAGTGCTGCCATTAAGGAGATCTGTTTTGTGGTGTGTATGCCCGAATGGGAGCAAGTTACATTTGTGTGGTTTAACCATTTAAGTGATGTAAGCTCTCCAGCCAACAACGTACGATATTGAACTAGACAGAAATTTAACACCAATAAACACTGAATTATTTTCGTATACAAGGTCTGACACTCGAAGTGAATCCTATTCAAAAGGCCATAAATTTGTCTAGGAAAATTTTCAGAATATATTCACTTTGGCTCGATATGACCACTTTCCACTGCTACCAATAGATTTTCTCTCTAAGCCATTTTGGAAAGCAAGATCCGAACTGAAAAATATATCAGCCTCGAGACGCTGCACAAAGCCATTGTCCGTGAGTGGGTTAAAATACCGGCAAGTTACGTACGGGTAACTTGCGATTCAGTTTTTGACTGTCTCCAGGCAATGGTTACAGTGGAAAGTGATCATACCCAGCCAAAGTGAATTGATTCTGAAAATATTCCTAACCAAATTTATGGCCTATTGAATATGTTGAACTTCGAGTGTCGGGCCTTGTATAGGAGAATAATTCAGTGTTTATTGGTGTTAACTTTTTGTCTAGTTCAATATCGTACGTTGTTGGTTGGAGAGCTTACATCAGTTAAATGGTTAAACCACACAAATGTAGCTTGCTCCCATTCGGGCATACACACCACAAAACAGATCTCCTTAATGGCAGCACTAACCGAGAATAGACAATTAACAGTCAGCAGATAGTCGGGCCTGATGAAAAATATACTACCCTACTTGATGAGCTTCTGTCACAGGCCGCATCAAATGAAGCCTACGTTGTAATTCACCACAGTCCATTAAATATTCAACTTGTAGTTCCAGAGTTTATTATTGGGAGGATTAATCATCAATCTTATATTTCGGCGAGTATTTCTGGCCTATCGAACGCGGATCGATACTCATTAATATTCATTGCTGCAACTATACGTATAGAATTTGCTTTCTATTTGCCACCTTTGTATAGCATGTGTGAAATTCGGTTCATAATTAATTATGCTTCATTATGGGTACTCGATGAGTTACATAATAATAGGATTGTTATTCTAGCTTTGTTATTAGAAAATATTTCTGAAATAAGCTCAGATTTCAGAAGGAATTAACTACAATCTTCGTCCAGGTTTCGCGGGAATAAATACATTCATTTCTAAAAAACTTTGAAGGTTCACTTCCATCTCTTTAAGCTTTAAAAAATATTCTTGAAATATTCAGAGTCGAATAATTTGAACAAAATATATTATTTCCGATGACGAAGCAGAAAATTTCAGAAGAGTTGAACAATATCTATATCTTCGTAACCATAGATTTTCGAACCATGCTTCACGCATTTTGCTGCAAATGACGTCTAGTATATTTCCTTTGAAGGATCACCTCGAATAACCAAACTTGTATACAGTGTGTTCGGTCACGAGTTAGCGATAATTTAAGGTCATCAAATATACCTAATTTTATCGACAAAAACACCCAAACTTGGAAGTTTCCCCCCTTAGTTTTGGAGTAGCCCCCATTTTAAATTCACTTTTTTATTTTCGTTGACCCTTCCAAATAATGTCGATTTCTTTGGACATAAAGGTCCTACAGATGTGAAAAAAATGTTTTTTGAAAGATGAAACTACCACCTTTCATTGAAGTATAACAAAACAATATAAAAACATTCAACTTGAAAACGCCATAAAAAAATCTTTAAAAAGGTTCATAGTAAAAATATGTACTGATTTTCTTAGTTAATCCTTAATAGTACAAGAACTAGCACATTGAAGTATAGTTTTTTTTTCAATGATTTAACACGCAAGGGTATTAGCTACAAAAAACACTCACATCATATCTGTAAGTTACATAATTTGAGAGTTATTGCTGTATACATTTCATATCAAATTCAGACCATTTCAAAACACCTAAATGGACGTTTTCGTTTTTCCTTTCCCTGATACTTCCTATCATTTTTTTTTTTTTTTATCTGAGACAGACCACGAAGGCTCAGGCCTAAGTACCAGTGTACCGTGGGTGTCGGAGGAGGGGTGACAGATTCAGTCTATTAACATTTGATTTAAAAGACTGGAGGTTAACATTCTGAGGAAAGGCGTGGGCAGGAAGTTGGTTCCACACTCTAGAGACCCTTGGGATGAAGGTACGGGAGAAGGTCGATGTTCTATGCGTGTTCGATAATGGTATTATTCATCTCCCGTTTACTGACTTCAAAACAAAGATTGTTCCAAAGGGAGAACAAGGCATATCAGAAACCCAAACGTTCTGGAATAGACCACCGATATAACAAAAACACGAAGAATGGAATAAGGATAGAAACTGGCTCAAACCGTTCGTGCAAAACTCACCGCAAATTCGCGAGTGTAATTAATCATTCTCTCATCTCAGCCTGGGACTAATTAAATATGGTGGAATGTTCCAAACTTCAGACAACCCAAGAAGATGAGCCAATTCAGCGTTCTGAAGGCATGTGACCGCGTATTTTTTCCGATAAAACTGCGGTGATGCGTCATAATTCCTGGGAGAAAATTGGAAAAGTTTATCACCCATTTAAAGTTTTTTTTGCGATGCGTCTGGTATAATGTATCAGGAAGGCTTGGATTTGATATAATTTGGATCAGACTTCACTGGAAAAAAATTCTCAAGATTTTTTGTCTATGCAGTTCACAGATTCGCAGGAAATGTCCGTTGATTTTGAGCAATTCCTGGAAAAACTACATAGGGTGAGAGGTTCAGTTGTCAACACCCTGATAGTGATTGACATTCTCCACATATATACCGATGTAATAAACTATTGGTGCTATCTAAGGTTTTTTCATCTGTCTCTACCTATTTCAGAATGTGTTATTTCTATTTGAGACAAGTTCAATTTCCTCAGGTTATCGTTCTGAAAACGGCTTCTTTAGTGTATACAGGGTGAGTCTTTGACTTGCACATATATTTTAACCGTAGATTCCTTTTTTCCTCTACCATTTTTTCCGATTCGGCCTGGTTAAAAAGATACAGGCTGTTGAAAATCCATGAAAAGCATAAATTTTCAGTAATATCTCGCGAACAATTCCTTCAAATGAAATGATTTTTGAAATATAGTTTTCCATGAATATGATTAATCTTTCCCGACTACAAAATTCCGAGTAATTCGATGTTGAAAGAAAAAAAAAATCTTAGAAATTCGAAAAATTGGGTACTTCGGCTGAACCAACTCTGTCGAAAATATTCACAGGATTCAATTTTCCCTGTGGTCACTTTGACAAATTTCAAGAATAATTCGAAAATTTGTTATCTGGAATGATAAAGGTTAAGAGAACTAGCCGATTTTCTTTAAAAATGGGGTTACAAAGACTAAGCTCACCTCTATACTTCTTCAGTGTAAATCCTTATCTATTCAAGTAAATTTCCACACCACTTTCGAAGTACCTATTGCAGTTTTGTTTCGTTGAGCTTTGACATACGTTGATCCAAATTTACATTACTTTAGAATACGTTCATTTCTCATTTATTCATCATATTTATTACTACTAAAATGACCTTAATAAAGTTATTATTCATGAAGTCGTATGATTTGGAAAAACAAACTAACCACAGAACACCGATGTCAAAGAATTTAGTGTCACGTCTGTGACTTTCACCATGCGGACACCCCTTGAAATTCAAACGCCCCAACTGGTGTTTATGAACGTAGGCGGCTCGCACTTATTTTATGGTTGAGTTGTTGTTTTCATTTCGGAAACTCTTGCACGGAAGATTTCAAGAGATATTGGAAATGAATGCTATAGCTAGAATAGGTGGTTTAAAAGTTAATCCGATATAATCAAAAATGAAGTATACATCAAGAAGAGATTATTCTGCTTTTCATCACTAGCAAAATTTTGGATGAATCAATCATTGCATTAGAAAATACACAACTGGTATTGAAAATGTGAGTTCATATTCCTTTCTTTAATACAGCAGCTTATTTGAAAATTTCGAATGGTATATCTACTCGTTTCTTTGATACAATAGCTTATTTCAAAGGTTTGAATGCTTCGTTATATCTCGTACTTGCAAAAATTCAGTGGTTAGTTTACCAGTGGCGGCATAGCTCATTCTGAAAACAAAAAAGGGCTATATCTTCTTATTTAGGCCGAATCGGAAAAAATGGTAGGAGAAAAAAGTGTTTCTTTTGACCCCAGGAATATACGGTTAAAATATATGTAGGTACAAGTCAAAGACTCACCCTGTATATCAGAGTCATCTGAAGGATAGCGACTGCATACAATTGCTTATATTTTCCGATTTTTTTATGTGTCATATTCGCAAGAAGTTTTCTTCTGTTTGGAAGGATATAAGGAATATTTTATCGATGTGAGTAAACCTTTCATTGATTGATATAGTAAGTTTAAGCCATACGTATATAACTGTGTCAATAATATTATGTCGAACAGTGATTGACATAGACTTTAACCTTAGGTAATATATTATAAATCATAGAAGGGTTACATCAATGAAATATTCCTTGGAAGCTTTTAAACAATAGAAAACTTCTAACGAATATGAAACAGAACCGAATCGGAAAATATACGCAATTATGTGCAGTCGCAATCCTTTAGTAAACGTCGTAGCCTTCGGGTTTCTGAGATCCTCTCACTAGAAAACGAATCTAGGACACCCGGTACACTTAGTTCATGATAATGTTTTCAACTATTTCTCAATTTGTTCATGAAATTTTTATGAAGAAAACAGGTGCAGCAATTCATGACGCATACGCCTATGTTTTCAAAAGATAGTACATAAAGGAATCAAATTCCTATTCATTACCTGTTTTTCCAGAGAATCTAATCACGATTCCTTTTGTTAAGCCCTCCAAGCTCCAAATCGATATGGCTGACATCAAAACGGGAGCGAGAACCTGCGTTATTTCCTCTCCTTTTTATCTCCCAGCCTCATTATCGTTTTTATGGCCCTCAAAGAATCGACTTATCGCGATCTAGACCTTCGAATTCCTGGGTTTATTGTTGGTTTCCGAATTTCCCACTTTTCACAAGAGGCTACGGCTCAAAAAGGCCATGATGGAAATTCTGTTATAACTCATCGTTCGGTTTGGCTCATCGTGACTGTTTTGGATCGTTACGAACTCGGGTATTGGTTTGGAGATAAGAAAATTGCATCTCTGAGGATGAATGAGGAAAAAATTGAACTCATAAATAACATATACGCTAAAAATTGGCTTTTGGCAGAGAAAACAGCAGTTCCTTGGGCGAAAAATAATGCATCCACTCAGATCAATTTGTTTTCTTAAAATCCGAGATCTAAATGGATCGAAATTTTTAGTTTTTTGCTCAATAACGAAACAATGATTTGTAAAGGTTTTCCAATAAGATGCCATTTTTCAATATAAATGATCGTATGTTTATTTCATTATAAATAAGAAGCTATGCCGTTAATAGTGGAAAATAACATCAGGCAAATGACCACGCTTACAAGACCATATCCTTTTAATGAAATTTTCCTTAACCAAATCGCAAAGTGGCTGCCCTATGTCCTCAATAGCCTCACGAATTCCATCTTTGAGGTCTTGAATCGACGCTGAGCTATTGGCGTGGACCTTCTCTTTCACGTGGACCCAAAGGAAGAAGTCGCAAGGTGTTAAATCACAAGATCTCGGTGGCCAATTGCTATCATCTCTTCGAGAGATAAGACTTATCCCGCAAAAAAACAATGGTTTCGTTGATTGTGTGGCACGTTGTTCAAAGTTAACGTTGTCCAGATCAATACTATCTAATTTCGATCATAAGAAATCATTAATGATCTCTAGATTCCATTCACCGTAACTGTTCTTCAACACTTTCGGCTACAGCAGCAATATTCTCGGCTGTTCTTGAGCGACGTGCACGGGTTTTATTCTTCACAAAAATGTTCGAGTTTTACGAACCGTGTCTACAAAATTTTCACCATTTTTGTAGAGAATTTTAATGATTTCAATGCGTTCTTGAAACGTGTATCGTCTCAATTTTTATTAATGGCGTAGTTTCTACTTATCAAATGTCAAAAAATGACAGCTTCGAACGTGACATCTAACGAAATAGCGGGCTATTCAAAATAACACCTCTTGTTGAAAAACCCTTTAAAAATTCCTCTGAAGATCCTTGTAATGGAATATCTAAAATCTATTGAACAGAATGGGTTTCTTGAGACATCGTTTGAAATATGGTGTTTTTCGTCATGTCTGTCCGTAGGGGCCGGCCGTAAGCACGATAACTTTCGAAGGGATCGTCCTGAAGACTCGAGATTTTCAGGCTGAGTTCGGTTTCCAAATGCCACGTTTGAGTTTGTTAAACATCCAAATCGTTCAGAGTGTTCTATAAAATATGGAAAATAAAAATTTTTGTTCCTCAATATCTCAGACGAAGCAAAACCTATCGAGATGGAATATTGCGGTCATATGCAAGATGTTCATACAAGCCTCATGCAAATTTTTTTGGCCATGGTGTCAATAGAACCATAGAAAATTCAATTGGAATTTTGAAAAGAATAATCTCAATATTTCCATTTCAAAATATCCGATCCGAGTGAAATTCATTTTGCGAATGAAGATTGTTATATTGAATGTTCATGCAAAATTTCAAGAGAATCGCATCATCAGAACCATAGATTCCAATTCTTTCGATTGTCAAGTTTTTACATATTTCATTTTTTTGAATAATTTTCGCAATATAATTCCTATCGTGTTGAGATCTTGCATTCATAGAAGGGGTTTTCTAATAAGAAGTGTTATTTTGATATTCAAATAAAAATGCCGCTTTTCAATATAAATGATCGGATGTTTATTTCATTATGAAAGAGAGGCTATGTCATTAATAGTGAAAAATAACATCAGGCAAATACCCACCATGACCACGCTTACAGGACCTTATCCTTTTAATGAAATTTTCCATAACCAAATCGCAAAGTGGCTGCCTTATGTCCTCAATAGCCTCACGAATTCCATCTTTGAGGTCTTGAATCGACGCTGGGCTATTGGCGTAGACCTTCTCTTTCACGTGGACCCAAAGGAAGAAGTCGCAAGGTGTTAAATCACAAGATCTCGGTGGCCAATTGCTATCATCTCTACGAGAGATAACACGTTCCGAGAACTTTTCCCGCAAAAAAACAATGGTTTCGCTGCTTGTGTGGCACGTTGTTCAAAGTTAACGTTGTCCAGATCAATACTATCTAATTTCGATAATAAGAAATCATTAATGATCTCTAGATTCCAGTCACCGTAACTGTTCTTCAACACTTTCGGCTACAGCAGCTATATTCTCGGCTGTTCTTGAGCGACGTGCACGGGTTTTATTCTTCACATCACTAGCTTGTTCCAACAGCTTGAATTTTTTCACCAATTTCTTTATTGCGGTCCGACAAGGTGTTTCACGACTACCCAAAAATGTTCGAGTTTTACGAACCGTCTCTACAAAATTTTCACCATTTTTATTGAGAATTTTGATGATTTCAATGCGTTCTTGAAACGTGTATCGTCTCAATTTTTATTAATGGCGTAGTTTCTACTTATCAAATGTCAAAAAATGACAGCTTCGAACGTGACATTTACCGAAATAGCGGGCTATTCAAAATAACACCTCTTATTGAAAAACCCTTTAAAAATTCTTCTGAAGATCCTTGTAATGGAATATCTAAAATCTATTGAACAGAATGGGTTTCTTGAGACATCGTTTGAAATATGGTGTTTTCCGTCATGTCTGTCCGTGGGGCCGGCCGTAAACACGATAACTTTCGAAGGGATTGTCCTGAAGACTTGAGATTTTCAGGGTGAATTCGGTTTCCAAATGCCACGTTTGAGTTTGTTAAACATCCAAATCGTTCAGAGTGTTCTATAAAATATGGAAAATCAAAATTTTTGTTCCTCAATATCTCAGACGAAGCAAAACCTATCGAGATGGAATATTGCGGTCATATGCAAGATGTTCATACAAGCCTCATGCAAATTTTTTTGGCCATGGTGTCAATAGAACCATAGAAAAATCAATTGGAATTTTGAAGAGAATAATCTCAATATTTCCATTTCAAGATATCCGATCCGAGTGAAATTTATTTTGTGAATGAAGATTGATATATTGAATGTTCATGCAAAATTTCAAGAGAATCGCATCATTAAAACCATAGAATTCAATTCTTTCAATTGCCAAGTTTTTAAATATTTAATTTTTTAAAATAATTTCTAGAATATAATTCCTATCGTGCTGAGATTTTGCATTCATATAAAGGGTTTTCCAATAAGAGGTGTTATTTTGATATTCAAAGAAAAATTCTATTGATCGGATGTTTATTTCATTATAAAGATTATGCCGTTAATAGCGGAAAATAACATCAGGCAAATGACCACCACGACCACGCTTACAGGACCATATCCTTTCAATGCAATTTTCCATAACCAAATCGCAAAGGGACTGTCCTATGTCCTTGATAGCCTCACGAATTCCATCTTTGAGGTCTTGAATCGACGCTGGGCTATTGATTCTCTTTCACGTAGCCCCAAAGGAAGAAGTCGCAAAGTGTTAAATCAATTGTGATCACCTTTTCGAGTGATAATACGGTCCGGAAACTTTTTCCGCAAAAGATCAATGGTTTCGTTGCTTGTGTGACATGTACTGCCTTATAAGCCTCAAGACCCAAATCTTTATGCAGAATACGGTGTAATGACGTTTGTGGAATGCCTAATTCCAAAGAACGACGAGGAATGGACAAACCTGGGTTTTATTCAACACCGGCTACAGCAGCAATATTCTCGGAATTTCTTGAGCGATGTGCACGGCTTTTATTCTGCACACCAATAACTTGTCCCAACAGCTCGAATTTTGCCACCAATTTCTTTATTCCGGTCCGACAAGGTACTTCACGACGACCCAAAAATGTTCGAGTATTACGAACCTTCTCTGCCAAGTTTTCACCATTTTTATGGCGAAGAATTATTTCAATGCGTTCTTGGAGCGTGTATCGTTCCATTTTTATTAATGGCGTAGTTTCTTCTTGTCAAATGTCAAAAAATTACAGCTTCAAACGTGACATCTACGGAAATAGCGGGCTATTCAAAATAACACCTCTTATTGGAAAACCCTTTACTCAGCATGAATCTCAAGTCCCATACAAAATTTTGAAGTAATAGCCTTATTGCTCCATCAATGAAACAGCGCTCAAAAGCACCTACTCAAGGCTTCTCTGCATTTTCTTTTACTCTCATAAAAACAAAATAACACTGAACTCATTCACTTGAAATAGTCAAGTTTTTATTGTTGTATTGAAACTTTTTTTGGGCTTTGTATTAGCCTTGTTTATGTAACTCTAGTTGTCCAATGAAGTGTAGTTCGGGGAGTTAGCTCACAGAGGGAGCTTAGATGTGCCCATTCATACATTCAATTTGAATTTTACTACGAATTCATTGCGCGCAAATTAAGAAAGTCAAATGTTGCTAAATAGTGTAGACGAAGATGGGGATATATAAAAAAGAAGAAGCAAATAGTGAAGTTGACCAAAACTCCCTCTGTGAGCTAACTCCCTGAACTACATTTCATTGGACAACTAGAGTTACATAAACAAGGGTATTAGTAAGCATTTCATCAATATAATAACAACGGTAAATAATCTAATATTAAGCTCTATGGTTTCTATCGTCACCTTTTTAAGGAGCAGAAATATCAAAGGAAGTTCTGAATCGGTAAACAAAGACCGTGGATGCTACATGTTGTAAAAAAACTGCGCTCCAACTGGAGAACATATCCGAACAAAATAAATCACATATGTGTGAGCATAAAAGATACAAAACCGAGTACAAAACGCACTGAGGATATTTTCGAGAGAATCGCACAAACGCAATAACCTCAATGGTAAAATCGAGCCTCAGGATGAACAGAAATAAAAGCTTTTACCTTCGTTTCCGGCTCTATGAATTTTTCAAGCGACAACAATGTGGAAACTTTGTGTTTTATTTTATACCCCAATAAAATCTTTATTCCTTCAGGTTTTCTTCCATATGAAATAACGAACTACGTCTTTGTTGAGATAAATATGGACTCTATGATGATCACGATTTATTTGGTGAAGCTAGAATTCCCCATGAAAACGTGATATGAAATTGGGACAGCAATCCATTGAACTCGGTGATCAAATCACATAACATCATATTTTTACCATTCATATTTGAATTTTTCAGTAGATTTCACATTTTCAATTCATAAATGCTTCAAATTCCAGCGATATACACGGATATTACCCTTCACACAAGTTTGGTGTTGCCATTTGAAAAATTTTGAAATATTTCGGTTTTAAATTTCACATTTTCGAAGCAAAATCTTCGAAAAACCTTATGATGTATCAAAATATCGAAAGTACCACATGAATACTGGGATTCTCTTCGATGAGACTTGTGAGTTTGGTTTCGTTTAGGTACATGAAAAAAGTGATTGAGATATTGAATTTCAAAACTTGCAATGCACATGTCAAAAGTTCAAGAATTTCGGCATATCTTGGCAACAGTGCATAGCAGAAAAAATTGTTTTGGTTGGTTTTACTGCGAATTTGGTATTGAATCGATATATAAATAAAAATAAAGGAAGTTCTATTTGAAATAAGAAGGTTCCTTCTAAAATTTCAGAACGAAATATCACATAATTCTTCAAAAACTTTCAATAGGCCAAGAGAGAAATGAGAACGGTAATATACCGACTACAACCTCAAACAAAATACCGTAAAATGGTATACAGATGGTTTCAAAACCTATACAGGAGCTGGCGCTGGGATATACGAGGCAAGTACCAAGTGTGCACTGTCGCTAGGCTCCTACCTATATGAGAAGCGGAAATCTTAGCTATTGAAAGATGTCTAGATATAAATCTAGGAAGAAACTATCAGAAGTGCGATATAGCCATACACTCAGATAGTGAAGCTGCTATCTTCTACGTCATCGACTTAAAGATGATCTGGGAGTGCCGGATCAAACTCAATGAGGTAGGCAAGAAAAATAAGGTCTTTTTAATCTTGGTTCCCCGCCATTCTGCAATCAAAGGACACGAAGAAGCCAATACACTTGTCAAAAAGGGCGCACTCATTGGCCCAGAACCCTTCTGTGGTATAGGTAAATGTACCTATAAGAAGGAGTTTCTGGAGAAGGAGAAAGCCGAGAGGGAAGAACTCTGGCGGAATCTCCCAGGGATGGATCATTCCACTATAAGATCCTTCGGAACTTTGAAACAGCAAGATCCAAAAGATATCTGGATCTTGGTAAGAAACAATTACACCTCCTCACTGGCTTTCTTACAGGACACTGTCGCCTCAGGAAGCACCTGTTAAGGATGGGATTATCGGACACTGTCGAGTGTAGGTTCTGTGGGGAGGAGGAAGAAACCTCATTCAAATAGTCACGGAATGATTTCCAATTGTGAGCCTAAGGAGAGAATGCCTTGGTCGATAAACTTGTAAGAGTGAGAAACTAGCCTCGTTGAAGCCTTCACATATATTGGATTTCATCAGATCTCTGGAACTGGAAGGCGTGCTGTGGAGAGTGTGATCAGAACAGCTCTGTGAGGGGGCAAAATAGACCTTGAGGCAGTGAACTGTAACTCTTCCTTAAACTAAAACTATAGTTTGGTATTGAATCGATAAATGAATAAAAATACAGGTAGTTAGTTCCATTTGAAATAAGGAATAGATATGCGTTCAAGATATATGTGTCGAGGGTTCCTTCATCCTCAAGGCTCCACCTGAAATTTCAGAACGAAATATTTACTAGTTTTTCAAAAACTTTCAATAGGCCAAGATAAGACGAAAACACTGTATATTGACGCAGAATTCAATGGCATTGACACTCTGGTGATTTCAATCAAAGCTCTCATTATGCGCAAAACTACCCTTTTTCGACGATCTCAAAATAAAAGGTGATTTAAATGTGTCCACAATTGAACATTAATGACCCATTTTGACGCTCAATTATGCTATTTTAATGTGCAATCCTCATGGCAACCGTAAACAAATTATTCAGAAGCACTACAAGAAATGTCAAAACTCTACTGGAATATAGAAATTCTATCATGTCAAATGTATGTCTTGTGCAAAAGAAGAATGTATTTCAATCAAGAGTTTATACACAATTCATGTTGAGATCCTCGCAAGAATCTTGTAAAGAATCCGGGTATTATTAATCTAGCGACTAATTGTCTCGAACTATTGAAAATCCTCTTCATTAGTCGCTGTCTTTAAGAACCTAGTTGATTAAATAACTATTAATTCAATATTATTTTTTTCAGGTCCAGACAGCAAAGTGTCAGATGTTGACGGTCAACCCTACACAACCATACTCTACGGAAACGGTCCAGGTTTCGCCATACCAAGAATAGTACCAATGAACACCACAACAGCGACTGAAGACAAGAACCAAGTCCACGGCTCAGCAGTACCTCGACAATGGGGTACCCACGGTGGAGAAGACGTACCAGTCTACGCTCTAGGACCTTTAGCCACCATACTGTTCACTGGAACCTTCGATCAGAGCTACATCCCACACGCCATAGCCTACAGCGCATGCCTAGGCGAGCACAGGCTCAGATGCCTAGGTCTGGACAACTACACAGCCCCCCATATACCAACATGCGTGGGCCCAGATCTGTCAAACGTCAACGGTGTGAGCGGCAGCGCGAGTGGCAGTGGCGCACCCGTAGTAGTAGCGAGTAGTGTCAAAGCCGACGACAGTGGCTCACGGACCAAATCGGGCGCTGTTTCATTCGTTCCCGTTTTTCACGTTTTGTGTGTGTCCATAGGACTGAAGTTCGCTGTGACGTAATAAATAGGGCCTACTGCTCGGGTTCTAACGCTCAGATTTATGAAGGATTAAGTATGTTGGTTTTTGACGTCGAGAAAGATTTATTTTTATATGCAGCATGTGGATTTTTCAACCCTGTTACTGTTTTTGATTGACGTATGTGGGGAAAGTTGGGATTTTTCTGGATGTATGAAGTGAATGATAATTTATGGTCTGGTGTTCGCGAGAACGTTTGAGTCGGCGTTGTGAAATTGAATTTTCATAGGTTTAGGATGTCAATTATGGAATACCATACAAGTTTATACAGGGTGTATCTGAATAACACCGAAAAAATGAAAGGGGTGATTCCTAAGATCATTTTATGAAAAAGTTTTCTATAAATGATTAGATATACAGAGTGAGTCTTCGACTTGTACATATATTTGAAACGTAGATTTCTGAGGTCAAAAGAAACACTTTTTTCCTCTACCATTTTTTCCGATTCGGCCTGATTAAAAAGATACAGGCTGTTGAAAATCCATGAAAAACATAGATTTTCAGTAATATCTCGCAAACGATTTCTTCAAATGAAATGATTTTTGAAACCTAGTTTTTCATGAATATGATTAATCTTTCCCGACTTAAAAATTCCGAGTAATTCGATGTTAAAAGAAAAAAAATCTTAGAAATTCGAAAAATCGGGTACTTTGGCTGAATGCAACTCTGTCGAAATTATTCACAGAATTCAATTTTCCTTATGTGGTCACTTTGACAAATTTCAAGAATAATTCGAGAATTTGTTATCTGGAATGATGAATGGTAAGAGAACTAGCGGATTTTCTTCAAAAATTGGGTTACAATGAATAAGCTCACCTCTATACTTCTTCATCAGTGTAAATCCTTATCTATTCAAGCAAATTTCCACACCACTTTCGAAGTACCTATTGCAATTTTGTTTCGTTGAGCTTTGACATACGTTGATCCAAATTTACATTACGTTAGAATACGTTCATGTCTCATTTATTCATCATATTTATTACTACTGAAATGACCTTAATAAGTTATTATTCATGAAGTCGTATGATTTTGAAAAACAAACTAACCACAGAACACCGATGTCAAAGAATCTAGTGTCACGTCTGTGACTTTCACCATGCGGACACCCCTTTAAAATTCAATCGCCCCAACTGGTGTTTATGAACGTGAAATGTCATGCGTGTTTTGGTTGAGTTGTTGTTTTGATTTCGGAAACTCTTGCACGGAATATTTCAAGAGATATTGGAAATGAATGCTATACCTAGAATAGGTGGTTTAAAAGTTAATCCGATATAATCAAAAATGAAGTATACATCAAGAAGAGATTATTCTGCTTTTCATCACTAGCAAAATTTTGGATGAATGAATCATTGCATTAGAAAATATACAACTGGTATTGAAAAAGTGAGTTCATAATTCTTTCTTTAATACAGCAGCTTATTTGAAAATTTCGAATGGTATATCTACTCGTTTCTTTGATACAATAGCTTATTTCAAAGGTTTGAATGCTATATCTCGTACTTGCAAAAATTCAGTGGTTAGTTTACCAGTGGCGGCATAGCCCATTCTGAAAACAAAAAAGGGACTATATCTTCTTATTTAGGCCGAATTGGAAAAAATGGTAGAGGAAAAAAGTGTTTCTTTCGACCCCAGGAATATACGGTTAAAATATATGTACAAGTCAAAGACTCACCCTGTATAGTTATAGTCTTAAAAGAGTTTACTGTTCACTGTGAACCCAAAGTTCTAGTGTTCCCCCTTACAGGGCTGTTCTGACCTCTTCCTTCGCACCTCGCCTTCCAGTTCCAGAAATCTGATTGAATCCAATATCTGTGAAGGTTTCAACGAGGCTTGTTCCACACTCTTACAAGGTTCTCGCCCAGGGTATTCTCTCCATAAGCTCGTAATGCTAAATCATTTCGGGACTAGGTGAATGGGGGTTTCTTCTTCCCCTCCATAGAACCTACACTCGTCAGTGTCCAATAATCCCATCCTCAACAGGTGCTTCCTGAGGCGACAGTGTCCTGTAAGAAAACCAGAGAGGAGGTGTAATTGTTTCTTATCAAGATCCAGATATGTTCTGGATCTTGTTGTTTCAAAGTTCCGAAGAAAATTAGTGGAACGATCCATCCCTTGGAGATTCCGCCAGAGTTTTTCCCTCCTGGCTTTCTCCTTCTCCAGAAAGTACTTTTTATAGATACATTTCTATATAACACAGAAGGGTTCTGGGCCAATGAGTGACATTCGTGCGCCCTATTTGGAAAGTGTATTGGCCTCTTCGTTTCCTTTGATTCCCGAATGGCAGGGAACCCAGATTAAAAAGACCTTATTTTTCTCGCCTACTTCATTGAGTTTGTTCCGGCACTCCCAAGTCATTTCAGAGTCGATGACGTAGGAGCTCAGTGCTTTAATAGCAGCTTGACTATTCAAGTGTATGGCTATATCCCACTTCTGATAGTTTCTTTCTAGATTTATGTTGTTTTCAAGATACAGGGTTTTGAAGTTTCATTTAAAAACTGACTATAAAATGTGGTACGGCGGTCAAAATAATTTTCAGCTTGGCCATATTGGAAAAATTAAAGTATGAAAAGATATTTTTAATTATCGAGAACCCAGTTCATGAAGGTTTTCACAAAATATTCACATTTTCAATAACTTTCACGTAAATTTCAATTGAAAAAATGTATAGATGGAAGTGATGAACGTTTTCACAACCACAAACAAACAAAAGAGCAATTCAGAATACTCCAAATAAACACAGACTCCCATTTCATGATTCATGAAATAAAGAGTAGCGTGTCGGCGGAATTTAACTCGTAATTCCGCATGAAGCCTTCACAACAACATTTTTGCGTGATAGATCAAATTGAACGTAGGCAATACTTTTCGCGGATACATATGAACTATTCCAGGGCATGAAACTCGACTCGGCTATGTCTATTGTTTCAGCACTCTTGCTCCAATTAATTACATGGTTCTATGATCCTACCACTGAAATTACTCATTTGCATTTTTCAGCGAGTTCTGGAATTTATGCCTGGTTGTTTAAAACAAATAGAACTGCGTGTTTCCCTAATCACACATCAGCGATTAATTAATTATACGGTGCTTTATACTACTTTTGATGCTCTTGTTCATTTGTTATTCAGAGTATGAATAAGCGGATAGAGCCATTATTACTGTACCCATACTAATATTATAAATGCGAAAGTAACTCTGTCTGTCTGTTACTTTTTCACGCCTAAACGGCTGAACGGATTTTGATGAAATTTGGTATGGTGATAGATGATAACCTAGAAATGCTCATAGGCTATAAATAATCACGCCATCGTTCTGAGGGGGTAGGCAGTAGGCAGATAACTAAATTGAGTTAGTGATTTGTAGTCGTTTTTGTTGGGACTTTTGCTCTTTCACGTCTAAACGGCTGAACAGATTTTGATGAAATTTAGTAAGGTAATAGATGGTTACCTAAAAACGGATATAAGATCAAAATGATCACGTCATCGTACTTAGGGGGTAGGAAGTAGGCAGAAAACTGAATTGAGTTAGTGATTTCTTTATGGTTTTTGCTGGAAGTTTTGCTCTATCCTGCCTACACGGCTGAACGGATTTTGATGGAATTTAGTTAGGTGATATATAGTAACCTAGAAGAGGATATGGGCTATTAATATTCATGCTATCGTACTTAAGGCGTAGGCAGTAGACAGAAAACTAATTGAGTAAGTGATTTTTAATCGTTTGTTTTAAAAGTTTACCTCATTCACGCCTTAACGTCTGAACGGATTTTTATAAGACTTGGTTAATATAAAGATAGGATCCTAGGCTCAGACGCAGGCTACTTTTTACGGCGGAAAAATATCTCATTCCCGCGGAAATCTAGCGTCATCGCGTCAAGAAGCGCATGACGAGATAGCTACTGAAATGATTTTGATGTTTTTTTTTAACTGAGTGTTACTAAGACTTCAAGTTAGTATTTGATCATTTTTCTAACTCAGAGGTTCGGTAGGCGAGATAATTTAGGGAATTTATGATATTATTTTGATGTGAAGTTGAGGACTGGAACACGATAGAGTGGGACATTGTTGCAGGGGGACTTACAGCCGGGAGAAAATAAAAACACTTATGCGGACGACGTCACGGGTAAAAGCTAGTACTTTATTATTGCTATTATGGGAGACCACTGTAAAAGTTTGGAGCATAATTTGTTTAAAGTGTTGATCGAAATTTCAATACATACTGTCGTTCCGTTGATTTATTCAACATTTAATTGTTATTTAATCAACTAGTTCGTAAATGACAGCTATTAACGGTCAAGAAATAGTTAGCTTCAAGACTTGAATGAAAAAATAAGCCATAAAGGAGAAAAATGGGAATAATAATAGTTCTCACGATATTTATGTGAAACTAGCGACCCGCCCCGGCTTCGCACGGGTGCCTCGTACGCGCTATTTATAAGCACGCTCTTGCCGCACCGGGCGGCCGGCCGGTACCGCCGCAAACGCTACGTCCCGCAATTTTTAAATCTGTTATATCTTCGAAAATAATCACTTAAATCATACGATGTAAAGAGCCATATAGATCTATATTAAATGAACAATGTATTCAAGGTATTTTATTGGTTGAGGATTAATTCTGTATTGGTTAAAATCGCTTCGAAAATTAGCCATTATTTGTCGTAAAAAGTAAATGACAAAAAAAGTTATTGTGGGTTATCCATAAGAGATAGACATATACCATCACGGACTTTTCTGTAGACCTTTTCAATGTGGACAATACTTAGTACATTATTTTGATAAAACTCGTAGGGTTCAGCCTGCGTTTGCAATGTAAGCGGAAAAAATGGAATTATTTACGACATCACATTAGAAACCTCAAAGATAACAGTACTTCTCCACTATTTAATGGATGTTATTATACATATAAACCTTCCTCTTGAATCACTCTATCTAATAAAGAAAAAGCATCAAAATCCGTTGCCTAGTTTCAAAGATTTAAACATACGAAGGGACATAGGGACAGAAAAAGCGACTTTGTTTCATAGTATGTAGTGATACAGTGGAACTTCCCTATAACAAACGTCTGTATAACGACTTTCTCTGTATAACGAATATCGCACAAGACATTGTACTTTGAATCCAAATTCCATGTTAAAAACACCCTGTAAAACGAAGTAAATTCTCTCTATAACGAAATATTCAAAGAACATCACTCTTTGAATGGGTATTGGTAGGAAGATATAAGGCTGGGTTTTTTCCGAAATATTTCAGGACATACGTAATAAATCCCGACCTCACACTAAATCATTACGGCGGGCAGAGAGATCCTTCTGAAACAGTTTTAAATACACCCCTGGCTGTTTGGTTCCAATCTAACCATTACGCTAGTGTGAAAGTTGTGCGAAAATGTCGAAAAAGAAGTGCTTAAGTTTGAAGGATAAACTTAAATTTATCAGTGAAGTCGACCTCGACATTGCCGACTATAGAAACAAATTTTCTGTACAACGAAATTTCCTTATAACGGATTTTTTCGGCGGATTTAGCGCTATCGTTATAGGGAAGTTCCACTGTATCTTTTTCCCAATATTGAATTGATTGTTATATTTTTAATCCTTTTTCTTGATTGAAAACTTTTTTAGGGCTCATTCTTCTTGAACAAGTGCTGTATCATTTTGCCTGAATGTCTGTAGTTTTCAAATTTTGAACCGAACATAATCTCAAATGATATGATTCGACTTCCTAATGACGAATTCGTGGTCAAGTTAAATTCTGTCCGTCGGGTCGGCCGTAAGCTCGATAATTTTCGAAGGGATTGTCCTAGAGACTTGAGATTTTCTGGGTGAGTTTGGTTTCGAAATGCCGCGATTGAGCTCGTGAACCGGCCAAATCGCACAGGGTGTTCCATATAATATCGCCATCCAAAATTTTTCTTCCTCAATATCTTGAACAAAACAAAACCAATCGAAAGAAAATTTTGCGTCCACATGAAATATGTTCCAAGTAAGTAAGCCTTGGTTAACAAAACCATAAAAATCAGATCAGAATATTGAAAAGAAGAACCTTTATATTTTCAAAACAAGACATTCGATTCGAGTGAAATGTATTTTAAGAATGAACATTGATATCCTGAAAGTTCATGCGAAATTTCAAGAGGATCGCATCATCAGAATCGTTTTAATTATCGATTTTTTACGTATTTCATTCTTTGAACAATTTCCAGCATATAATTTCGATTGTGCTGAGTTTTTGCGTTCATATACTTTTAGTCCGTTCACGAAAGTTTGAGCGCATAGTAGGCGTTTGTTTAATTATCTGAAGTTGGCAGTATTTGCTTTCATAACGTAAAATAAAGTCAACGTTGCCGAATGTACCCGGCCTCGTCCGACGAGTTTGCGAGTTATCAGAGAACTCTATGCAATATTGACAACATTGCGTATCAATCTGACCAGAAAATAAACAACATAACCTAAAATTTCAATATACACAGTGGAATATGCCAAATTTCCATGGCCAACCGACGGCTCAAACTTTCGTGAACGGACTATAGTATGAATCTCAAGTCTCATACAAAATTTTGAGGCAATAGCCATCATTGTTCCACCAATAAACGAGCACTCTGAAGCACCTGCTCATGGCTTTTCTTGAATTTTTTATAAATTAATCGACAGAACAGGATTGAATATTTCCATAATAAAAACTCAAATTATGAATCATTACTTCTAAATCATAAAAAAGTAACTAGATGTTGTGGTAAATGTTAAGGAAATGGAGCGCACATATAACACGTATATTTTTGAGAAAAAATACAGCCTTTCTATTGAATCTTGATCCTAAATCACGATTCCGTTAAAAAAAATTGATTTTTCCTTCTAGTTTCTTCAGAAAAAATTTCCAAAGTTTGACCACTTAACCTCACTAACTTCGTTTATTCACTTATTTTGCACTGTTATGTTACAATCTATTGTTGTTAAATCCAATGTTTCGAACTAATAATACCATTTCACAACTAAAAACTCCACGAATTGACCATAATATACGAATATCTTGCTTCTTTATTCATTGCTTTGGAAAATGGTGGAAGCACCATTTTCTGGCTGTTTATTGCAGTGTTGCCGGTTCGTAAAATTTATTGTATATTTCTGGAATAATAAGATCGTCATTACATACTCACATATAATCGTGATAAAACGTGCGACGACGTTGTCCGATGTCTAGTTTCCATTGTTTGCGATCTTCCCATTGTCCTTCTCTTGAATATTGCTCGCTCATTGCTTTTCGTATTTCCTCCATACAGTTCTATCTTAGTCCTCCTCTTCGTCGTTTCATATTTGGTATAAACTCCATGGTTTGTTTCGGCAGTAGTGTTTGTCCCATTTGTTGACGATAAGTAAAAGTTCACTGAGAAGTTTATGAACACAATACATCCACAGGCTCGAATTAAACGAATATCTAATTATGAATTATAGAACGACCGGCAAACTAGCGTCACTTTTAAGCATTAATAATTATTTGCCTAGCAACTTCATTTTCATGAAGTTCTTGATTTGACTATTGTAATCACATAATTCTATATTTATTATAATTCTATGGTTTTAGTTCGTGTCTAACCACAGAACACAGGTATTCTGTGGTCTTACATTGAAAATAAGTGACTTGATTAATCAACATATTTGATAGTGAAGGAAGGCGGCAAATTTTAAACTTACCTAAGTCCCTATTTCACAGTGTTATCTAGCTTATTGGTACGTCTCTGATTGAACTCTTAATTAAAAAATGGTTTATGCCTTTGTCTAAGGTTTATGTAGTTTGTGAGTCGATACTATAACAATTTTTGCTTACGAATGAAGATAGCTGATAGTTGATAGTTGATAGTTTACAGAGGGGTTACAGTCCACTGCGACCTTAAGGTCTATTGTGCCCCCTTACAGAGCTGTTCTGGCCAAAAACCTTCACAGCTCGCCTTCCAGTTCCAGAGATCTAATGAAATCTAGTAACTGTGAAGACTTCAACGAGGCTAGTTCCTCACTCTTACAAGTTTCTTGTCCAAGGCATTTCCTCCTCAGGCTCGTAATGCCAAGGCATTCCGTGACTAGGTGTATGTGGGTTTACGAATCAAGATAGGTTGAATGAGTTTCTGAATGAGCATGGAGTGTTTGGTTTTTCTAGGGAATTGGTTTGCCCAAAATACAACTAGCCGTGCATATTTTATGAAAATTGACTTGGATTAATGTGTAATAGGTCCGTGTGTTTACCTGAAATGGCAAAAACATGAGATTTCGTTGTCGTTTTTTTTCATTGCTTGAAGAAAATATTTTTTTGGAAAAGAAATATATCTATTGAGGAAATATGCCAGTTTGATGCCTTCTGGTTGATCGACATAAAACAGAAGCCACAAAAACGTGAAATGGAATGATCTACGCCGATTGTAGTCGACTAACAAGTTTATGTGAGGAAGTTTGCTTCCAGGATTCATGACAATTCTGGACCACTAAGTGGAGTTCAAAAGATTGTCGAAATTGACGAAGTTTAGCAAGAGAAAGTACAATACGGCCAGAATTATTGAGTATCAAAGGATTTTAAGTGGGATTGAATCAGAATTCAAGAAAATATTCATGGTTCCGGCTACTAATCAAAGCCAGAATAATTTATTCAATCTCGTAAGGCATTGAATCCTTCCAGGAACCACTATGATGTCTGATTATTGGAAAGTCTATAATTGTTGAGACTATTAGCCTAATCGTTTTGAGATATTTCGTGCTCCTGTGTAACTCAAAAGCTCGAAATACGGCTTGCCTTTGGCTGCGCACAAGCACTGGTACATCAGCTCAGGAGCTCTTCAAAACGAATACTATAAATGAGGGTTTCCAACATCTCACTGTCAATCACAGCGTGAATTTCGTTAATCCTGACAGTGGGATAAAAGAAATGATATTCCCAGACGAGACGGTAAATATCTATTTTACCGCCCAGTTACCGATTTTCAAATATTTGTCATATCGTTATGATATTGTGATGCCATAGTTTCGATTTGAGCATCGGCACATCAATATTTCCCGAGAAAATCAAATAAGAAATTCGATAAATCGTTCATAATTCAGGTTTATTCGTCTTAATACGAGCCAGACCTACGTTTTTTTTTGTGAGGAATAAGTGTTTTTGGGTGATTCCCACTTTTATAAATATCTGGCACTATTCCTATCTTAGCTAACCTAACCTAATTGGTAAGCTTGAGTTAATTAAGGTTAGCTAAGATAGAAACAGCAACAACTCTTGAAAATACTTGGCACTGTTCCTATCTAAGCTAACCTAACCTAACCTTACCTTACCTAAAAGGTTAGCTTGAGTTAGGTTAGATAAGGCTAGATTGGGTTAGCTAAGATAGGAACAGTGCCAAGTATTTTTAAGAGTTGTTGATGTTTCTATACCTAACCGAAGCTAACCTATTAGCTTAGGCACTGTTCCTATTTTGGCTAACCTAACCTAATGGGTAAGCTTGAGTTAGTAAAGGTTAGCTAAGCTAGAAACAGCAACAACTCTTATAAATATTTGGCACTGTCCCTATCTTAGTTAACCTAACCTTACCTTACCTAACGCAAGCTAACCTATTAGCTTAGGCACTGTTCCTATTTTGGCTAACCTAACCTAATAGGTTAGCTTGCTTGCATTAGGTAAGGTAAGGTTAACTAAGATAGGGACAGTGCCAAATATTTATAAGAGTTATTGCTGTTTCTAGCTTAGCTAACCTTTACTAACTCAAGCTAACCTATTAGGTTAGGTTAGCTAAGATAGGAATAGTGCCAGATATTTATAAAATTGGGAATCACCCAAAAATACTTATTTTTCACTGAAAAAAAACAAAGGTCTGTCTCGTATTAAGACAAATGGCACCTGAATTATGAACAATTTATTGAATTTTCTATTCGATTTTCTCGGGAAATATTGATTTGCCGTTGCTACAATTGAAACTGTGTTATCACAACATCATAACGATATTCCAAATATTTTGAAAATCGATAACTTGGCCGTAAAATTAAAATTTACCTTCTCGTCTGGGAATATCATTTCTTTCATCCCTCCACATTTTGTGTGTGAGTCCCACTGTCAGGGTCAACGAAATTCACGCTGTGATTGACAGTGAGATGTTGGAAACCCTTATTGTCTCAACAATTATAGACTTCACAATAATCAGACATCGTAGTGGTTCCTGGAGGGATCCAATGCCTTACGAGATCGATTAAAGTATTCTGGCTTCGATCAATACCACCAAAAATCCATTAATACTCAATAATTTTTCCCCTGGTCTCGAATTGTCATGAATCCTGGAAGCAAACTTCCTCACATAAACTTGTTAGTCGACTACAATCGGCGTAGATCATTCCATTTCACGTTTTTGTGGCTTCTGTTTTATGTCGATCAACCAGAAGGCATCAAACTGGCATATTTCCTCAATAGATATATTTCTTTTCCAAAAAAATATTTTCTTCAAGCAATGAAAAAAAACGACAACGAAATCTCATGTTTTTGCCATTTCAGGTAAACACACGGACCTATTACACATTAATCCAAGTCAATTTTCATAAAATATGCACGGCTAGATGTATTTTGGGCAAACCAATTCCCTAGAAAAACCAAACACTCCATGCTCATTCAGAAACTCATTCAACAAATCTTCATTCGTAAGCAAAAATTGTTATAGTATCGACTCACAAACTACATAAACCTTAGACAAAGGCATGAACCATTTTTTAATTAAGAGTTCAATCAGAGACGTACCAATAAGCTAGATAACACTGTGAAATAGGGACTTAGGTAAGTTTAAAATTTTCCGCCTTCCTTCACTATCAAATATGTTGATTAATCAAGTCACTTATTTTCAATGTAAGACCACAGAATACCTGTGTTCTGTGGTTAGACACGAACTACAATCATAGAATTATAATAAATATAGAATTATGTGATTACAATAGTCAAATCAAGAACTTCATGAAAATGAAGTTGCTAGGCAAATAATTATTAATGCTTAAAAGTGACGCTAGTTTGCCGGTCGTTCTATAATTCATAATTAGATATTCGTTTAATTCGAGCCTGTGGATATATTGTGTTCATAAACTTCTCAGTGAACTTTTACTTATCGTCAACAAATGGGACAAACACAACTGCCGAAACAAACCATGGAGTTCATACCAAATATGAAACGACGAAGAGAAGGACTAAGATAGAACTGTATGGAGGAAATACGAAAAGCAATGAGCGAGCAATATTCAAGAGAAGGACAATGGGAAGATCGCAAACAATGAAAACTAGACATCGGACAACGTCGTCACACGTTTCATCACGATTATATGTGAGTAGGTAATGACGATCTTATTATTCCAGAAACATACAATAAATTTTACGAACCGACAACACTGCAAAAAACAGCCAGACTTCGCAAAATGGTGCTTCCACCATTTTCGAACGCAAGGAATAAAAAAGCAGGATATTCGTATATTATGGTCAATTCGTGGAGTTTTAAGTTGTGAAATGGCATTGTTTATCATAAAAATTTGTTTTAGCATCAATATATTGGAACAGAACAGTGCGAAATGAGTGAAGAAAAGAAGTTAGTGAGGTTAAGTGATCAAATTTTGAGAATTTTTTCTGAAGAAACTAGTCGGATAAACCACTTTTTGAT
The DNA here is from genome assembly GCA_013421045.1 of Propylea japonica. NCBI lineage: Eukaryota > Metazoa > Arthropoda > Insecta > Coleoptera > Coccinellidae > Propylea > Propylea japonica. Next base: position 21,142,433 of record CM024244.1, read on the forward strand.
GAAGGATTCGTGATTTAGGACCATTAATAAGTGAGTTACATATTTGTTTTCTGAGAAAAATACGCGCTATATGTGCGCTCCATTTCCTTAACACCGATGTTTTGATTAATGTTTCTTTATTTCAGGATGAGATCGTGTATTTCAAATGGAAGGTGTGAATAAAAGAATAAGCATGTGTTTTTTCTGGACCTAAGTGTTGACTCTCGATATATCAGTGTGATAATGACTTCTTAACCTTGTTTTGTAAATACTATGTCTGTGTGAACTAAGACTTGTTATGATATACGTGGAAAAACATGCTGTTTGACCAAATTGTTGAATCGAGTATTTCAATGCACGGCAAAATGGATGGGAAAATGTTCGATGAATTAAATATAGAACACTTTAAATCAGAATTTCTTTTATTGACCAAACCATTCAGACTTCACGCTGACAAATAATGATGAAAGAACCTAACAGAGATATCCATCCAATTCCTTATTGTTGGCTGATCACTTTGAGAGACTTTTCATATATCGAATTCATTATTTTTTCAGGTGAAAAGTCCGTTACTTTGAAAAATACAGAAATGTGAATTACTACTAGGAGAATATGTCAATACTTTTTTTCAATCCATAAGTTCAATTTAACTGTTCAAAGCACGTTATACAGGGTGTCCCGAAAAATATGGGAAATCTCTCGGATTCAGATAGAACATAAAAAACGAAGATGACAAGTTCCCATAATTTTTTCCTAGCGGCCCTCCATACGAAGATACGACCTCCTGAAAGACGCCATTGGAAATCAATTTTAGTGGAATGAGTTCCAAAATACTCGATATAATTTCATGAAAATTTGATGTGATTAAAAGTATTAAGGACCTCTTAAATCACCGCACTCAAATTTCAATTAGCTTTTTCAGTTTACCAGAGGCAGACTGGGATGTACATTTTAATGCTTACATTTTTAACACCCTGTATGATAAGGTGCTAAAAAAAACAAATTTGGATACCTTGAACATTGAGCTAAAGAAAAGGTAGTCTTGTTCAGTGTCGATAAATTGAACTGTTCTCGAAAAAAAATAATGAAAGAAGTAAGTAATTGAGATTTATTCCACTAAAATGAATTTCCAGTGGCGTCATTTGGGAGGTCGTATCTTCGTAGGGAATGCGGCTAGGAAGAAAAATTATGGGGACTTGTCATCTTATTTGTATGTTCTATCTGAATGCTAGAAATTTCCCACATTTTACCTGACACCTTGTATACGGCAATGAAATTGATAAATATTTGCTTGTTACAATCAGAAATATAATTGAATTCTGCATTTAAAAAGTTCATTTCTAATGATTGTCAAATATAATTGTTAACAGTGGAAATGTCTTCAAACTAGGAAACAAACGGAGTTCATTCTTCATTATCCTTACAGTTTGAAATTTATAATTTATACCCCTTGTGCATAGACAAATAGCTCATACACATAACTAATTCACTAAAAAAGAAATATTGAAAATGAAGATACACACCTGAAGGATATGCAATATTCACTTTCATATATAAAATCAAACATAGAAATTTAATTGGAAAAAGTAAGGATTTCATTAAGAGTTATTAAAAAATTTTTCATCTGCAAGAGCTCCGTCATTTAATTGCAAAACGAGTGTAAACAGTAGGGATGTTTTCACTTTACTACAAAATAGGAACTTCGTATGAAATATTAGAATTTCTAATTATTCTTCCTAATAAACAACTGATGAGTTTCTCAGAAAACTATGTGAAATGGATTTTGTATTTCATCCCCGTAATGTAATATTTTCAGTGCATTCTGCACTGGGTTGAAATTTTAAAAACAGAATAATTAAATTTGGATTTGTGCTAATTTTACACTGGAAATTAAATACTTTTCAAAAATACTTCATTCAATTTTTGATGTGCTGAAACGATCAGATATACAAAATGTCAGAGAAACTGAGTTGTTTCGTCTGAATATGTATAATATAATTGATCGAAACTAAAATCTATTGGTTCTGGAAAAATATCCATGAAAGCTCAAAGCTTTCACCACCCATTGATTGGAAAAAACCATTCGAAAAATTAAATTTCCATTGGTTATATCTGGTGAAAACCCCGAATTTTCAAACTTATCCAAACATGCTTTGTGTTATTTTTGCTGCAATATGTATGTGAACTCAAATGCAGTTCGCTTCATTGTGTTAAAAAATAATATTCCGTTTCGATTTGTTATTTTTGGAAACCCACTAGGTGACATAAAATTGCATTTTCGATTTTTACTTTGTGGGGATAATTTATTCACTTTGCGAGCGGCTGATTCCATGTTTGAAAACATATAATTTGATTGCAACACAGTCACGGCTCGTCAGGGTAGGCATGGTTGGCCTGACGCGTGTTAGCATGGCTTAATATGCTACAGCGCATACAGGGTCAGGCACTCGAAATGTAACCTATTTAAGAGGCCATAAATTCGATGCAGGGAAAATGATTTTCCATTATTTTTATTTGAAATATGGGAAAATAATCGCCCAGCTCTCACCCCAGCCCATCGAAGGGCGCGTTTGAATTTTGCGAGAGAGCATAGCCATTGGGAAGAGGCTGATTGGGAAAGAGTTTTCTTCACAGATGAGTCTAGATTCTGCCTCTACCATTGTGATCGATGTTCCCTTGTATACAGACGTCCACATGAAAGATATGCTCAGTGCAATTTCCTGAATATTACTGGTTTCGGGGAAGGATTGATTATGGTATGGCGTGGAATATCTTTGACTGCTCGCACAGAACTAGTGGTCGTTGATAATGGAGCTTTGAATACTGATAGGTATATAAGAAACATTTTTGAAGAGCATGTAGTGCCATTTGCCCCATACATTGGTGAAAATTTCATTTTTATGGACGATAATGCCAGACCCTATCGTGCGCGTATCGTTCAGGAGTACCTTGAATAGGTCTCTCGAATGGAATGGCCAGCAAGAAGTCCAGATCTCAATCCGATTGAGCAGGTTTATTGGGACAACCTCAATAGAAGGCTGAGAAGTTCAGCAAATCATTCAGCTACTCTTAATGACTCAGGAATCCAACTCAGAGAAATCTGGGAAGGATTAGATCAGAACATTTTAAGATCACTCGTTTTGAGTATAAACCGTCGTTGCCGAACTGTAATTAACGCGAGGGATGGAAATACCAAGTATTAAATCACCTATCAGCATTCCAGTATTTTGAAAATGGTTTATTTCTCTTGTTTCACATAAGATTCGGTGGAAACCTGAATGTTTCTTCCATTCAATGTGTCTTGTTTCGTTCAAAACCTTCCAGAGAGAACATAAAAAATAAGTTATAAAGTCAATGTAGAGTTAACTTTTATTAAAATTGAGATTTTCAGAATGTGCGTTAATTTTTTTGCGCAGTGTATGTCGCATTAACTTTGATGCCAGGCCCAATAAATACGATTGGGGAGCGCCCATGCGCGGTTACAGCTGTCCAAATCATTATTTGTAGCTGGTGCTGATTTCTGGTAGCTAACCAATGATTCAGATGCCCATATGAACAGGATGAGTCTTTGACTACGTAGAATATTTGAACTGAAGATTCCTGATGTCGAAAAAAGCACTTTTTTCTATTCCAATTTACACAATTTGTCCTAGATAAAAAAAATAAAGCCATCTTAAATTTTCATAATGAGCTATGCATAGAGATAGGATAGTATAGAGTGGCCATCATTGAAATAAACGTGGTATCAGCTGCGCTATATTTCTACCACCTAACGTCAAATTTGACAATCGTTGAATTTTCTGGTGGAATTGTGATTTTTGAGCCTTTTTCTAGTTAAATTGTGATTTTTTTCTGCTCAATAATATACAATAAAATGGTATCGTGCACTGTAAGGCTTTCTTCAAGCAGAGAAGAGACAGATAAGAAAAAAATTAGAGGAAAAATATATCACAGGTAGGGATGAGCACTGAACAGATCCGCATTCGAAATTTTTGCTAGTCTGTCTTGGTAATCGGATATCTTTTTACAGGTGTATATTATCGCCTGAAGAAAAATGGTTAAATTGATATTCAACAGATCTTTTTTGAACAGGATTCCTAAAGACCCAACACGTCGTATTATTTGGGTGAAATTTGTAAACAGAAAAACCAGGCAACTATCTTTCCCTAATCAATAGGGATGTTGACTACTTTTTGGAATTTATTTTATTTCAAAGATAAACCCTATACGACCACGAAAAAATTACTTTTGCCTTGAAAATATAGTAATTGCCAATAAAATGAGTAAATGAAAAGACAATTCAAAATTCCCGCGGAAATACTCAATTTTCTCACGTTCTGATGATTACGTCATTATTCAGTGAACATACTTTGACTTCTGTCAAAGCGAACTGATTTTGCCCGATCCCTTGTGGAAAAGTTCAATCTAAGCTTTCAAAATGAATAGGTCGGTCTGTAAATGCTGAATGAGGTATTTCTTTTATTTGTAATAATAAATATGAGTTGAAAGTTTGCTACTTACAAAAACAATTTCACGTTTTTAAGCTCCGCTGCACAAAAATCCTTGTTTTCAGCAAAGAAACTTGCGACCATAAGGGAATCTATCTTCGGTAAGTTACTACTATTACCCTTGATGAATCCTATCTCCATTATAAAGAAAATTGTAGATTATCGTTCTTGTAACGAACTAGGTATTCTGTTCTCTTTCAGCTTTCAACTTCTTAAGTTCGAATCATAGATATGATATATTATATATTTACTATGGTTCAAGTCATAGAACCGTGGCTTTCACAAAGCTTGATTGGCCATCAAATCGTTTATATTGAAGTAAGTCGATGATTTATGTCAAAAATGAACTGAAAGTTGCAGAGAAATGATGACATTTCAATAATCAAGGTGATTGGAATTTTGTGGAACCCGGCCTATGAATGTATTTTGTTGATCTGAGCACCGAACATTCGAATTTGCAATGACAATACCTGGAGAGTGACGTCAATTACCTCTGATTGGCTTTCGCAGTCACGTGATAGTTGATAATAAATAACATAATTTAAAGCAGCTTTATTTAATTCGACGAGAATAATAAGATCACTAAAATGGCTTTTTAGGATTGCAAAAATTTCCTTCTATGAAGAAAACCTCAATTTATATGAATTCGTAACATGAGTCAACATCCCTATTGTATGTCATAGCGTCTCTTCTCTATTATATCTCGATGGAGCTATGTCATGATTATACGATCAGATAAAAACCTTTTAGTGTTCGGATACCGAATTGATTAACAGTTCTTGGGAACTAGTCACAACAACCATTGGTCTTTGGTTGGATTTCCATCCAATTTGACAACTGGCAGCCAGCCACCCTCTCCTTTTGGTGAAGCATCTGCCAGTTCATCTTGTCCTAAGAACTAGTATAATTTGTCTGATAATTGAAAATGGCTCTGTTGATGTAGTAGAATTCCTGGGAGATTGACGGTATCGAACAACCCATACAACTTGTGAGAAACTTGGCAGTTATGAAGGTTTATACTGTGAATTTGATAAATCGAGTACTCGTATGGTCCATTCAAGTAAAAATGAGATCTTGAGAGGTTGTTAAAAAAGTTTAAATTAGTTCAGTTTTAGTCGATTCAGTGTATATGATTTGAGGAATTTCGGTTGGTTTTGAAAATGACACTGACTGGTGAAATTATATTCTAATTTTGACAATTTATTCTTTCTGTTTATGTTTCGTTTTTATCTCTATACAGGTTTGGAAATTCACATCTGAAACATACAAAATACAATGCATCAGACAGAGAATTATTCCGTCCAGTTGCACAGATGAATAGTCGAGACAATGACGTGCTGTAACACACTGAATTCCGTTGTCTTATTGCAATATTCTAGTGTTGTCTCTATCTTATCGTTGGGAGGAGCGTAATTCATTCAGTATGGTAGGCAACAGTAAATACTTGAATCGAGTATTACGGGCAGCCTGAAAAATTGAATAATTCTATACGTGTACTGCAGGTTTCCTACCATACTGTGATAAGAGAGAGACAAGACTAGATAATTGCAATAACACAACGGAATTCATTCAGTTACAGCACGTGATTATCTCGACTATCCCTCTGTGCAGCTGGACGGAAGAATTCTCTGTCTGATGCATTGTAGTTCGTATGTTTTCGATGTGAATTTCCCAATCTGTATATAAAAATCAATTGCTGTTCGTTAGTATGGCTAAAACTCGAAAACAGCCAAACGGATTTACCTCATCTTAGTCTTGAAATGTTCGAGAAGGTTCAAAAGGTTTTAAAAATTAATTCTTGTTAACAGAAACTACATCGTTAGCTATAATAGAGTAAGTTACTATGAATGTCACTTGAATAATATTGACGGTTTGAATAACAATTGTCAAATTTGAAATTCATCAGAATAGGGATGTTGACAACTTTTTGAAATTGATTTTATTTCAAAGATAAACCCTATACAAACACGAAAATATTACTTTTTCCTTGAAAATATAGTAATCGCCAATAAAAATGAGTAAATGAAAAAAAAATTCAAAATTCCCGCAGAAATGCTCAATTTTGTCACGTTCTGATGATTACGTCATTATTCAGTGAACATACTTTGACTTCTGTCAAAGCGAACTGATTTTGCCCGATCCCTTGTGGAAGAGTTCAATAAAAGCTTTCAAAATGAATAGGTTGGTCTGTAAATGCTGAATGAGGTGTTTCTTTTATTTGTAATAATAAATATGAGTTAAAAGTTTGCTACTTACAAAGACAATTTCACGTTTTTAAGCTCCGCTGCACAAAAATCCTTGTTTTCAGCAAATAAACTTGCGACTATTAGGGAATCTATCTTCGGTAAGTTACTACTATTACCCTTGATGAATCCTATCTTCATTATAAAGAAAACTGTAGATTATCGTTCTGGTAACGAACTAGGTATTCTGTTCTCTTTCAGCTTTCAACTTCGTAAGTTCAAATCATAGATATGATATCTAATATATAAATATAAGTGCCACTTTTCGTTGTGGTTTAATAACTCAACAACGCCTTCACCGATTTGGCTAATTTTGGTCTTGAATTATTCATGGAAGTCTAGGGAAGAATTTCACGTATAGAAAATTCAAAGGAAATCTTGGAAAAGTGTAAAATCAACATTACAGGTTTTTCATTTTCAGTGCCATCTGTAGTCGTTTTCGAGTACTACGAATGCAAGGCAGTTTCCTATTTTTTCATACTCCATATAATCTTTGATTAAATTGTCATAGATGGCGAACCTGTAAAAAATATTAGAGATTTCAATTTTCAACGAATTGAAATATTAAAATTACCGACATTACACTTCAGTGTATAATCATAATAATGGTTAATGGTACATTATTGTAATAACTAATCAAAGGAATCTGAAATATTTATTATTTGACCGTAATTTCAGAGTTCACAGAACACTAATATACAGAGTTCGTTCTTCATCACTTCTTTCAAAGGAACGTCTATGTTTCCAAAGTTACGTTGTATTCCGTAAATCAACTTGGTTGGTTTGGTTGTTAATTTTCTGTTCCGTAAATATATGTTTCAATATAAAAATTCGAGCACAGAAGGCATAGAATTATATTATCAACATGATCGCCATCAAATCCACAGAACATAAAATATATCAAATCCACCCGAATTATGAAACAAAAACAAATATAAGCATCATATGGCAGAAGATATTTTGAATCGTTTGCGTCATCATGCAAGAAATCCTGATTTGTAGATAACCTTGGAAATGTACAACGAAGCTTTGATAAGATATGTGTTCTACCATTGGAAATAAAGCATTAGAACAATTGGGTATGACCGCACCAAATCGTGAGATACATGATTTGTTTGATCGTGAATTGCAACGTGAGCAGTAGTTCAAATGATTTACGTTTATTCGTACAATCGAATATAACCAAACTGAATATTCAAGAAAAACATGTATATGACACAATCATTCAAGCCGTTTCCAATAATGCAGGTGGATTATATTTCTTGGATGCACCTGGTGATACAGGCAAAACTTTCGTTGTATCATATATTTTAGCGGCTATTCGATCGAAACAGAAAATTGCATTGGCACTTGCATCTTCGTGAATTACTGCTACATTATAAGAAGGTGGTCGGACCGCACACTCTGCATCGAAATTGCCATTGAATGTACAGGTGATTGAAACTCCAATTTGCAATATTTCGAGAAATTCTGCTATGGCAAAAGTTCTTCGATTAATGTCAATTATTTTATGGGATGAGTGCACAATTGCGAATAAAAAATTACTATAGTCCGTTCACGAAAGGTTGAGCCGTCGGTTGGCCATGGAAATTTGGCATATTCCACTGTGTATATTGAAATTTAGGTTATGTTCTTGTCAGATTGATACGCAATGTTGTCAATATTGCATAGAGTTGTCTGATAACTCGCAATCTCGTCGAACGAGGCCGGTTATATTATTTTACGTTATGACAGCAAATACTGCCAACTTCAGATAAATAAAAAAACGCATGCTATGTGCTCAACCTTTCGTGAACGGACTATAGAAGCATTTAATCGAATAGTGCAAGATTTACAGGGTGATCAACAGCTTTTTGTTGGTGCTCTGTATTGCTGTCAGGAGACTTTCGTCAAACATTGCCTGTCATTCCTACTGTTGATGAAATAAATGCCTGTTTGAAGTCATCAGTTCTTTGGAGATATGTACGAAAATTGACACTGAATATTGATATGCGTTTTCAACTAAATAATGATGCAACTGCCCATGAGTTTTCAAAACAATTGTTAGAAATTGGTGATGGCAAAATACAAATCGACAGTACCAACGGACTGATCACCATATTACTGGTAAATCAAAAGGAGAAGTGTGTTTGATACCGCGTATCCCTATGATTCCAACGGATATGCCATTTGAATTCAAACGGTTACAATATCCAGTGCGTTTATCATTTGCGATGTCCATAAACAATGCCCTAGGGCGAACACTTCACATTTGTGGTGTGAATTTGAAGGAATCATGTTTTTCACATGGCCAACTTTATGTTGCCTGTTCCAGAGTCGGTACTCCCAATTGTTTATTTATTCATGCTGAAAATGGAAAAACAAAAAATATTGTTTATCCAAATGTTTTAGACAAACATCTACCATAGTGAGAGTACCCAATTCTTTTTAATTTTTTAGCAGTCTTCATCATTTAGAAGGCATTGGCAAATGGGAATCGGACAACTTCTTTAGAATGTTTTATTTAACTCGAATGAATATAATATAGTTTTTACTCTTTCTCATAGTTGAGAAATAACATTTCATATCTTTTTGTTTATTTCTGATAAATATAATTATATAAACATTTACATTATGTTTTTGTAGTGGCTTTCGACGAGCAGTTCCATACATTCGAAATTACCCTAAGTAATAAATTTTATTTTTTTGTTATATTTCTAAGTTTATTACTATGCCTTATACGTAGCGAAGCACGTACCGGGCAGCTAGTATTATATATTTACTATGGTTCAAGTCACAGAACCGTGGGTTCCACAAAGCCATGGACCTATAATACTAACTGGACGTCGAACTTCCTTACTGTCACGTAGAATAAAGCGAGGCAAATCGCCGCCATTTGCAGTTTGGAGTGAATCACAAATATTTTGATGTTTTATACCATATGTGCTCGAATTTTGATTGAAACATAGACGTTCCTTTGAAAGAAATTATGAAAAACGAACTCTGTATATTAGTGTTCTGTGAACACTGACATTTTGGTCTAGGTATATCAAATAATAATTTTTTTCGATTCGTGTGATTAGTTATTAAAATATTGTACCATTATGATGATTATACACAATAGATTCCTCAAAAACGGTATAACCTCGCTAATTCTAATATTTCAGATCGTTGAAAAATTGACAAATCTCAAATTAGTCAATTTCACTCCAAACTGCAAATGGCCGCCGTTTGCCTCAAAATTTTTGACATGTTCGCTATCTAGTTAGTATTATAAATCTATATGCACAAAGCTTGATTGGCCATCAAATCGTTTATATTGAAGTAAGTCGATGGTTTATGTCAAAAATGAACTGAAAATTGCAGAGAAATGATGACATTTCAATAATCAAGCTGATTGGAATTTTGTGGAACTCGGCCTATGAATGTATTTTGTTGATCTGAGCACCGAACATTCGATTTTGCAATGACAATACCTGGAGAGTGACGTCAATTACCTCTGATTGGCATTCGCAGTCACGTGGTAGTTGATAATAAATAACATAATTTAAATCAGCTTTATTTAATTCAACGAGAATAATAAGATCACTAAAATGGTTTTTTAGGATTGCAAAAACTCTCTTTTATAAGGAAAACCTCAATTTATATGAATTCGTAACATGAGTCAACATCCCTATTCTCCTTAATTGACCATAGATGAATTAAAGTGTAGAAGCAATCGTAGATGAAGTTTAGTATTGATTTATTGGAACAGTTTAAATGCCAGCAAGACACAGAGGGGTAAATTCGAGGAGTAGAACACATTCTAGATTCTTGCGAGATAGAAGAGCACAAAGAGCAGGCGAACAAATCCAACAGGAAAATGCAGATGTGCATGTTAACATGGCACATTTACGTCGCTAGAAGCAAGAAAGGAAAGAAATCAACAATGAAGATTTGAACAAAAAGAACAGCACAGATTTGTAATTGATAGAAGCAGAACCAGAAAAATACACATCAAATCAGCATGGAAATTCTGACTTCGTACTTCCTCAAACCTAAACCGTCTAAAATACAATTAGTATCACTCGAGACGCGAAATAATGAAATAAATTCAGCAAGAAAGCCTGCACGATGTGATTACAGATATCATGTTTAAGGATTGCAGGATAGACAGCCATTTCTGAATTTCAACGCGCTGCAGAAGGCCAAAACGCCATCAAATATGCGCGTCACATAGCAAGTATCATCTTCGTCATAGAAATTCGGAATATATTTCGCGGAGACGTTCAACAAGAATGTTGGGGAGGAGACAGCACTTAAATCATATTTCTCAATTTAGGATAAATCAAATTCAACATCGGAGACAGTTTATTTGACGATCATGCTTCCTTGGTATTAAGATGTCTTGCTAATACTTGTTTATGGAGTCTATTATGTGGAATTCGTGATAGAAGCACGTTTTTATTTATTTGTTGCGTTCCGTTGGGACTTTTTTGCATTCTTTTCACCTGAAGTTACAGCTCGTTTTTTATTATTCATTTCTTGCTTGACGTGAATGAAGATGGAGAGGAGTTCTTTGGTGTAAATCTGGAGTTATGTTTTTATCGAATCAATATTGTTATTTATACAGCGTCGTCGTCTAAGACGCCAAAATTTTAGGGGCGGTATTTCAAGCCAGGTCAACAAACAATATCACTGATTCTAAGTAACCGATTGAGAAAGCAATTCAGTCCATAACAACAGAAATATAGACAAATTTCACATCGATAAACATCAAAGGTACCGCTTACCGCTATAAACCATAGATTTATAATAATAACTAGATGACGAACCTGTCAAAATTTTTGAGGCAACCGGAGGCCATTTGCAGTTTGGGTTGGACTTGAGAAGTGTCAATTTTTCAACGAAAAAATTCGAGCACAGATGGAATAGAACACAGAACATTAATAAAGAACGTCAAAATATACGAGTTTCATCCCAAACTGCAAATGGCGGCCCTTGCCTCACTTTTTCTACGTTGACAGAAAGGAAGTTCGACGTCCAGTTAGTACTATAGGCCCATGCAAAAAACCCGTGAATATGACAGTTGACACCCAATTATTTTCAGTGGTCGCTGCCGGTCGCCTCTTTTTTCAGTTATTGATGCTGTAAATCATTGAAGTTGTCGGCATTCTCTTTTATACTCATACGAGTATGGCACTAATTCTGAATTCTTCAATCAAGATTTTATGATGAACACAGGTGCAGCTATTCATGACCCTGTTGTTTAGTTTAGTTTAAAAAGGGGTTACAAATCACTGCGACCTCAAGGTCTATTATGCCCCCTTTCAGAGCTGTTCTGACCACATCTTTCACAGCTTGCCTTCCAGTTCCAGAGATCTGATAAAATCCAATATCTGTGAAGGCTTCAACGAGGCTAGTTCCTCACTTTTACAAGTTTCTCACCCAAGGCATTCTCTCCTTAGGCTCGCAATGCCTAAGCATTTCGTTACTAGGTGAATGGGGGTTTCTTCCTCCTCCCCACGGAACATATACTCGTCAGTGTCCGACAATCCCATCCTCAACAGGTACTTCCTAAGGCGACAGTGTCCTGTAAGAAAGCCAGTGAGGAGGTGTAATTGCTTCTAACCAAGATCCAGATATCTTTAGGATCTTGCCGTTTCAAAGTTCCGAAGAAACTTAGTGGAATGATCCATCCCTGGGAGATTCCGCCAGAGTTTTTCCCTCTCGGCTTTCTCCTTCTTACAGGTACATTTACCTATACCACAGAAGGGTTCTGGGCCAATGAGTGACACTCGCGTGCCCTCTTTGGAAAGTGTAGCGGCTTCTTCGTTTTATTTGATTCCCGAATGGCCGAGAACCCAGATTAAAAAGACCTTATTTTTCTTGCCTACCTCATTGAGTTTGTTCCGGCACTGAATGTATGGCTGTATCGAACTTCTGATATTTTTTTCTAGATTTATATCTAGACATCTTTCAATAGTTCAATAGATAAGATTTCCGCTCGAAAGACGCTCATACATGACCCTGTATATCTTGGATTATCAGAACTTTCAGAAAAAATTTTTTTCAAGAAATGAGGACCATCTCCTAAATTGAAAAAAAATATATTCATCGAATATTTAGGGTCATATAGTTTTCACAAAAATACTTAATTTTGATAACAAAACAGGAAATTTCAATAAAATTGTAAAATCGCCATATCTTCGCAAACATTCGCTGCAAATGATGTCTAGTATATCCCCTTCGAATTACCAAACACCCTGTAGATGCAGATGTTTTCGAAGTAACTTCGAGGGAAATCCTAGCAATCAGAGCGATTATTATTTTCATTTGAACCTCATCACCATCAACCAGTCCTATCGTGGGGTATCTCCTTAGACTAAGGAAGAGACTCTTCCTTTGTCTAAGGGTATCTCAGTCGAGCATTTCCTTTTCCCTAATGATCCTATTTATCCTTGACCCGTACGCCTTTCTCTTGTGATTCTTTTTCATCTAGCTAGAGGTCTGTGTTTTATTTTACAAGAGAACTCTGAGAAATTCCGCAACAGCAATAATCGAGCAGACTTACCATAATTCGTATCTGATAATCTCTGTGATAACCATTTGCTATAACCGTTTTAATTCGAAAATATCCCTGAGACAGACGTCAGAGAAGTGGAAAAGTTCTTATGTTAATTACAGTTGACTTCCTAATTACTTCTCGGGATGTTTCAGTGGAAAAGATTGGAAATAATGAAGGAATTTAATTCTGTTTGGAAAAGGTAACTGTAATGGACTGTAAAATATGCATTTTGAGGAAAAATATTGGTATGTTTTCTTGAAAAGAAAAGGAAAGCATTTTTTCTAGCTGTGATCAGCTCAATCATCATATGGTTGGACTTTCTGAACTCAGATAAAGGGTTTTCCATTAAAAGCAAAATTTTTTTTTCATAGTAAACAAAAAATTTTTTTCTCTCAAAGGGGGAAGGTGTAGTATGTGTCAGTACACACATCCTGTATAATTACCATACGTGAGACGCATCATCTTAAAATGTTATTGAAATATCACGTAGAGAAATCTTTGAATGTA